>JAAGEH010000286.1:26140597-26179159 GCA_011751065.1 Lasiurus cinereus | reverse complement strand
AAGGAAGGAAGAAAGGTCATATCCTATGAAAGAAACATCTTGAAAATGCCTAATGAAAGTTGTCATTTTTTTCATGGTGAAGAGACTAGAGTCCATGTTGATGAAAACATCTTGGTGGCTGTGGTGATTGGCAGTGGCTGCAAAAGCGGAGTGATGGAGCTGGTGCCTTCCACTGATCAGCCCAGTTGGCTCCCACAAAGAAGAGGCATGGGGAGCAGGCCTAAGCCATCAGTAGGACATCCCCTGAAGGCTCCCAGTACATGAGAGGGGGCAGGTTGGGCTGAGGGACCACCCACCCCCAGTGAACGAATTTCATGCACTGAGTCCCTAGTATGTCTGTATGTGTGCATATACACACACACACACACACACACACACATATATATATATATATATATATATATACACACATATACACACACATATACATATATATGTATATATCCACCATATTCTATATATAGAAAAATAAGTAAATAAAAATAAAATCATAGGTACCTTTAAATCATTAATCTACCAATGAACTTATTTGTGCTTTTACTCTTGGAGGAAATTTATCTTACTGAAGGTGGTTTTTAAGTTATTAAAGGTAGTTTTTAGTCATTAAAATCAAATTCATTGGTTCCTTTTTACTTAATAATTGTGGTTATTGACTATTAAAATTAGATTACATCTGAAACTATATTTATTTTATACAACAGTGATGTAGGCACTTGATACTATCTGGGGTAGTTCTTATTTTTTTGTTTTGTTTTACCTTTCATTAAAAATTTACAAATTTTGCATTTATGATACTAGATTATGTCCACTTTTATATTCTAGTACACAGTTCTGAGAAAATTATATATTTTTAGATTATTGGACATGATGTTTTATAAATTACTGAAGGCCCCATGCATGAATTTGTGCACCAGTCTGGCCTACAGAATC
This sequence comes from Lasiurus cinereus, assembly GCA_011751065.1. Lineage (NCBI taxonomy): Eukaryota > Metazoa > Chordata > Mammalia > Chiroptera > Vespertilionidae > Lasiurus > Lasiurus cinereus. The sequence goes on along the minus strand of JAAGEH010000286.1, from coordinate 26,178,229 downwards.
AGGCTGAAACCAGCTCTCTAACATCCCCTGAGGGGTCCCAGATTGCAAGAGTGCACAGGCCAGACCCAGAGAACCCACCAGTGCATGCTCAGGACCAGGAAGGGACACAGGAGGTTGGCCAGCAGGGAGGGACCATAGAAGCTTTCCAAGGCATGTCTGGCCTATCTCACTCAGTCCTGATCAGCCAGACTTCAGCAGCAAGCTAACCTACAGGTCAGAGTGTCTACCCTAGTGGTCAGTGCATGTGAGAGCGAGCAGTTGAGTGCCCTTATCATATAATTAGCATACTAGAAGCCTGGTGCACAAAATTCATGCAAAGGAGGGTGGGGTGTCCCTCAGCCCAGCCTGCACTCTTTATAATCTGGGACTCCTCAAGGAATGTTCAACCACCTATCAGGATCGGGCCTAAACAGGCAATTGGACATCCCTCTCATAATCTAGAATTGCTGGCTCCCAATCTCTCACCTGTCTCTGCCTGATTGCCCCTAACTGCTTCTGCCTGAAAGCTTGATCACCCCCTAATCACTCCCCTGCCAGCCTGATCATCCAATTGCCCCTAACAACCCTCTCCTGCCAGTCTGGTCACCCTCAACTGTCCTCCACTGCAGGCCTGGTCACTCCTAACTGCCCTTCCCTGCTGGCTGGTCCCCCCAAACTGACCTCCCCTGCTGGCGTGCTCTCCTCCAACTACCCTCTTCTGCTGGCCTGGTCACCCTTAACTGCCCACAATTGCCCTCCGTTACAGGCCATCTTGTGGTGGCCATCTTGTTTCCACATGGGGGCGGCCATCTTGTGTCTTGGAGTAATGGTCAATTTGCATATTACTCTTTTATTAGATAGGGTTATACTTTGATTTAGTTGAAAGAATGACCAGAACACCAGACACTTAGCATATTATTAGCCTTTTATTATATGCTAGAGTTCTGGCACATGAAATTTATGTGTACGTATGGTCCCTAGGCCTGATCAGAGCCATCTTCCCCAGCTACCCATGCCAACCCCACCACCCACCCCTGGATCCCCATTTGCCGTCGGGTGAGTGGTGCCTGTTCTTGTCCACTCACCAGCCCCACCCCCACCTCAACTTGCCATCAGGCAATCAGAGTCTGCCGGCCAGGGAAAGGGACCAAGAGATGGTCAGGGTACCTCAAGTGAGTGTTCCAGCAGTCGTGCTGGTCATTCTGCCAATAGGGTCAATTTTCATATTACCCTTTTTATATATAGACTAGAGGCCTGGTGCATAGGTGAGGGCCAGCTGGCCTGCCCTGAAGGGGGCCCCTGATTGGAGTAGGAGGTACCCACAGGAATCAGGGCCACAGGGTGAGGGGCCATGGGGTTTTCAGGCCAGCCCCAACACCAATCAGGTTGGGGGTCCCTGCTGAGGTTGGGGCCTGACTGGGCGAGGGGCTTCAGGTGGTTTGCAGGCCATCCATGCCCCTGTGAAGTAGGAGGTCTCTGCTGGGGATGGGGCTGGCCTGGATGAGGGGCTGCGGGCAGTTTGCAGGCCGGCCACGCCCCCAGCTTTGTCAGGAAGGACATCTGATATGACAATCAGAAGACATCCAGTCTATCCAATTTGATTAGCATATTACCATTTTATTAGTATAGATGATTACAAACCAAAATATGCAATCTAAAAAATATATCATGAAAAATACTGGAAAATGTATTGTTTTAAATTAGCTTCATTCTGTTGACAAAATTGAACAATGGATTATGGCTTTTTTGGAACCTGAGAAAAAAATTTAAATGTATTGATTTAAATAACATGCCCATCGAGTGTGACTCAGTGGTTGGATATCAACCCAGAAACCAAGAGGTCACCAATTCCCTTCTTAGTCAGGCACATGCCCTGGTTGTGGCCTTGATCACTGGTAGGAGGCATGCAAGAGGTAGCTGATGGATGTTGTTGCTCTTTCATTGATATTTCTATCTCTCTATCACCCTTCCTTTCTCTCTCTCTAAAAAGAATAAAATATATATTTAAAAGCAGCCTGATATGATTATGTAAAAATACTTTTAAATTTGTGAAATAAGTCTAAAATGAGGAATGTTATTACTACTTTTCTTAATACTGTCAAACCACTTGAAGCTATATATACAGATCTCAAAACTCTTTTCTTCTGAGAATATCTTGATAAATATCACACTTTCAATATACTCATACAGTGTACTTTTTAAATATTTAAGAAAAATTTATAGAATCATTTAAAACAAAAAATAAGTCTTGATCTAAGAGAACTGCTTATACATTTTATTGTGTAACAAATAATAGCTAAATTCACCAATTTAAATAGCAATAAAGTCAATTATCTTTCCTGTTTAACACTACAGCAATTGCTTGAAAAGTTGATGATAAAACAAAAATTCAAATCTAGATCCATTTTTCACTGTGAGATTCAGCTTATGAAAAATAGAATGTGCAACATTTTATGCTATTTTTAATTAATTTATTTATTTTCCCTATTGCCCTCCCCATCCCCCAGTACATGCCCTCATCTGTCTCCCCCTCCCAACCACCGCCCCCTCCATTGCCCTGTATCCACTGGCTATGCCTACACACACATGCATACAAGTCTTTCGGTTGATCTCTTACAGGCCTCTCCCCCGCAACCTCCCCTGACTCTGCCTTCCCACTGTAGCACGACAGTCTGTTCATTGCTTCTTTGCCTCTGCATCTGTTTCCCCCCAATCCCCTGATTCTTGTCTTTAAAAACATCTTGCCCCTGTAGGCTAGAAATAAACCCACAAGAGCAAAAGAAAAATGTTTGAGTCCCAATGCTATTTTAAACTCTGGGTACATCCTTAGAATCAAATTGAAGAACTGGAAATTTAGTATCATTTAAATCTAAAAAGCATTCATTTGATATGTAAAGTAGACAGGAAAATATAGAAGTGGGAATAGAATTTCACACTAACTGAACTCCCTGAAGCCCTTAGCTATTTCAATTTTATTGAAGATTTCATCAATTGCCTACTAACCCTAATAATAAGGAGCCTAATGATCCTTCAGAATATAATTTCTTAGTGAATTTCTTTTCTAGTTTATGTCTCCCTATTGTATCCTTTATAAACTTAAATTCATATCCTTGATTTTTTTAATGCAATTGTATTATTAATTTTAAATAAATGAAAACTTGTGAGCCACATAGGCTGTTCAGAGTTTTTTTCCTACCTTTTATAGAATGGTCAATGATTATATATATATTTAAAAACCAGTTGAAGGTATCATGTCCTTTCTTTATTTACATAAAGTTTTGATATGACATTTTAGCATAGATGACCACAAAATTAAATATTGTAGTTATAAAGGTATATATGTTTTAATAACAGAGCATGCCAACAAACAATCTTTTAAAAAAGTAAGTTTTTGACTACTGACAAAATTTAGAAAATTGTGGTTAAAAAAACTAACATATATATATATATATATATATATATATATATATATACCAATACCCTTATGATAATATCAAAACAATCTAATTATAGATTATAAATGAGAGATTCCAGAGATTTTAACACTTGCCATTTTCTAGTAACTGAATTTTTTTTTATTTTAGACAAATTTTATTTCCTTTGGATGAGAAAATGTCTGTATCTTTCTTCTGAATTTGTTTTTCTTAAATGAAGAAAACTTAAAGCTGTCTTAAGCCTCTAATTTACTAAATTGTATACGGAAGTATGATATTTCTTCTTTATTCATGTCTAGTGTCAAAAAGTCCAAAATATTTTCCGCTTTTTGAGTATCCATGTATCAACTATGATTTACTACTTTGCATTGTATTGACTAGAGAAAATCTCCAAAGAAAAACAATCTAAGCTTTTCAGCATTTTATGTTAAGCGATTCAATAACTGTATATTGTCAACAGTGATTTTCTGGAAAAAAAATAGTATCTTGAAAATGAATATTGCAAAGTCAGTAAAAGATATTTGTCATTGAAGGAATTTAGTTGTGATAGTCATGGCATGAGGGACAGTGTAATAAGAGGAGTATATTCTTGTATCTCACCAGCCCTATACAAAACTCTAGATAACTAACAGACATAGCTTTGTTTTCAGAAATTTCTAATTTCTTCCAGGCTTTGTTTTAGATGTGGAACTTACTGAAAAATTGAGAGCTAGTTGTTACAAAATCATAAATATATTAATTTCATATTCAAAAGACCCTCTCAGATACATTAACATTTATTTTCATGTACCATCTCCAGATACTTTTTAAACAAAGATAAAAATTAGAAAACATATAACAGTTACAAAGAGCAGTATTATAGAGGAATATACTTAAACATAATTATGGCAATATTTATGCAAATAAAATACATCTTATCCTGTTTAAAACAGTGTAAAATTATCTTCTGAAGCTTTACTTCCTATAAAATTTTATAGCTCAATATATACTTAATAATAACATTGTTATCATTGTCAAAATAACAAAAATAAGTTTGTTCTTTACTCCAAACACAATTTAAGTAAGTAGATTATAAACTAAGGTATTTTTGCTATGCAGTGACCTAATAATTATGTTTTAAATATCTGGTTTCTAAAATTCAGGTTTTCACAAACAAATCCTGACTTTCTAAGGTAACAAAGCTAAAAATTAGTTTAAATATAAATGTTATTGACTTTTTAAAACTTAGCCAATGTGATATTTTCATTTCTAGGTATTTTATAGAATTTGCTCTCATTTGTCTAATGTTTACCTTGGAAATAATACATTTCACATCACTATTTGTTTATCAACTAACTCATAAGCATTATGTGAAATGTATTTGAACTCTTTATTTCATCCACTTAATGTTTACAAATTGCCTACATTTATAAATGATTTAATGGTAGCTAGTTTTATCCATACAGTTTTCTAATGTAAAGATTCTAGATATTATTTTTCTAGTATAATTATCATAAAGATGATTTTTAAACAATTATACATATACATCTCTCTGGAAATAAAAATATCAATATGAATGAAGTTATAATAAAAAGCAAACTATGCCGTTTTTTATTATTTAGTATTATTTCACTTCTAGCATTTTTTATATATATCATTTTTAACTTTAATACTTTGTTGTAACTGGATCTCTTCTAATTCATTCAGCCATCATTGCAATCAAGTAACTATTATTATTAAGTACATACTTTCCCATCTTTATAAGTGATCCTTAACAGATAGTATCGTTGTACTTTTAAAGGGGCATAAAATAAGAAAGTGTGCTGATCTAAGTACCTTGAATGATACTGTACCTATAATACTGTGCCCATCATTAGTTTTTTCACATAAAAATTCCCCAAAGCTTAGTCTAATTCCACCATGATCTGCAATCAATATAACCCTTATATACACAAGTTATTCAAAAACCCTAACGTTGTTTCAAAAACAATTATAATTACTGTATCCATTAATCCAAACCAACGTGTTTTTTTAAACAATGAATTGGTGGGCCAAAGTGCAGGCAACAATAAAAAAAACATGTCATCCTTTATTTTTCTTATCATAAATTCCTTAAGAGATTTGAAAGTCCCACCATGTTTGGCTTGCAGGGTATCTCTCAGACTCTGTTTCTCTTATTATTTGTCTGTCTCTGTCATATGCAGACTCATTTTCATATGTGCATGTCTGCTGATTGAAATCACATGTATGTGGTATATTAGGGGGGATCCTGGATGCAGTTTTGTACAAGTGTCTAACATGAGAGGACCCCTGAGGCACACAGAGACCGCTGCACCACCTTTAGCAGCTGCTCAGCTCCCTAGTCCATGTGGTCTGAGATTGGTGAATCCCATCTCCTCTCCAGAGACATTATTGTTTTTTGTAATTCTCAGCTATTTCACCAGTGTTATGATAGATAGTCTCAAAAATACATTTTGGAAAAATTGTGTGAGAATTTAAGTGGAGTAACCTCCTATGATGAGTGCTGTCTGTGCAGGTATGCACTATGGAACTTTGACAGGTCCTACACTCTGTTCTCCCAGAAGAGGGGCATTTTTCAACTTCTCTCCAGGGCATTGCGGAGGCCTCTGCTTCCTCACTTTGTCTCCAAGACTGGTCACCACCAGATCAGAAGCCTACCACTCTGATGGTGACAGTGCTCTCTCCCTAGAGTTGATAGGGCCTGTGGCCCCATTGGGGAAACAGGCAGCTCTGATATGGAGAGGCACGTGCATTGCCTCTCATTGGAAGTGCATGTGTTTGCCTTTTGCCCTTTAGAAAACATGGACTTTTGATAGTTTTCTGAACAATAGAGCTGTTAAACCTTTCTCTGGTTTTGAGTTGTGAAGCATGCTTTACAGCTTATGGTTTGTCTTTCTAGATTTCTGCATTTTTCTCATTTTTGTTTTGGTTCAGGAAGAGCCAGCCATTGCCTGACTGGCTTCTGGCCTAACTGCTGGACATGGCACAATCATTGTAGATGGATATTCCTACAGGTCTGCTGTGGCCCACAGGTCTGCTCCTGCATCGGGCTCCTAGGGATATACAACAGGCATTGAAGCAGGAGCTGGCTTTGCCTCATGGGCTGGTGCTTTAGTTGTGAGAGAAGAAAGTATCACTCACATGCCTGCATTCCCATGTGTCCCCCAAAGACAGAACACAGTCACAGGCCAGGATCCACCACATGATATCCTCCCTGCAGGCAGTCCAGCAAATGGGTGGTCTGAGGCTGCTGTTTGCTCCTGGCCAGCCTCTGGATGTGCTCCCTGTGTGTCTGGCACTAACTCCTTCTCATAAGCCACATGCACCTCTACCCCCATTCCAATCATACCTCCCCTACCTCATTTGGGCTCTGATCCCTGGACTCTAGGGCATTTGGCCTGCTTTGCTTAACATGGGCAGTGTGCTCCACTTTGAAGTTGGAAATCGTGAGCTTCCTGGGGTGACTGGGTGAATTCAAGGAAGGAGTCTTTCATCCATCCATGGCCCTTGATTCCCCAGACCCCCAGGTGGCCACACTCTCTTCAGGCCTGCACTGGCTTTCTGTAGTGGGCCTCACCCGCCCCTTACTGGTGGAGATGAGACAGGTGTCTTTGTTAACCAGCTGTTGCTTCTTGATGTCCTGGGTTGAACTCTGCAATGAAAGTGACCTGTATCCGGTCAAGAGACATCAAGCCCTGACCAGTCCTAGTTGTTGATGTTTCTGCCCACTGAATCTTACACTGCCATATCAGGCCCAACACTGTGTCTGCACAGATATCCACCCAGGGGAAATTATATTCACCTCCAGAGCTCAGGATAAACCCACAATCCATATCTACACAGCCATGAGGTTTGAACATGACTGAACCACTTCCCTCTTAGCCTGTTCCTGCTCAGGGTTGACTTTCCCCAAGTGAAACCTCTTACACCACACACACACACACACACACACACACACACACACACACACACGGAGGGGATGTAGGACTGCTCAGATGAGGTCAGTGTGATGGCCTGGCCAGAAGAAAACTACCTTGGACTATGTTACTTCTGGGTCTCACCATGAAACGGGCCAAAGGCATCTAAGCAGACCTAGCGACAGCCATGGTGGAGTACATTACCACCCCTTGCGGCATGGGCATATAGCAAGAAAACATCTTGTCAGTGCAATTGTTTCTAGTGAAGTGAATGATTAGGGGAAGTTTTAGAGTGTGGCTGCCTGGTTACCAGGGTTCCAAGTTTTGTTTGGCTCTATTGTCAGGAAGTAAGATCACTGCTCTTGTCTAAGATGTTTGGGATAGAGGAGCCATACAGTGGCATCCTTTTTTTTTTCTTAATTTAATCTATTAGGGTGATATTGGTTTGCAAAATTATACAGGTTTCATGTGTATAACTCAATAAAATATCATCTGCACCCTGCATCATGAGCCCATTGCCCCAAGCAAAGTTGCTCTCAGTCCCCATTTTCCTCCCTGTTACACACCTCCACCTAGCTCCCACCACCTATTATTGTCAGAAAAGATTCTTGATATGATTTCAATCTTAAATTTATTGAAACTTGTTTGGTGTCCTAACATATAGAAAATATTCCATGTATTCTTGAAAAAAATGTACATTCTGCTGCTTCAGGGTGGAATACTCCAAAGATAACAATTAAATGCATCTGATTTAGTGTGTCATTTAAGGCCATCATTTCCTTATTGATTTTATGTCTAGAAGATCTATCCATTGATGTCAAGGTGGTGCTAAAATCTCCTACCATGACTGTATAACTGTCAATCTCTCCCTTTATGTCCATCAAGATTTGCTTTTTATATTTAGGTGCTCCTATGTTGGGAGAATAAATGTTTACCAGAGTTATTACCTATCTTTGGATTGCTCTTTTTATCTGTAGTGTCCTTCTTTGTCCTTATTATGACCTTTGTTTTAGAATCTATTTTGTCAGATGTAATTTTTGTTGCCCAGCTTTTTATTTCATTTCTATTTGCATAAAATATATATTTCAATCCCTTTATTTTCAGTCAGTGTATATCTTTTTTCTGAGGTGGGTCTCTTTTTCTTAATATATTTTTTATTTATTTCAGAGAGGAAAGGAAAGGAAAGGGAGAGAGAGATAGAAACATCAATGATGAGAGAAAATCAGTTATTGGCTGCCTCCTGCATGCTCTCTACTGGGGATCAAGCTGGCAACCTGGGCATGTGCCCTTGTTGGGAATTGAATCTGGGACCCTTCAGTCCACAGGCTGACACTCTATTCACTGAACAAAACTGGTTAGGGCTGGGTTTCTCTCCCCCCGTCCCCCCATTTCTATTTATTTATTTATTTATTTATTTATTTATTTATTTATTTATTTATCTTTATTGTTCAGTTTATTACAGATGTTCATCTTTCCCCACCCATAGCTCCCCTCCACCTGATTCACCACCCCCCATCCCATGCCCTTACTCCCCCATCACTGTCCTCATCCATAGGTGTAACATTTTTGTACAATCTCTTCTTGCACCCCTTATACCCCCTTCTCCCTGAGAATTGTCAGTCCATTCCCTTTCTATACTCCTGATTCTATTATATTCACCAGTTTATTCTGTTCATCAGATTTTTTATTCACTTGATGTTTAGATTCACTTGTTGATATGTATATATTTGTTATCACTTTGTTGTTCATAATTTTTATCTTTATCTTCTTCTTTCTCTTCTTAAAGAATACCCTTCAGCATTTCACATAATCCTGGTTTGGTGGTGATGAACTCCTTTAGCTTTTTCTTGTCTGTGAAGCTCTTTATCTGACCTTCAATTCTGAATAATAGCTTTTCTGGATAGAGTAATCTTGGTTGTAGGTTCTTGCTATTCATCACGTTGAATATTTCCTGCCATTACCTTCTGGCCTGCATACTTTCTATTGAGAAATCAGCTGACAGTCATATAAGTACTCCCTTGTAGGTAAGTAACTGTTTTTCTCTTGCTGCTTTCAAGATTCTCTCTGTCTTTTGCCCTTGGCATTTTAATTATGATGTATCTTGGTGTGGTCCTCTTTGGATTCCTTTTGTTTGGGGGTTCTGTGCACTTCCTGGACTTGTAAGTCCATTTCTTTCTTCAGGTAGGGAAAGTTTTATATCATTATTTATTCAAATAGGTTTTCAGTATCTTGCTCTCTCTCTTCTTCTAGCACCCCCATAATTCTGATGTTGGTATGCTTGAAGTTGTCCCAGAGGCTCCTTACATTATCTTCACATTTTTGGACTCTTTTTGCTTTTTGTTTTTCTGGTTCAATGTTTTTTGCTTCCTCATATTTCAAATCTTTGGTTTGATTTTTGGGCTCCTCTAGTCTGCTGTTGGATTTCTGTATATTATTCTTTATTTCAGAAAGTGTATGCTTAATTTTTGGCTGGTCCTTTCCTATTTTTTTTTTTTTGGTATTCTCATTAAGATCCTTGAAGGTCTCACTGAGTTTCTCAGAGATTTCACTAAGTTTCTTGGCAGTTTGTAGAAAATTCTTGAATAACCTTACAAATGTAGTTTTGAACTCTATGTCCAGTAGTTTGCTTTCCTCCATTTCTTTCATTCATGACATGTTTCTTTGTCTCCGCATTTTGGCTGCTTCCCTGTGTTGATGGAGTGGCTTTTTGTGCTAGTTGTCCTTTATGGCCCAGTAGCTTCACCTCCCTAATCACCTGAGGTGGACACTCTTGGTGTACCTCTTTGCGGGCTGGGTTCACACTCTTGTTGTAGTTAAGCATTGATTGGTATTGGTACACTGGGAGGAATTGACCTCCAGGCCAATTGACTGTAAGGACCCCTTGTGTCTATAATGGAAGAACTGCTGTGCTAGAGACACCCCTATGGGGCAGGACTTGCTTCAGTGGGGCTTTGGTGCTCACCGACTCTGTCTCTTGCGTGTGTCACTTATGTATGTGAGAAGTTGAAATCTAGTGTCATCTCACACTGACCTCTAGGTACACTGGTTCTTGGATCTCCAAGGAGGTGCAAGTCAGCTACTGCTTGAGGCCACCCAACAAGAGCTACAGGGAGATATGCAGATATCTCCTCTTTCCTTGGAGTTTGGAAGTTTTGGAGTTGTCTAACCCATATGCAATTTGTTAGGTTAAGCTGAAAGAGGGCAGGCCATTCATACTCAAAAGTTGTTGCGCATAGCTGGGTGGGTTTATAAACTGGGTGGGGCGGGGTCTCAGGGGATGCCTAGGACATGGACATGTCAAAAGTGATGGTTGCTAGTCATTCCTCTCTGCATCTCCATGTTTCCGTATTCTGTTCTGTGTCGCAGCTCACCAAACAATGATTCCTGTGCAAATCTTTGTGAGAGAGCCACCCTCTCTTTTTGACCCGATGCCAAACAGTCCAGTTTCTCCCTGGATGAGTCTTGGTCCCCAGAATCTCACTGGAAACTGGAGTGCAGAGCAGTTGGGAGTTTGTAACTCCCTCCCAATGGAAAAAAACAGTGCACATCAGCTCGATTTGGGCGTGTCTCCACATCTCTGCCTTTCTGAGCCTCTACATGTCCTACCAGGTCTCAATGCACTTTTTTCTCTCCTTCTAGTTGTAGAACTTCCACTCTGCTAGCTTTCCCATTATTCTGGGGATAGCTGTTTTGTCTTTTAGTTGTAGTTTTGGTGTGGTTGTGAGAGGCAACATGTATAAGTGTATACCTTATGCCGCCATATTGGTTCCAGGTCTGGGTCTCTTATTGACAGCATATATATGGGTCTTGCTTTCTTATCAACTCAACTACCCTATATTTTTTTGTTGGAGAATTTAAGTCATTTGAATTTAAAGTGCTTATATATAGGTACTTATTTATTGTAATTTCATTATTTTTTTGCCTTTCTTCTTCTTCTCCTTCCTTTTCCTCCTCCTCCTCCTCCTCCTCCTCTTCCTCCTCCTCCCCTTCCCCTCCTCCTCCTCCTCCTCCTGCTCCTCCTCCTCCTCCTCCTCCTCCTCCTTCTTCTTCTTCTTCTTCTTCTTCTTCTTCTTCTTTTTCTTCTTCTTCAATAAGATCCTTTAATATAATATTTCTAATAATGCTGGTTTGGTAGTAATTAATATCTTTAACTTTTTCTTGTCTGGGAACCTCTTTATTTTTCCTTTAATTTTAAATAATAGCCTTGCTGGGTAAAATAGTAGTGGTTGTAAGTACTTACTCTTCATCACTTTGAATATTTCATGGAAGTTCCTTCTGGTCTGAAATGTTTCTGTTGAGAAATCAGCTGACAGTCATATGGGAGCTCCCTTTTAAGTAATTAACCGTTTTTCTCTTGCTGCTTTTAAGATTCTCTTTTTGTCTTTAACCTTTGGCATTTTAATTATGATGTATCCTAATTATGGTGTGGGCCACTGTGGGTTCATCTTGTATGGAACTTTCTGCACATCCTAGACTTGTATTTGGAAAAGAAGAGGTAAAATTATCTCCAATTGCAGATAATATGACCTTATTTATGTCAGAAATCTACTAAAAAAACGACTAGAACTAATAAGTGAGGTCAGCAAAATTGCAAAATAAAAAGATCAATATATAACAAGGGATGTAGAATTAGTTTTGTTTTTGTTTTTGTGTTTTTCTTTTATTAGGTTAAGAAAGTTTTTGGTCATTACTTCTTTAAATGAATTCTTGGTCACTTGTTATTTTTCTTATCCTTCTGGGACCCCTGTGATGTGAATGCTGTTATGTTTCAGATTGTCTCAATGTTTCTTTAAACTATCTTCATTCTTTTTTATTCTTTTTTTATTTTTGCTACTCTGATTGTGTGTGTTTTTTTTCTACCTTGTCTTCCAAATCTCTGATTCAATCCAACCTACTTACTATTCCTTCTAGTGTTTTCTTTTTGTATATATATATATATATATATATATATATATATATATATAATTTTTAAGATATTTTTATTGATTTCAGATAGGAAGGGAGAGGAAGAGAAAGATAGAAGCACCAATGATGAGAGAGAATTATTGATTGGCTAGCTCCTGCATGTCCCCTATTGGAGATTAATCCAGCAACCTGTGGATGTGTCCTTGACCAGGGACCCAAGGCTAACACTCTACCCACTGAGCCAAACCAGGTAGGGCCCAGTGTTTTCTTGATATCATATATGCTACTTTTCATTTGTGACTACATCTGATAAATTACTTGGCTCCATTTCATTTAGCTATTTTTTCCCCTATCTTCTTTCTGTTTCTTTCTATCCCCATTATGGCTGTCTATTTGTGTTTGTTTCTATATATTAGATAAAACTGATATGACATCCAGACTTCATTGGGTGGCCTTATGAAGTAGGTGTCCTGTGGGACTCAGTGGTGCAGTTTCTTTGATCTTCAGGGCTGTATGTTCTAGTAATGTCCCTTGTGGGATTATGTGAGCCCTCCTGCTTTAGCTGGGTCTTGACTGCTCTTGGGCCATTTGTGTGCGGGATTGACCTTCAGACTGGTTGAATTTGAGGCTCAACCTCAACCACAGCCTACAAATTGCTGTACAGGTGCAATCCCTAGATGGCTTATTCTACTAATCTTTTTGTTATATGAGTCCACTTCAAACTATATTAAGTTGGTAATTCAGGGTAATTGTTCCACAATTTAGTTGCATTTTAGTTGCCTTTGTTTGTACATTTGTTGCTTTCAGTTTTATATCCCACATGACTGAAATCATATTGTTCTTAACTTTTTCTGTCAACTTATTTTGCTCACCATGTTATTCTCAAGATCCATCCATGTCACAAATAGCAATATTTCATATTTTTAATGGCTGAGTAGTATTCCATTGTATATATGCAAAATTTCTTCTTTTTAAAATCTTATTTCATTGTTTAAAGTACAAATAGTAGTATATATGTCTCTTTTTTTTCCCATTGACCATCCCTCAGCCTCTCCTAACTGCACCTCCCCAGCACACGCCTCCTCCCACAGTATTTTGTGTGCATTGGTTATGCTTATATACAAGCATACAAATTCTTCAGTTGATCTCCTACCTGCCCACCCCAAATGTCCCCAGCTTATCCACTGTAGTTAGACCATCTGTTTGATATTTCTCTGGCTCTGTATCTCTTTCAATTCATCAGTTTATAATCTTTGTTATTATCCATAAATTAGTGAGCTTATGTGGTATTTATTTTTCTCTGAATGACTCATTTCACTTAGCATAATGCTCTCCACTTCTATCCATGCTGCTGCAAATGGTAAGAATTCCTTCTTTTTTATAGCAGCATAGTATTTCATTGTGTGGATGTACCATAGTTTTATAATCCACTCATCTGCTGATGGCCATTTAGGCTGTTTCCAAATCTTAGCTATCATAAATTGTGCTACTATGAACATAGGGTTACATATGCCATTTATGATTGGAGTTTCTGTTTCTTGGGATATATTCCTAGAAGTGGTCTTACTGGGACAAATGGCAGTTCTATTTTTTTAATTTTTGGGAGAAACTCCCTACTGTCTTCTACAGTGGCTATACCAGTCTGCAATCCCACCCAGCAGTGAGAGTTCTTTTTTCTCTATAACCTCTCCAGCACCTATTGTTTGTTGATTTGCTGATGATAGTCATTCTGACAGGTGAGAGATAGTACTTCATTGTGTTTTGATTTGCATCTCTCAGATGATTAGTGACTCTGACCTTGTTTTCATATGTCTCATGACTTTCTGAATATCCTCTTTTTAAAAGTATCTATTTAGGTCTTTTGCCCCTTTTTTAATTGGATAGTTTATCTTCCTTTTATTAAGTTATATAAGTTCCCTGTAAATGTTGGAGATTAAACCTTTATTAGAGATAACATAGGCAAATACATTCTCCCATGCAGTAGGCTTTCTTATTGTTTTGTTGATAGTTTCTTTTGCTGTGCAGAAGCTTTTTATTTTGATATAATCCTATTTGTTTATTTTCTCTTTAGTTTCCAATACCCTAAGAGTTGTATTGGCACAGATATTGCTATGACAGATGTCTGCTATTTTGCTACATATGGATTCTTCTAAGATTTTCATGGTTTCCCATATTACACTGAAGTCCTTTATCCATTTCGAGTTTATTTTTATGTTTGGTATAAGTTAGTGGTTAGTTTCATTTTTTGCAAGTATCTGTCCAGTTTTCCCAACACCATCTATTGAAGAGATTGTCTTGTCTCCATTGTATGCTCTTGGCTCCTTTTATTGAGCATACTGGCTTGTGTAGATTTTGGGTTATCTGTTTTGTTCCACTGGTCTATATGTCTGTTCTTATACCAGTACCAAGCAGTTTTGAGGACAATGGCTTTGTAGTGTAACTTGATATGTGCTATTGCGATATTGCGATCCCTCCAACATTGTTCTTCTTTCTTAAGATTGCTGTAGCTATTCAAGGTCTTATTCCAGATGAATTTTTTAGAGAATTTGTTCTAGGTCTTTGAAGTATGCCGTTGGTATTTTAATGAGGTTTGCATTGAATTTATAGATTGCTTTGGGTAGTAAGGCTTACATTTTAATGATGTTGATTCTACCAATCCATGAACATGATATATCCTTTCATTTGTTCATATTATTTAGTGTCCTAAAATTTTCTGAGTACAGGTCCTATGTCTCCTTGGTTAAGTTTATTCCAGATATCTTAATATTTTTGTTACAATGGTAAATGGGATTGCTTTTTTATTTCTCTTTCTGTGAGCTCATTATTGGTCTATAGAAAAGTCCTAGACTTCTGGGCATTAATTTTGTATCCTGCTACATAGCCAAATTTATTTATTAAGTTTGGTCAATTTTTAATGGTATCTTTGGGGTTTTCTATGTACAATATGATATCATCTGTGAATAACAATAGTTTTACTTATTTCTTTCCAATTTGAATGCCTTTTATTTCTTCTTTTTGTCTGATCGCAATAACTAGTACATCCAGTACAATGTCAAACAGGAGTGGTGAAAGTGAGCATCCCTGTCTTGTTCCTGTTCTTAAGGAAAATGGTTTTAGTTTTTGCACATTGGGTATGATGTTGGAAATGGGTTTGTCATATATGGCTTTTATTATGTTGAGGTATGATTCTTCTATTCACCCCTTGCTGAGAGTTTTTATCAAGAAAGGGTGTTTGATTTTGTCAAATGCATTTTCTATATCAATGGATATGATTATATGTGGGGTTTTTTCTGTCTCTCAGTTTATGTGGTGTATCACATTTATTATTTGCAGATATTGTACCATCCTTTCATCCCTAGCATAAATACCACTTGGTCATGGAGTATGATTTTCGAATGTAATCTTAGATTCAATTTGCTAGAATTTTGTTGAGGATTTTGGCATCTATGTTCATGAGGGACATTGACCTGTAATTCTCTGTCTTTTTATTGTCTTTATCTGGTTTTGGGATTAGGATAATGCTAGCTTCATAGAAAGAGCTTGGAAGTGCTCTTTCTTCTTGAATTTTTTTTGGAATAGACTGAGGGAGATAGGTTTTACTTCTTTTTTCAATGATTGATAAAACTCTCCTGTGAAGTTGTCTGGTCTAGGACTTTTGTTTGTTGGAAGTTTTTTATTATTATTATTACTGCTTCAATTTCCTCCATAGTTATTAGCTTATTCAGATTTTTTATTCCTCCTTGTTGAGTTTTTGAAGGTCATATTTTTTAGGAATATGTCCATTTTTCTAGGTTGAACAGATTGTTGAAGTAGAGTTGCTTATAGTATTTTTTTATGATTCTTATTCATTCAGTTACTCGATGTCTTTTGATTGGAGCATTTAATCTGTTTACATTTAATGTTATTATTGATAGGTACTTGTTTTTAGCCATTTCTGTACTTTATGCCTGTGTTCCTTCCTCTCTTTCTATTTCTTATTTTTATATCATTCCCATTAGCATTTCTTGCATTGCTGGCTTGGTAGTGATAAACTTCCTTACCTTTTTTTTTTCTTTTGTCTGCAAAGCTCCCTTCAATTTCGATTGCCAGTCTTGCTCAATATAATATTCTTGGACTCAGTCCTTTGCTTTGCATCATTTAGTATACTTCCTTCCATTTCCTTCTGCTTAATGTGTTTCTGTTGATAAAACATTTAATAATCTGATGGGAGATCCTTTGTAGGTAACTCTCTGTTTTTCTCTTGCAGCCTTTAAGATTCTCTCTTTGTCATTGACTTTTGCAATTGTAATAATTCTGACGTGTCTTGGTGTGGGTCCTTTGGAATTCATCTTGCTTGGGACTCTCTGTGTAACTGTTTTCTTCCCCATATCAGGAAAGTTTTCTGTAATTATTTCTTCAAATAGGTTTTCTCCACGGGGGTCATAGGCTACCATGGAGACAGAACTGAACCTCACAACAACCTGATTGGCCCTAGAGGATGACTGGTTAGCCAGAGTCAGGTAAGATTCCTCAGGGAAGGAACAACCTAAGACTGGCATAGTCGCAGAGGGGCCATCAGGAGAGAACTTGGGGATCAACAGAGGTGGGGCACAGACACTCACCCCCCCACCAACCTTGCAGGGGTCTGAACCTTCACCCTTTCTGAGGGCTGTCTCCTGCCCCCATGGCTACCTCACTTCCCATGCTTAGTACAAACCGGGACCCAGGTAACAGAAAGAGACTGGGCCCAGCTCACATCAAGACCAGGTAACAGACAGAAACATGCCAACAGCAGCTGCCCTATATCTAAATTCAGCCTAGCACCAGGAATGCTCCGTGCCAACTCAATGCAAATAAACCTCTCCACTAATATATATAGGGTAATATAAGATTGTTGGTAGAGTATTAAATTTGACATAAAAGAGTTATCAAGCTTACAGATTAATTTAAGTTGGTGAACTGAAATAAGCGAACACCCAAGAAAATTCAAGTGTACTGGACAAAAAGCTGTTTCTAACATATTAATTAAAATTTCTATTGATAGCTCATCTCATGGTATAATTGTTTAATGTGTAATGAACAGAAAACAGGCATATTTGTGTGCAAAAAGTTAAAATTTAAAGTTATCAAGATTGCATTAAAAAATTTTACAAAATTCTCCATCAATTAAAAAAAGGGGGGTGAGTGAGTAGGATAATAGCATGTAAGGAAAAAAAAATATCTGGTAAGTAAAATACATTTAGAAAATTTTCACTTTAGAAAATTAATTTTAATTTGTAATGCTAACAGCAAGACACCGATGAAAAACACACATGGTGTCAAAATAAGCCAAAGGAAAAGCGGATAGGCAAAATTAAAAGGACCCCAAGTCAATTTTATAGAAAAGATTCCTGTGTTAACTCTTGGTCGATAATATGTTTATATACTTTCAGAAATTAACTCCAAGACCAAGAGGACTCCTGCAACAGAGAGGAACTGACAGGTCAGCGCCAAACACGAAGGCAAGAGGAGAAACAGTCCAGAGATAGAAGACGCTGACGATGCCTTGCCATGTGAGAGGTTAGCAGCTGAGCATGCTACAGGATGCCCAGGACCAAACCAGCATCGCCACCATCTGTCCATTATCCAGAAACCATGGATGACATGTACACATAAGGAACTGTCTGACATTGAAATTGGGACTCAATCATTTTTCTTTTGCTCTGGTGGGTTTGTTTCTAGCCTACAGGGGAAAGATGTTTTTAAAGACAAGAAACAGGGGGTGGAGGGGAGGAAGCAGATGCAGAGGCAAAGAAGCAATGAACAAACTGTTGTGCTACAGTGGGAATGCAGGGAAAGTTGGGGAGGAGGGGCCTATAGGAGATCAATGGAAGGACTTGTATGCATGTGTGTGTAGGCATAGCCAGTGGAGACAGGGCAATGTGGGAAGGTGGGGGGAGGGAGGGAATGGGTGAGGGCATGTACTGGGGGGTGGGGAGGGCAATAGGGGAAAAATAATAAATAAAAAAATGAAAAACAAAACCAAAAAATAAATAGGTTTTCTATCCTTGCTGCCATTCTAATCCTTTTGGCACCCCTATTATACATATGTTACTTCATTTCATGTTGTCTCAAAGCTCCCTTAGGGTCTCCTCCTTTTTTTAAATTTTTTCCCCAGTTGCTGTTCAGATTGGGCTTGTTTCTGTACCTTATCTTCTAATTCAATAATTCAGTCCTCTGCTTCTTCTAGTCTACTGTTGAAACCTTCCATGGTGTTTTTGATTGTAGCTATATCACTTTTGATTTCTTCTGGATTTTTGCATAGGTTGTTGATTTTCTTATCCATCTCGTTTATGAACTGTACAACCACTACTCTGAATTCTTTTTCTTTCATGCTGCATGTTTCCATTTCACTTATTTCCTTTCTTGGCAATTCCTCTTTTTCTTTCCTTTGGAGATGATTATACTGTCTCCCCATTCTAGCTATCACCAGAAGGTTCAAATGCCAAGTTGCAGGGGTCTGGGTTGTGTGCAGTGAGAGTTTCGCACTATTCAAGTGTCATTGAAGAGCTTTGACACCAGGACATGTGGCTGCCATGCGTTGGTGGAAGCCACGCTTGCCAAGGATCAGAGTCACCATCACTCAGTGTAGCCTGTGCATATACCTAGTATCAGGAACCCTGCTTGCACCATACTTAAAAAGAGACCACACTTGTGTGTTCCAAAAATCAGAGTCTCCCTGTGACTGTGCCAAGAATCTAGTATCAGAGTCTCTGTTACTTGTTATAGCCTGGAGCTCAGAATTAGAGTCACTGTGTGGCCATGTACCAAGAATTAGAGTCACTGGTTTTTAGTGTACATGCACTGAGAATCAGGAATTCCAGGCATGTGTGATGAGAGACAAAGTCAAGTGACTGGTGCTCAGTGCGGCATCTCACACAGAGAATCAGAGTCCCTGGTCTGCTTGGGGAACCGGTTTCCTAGAATCAAAGTCAGGTGGCACTGCTACCCTCTGTGGTCATGAGGTCTGGTGGCAAGTGTGTTCTCTGCCGGAAAGGAAACAGATTCCCAGTGTCTGTGTGCTGAGGGTCAATTCAGACAGCAGAACCTGAACCACTCTGTGTGGACATGAGGTCTGGTCCTGTGATTCTGCAGGAGGCAGATTCCCAGTGTCTCCTGCCCAGGCTCAGATTCAGGCAGCGAAGCCGGATCCACCCTGTGTGGGCAGGAGTCCTGTTTGCGCAGGGCTGGTCCAGCAGTTCCTATAGTGCTGCAGGGAGCCTGTGGGGAGGAAGATGGACTCTGTGACTCACAGAAATCTATGGCTGGAATGTCTGGATTCTTGGTGTCTATGGACTGCAGCTGTGGTCGCAGGTCTTTGTCACTAGGGGATGTAGTGTCGTGGTTTGTGTCTGAAACCAGATTAGATGAGCATGAGCTAGGATCCTAGTCTCAGGCAGCTCTTTTTTTCAACATGGCATGTGCCTGTGCTGGCCTCCCATGGAGTATCCTCAATGGCAGCAGGGGGTTGCCATCTAAGACTGCCTGGTTTGACAGTGCTTGAAAGACCTGCAGGATTCTCTCTCTCTCTCTCTCTCTCTCTCTCTCTCTCTCTCTCTCTCTCTCTCTCACACACACACACACACACACACACACACACACACCACATGTCCACACACTCCTCTATCACTCCCTCACTGTCTTATACTCTCTCCCTCCCTACCTTCTTGCCGGTCACTATCATTTGTCTGAACACCATCTTCTTTATCCAATCATCTATACAAGGATGCTTCAGTTGTTTCATGTCTTGGTCTCCGTAAATAATGCTGCAATGAACATAGAGGTGCATATATGTTTGCAAATAAATGTTTTTCAGTTTTTCACTAGATACCCATAGTAGGGGTTTCTGGGTCATATGATAACTCTATTTTTAATTTTTGAGGAACTACCAAACTCTTTTTCATGGTGGCTGTGTCAATTTACATTCATTTGTCCTTGGAAAACTGATATCCTTGCCTTTATTTCTCCCTCTCCCACTTATTTCACTTAAAGATTTTAGTTACTCTATCTACTTTTTAAGAAATACCTTATTAAATATCCAAAATAGGGAAATGATTTCACTGAAAAGTCTATTATTCTGGCACTAAGATTAGTAGGTCCTTCAAATTCTTATTTCTTGAAAATAAATAATATTTCTAAGTATAAAAGCAAAAGAAAATAAGGCAATATATTACTAAAATATACATAGCATTACACAATAAAAATAATATTATGTAACACAATTGCACTATATTAAAGAGATTAGTCTTTATCTTGTAGGTAAGAAATGGCTCTTTGTTGTAAGTTGTATAAAACCCCTATTCCAAAAAGATGTCCTGAAAGATGCCCTAAATATGTTACCTTACATGGCAACAGGATTTCACAGATAGGCATGATTGATTAAAGTTATTGGGATTAGGAAATTATCTAAGATTATTGGGGAGGATTTAAAGTGCTAACAAGAGTCATTATAAGCCCTGGCCAGTACAGCTCAGCTAGTCGGAGCATCATCCCATATACTAAAAGATGGTAAGTTTTATTCTCCAGTTAGGGCACATATCCAGGTTGCATGTTAAATCCCTGGTTGGGGCACTTTTGGAAGACAACACATCTCTCTCTTTCTCTCTCTCTCTCTCTTCCTCTTCCTCTAAAAAATCAATAAAAATATTTAAAGTTATTATAAAAGGAGAAAAGGTCAGAATTAGAAGGAAGTTGGTATGACAACCGAGAAATTAGAACATGTTATGCTGATTGAGTTGCAGATGGAGGATGGGCCACAAACCAAGGAGGGCAGGAAGCCTCTAGAAGCTAGAAAAGCCAATGGAATATATTCTCCCCTATGGCCTATAGAATAAATACAGTCCTGCTGACCCATTTTGGACTTTGGCCCTCCAAAACTGTAAGAGATGGGAGGACAGTAATAATTAGAGCGTATGCGGTTATTATGAAGTTTCCAATGTAGGATTTTGAAATCCTAAAGGTGATTTTTGGACAGGATACAAATTATTTGTTCGGGTTAAAGAAAATGAGACATTTTTAAATATGTCCTGAATTTGGTTTTGATCATGGGTTAGTAATATTACATTACTTTAAAAAAATGGAAATTTCAGAAAACAAATGTGATGTGAGTTTAAAAGTAATGAATATAGCTTTCTGCACAGATTCACAAATGAGTGATAATATACATTTATATATGTCCTATCACATAAAGACAAAAATAATGGTCAATACAGTTTCTGTTATGCATAAGATATTGTAGTTAAAGATGGTATTTAAGCATTGTGAAAACTCACCAAAAGTGTCTCTGTACTGTCCAAATCATCCTGTACTCTTTATAAATGCCAAGGCAATGGTCCTCTGGTTGGGCTTGTTTTCTATTGAAAGAAAGATAATGTCAATAACCCAATGAAAACTCATAAAAATGTATAAGATTGAAATATAAATATTTACTCTATGCCTATTTAGTCCAAGGAGGCATATAATTAGATTTCTTCCTTAATGTTCAGATGAATTCTAGCCACCATTCTAACTACTACACAATGTGTATAAATCTTATTTTAATGCACAATCAATAAAAAGGTCTATTATAAAAATAAACCCAGAATTAATTTCAAGTGTATAATTTAAAAAAGAAATACAAAGATTAACTATTTCTAAAGCAAATTTATTCCTTTCTTATTTTTTATAGGAGTTTTTATTTTTTTTGTTTTTCTATTGATTTCAGAGAGGAAAGGAGAGGGAGAGAGAAACAGAAACATCAGTGATGAGAATCATTGATTGGCTGTCTCCTGCACACCCCATACTGGGAATTCAGCCTGCAAACCTAGGCATGTGCCCAGACCAGGAATCAAACCCTGACCTCCTAGTTCATAGGTTGATACTCAACCACTGAGCCACTGTGGCTTGGCCTTCCTTTATTTAAAAAAAATTTCACCCTAAAACATGATTAGAGAGAAAAAAAGAGAAAGAGAGGGAGAGATAGAGAAAGATCAGTTACCTACCTCTACTTGGAATCAAGCCTGCAACCCAGATATGTACCCTGACTGGGAATGGAACTGGCAACTAAGTGAGCCACTCTGGGCTAAATAATTATTTAAATAAGCAATGTCTCATTCCAATAGTAGAATTTGTTGAAATATAAAACAAGTTTTATATTACTTGCAAATAAAAAGGTGAATATGCCCAAACTAATGCAAATATTTCAATTACATTGTTCATATTAAGTCTTAAAATAAATTATGTCTTTGTTATGTTAGTAAAAAATCTAACATTTCTCACATTTTCAGGAATTACCTCAAAATTATTTTCAATTTCTCATCATACAATACTTCTATACTGTAGATTTTTTTTCTGTCAGAAATCTTAACATCAATGCATATAATAGAGGTTTATTTTCAAAGTAGAGGCCCGGCACATGAAATTCATGTACAGGTATGGTCCCTAGGCCTGGCCTGCAATCAGGGCCATCAGGCCCAGTTGGATGGCCCTGCCTCCTAGCACCGCCCACTCCTGGTTTCCCATTTCCCAGTGTTAGTATGGTATCCCTCTTAACTCACCTCTTTAGATCAAGTCCCTGATGGTGGGGAAGGGACTGAGAGGTGGACTGTTCCCACCAGCTTACCATACCTGCCCCTGCCATGGGTGGGCATCAGACGATCCATCGGAGCATGCCGGCCAGGGAAAAGGACCAAGAGTAGGTCAGTGTGCCTCATAGTGACTGGTCCAACAGTCATTCTAATCACTCTGCCATTAGAGTCAATTTGAACATTACTCTTTTATTATATAGGATAGAGGCCTGCCTGGTGCATGGGTGGGAGCTGGCTGACCTACCCTGAAGGGAGCCCCAGATCAGGGTGGGGGTCCTCATGGGGGGCAGGGCAGGCCTGGGTGAGGGATTGCAGGGAGTTTGAAGGCTTCCCACACCCCCAGCTTTGTCAGAAAGGATGTTCAGAATGATATCAGAAGACATCTGGTCTATCCGGTCCAATTAACAATTACCCTTTTATTAGTATATATTATTTTTAAAATAATGCAATCATAGACATAATGTAGGCAAAGATCTTTGTAAAATGAAAAAGTTATTCATTAGATAAATGTTTCCTAATTTTAGAGGGGATATATAAGCATTATCAAAGTATTTATTAACTTCCTCTAGAGTTTCCTTTTATGAAACTGCTCAGCAATCCTCAGTGGCTAATTGTAGCTCCCTAAAAATAGGGTGAAAATAATATACCAAAACTCGTACTGAAAACTTCTTTTTAAATATTATCTACATTTAATTTTTTATTGAACACTGGTTTCCAAGACATCTCATTAAAAAAAAAATGTCATCAGTCTAACATTTGTTTTAAATCACACAAAAATAAATTTGGATAAACTGTAACAACTTTTTTTTTCTTATTGCCCTATTTTCTTTCTTACCTGCCTCCTCCAATAATGGCCTCCAGTGTTTTCATGGCAAAACACCACCTCCAAGGAAGAATAACAAACCAAAGTACCTACAGGAAAGAATTAAGTTGTTTAGACCTTAAATAAGTATTAGAAATACAACAGGACATCTAAATTTTAAAAGCTTTGTTGTAATGGGTACATTAGTTTACAGTTTGTTCCTCAATCTAAGCTTCTAAGTATTAAGATTCAATCAGTAAAAGAAACTGGATAGCCAGTCTGCCTCAAATTATAATTGATTAGGAAATTTATGATAGAAGCACAAGACTGCATCTACCAAGGGAAATTGTTATAGAGCTAGGTTTTGGGGAGCCAGAAAGAAAGTGGTAGGAATGTATATGTAAAGACTAGATCATGCGAATTGGACTTGGAGAATTTTATGCAAGAGTAGGAGAGGTATTCAGTAACAATTTGGGCTTTGAAGAAGAGTCAGATTTTCATCAGTGGGAAAATATATTTAAAAAAAATTTGTGAGAGACAACTGTGGTGAATTAGAAAAAAAGCAAGACACAATGTTAGTGGTGTCCCTCCCACCTCACCTCTTTAGGTCAAGTCTCTTACTGGCTGCTTTTCTTATTAATTTATAAACATTTATTTTAATATTAGCAGATTGATCACATATTTGTATATATAAAGAAAACATAATGTGACCAAATGAATTTTATACACAATATATAAAATAAGTAATCTAATGCACCAATTTATTAATGTAATGCACCCAAAAGACATCATGGGTAAACAAGGCACGGGAAACTTTTCTTAAATGGAAAACCACACAAATGGTTTTAACCTAGGCACCCTCCCAACATGTGTAGCCATCAGTACTTTTTGATATGGCAGAAGAACTGAACTATAACACTTCACAGTCACTGTTCCTGGGATTAATTTATGCTATGCACATTCAAAATTAATACTAACACCAAAGAGGCATCATTATATCTGGCATCATTATTTTCTATTTCACATATAAACAACTGAGTTTTAAAAATAATTGCATTAATATTACTTTAAAATATAAAAATGCATATGTACAAATAACTATGCACTGAAAATAAAAAGTATTTTTACAAATAAAAGTACTACAAGTCAGTGGCCAAATAACAATATCCCAATCAAAAAATTGGTATTACTAGATTGTTTTAAAAAATTTATGCATATAGAGAGTACAAAAAATAATTTTATATTCTAGTATTTAAAACAAGATAGAGTGATATAAGCAAATTATATCTCAATAAAATTTAGAGAAAATAGGTCCCAAAATGGTGGCATAATAGATGGGCACATTATCATTAAATTGGCAAACACCAAAGATTAAGTAAGAATCTTAAAAGCAGCCAGAGAGAGATAGAAAGTTACCTACAAAGGAACCCCCATTAGACTAGCAACTGATTTCTTGACAGAAACTCATCAGGCCAGAAGGGAATGGACTGAAATATACAAAGTCATGCAAAGGAAGGGACTGAATCCAAGAAAACTGCACCCAGCAAGTTTTTCAATCAAAATTGAAGGTGAAGTCAGGAACTTCACAGACAAAAAATGACTAAGGGAATTTATTACCACCAAACCAGCAATACAAGAAATGTTAAAGGTTCTGCTATAAAAAAGAAATAGGAAGCAAACAAGGAACAAGGGATAAAGAATAAAAATGGCAACAGATAAATACCTATCAATAATAACTTTAAATATAAATGGATTAAATGCTCCAATTAAAAGATATAGGTTAACTGATTGGATAAGAAAACATGACCCATACATCTGCTGTCTACAAGAAACACACCTCAGAAAAAGAGATGCACACAGACTAAGGGTGAAGATATGGAAGACAGATTTTTAGGCAAATGGAAATGAAAAAAAAAAAGCTGGGGTTGCAAAACTTATATTTGACAAATTAGATCTCAAAGTGAAGGACATAACAAGAGATAAGGAAGGCTACTTCATAATACTAAAGGGAGCAATCCAACAAGAAGAAATGACTCTGGTAAACATATACAGACCCAATATAGGAGCACCTAAATACATAAAAAACCTCCTGGAGGATATCAAGGGAGAGATAAGCAGCAATACAATCATAGTAGGAAACTTTAACACCCCACTGTCACCACTGGACAAATCCTCTAAACAAAAAATCAGCAAAGAAACATCAATCCTAAATGACTCACTAGATGAGTTGTTATTAATGGACATCTTCAGAACAATCCATCCCAAAGCCACAGAATACACATTCTTCTCAAGTGCACATGGGTCATTTTCAAAGATAGAGCAAATGTTGGATCAGAGGCAAAGTCTCTTCAAATTGAACAAAATAGAAATCATATCAAGCATTTTCTCAGATGACAGTGGCATAAAACTGGAAATCAACTACGATTAAAACAATACAAAGAAATCAAGACATGGAGACTAAACAGCATGCTATTAAACAAGAACTGGGTAACCAGAGAGATCAAGGAAAAAATAAAAGAACCTCATGGCAACAAATGACAATGACAACACAACAATACAAAATTTACGGGACACAGTGAAAGCAGTCTTGAGAGGGAAGTTCATAGCTCTACAAGCCTACTGCAAAAAAACAGGAAACAATGGTACTAAATTATCTAACCCTATAACTCAAAGAGCTAGAAAGAAAGCAACAAGAAAAGCCCAGTGTAAGCAGAAGGAAGGAAATAGTAAAGATCAGAGCAGAGATAAACAACATAGAGACCAAAGAAACAATTCAAAAGATCAACAAAACCAAGAGCTGGTTCTTTGATAGGATAAACAGGATTTATTGACCTCTACACAGGCTCACCAAGAGGCAAGGAGAGAAGACCCATATAAACAAAATCAGAAATGAAAGAGAAGAAATAATAACAGACCCCTCCGAAATACAAAGGATTGTTAAAAAATACTGTGAACAACTCTATTCCAACAAACTGGAAAACCTGCAGGAAATGGACATATTCCTAGAAAAATATAACCTTCCAAAACTCAATCAGGAAAAATCTAAACATCTCAATAGGCCAGTAACTATGGAAGAAATTGAAGCAGTCATCAAAAAGCTTCCAGCAAACAAAAGCCCAGGACCAGCTGGCTCCACAGGAGAGTTTTACCAAACATTGAAGGAAGAATTAAAACCTATCCTCCTCAGACTTTTGAAAAATATTCAAGAAGAAGGAGCACTTCCAAACACCTTCTATGAAGCCAGCATCACCCTAATACCAAAACCAGATAAAGACAACACAATGAAAGAGAATTACAGGCCAATATCTTTCTTGAACATAGATGCCAAAATCTTCAACAAAATTCTAGCAAATCGTATCCAGCAGTACATCAGAAAGATCATCCACAATGACCAAGTAGGATTTATCCCAGTAATGCTAGGATGGTATAATATCCACCAATCAATAAAGGTGATACATCACATAAACAAATTGAGAGATAAAAATCACATAGTCATATCAATTGATGCAGAAAAAGCATTTGACAAAATCCAACACCCTTTCTTGATAAAAACTCTCAGCAAGGTGGGAATAAATGCCATAAATGATAAAAATCCACAGCTAATATCATAACTAATAGGCAAATACTAAAACCATTTCCCTTAAGAACAGGAACAAGACAGGGATGCCCTCTCTCACCACTACTGTTCGACATAGTACTGGAAGTATTAGCCATTGCAATCAGACAAGAAGAAGAAATAAAAGGTATCCAAATTGGAAAGAAGAAGTAAAGCTGTCCTTATTTGCAGATGACATGTTATTATACATAAAAAAACTCTAAGGACTCCATCCAAAAACTAATAGACTTAAGAAATGAATTCAGCAATGTAACAGGATACAAAATTAATGCCAAGATATCTATGGCAATTCTATATACTAATAGTGAAATTACAGAAAGAGATGAAAAAAGCAATCCCATTTGACATATCACCAAAAATAATAAGATACTTAGGAATAAACCTAACTAAGGTGGTAAAAGACGTATACACAGAAAACTACAGGACACTGAAAAAAAGAGATAGAGGAAGATGTAAACAGATGAAAGAGCATACCATGCTCATGGATTGGGAGAATCAACATCATTAAAATGTCCATACTTCCCAAAGCAATCTATAGATTCAATGCACTACTCATTAAAATACCCATGACATATTTCACAGACATAGAAATAACTCTCCAAAGATTCACTTGGAACAAAAAAAGACCCCAAATAGCCACAGAAATCCTGAGAAAGAAGAATACAGTAGGTGGGGTCTCAATACCAGTTTTCAAGCTATATTACAAAGCAACTGTTCTCAAAACAGCCTGGTACTGGCACAAGAACAGACACATAGACCAATAGAATAGAATAGAGAATCCAGATTTTCACCCAAACCACTATGCTCAATTAATATTTGACAAAGGAGGCATGAACATACAATGGAGTCAAGATAGTCTCTTCAATAAATGCTGTTGGGAAAATTGGACATATACATGCAAAAAATGAAACTAGACCACCATCTTACACCATACACAAAAACAAACTCAAAATGGATACAGGACTTAAATATAAGACAGGAAACCATAAAAATACTAGAGAAATCCACAGGCAGCTCAATCTCAGACATATGCCGAAAGAACTTCTTCACGGATACTGCTCCAAGGGCAATGGAAGCTATAGAGAAAATAAACAAATGGGACTACATCAAAATAAAAAGCTTTTGCACAGCAAAAGAAACCATCAACAAAACAACAAGAAAGTCCACTGTATGGGAGAACATATTTGCAAATGTTATCACTGATAAAGGTTTAATCTCCAACATCTATAGCCAACTTATACAAGTTAATAAAAGCAAGGTAAATGATCCAATAAAAAAAAACGGGCAAGGGACCTAAATAGAACCTTTTCAAAAGAGTACAGAAAGAAAGCCAAGGGACACATGAAACCATGTTCAAAGTCACTAATTATCTGAGACATGCAAATCAAAACAACAATGGGATACCATCTCACACCTGTCACAATGACAATTATCAACAAATCAACAAATGACAAGTGTTTTCCAGGATGTGGAGAAAAGGGAACCCTCATGCACTGCTGGTGGGAATGCAGACTGGTGCAGCCGCTGTGGGGAACAGTATGGAGTTTCCTCAAAAAACTAAAAATGGAAGTCCCATTTGACCCAGCAATCCCACTTTTAGGAATATATCCTAAGAAACTATGAATACCAATCAGAAAGGATTTATGCACCCCTATGTTCATAGCAGCACCAGTTTGTAATAGCTACAATTTGGAAACAGCCAAGTACCAGTCCGCAGATTAGTAGATCAGAATACAATGGTACATCTACACAATGGAATTCTATGGTGCCATAAAGAAAAGGAATTCTTACTATTTGCAGCAACCTGGATGGAACTGTAGAGCCTATGCTAAATGAAATAAGTCAGTCAATGAAGGAGAAACACCACATGATTTCACTCATTTGTGGATAATAAAGGACATTATAAACTGATGAACAAAAAAGATACAGTGGCAGTAAAACATCAAACAGACTGTCAAATTACAGCAGGAAGGTTAGGGAGAGGTGGGGTAGATAAGAGATCAACCAAAGGACTTATAGGCATATATATAAGCATAACCAATGAACATAGACACTGGGGGGTTAGGGTATGTCTGAAAGGGGGGGGGCAATGGGAAGATATTTACACATGTAACACATTAATTAAAAAAAAACACTTAGAGAAAATAAAAAATAATTATAACAAGAAGAAAATTAAATAAGGTAGCACACCAACACCATGTTTCAAAAGTGATCACCACCATGATAATTAGAATGTGAATAGTATATTTCTGAAGGAGACTTTGATTATATATATTGAAATTTTTCAACTATGAAAAATATTTCAACCAGCAATTCAAGTTCCATAATTTATATTTCTATAACTAAAATATTTCTCTTTAATTTAGTGTTTCAAATTCACCAGACATGTGTATATATAGATGTGTTCATGTTTCCTTCATTCATAATCCTATGATTTATCAGAATACTTTTCTTTTGGATAACTCAGCTTGAAGCATCCATCTTATATAGAAACTGCTATTTCAAATTTTAACCTTGCTTAAATAATAAGGAAAATGAGACTATTCTCACTTCAGTGAGGCCATTAAACCTTCCCTGGACAAAATTATCAGGGCTGGCACCAGGCTATGTCTTTGGTTGAGGTCTCAAGGCCTCAGAACATAGGGGCCCTTTAAGAACTTGCAAAGGGGCAGGAAACATCCCACATGTGGGAGACAAAGAATGTTAAAACTTATAAATAGGGAAAATTTCTGCATGTTGGAGCCCAGAATTTGAGAAACATTTTTCTCTGGACCCGCACATAATAAATGTAACTCCAAACTCTCTGAGCATTGTTTGATTATTCCTGATTCTCTGTAATAAGCTGATCTTCCCCATTCTTGTCATAAATACTTGTTTTACCACTCAATCATATCTTTTTTGTGCTGTTTAGTGTCCTTGTTCATATGTGTATAAATTTCTTATCAAAATTGAGCAAAATACAATCTCTTTATCTTCCCTGTCATTTCTATTTTTTTAAATAGTAACCCAAGCAATCAAACGTATCCCAGAATTAGAAGAATCAAGTTAATTAAGAGTTACAAAGACAATGAAATCCCAAATAGTAAACATATTTTCTCTTCTCAATAACTCATTCACCTTCATCAAATCTCTTCCCTACTTGGAAAATACTGTAAGTAATTGTTTGATATAGAAAAGGATAAGTTGTTTACATATACAAAACTTTATTGGAAGCCAGTCTGTCACAGGTTACTTCAGTTGAATACTGCCAGAGAAGCACAGAGCAGGAACCTTTGATTCACCAAAGGCTGAACTCCAACTTTTCCTCCTTAACTAGGTGACTCAGCCATCACTATATGAAGGCTTCCAAAAGCCTGATGCAAACAGGCAGTGAGACACTGCTGGGAACCAAGATCAATAGTGATGAATATAAATGAGAGAAATCTGGTCAGAAGACTGAATGGGGCTCTTTGATATTTGCAGGTCTGAATATCTGCATTTTATTACCTACTGCTGATGATTCAATGGCCTAAAGCAAACTCCCCCAACCTGACAATCTTACTGTTTACTAAACATTATCATTGATATATCTGTTTGCATTCCTAAAAGACAATTGTATATTCTAGTAAATAAAAGCAGATGGGAACAGAGAGTTAGTGGAACTTGGTCCTTTGTACCAAGATCACAACTGGCTTCCTCTATAAATTCCAAATTTATATATCTTGTCTTGTGTATTAATTTGCAAGTCAGCCCTTTCTCCAAATCTTTGAACCTGAGGCCACATGGTCAGTAGCTTCACAAGACACTCTTTTTTCTCTTTGTACATAGTCCTCACATCTGCAACATTTTAAAAGATTCTTCATTTCTTAATATTGAAATTAAATGCCCACAGTATCTTTGTGTGCTCTTTACTGGTAAATTTTGTTCAAGTTCAAAAAATACATTGTATTCACAAAAGTAATCTCTTTACCATGGGGGTATTTGTTCCATTAACTGGACACCTTTAAAACTAATGAAATATGATATGAAGAAAACTATTTGTGCAAATTAAAGATATTAAATATTACTTTTTTACAAGGTAATATTTAAAACCACAGATTGTTTCTCTATATAAGAATAGATAGAATAATTGTTAATGAAGCTGTATGCTAAGAAAACCACACTTGCTTACATACATAAATATTTCCATTCATTGTGAAAGCATGGAATATATACATTCAATTTAGGTTCCCTCATATCAGACA
The DNA here is from genome assembly GCA_011751065.1 of Lasiurus cinereus. NCBI lineage: Eukaryota > Metazoa > Chordata > Mammalia > Chiroptera > Vespertilionidae > Lasiurus > Lasiurus cinereus. Next base: position 26,146,770 of record JAAGEH010000286.1, on the reverse strand, counting down.
GGAAAATAAGCACAGAATATTATTGTACTTTGTATATTCTCATATTTTCTAGCTGATTAATTAAAAATGTTTTCTTAAAATTAAAAACACTAGTGAAAATATACCTGTTGAAACCATGCCAGGTCCCTGGATAGTCAAGGCTGGTGGGAGCACAAAGGCCACTCTGGGCATGTGCCTAAATGGAATGTTCAAGGACTCTGAGCCTGGGAATCCTAATCAGTCCAAGATAACATGAGCAGATGCAAGGACACACAGTACACTGTCCTTCAGTATCTGATATGATTGATGTAACTATTGGAACGAAGCCTTCTTTGTGTAAATGGTATAAAAGTATGTTACTAACCAGTTAGTTACCTGGAGTAGGCTAGAGTGAGAAGTCTGCTGTAATATGGAGAGAGAGCAGCTAGGATGGAGTATGTGAAGAAGTCTGCTAGAGAGAGCAGCTGGTCAGAAGAGACAGGAGAAGCTGCTGAGCCAGAGAGCCCAATACCACTACAATGTGAGGTGGTGAGTCTAGAAGGCAGCATGTGGCTGTTCAGATAATACCATTTCCCCAAAAGTAATACATCCCCCGAAAATAAGACCTACTTCCAGTTTTGCCTCTCGTTGTAATATAAGGCATGCCCCCAAAAATAAGACCTCCCCAATAATGACTCCCCTGAACATAAGGCCTCCCCAGGATATAAGACCCCCGAAGATACCGTAAGGCATCTGACTCTTAATTTAAAGAGACCTCGCACGGCCTGAACAGCTCCAGCTGCACTGCGGTCAATCAGTGAGCTGATTTGTGATGACAACTACTACCATACTGCATACAGGTAATAAATTTCCTTTTTTTTTTTTTTTGTTCAACAATAAATGTGTATCATATTCTTCTTCATGGAAAAATAAGACACCCCCTGAAAATAAGACCTAGTGCATCTTTGGGAACAAAAATTAATATAAGACACTGTCTTATTTTCGGGGAAACAGGGTAGCTAAGAGATTATGCTGCTTTATGGGAAAGACATACGTTCACCAGCGAGTGTCTGGCTGCCTACTTGAATGGACTTTGATGTGAGCACTATTCTGGTCAGTTGGCTATATGGCCCCTGGATTCTGCAATAGACTTTCTTTTTTGCGTGTTTTTTTTATTAATGTATTACAATTGTACATATCTTCCTATTGCCCTCCCTAGACTCATTCTTATATACCCATAACCTCTAATGGCTTCTCTGTCTAGGACCTGGATTCCTAGAAAGTCCAGACCCAGTCAGAGGGTCTCAGACTCAACATCTATTACTAGTGAGCAGAAGATAAAAGAGAAACTTGGACTAAGTTCCCAACAGTTAGTACAGTGGGCAAGTTTTGAGAAGAACCAGGCCTGACGTAGTCACATAGGAGAATTTGGAAGAATACATGAGCTCACAGCCACTCAAAAAAACTCAGAGCACCAGAGCTTGTGTGGAGCTTCTGCTGCATGCTCTGGCAATACCTTTTTTTTTTCCCCCAAGACAGAGAGCTTTGTGTTTTTTTAACAAAAATGAGCCCTAGCTGGTTTGGCTCAGTGAATAGAGCATTGGCCTCTGGACTGAAGAGTCCCAGATTCCCTTCTGGTCAATGGCACATGCTTGGGATGCAGGTTTGTTAAATGATTATTTCTCATCATTGATATCTCTCTCCTTCTCCCTTTCCCTCTGAAATCAATAAAGATATATATCTATTATCATTTAAAATGCCTTTATTGATAATAAATAAAAGTACCATGTATTTTAACTATAGCAGAATATAACAATGAGTAAATAATGTCCTTTCAATATTGTTATCTGGTGTCTAAGAAAATAACATCCTATGTTAAAAGTGTACAGCCTCATCTATCTTAGGTTTCCACAAGCTGTGAAACAGATCTGTCACTCTTCCTGGCACAGCACTGACAGCAAGCATATCCCATAGAAGGAGGATACCCTAATGCAGTCAGAATTTTTAATCTTCCCACAATCACATATTTTCTCCTTGAAGCTCTGCCAGGAAGTGTTTCACCTGAGAACAGTGTTCAAACCTTTCATTACAGAACTCAAAAACACTTAAAGTCATAGCATTTTAGATACCCATATTTGCACTAAACTTGAAAGATCAGAGTTGAATTCATATGGGGGTGGGGGTTGCCTCTGAATCTCACAGAGAAATGATAAACATTTTTCTTTTGGACTTCAAAATTCAGTGCTCTGTGAATAGAGATCATGGTTTTGTATCAAGATTGATTTAGCTTCTTTATTTCTTCTCTTTGGGATACTGTGTTTTTGGGGGATATCATGAATAACTGAGGAAAGAGCAAGAAAGGGCTCACTTGCTCAGGGCTCATTGTTGATAAGTAAAAATTGTGCCTGAATGTTTTGTATGTGTATGTGTGAGTGCAAGTATGAGTGTGTAAGCACATATAGCTGTGCATGTATGTGCATGTGAATGTGTCTATCTATATATTTATCATTCTCTAGAAATTAGTTTTCTCCCTATAATATTAGATGATGACATATTAGATTTAAACTCATCTTTGAGATCACTTGAAAGCATTCAGGAACAATAATGGACAATGCTTAAACTCTCCTAAAATAAAACACCAACTAATTAAAGTTGTGTTTAATATATTTCATTTTCCTTGAAAATTCTAGCTGAAAGTGACTATTAGGGCTTCTTTTATAATTATTTAACACTAGAGGCCTGGTGCATGAAATTTGTGCAAGGGGGGGGAGTGGTCCCTCAGACCAGCCTGCATCTTCTCCAATATGGGGCATCCCTCTCACAATCCAGGACTGCTGGCTTCCAACCACTCCCCTGCCTGCCTGCTGATTGCCCTTAACTGCTTCTGCCTGCCAGCCTGATCACTCCCCTAACCACTCCCCTGCTAGCCTGATCGACACCTAACTGCTCCCCTGCTGACCTGGTTGCCTTTAACTGCCTTCCCCTATAGGCCTGGTTCCCACCAACTGCCCTCCCCTGCAGGCCTGGTTCCCTCAACTTCCCTCCTCTGCTGGCCTAGTCACCCCTTCCCTACAGGCCCAATCACCCCCAACTACCTTTACTTGCAGGCCTGGTCCCTCCCAATTAGCCTCCCCTGGTCACCTACAACTGGTCACTGACAACTGCCCTCCCCTGCCAGCCATCTTGTGGCTGCCATTTGTGTCCACATGAGGACAGACATCTTTGACCACTTGGCAGCAGCCATCTTGTATGTTGGATTGATGGTTAATTTGCATATTGCCTCTTTATTATAAAGGATATTCTAAAGGAATTATCCAGCCAGATTTTTGTCTTAGATTCCAGAGAAAATTTATAAATCAAGGTTCAGAATATTTTTTATATAAAAGGCCAACTGTTTTTAGGCTTTGTGAGTCAGTGGGCTCTGTTGTACTACTCATCATTGATTGCCATTGTAGCATGAAAGCAAAGCCTGTGATCTAATAAAACTTTATTTGCAAAATAGAAGGTAAGTTCTATGGGGCCTATTGGTTCTAGTTTGTTGACACTGTCTTACAGTATGAATAAATGCAAATAATAGTGAAGTTTATAGTGTGAAATAGAAATATTATTTAATAATAATAGACTAAAATAAGCATGCATAGTGAATATATTTGTATTAATAATTATGCATATTTACATTAATATTTATTAACCTAAAATTACTCAGTTATAAAGCATTAATATTTGACATAGAAATTACTATTTATAACAATATTTGTATTTCATTTTTTTCAGAAAAGGTAAGTGGGAAGAAGAAATTATGAGTTTGATATAAAGGCAAATTTTAGTTCTCACATTTTCTTTTATATTTGATAGTTCTTTAATTAAATATTATGAATTTGTCCAAAGTAATAAAATAAAATTCTTAAGTGAGTTAGATATTTTCTTTACATATATAGTATTATTCTTTCTAAAAATGAAAGAGGAGACATATAGGTAGGTCACCTAACATAGAGAGGGGGCATAGCTCAATGTGATTTGAATTAAACTCAGAATATAATTTTTAAAAAACTGGCTGTGTTTTTTAATCACTAGATACAAATGGTGGTATTTTAAAAGAAAATAAATGAACATAGGTATGAACATACAAAATTAGTCTTGGTTTACATATATCCATTCTTCCCTTTGACTTCCTACTGAGTGACTTCCAGGATTTCCAACAACTTATTATTTAATTAAGTTAACTCTTTCCATTAATATCAAGAATGATTTCAATCTCCATCAGTGAACCCTGACCTTTGTTGATCTTTTTTATGCCATCATAACATATTTTTAAATCAATAACCTGTAATAAAATAGATTCATGTCAACATACTACATAAGAATGTTCAAAATGGTTGGGGAAAGAGTGAATATTATTTGGTTGGATGTTGAGTGAAGGTTTTAATGAACTCTACAAGGAGCGATATATGTAAACAAAGTGGCTGAAGAACAGCCTTCACAGAGATAAGATTTTAAGCCTCTTATTTTCTTAATTTAAATTATTTATTGTTTAAGGTATTGCATATGTCTCCTTTTTCCCCATTGACCTCTCCCTGCCTGCCCTCACCCACCAGTACACACCCTCATCTCCCCCTCAACCTCCTGTCTGTGTCTATCAATTATGCTCATATGTGCTGCATTCTTTTCACAGCAAGGGTTCAGGAATCTGGAGAAGGGCTGCACATAAATGAATAGAGACTGGACAAGAAATATAAATTTGGAAAGCATTTGGGAGAACCAGGCAGAGGCTTCCCCCTCTTGTGGGGTGGCTTTCAGAGTGTCCAGACGCACAGCTTTTTATTCACACATTTTTCCCTTTAGCAAAGCAGACACACATATCAAAGGTAAGGTTTGGTAAACAATAAAGGATTATCAGGTTAAGGGAAGTGGTTAGCAAGCCACAGTTTGCCGTTCTGTTGACTAAAGAGTTTGCTGACCACTACCTTAGGGGAAAACACTTAAAAATATTTTAATAATGTACTAATATCTTTAACCTGAAGTCAAAACTTCTGGGTAAAGTTAATGCCTTACACAGTGGTCAGCAAACTCATTAGTCAACAGAGCAGCAAACCGTGGCTCACCAGTTGCATGTGGCTTTCGAGCCACAGTTTGTAGACAACTGGGTTAGGGGAATTGCTCTCAGCTCTTTGGCAGCTGGTAATAATATGCAGATCTTCAGCCCTGCCTGTCCATCAGCCTTCTGATGAACTTCTCCCATCTATTATGCTAACTACTGTTCTTAGCCTCCAGCACATATGCATGTGTATAAGTTCATCGATTGATCTTTTATCCCCTCACCCCCCACCTTCCGTCATAGGTTGGACAAGCTGTTAGATGCTTCTATGATTCTGGTTCTATCTTTGTTCAACAGTTTATGTTGTTCATTATGTTCCACAAATGAGTGAAATCATGTGGTATTTATTTTTCTCCAACTGGCTTAATTAATTCCTTTAGCATAATGCTCTCCAGTTCCATCCATTCTGTTGCAAATGGTAAGAATTTCTTCTTTTTTTTTGGCAGCATAGTAGTTCATTGTGTAGATATACCATAGTTTTCTAATCCACTCATATTCTGATGGGCACTTAGGCTGTTTCCAAATCTTACTATTGTAAATTGTTCTTCTTTCAAACACATCCCATTAAGACATTTGGTCAGACAAAGCAGAAGAGATCAGATTGAAGATATTTCTACAGAAACGACCTAATTGTATAAGGTGACTTGAAGGTAGACCATTAAGTCAGTGAAGAAGTGAAAAACTGAGTATTAGGTTATTAGATTCAATAAATACATGACATTTCTGATTTAAAAAATTTATCTAACAAGGACCTTTGTTTGTGGTTACTTTCGTGTGGAAATAACTAGATACTAAATAGATCGAAAACCTACAATGTTTCCAAAAAATTTGAATCAATCCCAGACCTATACTTGCTATAACTTTTAATCCTCAAAGCAAATCTTCAAGGATTCCGTGGCTATATCAAAAGCAGTAGACTCCAAACTTATGAAGAAAATCCTTTAAGATGTTTACCAGGAAATAAGTTTTTCAGATCATTTTGGACAAAAGATATTTTATTTTAATTTTTTAAATTAAATCTTTATTATTCAGATTATTACATTTGTTTCTCTTTTTTCCCCTCCATAGCACCCCTCCACCCAGCTCCCACCCTTCCCCCTGCCCTTACCTCCCTCCCATT
>JAAGEH010000286.1:26086932-26140497 GCA_011751065.1 Lasiurus cinereus | reverse complement strand
ACTTCCTTTCTGTGCTCCTGATTCTATTATATTCACCAGTTTATTCTGTTGATCAAATTTTTAATTCACTTAATTTTTAGATTCACTTGTTGATAGATATGTATTTGTTGTTCATAATTTTTTGGCTTTTACCTTTTTCTTCTTCCTCTTCTAAAAGAGTATCTTTCAGCATTTCATATAATACTGGTTTGGAGTTGATGAACGCCTTTAGCTTTTTCTTATCTGTGAAGCTCTTTATCTGCCCTTCAATTCTGAATGATAGCTTTGCTGGATAGATTATTCTTGGTTGTAGGTTCTTGCTATTCATCACGTTGAATATTTCTTGCCACTCCCGTCTGACCTGTATTGTTTCTGTTGAGAAACAATGACAGTCGTATGGGTGCTCTCTTGTAGGTAATGAACTGTTTTTCTCTTGCTGCTTTTAATATTCTCTCTTTGTCTTTTGCTCTTGGTATTTTAATTATGTTGTGTCTTGGTGTGGTCCTCTTTGGATTCCTTTTATATGGGGTTCTGTGTGCTTCCTGGACTTCTAAGTCCAGATGTGGGAAGTTTTCAGTCATTATTTCTTTAAATAGGTTTTCAGTATCTTGCAAGAATCAAGTCAAAAATTTGAAATATAAAGAAGCAGAAAACATTCAACTGGAAAAGCAAGAAGAGAAAAGAATCCAAAAATGTGAACATAATGTAAGGAGACTCTGGGACAGCTTCAAACGTAACAACATCAGAATTGTGGGGGTGCCAGAAGAAGAGATGGACAAAAGATATTTTAAAAATATCTTGCTGGTACTGGCTGGAGTTTAAGAAAATTAAATGCAACAAACCCTATGAAGTGTTCTGTTAGACACTAGGTATAAAACAGCATATGTCTGTGTGTCTGTGCATGTGCAGGTGTTTGTGCGTATGTGTATGCCTGTGTGTATATGCTTGTGTTCCCTAAAGCCTACAATTCAATATAATGAACAGTGATTTTAAAAGTAACATTCTAGATCCTGTTTCATCAAAGGAGAAAAATAATAAAAGGCCCTTTACTACTTTCCTGAGTTATACTTATGCAGAATCTTGGAGAATGATGAGACTAAAAATTTAAGCTTCCTCATCCATACACTTGCTGATCTTACCTAATTTAAGATTTTCTTTCACCTATATTATTAAATATATCTCCCCTCTGACCATCATATTTCAGTCTTCAACTTGTGTGGTTTTTTTTTTAAATATATTTGGTTGATGTTTTACAGAGAGGAAGGGAGAGGGAAAGAGAAGCTAGAAACATCGATGAGAGAGAGACATCGACCAGCTGCCTTTTGCACGCCGCACACTGGAGATGTGCCCGCAACCAAGGTACATGCCTGGGACCTTTCAGTCCACAATTCAACGCTCTATCCACTGAGCCAAACCGGTTTGGGCTCAACTTGTTTTCATATCATTTGAAAATCAACTTTAAATAATTATAATTTATATACAATGAAATGTACCCATTTGGAATATACAGTTGTATGAATTTTGATAAAAGTATATGCTCTTGAAATTACCACAGGCATCCTAAAAAGTTCCCTATTGACATTTTACAATGAATGCCATCTTCTAACTCTCAACCCAGGCAGTTATTAATTTGTTTGTTTCTTCCCTAATATCATATAGGTGATTTATATAGAAAATAATCATTCGTGTTCAGTTTTTTTTTATTCCTCTTAGTTAATACTTTAGAGATGTACCCTAGTTATTGTGTATATTGATATTGTGTTTAGTATACTGCATTATAACACAATTTGTTTTTTATTATGTCTTAATAAAAATATGGGTGGTTTCTAGTTTCAGGCTACTATAAATAAAGCTATCATAAATACTATCTGTGTTCAAATCATTTTGTGATCTATGGACCCTAGATAATGCTTCAGCACTACTGTGAGGGTCATTTAAAAATGAAATCATCAACAATAATCAAAGAATGTGACATTAAACAGAATGTAAAAACATACTTATTTACAGTACTAGAGGCCTGATGCACAAAGTTTGTGCAAGAGTAGTCCTTCCTTTCCCCAACTGCCAGCACTGGCTTCCCTCAGGCACCCAAGATCTTGGCTTCCCTCACAGCCCTGGCTTCATCTGGAAGGTTGTCTGATCAAGTTAGCATACTACACTTCTATTATTTTAGATGAAACCTAAAACAAGAGGTAAAACATCTTCTTGTTCAACCTTAGCTGAGATAGTGCTGGCCAGACTACCTGATGGGATTAGCACTTTATAATAAGACTAGAGGCCTGGTGCATGAAATTCAGGCACGGGGGTGGGAAGGGGGGATTCCTCAACCCAGCCTTAAACTACACCAGGGTCCTGCACCCTGACCTCTGGCCATAGGCCCCTCTCTCCCTAGAGGGCTTGCATTGCCAGGGCAACACCACCAGCATCCTGCCCTGCCACTATGGATGCCACAATCTTTGTGACGGAGTGATGGTTAATTTGTATATTACCATTTTATTAGATAGGATATTTCAGAAAGCTTGCTTTCTTTCTCTGTAGCCAAGAAAGGACAAGAGAGGGCATAGCAAGAAGAAGGCTGTAACTTAAGGAGAAAACTATCATCAGACTCTGACCCTACTGGCACCTTGATCTTGGAATTCCTGGCTCCAGAAGTGTGGGGAATAAATTCCTGTTGTTTAAGCTGTCTGGTATATGATATTTGTTATGGCACCTGAAGCTGCCAAATATATGCATGTTGGGTAACTTACATTTTCATTATTTTTGTATATCCATGAATGAACACAAAGAGCTGCAAATGTGCTTTATGAAATAAAGTAAATTTTAGTGAAAGTGAGTAGGTAGATTAGTAAACATGAACTTCACGAAAAATGAGGATGTGTGTATGTGTGTGTGTGTGTGTGTGTGTGTGTGTGTGTGTTTTGTATTAGATGGATATGTGAATGTGGGATTGAATGACTAATCATATTGTCAATATATACTTATTTTTAAGAGACTGTCAAACTGTTTTCATTTTATACTTCAATCATAAAAGTATGAGGTGTTCAACTTGCTCTAAATGCTCACATAAAATTGGTATCAACAGTCTTTTAAAAAAAACACTTTATTATTCTACAGTATTATAGACGTCCCCTTTTTTCCCCCCATTGATCCTCTCCACTCATTCACCCCCCTACCCATGTCGTACCAACAGTTGTCCATCGCTATGCATATATGCATATAAGTTCTTTGTTTAGTCTCTTACTATTTCTCCTCCCCTTCTTTGCATGGTTCAATGTCTCTTCTTTTACTTTTGCTATTAAAGTATGTATGGGTATCTCATAATAAATTGTAAACAAATTTATTTTCTAATATTATATAGAAAACAGCTGTACATATTTAAAGTATATTATGTTTTGAAAAACCAACTTTATTGAAGCATTTTTTATAATGAAATGCATCCATTTTTAGAATACATATGAATGAGTCTGAGTTAAGTGATTAATCCCATGAAGCCACAATGATTGTAATATTGGAAATTTCCACCAAATTTCTTATTCAGCTTTGTTCCCCCTCCCATCTCTATCTACCAGGTAATGATCTCCTTTGCTTCTTTTTAAATGTTATGGTATCTTCATAAGATTTTGGCGAGTTTTTTTGTTTGTTTGTTTGTTTTTTGGTTTTTAATTTTAGCTTTTATGTTTAAATCTATATGCCATTCCAAGGTAAGATTTTTAAAAGATATTTTTATTGATTTCAGAAAAGAAGAGAGTGGGAGAGATAAAAACATCAATGATGAGAGAGAATCATTGATCAGCAGCCTCCTGCATGGCCTCTACTGGGGATCTAGCCTGCAACCCGGGCACGTGACCTGATTGGGAGTTAAACTTTGACCTCTTGGTTCATAGATCAATGCTCAATCACTGAGCCACACTGGTAAATTTTGTCTTATTGTGAGGTTAGTGTCATGATTTGTTATCTTCCTTTTGGGTAGCTATTGCTAATGCACCATTTACTGAAATGATTACCTCTTTTCCTTAGAACTTTATCAATACTCAATTGTATGGATTTATTTCTTTGCTCACATTCTTTTCCTTTGGTTCCTTTGTATATTATTATACCAATACCACATGCTCTTGAATATTAAATGTTATAGCAAGATTGAAATCAAGTAATTTAAGAGAAAATCATATTTGTGTTGAAAGAGATAAATTCTAAATTAAAATTCTGATTTTATTAAATAAATAATTCAACCAACAATTATGGAATGCTTATTTTGGATCAGCTATTTTTTACTGCACTGAGAATGAAAACAAACTTTATTTCTCAAGAACTTATATTCTAAGAGTAATATAAAACCAGAAAACGTTAAAATCAAATTGTATACAAAATATCACAGAAAATATAGGAATTGTATTAATCTGTGGAGGGTTTAGAATGCTTATAAGACAAGTTATACCCATAGTGGGATTATATATTTTATTCCTATCACATAATTCAAAGACATAAAAATGTAATCACATGTGTTCCATTTGCTGAATAATAAATTTTGGGTTAAAAAGAACACAGAGCAAACAGATCTATTTCAATATGCCAAATAAGATTGTTATAGGTATAATTTAATTCAATGGTGAATCAACAAAGAATAATGAATACATTTAAAAAAACATTCAGGTGGTAAACATTAATAAAAGTCAATGCCCTTTTGGACATGCATGGAACAATGGTGAAGGAAAGTGGTTCTCAAAGTATAACTGAGGCGACGTAAAGAACTGGGTTTTCATTCAAAAGAAGAGGTGCAAGTAGTTGATAGTTAACCAACATACAGTTGAGGGTCATATAGGTATTTATGAAAAGGCCATTGGGTCATTAAGCATTTGAAAAAGATAAGCAGTCTTTAAATACCACTGATGCATCCCTAATCACATATTCCAGAAATTATCTCATTAAACAAGTGAATTGAATCATAAATGTATTACATCCATATTAAAATTACTATCTTTGAAAGACTTACGTGAACATTTAGATAGAGAATACTTCACAGTTCTATCAATTATATATCATTATTTCATTTGAATGCGTATTTTACAGTTAATTTATTCGTGAACATTTATTCATGAGATATAGTCTTCCTCAAAATTGATTCAATTATAGAAGTCATATAAAAGTGAAAAACAGTTTCATGGTTGTTACAACATCCTCTACCACAAGGTCAAATTCTTCATTGTTTATGGTTATTATTTTAGGGATATAGTCAAGTACCTGCTTTAACATATAAATGAATAAAGAAAAACTTTAAAATATTTTAATCCTTTGCAAATACCCATATATGCCATATTTATGAATAGTTAAAATAGTATTTTAGTAAAACAAGTATATAATTCAGGATGATTGATTTATTTATTTTTCTACCACTTATTAGAGAATATAAAAATCACTTACTGAACAACATTAAATATCTTTGGCTTTGATATCTTCTGGTAACATCAAGTATGCATTATCTGCCATAAGCCTATTTTGAATAGTTAGCAAAGGTATATAATGGAAATGATAATTAAACAATTATCTCCAGTTGTGTTTAACTGTGTAGCTGAATTGATTCAAATAATCAGCATACTATTGCTATATTATTTCACTGTTTTCACATTTTCCAACCTCAACATTCTAATCCACTTTAGATTGGTCTTTTTAATAATAAAATAGCAAATATTTATTGAAAATTAATGATGTGCCATGTATTTTTTTCATCCTTGGCATTAACTTAACTTATGACTCTCAAAAATAGGCTATTCCATCTCTGGAGGCACAGAAACATTGCTAAAGAAAGTGTGTCTTGCATGATTTTAAAGGACTGAATTCCAGGTACACAATTTTCAAATGTAATATCCCCTAAAACCAATATTTCTTCAAACATCTGTGTTTGTGATCCTCTCTCTATCTTCTTGCCTCTTTCCTAGTAGTCTTTTCCCATATTAAGGAAAAAGGCAGATTTTTTTCACTGATCATTAATTCTACAATGGTTTACAAACAGAATATTTCAAAATACTGGTGTTTATACTAAGAAATAAGTATATGAATAGTTAATAATGGATTAAAATACTTCCTTAAAACAAATGATATTATACATTATTTTCAATAAGTTTTGAGGGGGACTTAAATTTGTAAGTTAATATGTTATTAAAATAATAATCGAGCTCTGGAAAAGACAGTTCTTTTACCACATACAAGAAAAATTAGATACTCAACAAAATAATGACATTTCTTTAACACATTAGAAAGATAAGATCATAGAAAGCAATTGTCTTTAAACTAAAATTAATAATGTTCTCTAAAAGATAGATGGGATGCAAGCCCTTACCCATCTGGAACAGAGTATTGGAGGAAGAAATGCCAGACACCATGAACTCTGGTAAAAATAATGCAATTAAAATTGTTAACAAATTGCTAAGGCTGAATGCAAGCTAGGAAGATAGTATAGAAATCCTGAGATCCATAGACAAGAGGGATATTCATATACACTCACAAGCTCTTCCCAGCTAACCTCACCATTTCTTTACAAAAAAATTGGGGGCAGAAGAGAGATCCCTCTTGGTGCAGACCTGGAAGAGCAGAACATCAACCATTAAGGTTGGAGAAGAAACAACTCTTACCAGTTTTCTTGTGAACAAGAAGTTCAGTCAATTTGCATATTATGCTTTTATTATATAGGATTAGGATAATATTGGTTAATAAAATTATGTAGATTTCAGGTATACAATTCTGTAATTCATCATCTATATATTGTATTGTGTGTTCAACCAAAATCAAGTCTCCTTCCTTAACCACTTATCCCTTCTTTACCCTCTTTCACTGCCTCCTACCCCCTCTCTCTTTGGTAAACACTGTACTGCTGTCTGTGTCTATGATATTTTTGTTGTTTGTTTTTGCTTTTGTTTTTGTGCTTAATCTCTTTCCTTTTTTCATCCAGAACCCCAACCCCTCACTCTTCTAACAACATTCAGTCTATTTTCTGTATCTATTAGTTAGTTTCTATTTTGTTATTCCACATATAAGTGAAATCAATTAGTATTTTCTTTCTCTTTCTGGCTAATTTCGCCTAGGATAAGGCTTTCCAGGTCCATCATGCTGTTGTAAAAGGTATGAGAAATGTCCTAGATTATGATACTTATGTTTTCTTCTGGGATTTTTATGGTTTTGAGTTTTACATGTAAGTCTTTAATCCATTTTGAGTTTATTCTTTTTGTATGGTATAAGGTGAACTAATTTCTTTTTCTTTCTTTTTTTGGCATGTATTTGTCCAATTTTCCCAACACCATTTATTTAATAGACTATCTTTAAAGCACTGTATGTTCTTGCTTCCTTTTTAGAATATTAAAAAAAACATGAAAAAAATTATTTATTTCTAAGATCTTTGTTCTGTTCCATTTATCTTTATGTCTGTTTTTATGCCTGTACCATGCTGTTTTGATTATTATGACCTTGTAGTATTGTTTGTTATCAGATGGTGCGAACCCTCCAACTATTTTTCTCTCAAGATTTCTGTGGTTATTCAGGGTCTTTAGTGGCTCCATGTAAATTTTTGAAATATTTGTTCTAGTTATGTGAAATATGTTATTGGTATCTTGATAGGAATTTCCTTGAATCTATAAATTGCTTTGGGTAGCAGAGACATTTTAATTATGTTAATTCTTCCTATTTATGAACATAGTATATACTTACACTTATTTGTATCCTCTTAAATATTTTTCTTCAGAATCATAATTTTCCAAGTACAGTGGTACCTCGAGATACGAGTTTAATTCATTCCGTAACCTTGAGGCATGGGAAACTATGAGATGCTCGAGTCCAGGTAAACTGGTGGGTTGTGTGCAGCCAGCTGATCCGCGCAATTACTCCTATCTCAAATGTTGCTCGTATTTCAAAGCAAAAATCGCTCTCTCAACTGCTCGTATCTCAAAAATCTTGTATATTAGGGCACTCGTATCTCGTGGTACCACTGTACAGGATTTTTACATCCTTAGTTAAATTTATTGCTAGGTAATTGTTTGTGCATTTCTAAGTGGGGTTGTTTTCTTAATACTTTCTGGTAGTTCATTATTGGTGTATAAAAATGCAACTGATTTGTGGATATTTATTTCTATCCGGCTAATTTACTGAATTCATTTATCAATTATAGTGGGATTGTTGTTTTTTATTTATTTATTTTTGGTTTTGTTTTTTTTTTTCTTGGTAAAATATTTAGGATTCTCTATAAACAATAATATGTCATCTGCAAGTGATGACAGTTTTATTTATTTTTTCTAATTTGGATGGCTTTTATTTTTTATTCTTGTCCTATTGCCATAGCTAAGACTTCCAGTTCTATGTTGAATAAGAGGCGAAAACAAATATCCCTGTCTTGTTCCTGACTTTCAGAGAAACACTTTCAGATTTTGCCCATTGAGTATGATATTGGCTATGAGTTTGTCATATATGGACTTTATTACATTGAGCTATGTTCCCTCTATTCCCACTTTGCTGAGAGTTTTTATCATGAATAGGTGCTGGACTTTTTAAAATGCTTTTATTACAACTATTGACATGATCATGTTATTTTTTTCTTTCATTTTGTTTATGTGGTGTAGTATGTTTATTGATTTGTAAATATTATATCAGCCTTTCAATTCCAGAAAAAATCTAACTTGGTCATGGCTTATGTTCTTTTTAATGTATTGCTGAATCCAATTTGCTAATTTGGTTGAAGATTTTAGAGCCTCTGGTGATACTTGAGTTCTCAGTGAGTCAGCAGGTTAAAGTGTATGGTGTTCACCAAATTAACACAGATTCAAACTCAATGCCAGTGCTTGGTTTGAGGCCACTCAGCAAATGCCCCAGGTAGGTGCCCACATATACTATGTTGGGCCAGGTTCTCAGGGACTCATCAGGGTGAGACAAACAGAGTTTTTCAGCCCCATCCATACCAAGATTTGGCCATATGAAGGGAGGGCTTTGCACAGGTCAGACATATGAAGGAAAAATAGACCCCTGTCCTAGAGCCATACGTCTGTCTAAGATCTTGCCAGGAGACTGAGCACAAAAGGACAAGGTCACAGGAATCTGGAGGATGGGCCTACCTGGATCCCAGAGGGTGGGGCTAGAAAAATGTCTGGTTAGGGAGAGGTGCCAGTCATATTCCTGGGAAAATGAAGGGAATCACCCTTACCCCAAAGCCACACCACTGAGTTAAGGACATCACCTGAGTCTTCCCAGACCTCTGCACTTCAGCCCAGGCAGTTGACTTGTTAGCCGGGAGTTAACTGTGCATGCTAAGGCAATAGGAAGTCCAGAGCATAGGATAATGCTTTTCCCCAAGTTGATGCCATCTGAAGGGGAATGCTCCACCCAAAAAAGATGGTACCTTTGGTACAGGAGAGTGACTCAGCACAGGAATCCCAGAGGCTGTTCTCTCAACTCTCTCCCCAATGCCACAAACCCCAGTCTCTCCTCATACAACTCCAGTCCACTTCACCCTCTCACTGCCAGAGTCCAAGGTGAGTGGGTGATAGTGAGATTTTGTGAGTAGGTCCTTTGTCTCCTTTGTCTCTAGCAGACCACTGTCTCCCTGTAGCAAGCAAAATCTCTGCTGATATTCATAGCCAAATGTTATGTGGGTGCCTTTTCCTTTGGTGCTCTGAACTGGGGAGCCTTAGGTGGGGATGAGACTCCCACTCCTCAGGAAGAATCTGTAACCTCAGCTGCTGCCCCTGGGAGCAAGGACAGACCTTTTTGCATCTCAATATAGCTTCTGCAAATCTTTGGTAATAAGACTTCTATTCAGCTAGTCTTTAGTACATTTTCAAGTTTATTATTCTACATTTTAGTTTAAATTCCCGAATGGTCCTCAGAGGAGATGAGTGTAATATTCATCTACTTTTTTGCCATCTTGGATCTCTTCTAAAATAATTTGAGTAAACTTAAAAATATCAAAGTGTACAAGGTCAATATACAAAAGTTAATTATATTTTAAACATGAACAATGACTGATTGAAAATTAAAGATTTTAATATATCATTTTATAACAAAAATATGAAATAGTTATGTATATCAAGATATATGCAAAGATATGTATGCTGAAATCTATAATACACTGATGAAAGAAATCAAAGGAAACCTAAATAGAGATATGCACAATGTTCTTTGACTGGAAGTCTCTATGGTGTGAAGATATCCATATCACTATTCTTAAGTATGGATATATTGTAAGCCAAATAAAAATCCAAGCTAGATTTCTTTTTATGGAAACAATAATTCCTTCAAAATGAAATAGAACAGGCAAAAATATATTGAAAAAGAATAGTTATAAGGTTTATATTACATGATTTCAAGATATAATCTAAAGCTATCATAGACAAGACAGTTTGTATTGGAAAAAGATAGACATATAGATCATTAAAACAGAAAAAAAATTAGAAATAAATATATACTGATAGTCAATAGATTTTTAATGATTTTGCCAAATTCTGACATGGATGCAAAGTAACTAAAACTTCATACATTGCAAGTGGAAATGCAAAATAATATAGCCACTTTAGAAAAAAATGGAATGTTAGTTATAAATTCCCACCTAACATATGATCCAGCAATTTCTCTTCTAAATATTAAGCAAGTGAAATAAAACTTTATGATTACACAAAACTTGTGTGAGGATGTCTACAGATTTGGTACTAATTGCCCAAAACTAAAAACATACCAAATGTCTTCCAACTAGCTAATGAATAACCCATTAAGGTATATCCATAAAATGGGGTCACCTAATAACAGAAAAATAAATTTCTGATATATGCGACATAAGAGAATCTCAAGTGTATTATGCTAAATGACAAATTACAGACTATAAATAGCTATATATGTTATGATCCACTTATATGACATTTAGAAAAGGGCAAAACTTTACATAAAGAAACATAGTGCTTGTTCTACATATTGCAGTGGTGTTATGTATATTGTGTTTACATCATGACAGTATGTGTCTCTTAGAACACAGTATTGTACACCAAAACAAGTGAATTTTGTAATTTGTAAATTATAATAAAAATATAAAAAAATAATATTCATTGATAAACTAATGTGTAATTTTGGCAAAAGTCTTGGAAGAAATTGAAAAATATTTACTGTTACTATAATGAAATCCCTTTCATTCCCATCTACTTATTTATTTGAGCATTTGCTAGTACTAATATTATAAAAATGAAATTTAATAATAAAATTTTTCCTAAATCTAACTCATTCTTGCATAAAACAATTATTCATGGATGAATGAATTAATTGTGAAGCGCAACATTATACTTTATCCTTTTAATTAATGGGTATATTTCCAAAGAAGTTTTACTCATGTGTAATGTTTATGTATCAAAAAGTAATATACTAATAATGTGATTTAATATATTAACATCAAAGATACAAATACATTGTTTTATATTTAAAAATTTGCTTAAAAATAAGCACATACAATTAATATATAATTAATAACATATAAATATTTAAATAATATACAATGTTATATACTGATATGCAAAACATATACAACATACAGGATATCCAAGCCAGAAAAATGTATATACATTTTAACAGCTGAAGGCTCAATTTTGAAAATGAAATATATTTTAATAAGCACTGCCTTTATAATTATTCAACATGTGTATATACATATTTTGGGATACAATATATATTACAGAAGATATATGTTGAACATATTATTTACAATATCATACCCTTAACACATAATGTATCCTATATAATAAAAGGCCAGGACCATAAGCATTATGACCAGAAAGAATGCTTAACCAGTCACCATGAGATGCATTGACCACCTCTCAGTCCCTCACCCCAGCCCAGCAGGCTCTGATCACAGCATGGCGAACACAGACCCACAGCAAACAGGTTTGGGGGGATGGCAACAGGTTGGGACTGGGGATTATTGAGTAGGCAGTGAGCAGCAATGAGCACTCATCAGCGAGTAGTGGTGAGCATTGCGGGAAAGCAGAAAGTGTCACAGAATGTCATGGGGCAGGGAGTATCAGTAAGTGCCGTGGGATAGCTGCAGTGAGCTTTGCAGAATGTCATGGGATGGGGAGCTTCATGAAGCAGTGCAGACGGCAGAGGCAAGCATTGTGGAGCTTCATGGGACAGGGAGTGAGCATCACGGAACATTGTGGGGCATCATAGAAAGTCAGACATGGCCCTGATCGCAGGATAGGCCTATGGATCCTACTCATGCATGATTTTATGTGCCAGGGCTCTATATGTAAATAACAATATCATTTGTCATTATATTATTAGAAATTTATACTATTGTGATAGTTGAAAATAGTTGCCTCTACTTGCTTTTTTTTGTAAAGTATAAAACTACAGTTATAGAACTTCTCATTGTCATTTCTGGTATAAAATTTGAAGTACAACATAAGAATGTACTTCAACTTGAGTTGTAAATATTTAATATGCACATGTGTCTTCTTGTGTTTGAAGACTTTACAAGAAACATATATAGTGTCATAGTTATAATACTTATTTATTGGATTTTATTTTTTTATTTTTATTAATGTCTTACATGTATACATATCTTCCCATTGCCCCCCCTCCCAGGCATACCCTAACCTCCCAGTGTCTTGTGATCATTGGTTATGCTTATATGAATGCATACAAGTCCTTTGGTTGATCTCTTATCTACCCCACCTCTCCTTAATCTTCCTGCTGTAATTTGACAGTCTGTCTGATGCTTTATTGCCTCTGTATCTATCTTTTTGTTCATCAGTTTATAATGTTATTTATTATCCATAAGTGAGTGAGATTTTTTTAACGTATTTTATTGATTTTTCATAGAAAGGAAGGGAGAGGGATAGAAAGTCAGAAACATCAATGAGAGAGAGACATCGATCAGCTGCCTCCTGCATGCCCCCTACTGGAGATGTGCCCGCAAGCAAGGTACATGCCCCCAACCAGAATCGAACCCGGGACCTTTCAGTCTGCAGGCCAACGCTCTACCCACTGAGCCAAACCGGTCTCGGCAATGAGTGAGATTTGAATTAATTATCAGAATACTCTATAAGGTATTCTTTTATATTTTAAATAAGTAAATCTTAAAACCACTTTTAAATATTTTTCTTTATTAAGTGACTTTTTTTCTTATCCATGTTATTAGGTCATGCTTATGGTGAAGTTTAATTATTGACATCTCAAATTATTTTAGAAGTAATGTAAAACAAACAAAAAAGATCTTGAAATCCTTAAGCTATAACTAAAATCTGAAGCCTTGAAAATGAGTAGAGGAATTTGTTTTGCAACATTATTTTGTTTT
Organism: Lasiurus cinereus; assembly: GCA_011751065.1. Classification (NCBI taxonomy): domain Eukaryota; kingdom Metazoa; phylum Chordata; class Mammalia; order Chiroptera; family Vespertilionidae; genus Lasiurus; species Lasiurus cinereus. The sequence goes on along the minus strand of JAAGEH010000286.1, from coordinate 26,127,209 downwards.
GTTATAAACACAATAAACAGATCATAATATCTGTATAATAAAAGGATAGTATGCTAATTGACCAAACAGCAGAATGACCAGACGCTATGATGTGCACTGACCCACTAGGGGGCAGACATTCGATGCAGAAGTTGCCCCCTGGTGATCAGTGCGCTCCCACAGGGGGAACGCTGCTCAGCCAGAAGCTGGGCTCATGGTTAGCAAGTGCTGTGGTAGTGGCAGGAGCTTCTCCCACTTCTGCAGCAGGTGGACATCCCTCTAAGGGTCCTGAACTGTGAGAGGGTACAGACCAGGCTGAAGGACCCCTCCTCCCAGTGCATGAATGTTGTGCACCAGGCCTCTAGTGCTATTATAACAGACTGAAAAGAAACCTGTTGACTCATATGTATTTGAATTTCAGAAACAGGCTACTAGGTGAATGTTGGAAGTCGATTTGAAACAAATGTGGAAAGATCTCTCTAAATGTCAAGCCTATTCTTTTCAAACTAAAATTATGTTAATTTAGGTCATCCATAAACTAATGACATTTTACACAGCAACAATTTGTATAAGATATTCAAGACTCTAGTGTGCAAAGAAGTAGAAAAATACTTTCATATCTTTTAGAATCATTGGTATTACGTATTAATTGTTTCATATACTTGCTTGAATAACAAAAAAGCAATAAGTTAATTTAATCTTATATGTCCCTAAATATAAATTTTGATTAAAATGACTGTTAGTAAATGAAAAATTAATTTTGGGGAGAATATGAGATTTCTTTTTTTTCTAATTTTAAGATGATTCTAGAGTTATCATTTATCTTGTACTCAAAAAACATTTTAAATTAATTTGCTTTTATTTTCTTACTGCTTTTAAAAAGCATTTAAAGTAGGAGCTGTGAACATTAGTTAAATGCAGCATGGGCTGTTTTACCATTTGTACAGTTTCACCAAAAATTACATGTCACAGTTGTTTTAATGTGAAAGCTAAAAGATTTTGACATAACCTTTAGGCAAAACATCCCTGGAGACTTAATATAATTTAACTCCTTTAATTTATTTTTATAAAATATAATTTATATTGTAGATTTTTTTCTTCTGTAGTTTGTTAATTTTAGGAAAAATATATTTCAATATATTTTACAGTTTTTAATAAGACACAAATTTTATGTCTTCCTCAGTCAATATAAAATTTTATTACTTCAAAACCAGATTATTTTTCTAAGCAAAGCCTTTATAGAATATAGCTAATCTCCAGGATAAAATAATGACAATAGGATCAGAAGGTAAGAGAGTGACTTAAAGGTCATCTAGAACATACTGAGATACTCAGAACTTTACAGGTTTTATCCCTCAAGTGAAATCAATCTCTAATGATCCGCACATTTGTGTGCTGTTGATAGGAAATAATCATTCCTATCTCTATTTTGCAAATGACAATCCTTTCTTTTCTGCTTCATCATTCTAAAAAAAAAAACACCTGCATGAGTCAACTATACATTTTAGTCCATAATTTTCATTAAATTTCTTATTTAAAATACTATATATTCACAGTGTATAATTGTCATATATTATGATTATACATGTTCTTACAGACAGTTCTAGCAGAGCTTGGCTTTATTTTACTATGTTCTATATGCAACCTAAATACATATCAAAGCCCACCTCCGCTTAATATATATGGAAAGGGGAGGAGGTCCCAAATGCCTCCATCTCCCAGACAGATGTCTAAACTTTCTGTCCTCTATAATAGGTCATTGGTGACTCTGAGGTTTATTATGGCTTAGACATAGGAACTAAAGGCTCAATGTCATTACATACACAAAAGGCCCCTAAGGTTGGAGAAGAAAATATTGTAGCAGCCCATACCACCTTTTATGACTACATTTCTTATTTCCATATGTATATAAACTTACTCAGGTGTTCAGATTTCATATATTACACCGAATTTATAGATAAAAAAAGAATTTACATTCTATATAATCTCTGTTGCATAGCTCCAAAGTAGGATGGTACACACAGGTGTTCTGTGCATCATTTAAAATATAAAGGATGACCACAATCTTTTTATGCTTGGAAGTTTGGAACAGGTTACTATGTGTGGTTATAGCTCGTGCATATTGTAACTGATTTACTTACTCAGTTGGTTGTTCTGGGGTCAGTATCTTGTGTTATAGCTTTTGCAGGTGCCAGTGGATTTATTTCTTTAGCATTTCCAAGTCCTAGGCCAGATCATGAAACTCTGAGGCAACAGTAGCCAGGATCTGAGCTTCTCCTTGTCATTTTGGATATATCTCTTCATCTTCTTTGGATCCTGGTACAGGTGCTTATCTCTGTGATGAAAGCTTATCCTGCAGGTTACCTGAAACCTGAAGATGAGAGCTGGTGGTCAATAAGAGACTGACACGGATTCTTCCTTGAAAGTTCCATTTGCCCTTTTCTCTTCCCAGCTTTACATTCATCTTTCCTTCATAGCCATTTGCTCTACTGACCTCAACCCCACCACATGATGAAGAACAATGACTATGTATAATCTGTGAAAAGATAAATAATGCAGCCCTGTCCTGTTGGTTGGAGTGCTCCTTTGGTTAGAGCAGTGGTCTGCAAACTGCGTCGCACAAGCCGCATGATGCTCTTTGGCCCCTTGAGGTGGCTCTTCCACAAAATACCACAGCCTAGGCGAGTCTATTTAGAAGAAGTGGTGTTAGAAGAAGTTGAAGTTTAAAAAATTTGGCTCTCAAAAGAAATTTCAATCGTTGTACTGTTGATATTTGGCTCTGTTGACTAATGAGTTTGCCGACCACGGGTTGGTAGGGCATATACTAAGATTGTAGGTTTGATCCCTGAATAAGTATGGGAGGCAACTAACTGATGTTTCTCTCTCACAGTAAAGTTTTTCTCTCTCTTATACTAACATTTTTTTCCCTCTCTCATAATAAACTCCCTTTCGCTCATCAATTTTTAAAAAGATATATAAAGCCAGAACTTTGTAAGGTCTAATGTCTGTAGTAACTCTCTATTTTATATCATTTCTCATAATTCTATGTCTATAATCACATTCTTAACAATGAACTATATAATATGGAATATGAAGTTATCTAATTATCCATATATTTTTCAGCAGCAATATAAGCCTTCCCCTACCTTGTCACTACTGTGTCATGGAAGTTATGAATCAGAATAGTAAATGGGCAAAATAATTCAAATCTATGCTATTTCACTACAAAGTTTATATCCTTAACTATTGTGTTAAAATCAACAAATATTTTTAAATAAATGAATTAATAATTTAACAAATATATTAAGGAAAATTATAATTTATCTATTTAAGTCTCACAATCAGCTAGAATTTGTACTAGAATTTCTTCACCTAAAACATAAACCTATAGCCAAACTGGTTTGGCTCAGTGGATAGAGCATTGGCCTGCTGACTGAAAGGTGCCAGGTTCAATTCCCGTCAAGGACATGTACCTTGGTTGCGGGCACATCCCCATTAGGGGGTGTGCAGGAGGCAGCTGATCATTGTTTCTCATTGATGTTTCTAGCTTTCTATCCCTCTCCCTTCTTCTCTGTGAAAAATCAATAAAATATATTAAAAAATTAAAATGTCAAATGGTAAGAATTCCTTCTTTTTTAATGGTAGCATAGAATTCCATTGTGTAGATGTACCATAGTTTTCTTTTTTTAAATAAATTCTATTGATTTTTTACAGAGAGGAAGGGAGAGTGATAGAAAGTCAGAAACATCGATGAGAGAGAGCCATCAATCACCTGCCTCCTGCACGCTCCACAGTGGAGATGTGCCAGCAAGCAAGGTACATGCCCCCAACTGGAATCGAACCTGGGACCTTTCAGTCCACAAGCCGACGCTCTATTCACTGAGCCAAACTGGTCTCGGCATGTACCATAGTTTTCTGATCCTCTCATCTGCTGATGGGCACCTAGGCTGTTTCCAAATTGTAGCTATTGTAAATTGCTATGAACATAGTGGTGCATAAATATTTTCTGACTGGTGTTTGTAATTTCTTAGAATATATTCCTAAAGGTGGGATTGCAGGGTCAAATGGGAGATCCATTTTTAGTTTTTTGAAGAAACTCCAGTGGCTGCACCAGTCTGCATTCCCACCAATAGTACTCGAGGGTATCTTTTTCTCCGAATCCTCACCAACACTTGTCATTTGTTGATTTGTTGATGATTGCCATTCTGACAGGTGTAAGATGTATTGCATTGTCGTTTTGATTTACATCTCTTAGATAATTAGTGACTTTGAACATGTTTTCATATGTCTCTTGGCCTTCCTTCTGTCGTCTTTCGAAAAGGTTTTATTTAGGTCCGTTGCCCATTTTTTTATTGGATCATTTATCTTCCTTTTATTAAGTTGTATAAGTTGGCTGCAGATGTTGATTAAACCTTTATCAGTGATAACATTTGCAAATATGTTCTCCCATACACTGGACTTTCTTGTTGTTTTGTTGATGGTTTCTTTTGCTGTGCAAAAGCTTTTTATTTTGATGTAGCCCCATTTCTTTATTTTTTCTTTAGCTTCCATTGCCCTTGGAGCAGTATCAGTGAAGAAGTTCTTTCGACATATGTCTGATATTGTGCTGCTTGTGGATTCCTCTAGTATTTTTATGGTTTCCCGTCTAATGTTTAATCCCTGTATCCATTTTGAGTTTATTTTTGTATTTGGTGTAAGTTGGTGGTCCAGTTTCACTTTTTACATGTATCTGTTCAATTTTCCCAACACCATTTATTGAAGAGGCTATCTTGGCTTCATTGTATGTTCATGCCTCCTTTGCCAAATATTAATTTTTGCAGCAACCTGGATGGAACTGGAGAGCCTTATGCTAAATGAAATAAGCCAGTCAATGAAGGAGAAACACCACATGATCTCACTCATTTGTGGATAATAAAGAACATTATAAACTGATGAACAAAATGATAGATATAGAGGCAGTAAAGCATAAAACAGACTGTCAAATTACAGCAGGAAGGTTAAGAAGAGGTGGGGTAGATAAGAGATCTACCAAAGGACTTGTATGAATGCATATAAGCATAACCAATGAACACAAGACCTTGGGGGGTGAGATATACCTGGGGGGGGGGGGCAATGGGGAGAAATGTATACATGTAACACAATTAATAAAAAATGAAAAAATGAAAAAAAATGTCAAATTATAATCTTTTTTAAAAAATGGAGATACTAACCTATAATCTGTTGGTTTTGTGGCACTGTCATCAGTTCATTCAGGACTGATTACAAGAAAGGTATCTATAAAGACATAAATTTTTATTTGTTTGAGCATGACTGTAATGCATTCATTTGCATACAAACAGAGGCAATCAAATTTTATTTCTGCCTAATTATTTGTAGCACATACTCTTTTAATGAACTATTATTTTTAATTAATTAATTTTTTAATTTTTCATGTATAGTTTTATTTTGGTATTATTTTTATATTGGTTTCAGGTGTACAGCATACTGTCTAGTAGTAACTAGATGATCATATACTTTGTGTTCCCAGATATTTCCAGTAATGATGTGGCACCATACATGGTTATTGCAATATTATTGGCCCTATTCCCTGTGCTATACTTTACACTCCTGTGAGTTATTATGTAACTACTAATTTGTACTTAATCCCTTCACCTCTTTTATCTAGTCCCAATTTCTTCTGTCTTCTGGCAATCAACAGTTAGGTCTCTGTTTCTATGAGTCTAAAATATCCGTAATGTCTCAATAAACCCAACAATGAAATCACACTTCCAGATAAGATTGATACAACTATCTGTGGCATGCCCAACTATAAGGTAATTTTACCCTCAAAAGAACATTCAAAACTCCTTTATACATCTTTGGTGATGTTTATTCATCCAGCCTCTCAAGGTTTATCACAAGACTGGTGTTGCAACTGAGTTTTTAAAAGGTTATTTCATGGCTGAAAATGAAGCTGCATCATCAAAACTATAAGATGAGTTTGGAGTACCTTGTAGTATGAAAACAAGTGAAAGTCCTAAAAATACACAAGGATGAGGGTATTTCTAAAGGACAAGGAACTAGCATGCAAGGGGTCCCAATGGCCACAACCATAATCATTTAAGCAACAAAATAAAAAACACAGTGCTAGGTTATAGCCCATGAGTTCCTACTGTTATAAATAAACTAGAGGCCCGGGCATGAAATTCATGCATGGGGTGGGAGAGAGGGTGTCCCAGCTTGCACCCTCTCCAATCTGGGACCCTTGAAGGGATGTCTGACTGCCCATTTAGGCCCAATCCTGTGATCCTAAATGGGCAGTCAGACATCCCTCTCACAATGCAGGACTGCTGGCTCCCAACCACTAGCCTGCCTGCCTGATTTCCCTTAGCCAGCCCCTAGCCAGCCTGATCAATGCTTAACTGCTCCCCTGCCAGCCCAATTGCCCCTAAGTGCTCTCCCCTGCTGGCCTGATTGCCTCTAACTTCCCTCCTTTGCAGGCCTGGTCGCTCCTAACTGTCCTCCCCTGCAGGCCTGGTCACTCCCAACTGCCCTTCCTGCTATCTTGGTCACCCCTAACTTCCCTCCCTTGTCAACCTGGTCACCCCTAATTGCCCTCCAATGCCATCCCAATTGCCCTCCCTTGCAGTCCTGGTCCCCCCCCCCCCTGCTGGACATCTTGCAGCATCCAACTTGTGCCCACATAGAGCAGCCATCTTTGACCACATGGTGGTGGCCATCTTGTGTGTTGGAGTGATGGTCAATTTGCATATTACCTATTTATTTGATAGGATGGTTAAATGAATGAATAAATAAATACAGGTAGAGAAAAGACAACTTTTGTTTACAGAAGAATTACAAATAATATATGTAAATACTCTCTCCTTCAGGAGGTGAATATTATCTCCCTAAACCCCTTTAAGGTGGGCTAGATACAAGCTAGAATATAGGAAAGAAGAGATAATAACTTTACAGTAATTTGGAAATCACTATCTTAATGAAATGATCAAGTTTATCATGTGTCCCTGCAGCAAGAGCACTGTCTACTAAAATCCATAAAACTTTACTCTGGTCATGACACAAACATCAAACAAACACAAATTGAAAAAAAAAATTCTATAAAGTAAGTGAACAGTACTCTTCATGAGTACCTTAGGAAGAAGTCATGAAACTTAGGAAAATTGACACATTGTCACAGACTAGAGAAGGTTAAGGAGACAAGACAACTAATTGCAGTTTGGTATCCTAGAAAAGGGAAACCTAATAATAAAGTCTGGAGTTTAGTTCATTGTAATGTACCCAAATTAGTTTTGTTTTTTGTTTTTTGTAGTTTTGAAAAATAATATAACATAACATTACTGAATGTTATATTTACTAAACCAAAACTGGGTGAAGGACATATGTGAACTCTCAGTACTATTTTTGCAACTTTTCTATAAATCTAAGATGTTCCCAATAAAAGGCTTAATTTTAAAAATTAGCCTTTCTGTGGTTCTATCAGGCTAATTCACAGTGATAGGAAGCATGGTAAGGCCAGTGAAACACACAAGCCAGAGCCTATTGCCACAGTTTGTTTGCAATAAAATAAGTTCTCTGGTGAGAAATAGCACTGTTTGAATATCATGATTATGAGTAAGACATATAGGGATCCATAGGTTGTGGTTTGGACAGAAGCATTGAGTGTAATGAAGGCAAATCTATATCACATGAGAATCTACTAGTATTTTGTGAGGATGGAAGTGTTCTTTTGTAATTAGTCTGATGCGAGCTTACACCATAATTGTACCACATTGGGAAGTAATTGTTGGTCTGTGCTGTTGACAGGTTGGACAATCAGCACTTATTCTAAGCATATAAATCTGAATGACTAGAAGTCCATGCTGTTGAACCCATGTGCATACTCTATTCCTTTTGCCTGACAACTTTATTAATTTACTTATTGAGCATAGGCATGGTTGGCTGGGGAAGAAGCTTACTAATACCCACAGAAGGGGTTATCCTATAGATATTATTCACATAAGACAAATATCTGCATACTCTGTGCCCTTTGGAGATCTCTATCCACTATCCCTTCCCCAATTTCCCAAGTATGTTCCTTCTGCACACTTTATCATTCATTCAAAGCATTAGCCACTACATATGAGTCAGTACAACTTGTACTACTTGATATTCTACCCACTGAGAAGACTTGATATTCTACCCACCAGAGTCACCTCAGTGCCATCTGCAGTGCTTTAGCTGTCCACTTTTATATGTTACTAATAAATCATTCAGAACCATTCTTCCCCATGAATCTACAGAGACAGTTTAATGGAAATAGGCACAGTGGCAGGAATATAAATCATTGGTTATTGGGCAACATGGTCAGGCATCTTGTGCCTTCACTCTTACTTAAACTAAATTTATATATAAACATCCATTTGATGATGCAGTGCTTATAGCCTACTAGACACTGTGGTGTGCTGTATTAAACTAAATACAGTTCATGATGGTCTTCTCTGATGACATGTTAACATGGGTGTCCAAAATCAAGAATCCACTATTACACTCATTGTAAGAATTCCTCATGGTGCCCTTTGAGTATACAGTGGTACCTCAAAATACGAGTGCCCTAACATAAGAGATTTTTGAGATACGAGCCTTTGAGCGAGCTATTTTTGCTTTGAAATACGAGCAACATTTGAGATAGGAGTAATCCTGCGGATAGGCCGGCTGCACATGACCCACCAGTTTACTGCAACTCGAGTGTCTCATAGTTTCCCATGCCTCAAGTTTACGGAACAAATTAAACTCGTATCTCGAGGTACCACTGTATACTTTTAGAAAGATACAGTTTCAATATAACTAAAAGTTATTGTGGTTATATGGAATACACTTTTTTGATATTATGATACTTTATTCAACAACAATAATGAAGACTTAAATAAAGGAAAGGATATACACTGAGTGGCCAGATTATTATGATCTCTGAATGCAAAATAATCTGGCCATTCAGTGTATTAGAGGCCTGGTGCAGGAATTCGTACATGAGTGGGGTCCAGCCAGCCTGGCCAGAGGGAAGGGACATGAGCAGTTGGCAGGCCTGCCTGCTGGTCGAACTCCTGGTTGAGGGGACAATTTGCATATTAATCTTTTACTATATAGAATACACACTGAATGGCCAGATTATTATGCATTCATACATCGTAATAATCTGGCTACTCAGTGTATATTTTGCCAAATTTGGTTAAAACATAATACAGTGATTAAGAGTATAGATTCTGGAGGTAACATCTCTTCATTTATATTACTCTCTGCCACATATTAATTATGTCTCAATTTTCTCAATATTTATGGCAATAGTTGATACATGTAAACTATAAACTTATAAAATTGCCTGAAAACATAATAAGTATTTAATAACTTTTATTGGTCTTTTATTTTACCAATCTTGAAGTTCTAGGAAAAATAATGTTTTAATGTCCTGAATTGCCCCTTGTATTTGTCACTGCAGTACAGAACTAAGACATGCTGTGGTTACTTCTAAGAGTTTGAGGGGCAGGAAGGGACTGACACAGCAAGTCTACTTGAGTATGGTATATTATCCTTTATCTACTAAGTGTACTGGTTAATAATGGCAAATTTTGTAATCAAAGAAAACACAATAATTTCAAGAGAAATATCAAAAGTGCTTTATTCAAAGTAATTTTCATCACTAGATACACATTTCCCCCATCTTTCAGATAAGTTGTGGATACTATCCTAATAGAACTTATTTTGTTTTAAGGCAAACATTCTTCTTCGTATGTTTTGAAGTGCTGTTCAGAAAGTGCTTGTGCGATTGATCAAAAGAAGTGGTAATCTGAAGGAACAAGGTCTGGTGAATACAGTGCGTGGATTAATACTTCCCAGGCAAAATCTTTTAATGTGTCTTTAACTGGTTTGGAAGTATGTGATGGTGTATCATCATGAAGCAAAATTATTTTGCTGTATCTTTAGGAAAATTCTGGTCATTTCACTATCAAAGTGTGGTTAAAATTGATTATTTGTTGTTAGTAGTGATCAGTATTAATGGTTTCACCCGGTTTTAGAAGATCATAATACACCACACCTTGCTGATCTCACCAAACGCATAGCATTGTCTTCTTCTGAAGTGATTTGGCCTTGCAGTCGATGTTGATGGCTGATCTGAATCAACCCATGATGTTGTGGATTTGGGATTCTCAAAATAAATCCACTTTTCATCTCCAGTCACAATTCAATGCAAAACGGACTTTCTTTCCTGCCATTGAAGCAATGTTTTACTGATGACTTTTCGGTTTTCCATTTCTCTTTCCTTCAGTTGATGTGGCACTCATTTTCCTTCCTTTAAAATCTTTTCCATTGCTTGTAAATGATCTGAAATTGTTTGCTGAACAAGGTTTAATCTTTCTACAAGTTGTTTTTGAGTTTGACATGCATCTTCATACAATAATGCTTGTTATCGTTGGTCTTTAAACTTTTTTTGGTTGGCCTAGACATTCTTTGTCTTTCACATCAAAATCTCACTTTAAAGCATTTAAACCAGTGTTCACAAGGATCTTGAGATGTAGCATGTTCACCATAAGCTTCCCAAAGTATACCCTAACTTTTTCTTCAAAATAAAGTAATGAATTAAAACTTCCCACAAATGCTCTTTTTTGGCATGAAATTCGACATTTTTAAGCATAAAAATATATATGATGTTAACACCTTTGGCAAATTTGGCACATGAAGATTTGAAGCTTGCTGTCAATATAACAAAATAGCATACATATCAAATCACATACATATCAACATATGAATAACTCCATCTATTGAAAAAATCCACATTATTAACTGTTACAACTAGTAAATAGTTTGAGTTGTTAATATTTTAAGGACAATTATACTGGTAATCAAGGGAATTATTGGTCTGCAATTTTATTTTGTAATGATTTGTTAGATTTTTCTGTTATGGTTATGCTAGCTTTATAATAGCATAGGAAAATATTCCCTCCTTTCCTACTTGCAGGAAACAAAATGATGTCAGATTAATGCCATTTCTTATTTGAATGTTTAATAGAATTAATTAGTGGAAGCCTCTGGGCCTGAATTTTTCTTTTGGACAGGTTTTAACAATAAATTAAATTTATTTAACAGCTACAAACCTATGCCGGTTTTATTGTCTTACATAACTATTTGTAAATTATATTTTCAAAAAATTTAAATATATTGCCTAAGTTATTAAATTGTTGGTAGAAAGTTGCTTACAGTATTCTCTGATCATTATTTTAATGTTTATAGGATCTTTGCTGACAATTTCTTGATTTTATTCCTACTTTTGCTTATTCATGTTCTCTGTTTTTTACCAGGGTAAGGAGAGAGATTGTCAAGTGTATTGATATTTCTGAAGACCATGTTTGTTCATTTTAATTTTAAGTCTTTAACTTATTCATTGATTTCTGATACTATTTCTTCCTTCTACTTTTTTTGTATTAGCTTTTTTCTCATTTATTATATCTCATTGTTAAATCTTCATTGATTTTAGAACACTCCTATCTCTAATTTTCTCTAATCACTCTTTTACCTGCATCCTAACATATTTTCTAAAACTCTATTCTCATGTCAGATCCTTCTTTTATGGTTTCAAAATGAAATTGTATATACCTTTGCACTTTATGAAATCTGTCACGTCTGTTCTCCTGACTGCCTTTTATAGGGAACTTATTGTTCTTTTGCCTGATTGACCCTGTCTTGTTCAATTTGGATTCTATTTCCTACAATGTCTCCATAGTGTGGAGTTTCATCTTGCCAAGATATTGAGTTGTGTTAGAGTATTTATAAGGTTCAAAATGCTCCAGCATTGTACTTGTTAGTCCAGATTACTCATAAAAACAATGTTGAGTAACTTAGTCTAGTTTTCATTGGTCTTTCAGCATGTTTTTCAGTAACTGAAAATTTCAGCCAAAGCCAAGTTTAGTTCCTTGTGCTTCTTCCCATACAGATACTGAAACAATCGAAGTCTTGCAGTTACCAGTGTTTTGTCCCCACCCACATGTATTTATGTGTCTTAGGGATGTGCAGGCACCAAGTTTTGTTAAAAATATAAGGTTCCTTAGTTTTACTATTCTAGTGTCTTTGTAATTGAAGAATTTGAGAGATAAAAAGGAACAATTGCCCTGCTGGTGTGGCTTAGTGTTTAAGTCCCCCCCTATGAATCAGAAGGCCATGGTTCAATTCCTGGTCAGGGCACATGCCCAGGTTGCAGGCTCAATCCCCAGTAGGCAACATGCAGGAGGCAGCTGATCAATGATTCTTTCTCATCATTGTTGGTTTATCTCTTCCCCTCTCCCTTCCACTCTGAAGTCAATAAAAATATAATTAAAGGAAGTGGGGGGAGCAATAACTATCACCATGTGATCACCATCTTTTCCAAACTCTCTCTTCTGGAAATACTTTATAAATTATGTTATAATTTATAGATATTAAAATAGACATCTATTTAATAAGTGTAGGGAAAAAATGTATAGTTATTTTAATGGGTAGTAAAACAAATCAATGTCTAACCTTGCCTAGGATATGAGGTATATATTTACTAAACATCACATTTCAGTTACTTTTGAAAGTAAAATATAGATGTCAGACTTGGAAAATGTCTACATTTTGAATTTGATAGGATTTTTCAGAGAATTTTCTAGGTAAACCATAACATTGATTTGGTAATAATATACAGCACAGGATAATTTCTGGAACTAATACCCACTCCTTTAAATTTAGCAGAAAATCAGTTGGGTCAGTAACAATGCAAAATAAATATACTGTGAAAGCACAGTGGTTTCTCTATATTGGGTCTTAACTGTCTTTAAGGTTTTACATGTTTTGCTAAATTGCAGTTTTATACAATATGACTAACTCTGATAGCTATATAGCAATCCCATGTTTTTCTGATAATTCCCATATAGAATAGAAAAAAAGTATGAGAAGCTAATTGCTTAAACTATAAAACATGCTTTTCTTTTACCTCAGTGAAGCAAAAAGATAAATAGTTTATTACTAAAGGGAATTTAGCTCTGTTTATGACTGCTTGCAGTGTGAAATTGGTTGTTTGTGATCTCTAAAACCTTGCTTTCTTTGCAAAACATTGTATGTTAGTTCTGAAAACAGAGAAAAATGGGAATGTAAAATGAATTTAGATAAAATGAATATACTTTACTTAATTTTTGAGTGATTCAGTTTCATTTTTTGCGTTTTGAATTTTATGAAAACCATTGGTAATGGCTTCTCAAATAATGCTGCGCACTCGTGTATTTTTATCATGTTGTTTTTGCCATTCTTTCATTTATTATCCACAATAGTAATTTTATTTAATAATTGTTTATTGTAATATAAGTTTTGTTGTTGTTTATCTGGGTGGTATATTTTTCAAATTAAATTTTCAACTAAGAATACATAGAATTTCTTTAAAATTAGTATTTGGATTTCTCACAGTAATCTAGCCTCTAAACTTAGTTCTTAAGATAGTTTATAAATTAAATATAAATCCATAAAGATTTTATACTTAAAAAAACACAAAAAGTATTTTACAAATATTATAAATTATATACATAGCTAAAATATATTTAGAAGTATTTATTACACTATAAAACACAAATGATCTTTTTTCCCTTTATTTTTATTCTTTTTTATTTTTTATTAATGTATTACATGTATACATATTTTCACATTGCCCCCCACACCTCCCAGGCATACCCTAACCCCCTAGGGTCTTGTGTTCATTGGTTATGCTTATATGCATGCATACAAGTCCTTTGGTTTACCTCTTATCTACCCACCTCTCCCTAATCTTTCTGCTGTAATTTGACAGTCTGTTTGATGCTTTACTGCCTCTGTATCTATTTTTTTGTTCATCAGTTTATAATGTTCTTTATTATCCACAAATGAGTGAGATCATGTGGTATTTGCCCTTCATTGACTGGCTTATTTCACTTAGAATAAGGCTCTCCAGTTCCATCCAGGTTGCTACAAATGATAAGAATTCCTTCTTTTTTATTACAGCATAGAATTCCATGGTGTAGATGTACCATAATTTTCTGATCCACTCATATGCTGATAGGCATCTAGGCTGTTTCCAAATTGTAGCTATGGTGAATTGTGCTGCTATGAATATAGAGATGCATAAATCCTTTGTGATTGGTTTTCTAGTTTCTTGGGATATATTCCTAAGAGTGGGATTGATGGGTCAATTGGGAGGTCCAATTTGAGTTTTTTGAGGAAACTCCATATGTTCTCCACAGTGGCTGCACCACTTCGCATTCCCACCAGCAGTGCACGAGGGTTCCTGTTTCTCCACATCCTCCCCAACACTTGTCATCTGTTGATTTCTTGATGATTGCCAATCTTGACAGGTGTGAGATAATATTGCTTTGATTTGCATCTCTTGGATAATTAGCAACTTTAAGCATGTTTTTATGTGTTTCTTGGCCTTCTTTGTTTCGTCTTTTGAAAAGGTTCTATTTAGGTCCTTTGCCCACTTTTTATTGGATCATTTATCTTCCTTTTATTAAGTTGTATAAGTAGATGTTGGAAATTAAACCTTTATCAGTGATAACATTTGCAAATATGTTCTCCCATACAGTAATCTTTCTTGTTTTGTTGATGGTTTCTTTTGCTGTGCAAAAGCTTTTTATTTTGATGTAGCCCCATTTCTTTATTTTTTCTTTAGCTTCCATTGTCCTTGGAGCAGTATCAGTGAAGAAGTTCTTTTGGCATATGTCTGAGATTGTGCTGCCTGTGGATTTCTATAGTATTTTTATGGTTTCCTGTCTTATGTTTAAGTCCTGTATCCATTTGGAATTTATTTTTGTGTATGGTATAAGTTGGTGGTCTAGTTTCATTTTTTACATGTATCTGTCCAATTTTCCCAATGCCATTTATTGAAGAGGCTGTCATGACTCCATTGTATGTTCATGCCAACTTTGTCAAATATTAATTGAGCATAGTGGTTTGGGTAGATATCTGGATTCTCTATTCTATTCCATTGGTCTATGTGTTTGTTCTTGTGCCAGTATCAGGCTGTTTTGAGAACAGTTGCTTTGCAATATAGCTTGAAATCTGGTATTGAGATCCGACCTACTGTATTCTTCTTTCTCAGGAATTCTGTGGCTATTCGAGGTCGTTTTTGGTCCACATGAATCTTTGGAGAGTTCTTTTTAGGTCTGTGAAATATATTGTTGGTATTTTAATGTGTAGTGCATTGAATCTATAGATTGCTTTGGGTATTATGGATATTTTAATGATGTTAATTCCTCCAATCCATGAGCATGGTATGCTTAGCCATCTGTTTATATCTTCCTCAATCTCTTTTTATAGTGTCCTGTAGTTTTCTGTGTATATGTCTTTTACTCCTTAGTTAGGTTTATTCCTAAGTATCTTATTATTTTGGTGCGATGTTAAATGGGATTGCTTTTTTCATCTCTTTCTGTAATTTCACTATTAGTATATAGAATTTCCATAGATATCTTGGCATTATTTTGTATTCTGTTACATTGCCGAATTCATTTATTAAGTCTATTATTTTTAGATGGAGACCTTTTTATGTACAGTAACATGTCATCTGCAAATAAGGACAGCTTTACTTCTTCTTTTCCAATTTGGATACCTTTTATTTCTTCTTCTTTTCTAATTGCAATGGCTAATACTTCCAGTACCATGTCGAACAGTAGTGGTGAGAGAGGGCATCCCTGTCTTGTTCCTGTTCTTAAGGGAAATGGTTTTAGTATTTGCCTATTAGTTATGATGTTCACTGTGGATTTATCATTTATGGCATTTATTCCCAACTTGCTGAGAGTTTTTATCAAGAAAGGGTGTTGGATTTTGTCAAATGCTTTTTCTGCATCAATTGATATAACTATGTAATTTATATCTCTCAATTTGTTTATGTGATGTATCACCTTTATTGATTGGTGGATATTGTACCATCCTAGCATTACTGGAATAAATCCTACTTGGTCACGGTCTATGATCTTTCTGATGTACTTGCTGGATCTGATATGCTGGAATTTTGTTGAAGATTTTGGCATCTATGTTCAAGAAAGATATTGGCCTATAATTCTCTTTCATTGTGTTGTCTTTATCTGGTTTTGGTATTAGGGTGATGGTGGCTTCATCGAAGGTGTTTGGAAGTGTTCTTTTTTCTTGAATATTTTTGAATAGTCTGAGGAAGATAGGTTTTAATTCTCCCTTGAATGTTTGGTAAAACTCTCCTGTGGAGCCAGCTGGTCCAGGGCTTTTGGTTGCTGGAAGCTTTTTGATGACTTCTTCAATCTCTTCCATAGATATTGGCCTATTGAGAATTTTATATTCTTCCTGATTGAGTTTTGGAAGGTTATATTATTCTAGGAATATGTCCATTTCCTCTGGGTTGTCCAGTTTGCTGGAATAGAGTTGTTCATAGTATTTTTAAAAATTATTTATATTTCAGTAGGGTCTCTTGTTATCTCACTTCTTTCATTTCTGATTTTGTTTATGATAATCCTCTCTCTTTGCTTCTTGATGAACCTGGGTAGAGGTCCATCAATCTTGTTTATCTTTTCAAAGAACCAGCTCTTGGTTTTGTTGATCTTTTGAATTGTTTCTTTGGTCTCTATGTTGTCTATCTCTGCTCTGATCTTTAATATTTCCTTCCTTCTGCTTACACTAGGCTCTTCTTTTTGCTCTCTTTCTAGCTCTTTGTGTTTTAGGGTTAGGTAATTTAGTACCATTGTTTCCTGTTTTTTTTGCAGTAGGCTTGTAGAGCTATGAACTTCCCTCTCAAGACTGCTTTCACTGTGTCCCATAAATTTTGTATTGTGTTGTCATTGTCGTTTGTTGCCATGAAGTTCTTTTATTTCTTCCTTGGTCTCTCTGGTTACCCAGTTGTTGTTTAATAGCATGCTGTTTAGTCTCCATGTCTTGATTTCTTTGTATTGTTTTTATTGTAGTTGATTTCCAGTTTTATGCCACTGTCATCTGAGAAAATGCTTGATATGATTTCTATCTTCTTCAATTTGAAGAGACTTTGCCTATGATCCAACATTTGGTCTATCTTTGAAAATGACCCATGTGCACTTGAGAAGAATGTATATTCTGTGGCTTTGGGATGAAATGTTCTGAAGATGTCAATTAATAACAACTCATCTTGTGAGTCATTTAGGATTGATGTTTCTTTGCTGATTTTTTGTTTAGAGGATTTGTCCAGTGGTGACAGTGGGGTGTTAAAGTTTCCTACTATGATTGTATTGCTGCTTATCTCTCCCTTGATATCCTCCAGGAGGTTTTTTATGTATTTAGGTGCTCCTGTATTGGGTGTGTATATGTTTACCAGAGTCATTTCTTCTTGTTGGATTGCTCCCTTTAGTATTATGAAGTAGCCTTCCTTATCTCTTGTTATGTCCTTCACTTTGAGATCTAATTTGTCAAATATAAGTTTTGCAACCCCAGCTTTTTTTTTTCATTTCCATTTGCCTAAAAATCTGTCTTCCATATCTTCACCCTTAGTCTGTGTGCATCTCTTTTTCTGAGGTGTGTTTCTTGTAGACAGCAGATGTATGGGTCATGTTTTCTTATCCAATCAGTTAACCTATATCTTTTAATTGGAGCATTTAATCCATTTATATTTAAAGTTATTATTGATAGGTATTTATCTGTTGCCATTTTTATTCTTTATCCCTTGTTCCTTGTTTGCTTCCTATTTCTTTTTTTATAGCAGAACCTTTAACATTTCTTGTATTGCTGGTTTGGTGGTAATAAATTCCCTTAGTCATTTTTTGTCTGTGAAGTTCCTGACTTCACCTTCAATTTTGATTGAAAAACTTGCTGGGTGCAGTTTTCTTGGATTCAGTCCCTTCCTTTGCATGACTTTGTATATTTCAGTCCATTCCCTTCTGGCCTGATGAGTTTCTGTCAAGAAATCAGTTGCTAGTCTAATGGGGGTTCCTTTGTAGGTAACTTTCTATCTCTCTCTGGCTGCTTTTAAGATTCTTACTTAGTCTTTGGTGTTTGCGAATTTAATGATAATGTGCACATCTATTATGCCACCATTTTTGGGACCTATTTTCTCTACGTTTTATTGAGATATAATTTGCTTATATTACTCTACCTTGTTTTAAATACTAGAATATAAAAATTATTTTTTGTACTCTCTATATGCATAAATTTTTTAAAACAATCTAGTCATACCAATTTTTTGATTGGGATATTGATATTTGGCCACTGACTTGTAGTACTTTTATTTGTAAAAATACTTTTTGTTTTCAGTGCATAGTTATTTGTATGTATGCATTTTTATATTTTAAAGAAGGAGGAGGAGGAAAAGGACAAAGCAAGAAATAAAAGTAAGAGAGAAAAGAAAGAATAAAAATAAAACGGGAAAAATTATATATATTTATGAGGAGAAAACTCCAATAGTACAGCCACTAATCCCTACAAATGCCAGCAACAAATACCTGCAGATTAATACAAATTATAAATAACAAAATAACAACTAATATCAAGGAAGGCAAGGGAAAACAGAGGTAAGAAAAACAAACAAAAACAAATCAAACTAAAAGGGAAATAAAACAAGTAGAATAAGCAAAAACAATCTCACAAAAACGTATAAAAATCGATATAATGAACATTCAAGCAAACAACAACAAAAGGACATAGAGAAAAACAATTTTTTGGATTGTGAAGACAGAGAAGAGAGAGGTGTGTATGGACTTGGAATAGGGGATTCAAAATTAAATATATAAGTGGGGTGAAGTGTTAACTATGTAAAAAGAAAGAATAGGGAGAATCTAAAGTTGAAAAAGGGTAAGAGAAACAAGACAACAAAATGGGAAAAGTTAGGAAGAGTGTTGGCATAAAGGTAGAGTTGAGATAGGGTAAAATTATGCTAAAGGAAAGATGAAAATAGAATGTAGAACTCTAATCCCAAAATAAAATAAAGAGAAAATAAAATGACACTTGTGTTTTTTTTCCAAAAGGTAAAATAGTAGTAGAAAAAAAATACTGGGTAAAAATATAAATGTAATAATTAAAAAGGTAAAATCAATTGAGGAAAAAAATAGTTTTTTTAATTTAAAGATGAAAAAAATTTAAAATAAAATAAAAAAATAAAAGAATAGAATGGGCAGTAGTGGAGGTCATTCACTTCCGCTATTGTTCTGTTTGGCAAGCCTGTTTCCCATTTGGGATGATATTGCAGTTCCCTGTGTTCCTCTGTTGCTAGGTGCTGAAAGCCAGTCCTGGTTTCTAAGCAGGTGGTGTGTCTTAATCTCTTTATGCTTTTGTGATTACACAAGAGTCAATTTGTGAGTCATCCTCTGGCTGGCCTGTGCTTAAATCCTTCTTTCTCTGTGGTACTCAATACCAGGAGTGGGTTGCCCCAGAGCTGATTCTCTGATGGTTATTCTGCTTTCTGATCCCAAGGTTCCAGAAAAACAACTTTCCCCTGCAGTCTCTTAGGATGTCCCCAATTGGGTGTTCCTATGTATTAGGCTTAGCAATCAGAAGCCATGGTCTGAAGAAGAAAGAGTGCAATCTGTGCTCTCCCTCTTCCCCACTCCTGTTCAAGCAGCTGGGACACCTTAATAATTCCCAGGCTGTCCTTCTGCCTCAAATCAAAATGGGTTGCTTTCTAGAGCTCCCCTCTGTTAACAGATCTGTGGGCCCCCTTCCACATTCAGGGATCACACCCTGCTCAACATCCGTGGATTTCTGTAGGTGCAACTTTCCCCCAGTCCAGTTCCCACAGTGCATATGTCTCTCTGTTCTGTGGGACCAGAGGCCTCACCTTATCCCAGGCAAAATCTGACCTTTCCTTGTGGTATGTGGAGGTCCTCTGAATCCGAATGTTTGTACTGATTGAGGACCGGTGTTCTGGATCCTCAGGCTTTTCAGTGGGTCCTGCAGCTGTAGCTTTTCAGGCTTCCATAAACCTCCACTTTCCCCTGCAAGATGGTGCGGTCTTCACATTCGTGCCTGTGGCTCCTGGAGAAAAAACCCCGTGGCAGTGGGGATGCCTGGTCAGTGAAGCCCCATCCAGCAATCCCTCACCTTCTCCTGGAGAATAACTGTCCTTTAACTTACCAACAAACATTCCCAGTGCGACCCTCAGCTGTTCTCTCTGTTTGCTCAGTGACAAGGCTCTTGACATATCCAACCTATTCCGCCACCATTTCTTTTTTCCACAAATGATCTTAACTAGAATACTTATGCATATTTTCTATGAATTCTAATATAGTAACATATCTATTATACAATGGAAACAGAAAGTTATTAGATTAACCTTTTTAACTAGTTGCATATCAGTATTCCATCCATTACAAGATTAACTGTGATTCCCACTAGGCGTTGTTGCACTAGTTTGTCATTGTTCTTATTTATTTTAAGCTTATTACTGCAATAAGCCATAGTTCCTTGAAGAAAATAATGTATTACATTCTTTTGTTCTACATTTATTGTGAAAAAATTAAATATATAAAATGTTGAAGGATTGGTATAAAGATCAACATGTATAATGATCATCAGATTTATATTTGTATATACATAGGTTAACACATTTTAAAGTAAGTTTCAGAGCTAACATATATAACTAAAGGCCTGGTGCACAAAATTCGTGCATGGAATAGAGTGTCCCTCAGCTCAGCCTGCACCCTCTAATATCTGGGACCCCTTGGAGGATGTCTGACTGCCAGTTTAGGCCTAATCCTTCAGGGATCCCTCTCAAAATCCAGGACTGCTGGCTCCTAACCACTCACCTGCCTGTCTGCCTGATTGTTCCTAACCATCTGCCTGCAGCCTGATTGCTCCTTAACTGCTTCCCTGCCAGCTTGATTGACATGTAATTGTTCCCCTGCCAGCATTGTCATCCCCAACTGCCCTCTGCTGTCAGCCCTATTGCCACCAACTGCCTTCCCTATGGGGCTGAGGGACCTGGGGGATTGAGGCTGTATGAGGTGTGGCTGAGGGACTGGGCACTACCATCTTGTGGCTGTAAGCACTGCCATCTTGTGAGAGTGTGGCAGTCAATTCATATATTCTCTCTTTATTGGCTGTGGTCACTGCCATCTTGTGAGGGCATGATGGTCAATTAGCATATTCACTCTTTATTAGATAGGATGAATTGGCTAATGGCCATGTTTGAATATCTGGTATCTCCTATAAGCAAATTTTGATTAGTCACAATACAATAAAGCTATTGAAATTCTACCCAAAGTGAACAGACATTATATTCAGGTAAATATTAATATGAATAATTGATAATTTCTTCCACAGTTAATACTAACATAAAGATTTATATAATTCACAAGGAGCTAATTTTTATATGAATCAAGAGAAGAATGAAGTTCTTTTTTTTCAAATACTTTTGTCTATTTCTGTTACTGATGATTCATTTATTTAGGTCATCTCTCAGTATGCCTCTGTTAATTTTTTTTCTTTATTAACAATAGGTTGAATTTTCTTACTTTGTTTATTTGTTTTTATCATATGCTAGATAGTTTTCTTTAAAAACATAGAGATTGCAGTAAATATTATTTATTCTCAGGAAAAATCGTGCCCCTGTTTCTTTCAGATAGCTAGTATGAGAATTGAGCCAATCAAATCTGCACTTGAGCTGAGTTTGGCTTTGTAATTGCCTTGGTTTGATTCAGCTCACCACTAGTTTCAAATATTATGAAGGCTGCATCAGAACTTATTCCTCCAGTAGAACACAGATCTGAACATAGTGAAGATTCTGTTGTTCACTACAGATGTCCGCAACTTATGATGGTTTGATTGATGACTTTTCAATTTTACAATGGTGCAAAAGTGATATGTAGTCAGTAGAAAATCTGAACTTTGAATTTTGGATTTTGTTTTTTTTCTGGGCTAGTGATATGTGGTACATACACTCTTGTGATGTCGGGCAGTGGCAGTGAGCCATAGCTTCCAGTCAGCCATATAGTCTTGAAGGTAAACAACCAATACTCTGCAGTGTAGGTACTGTGTCAGATGAATTTGCCCACCTGAAGGTTAATGTAAGTGTTTGAGTACATTTAACATAGATATGTTCAGGAGGTTAGGTGTATTAGATTCATATTCAATTTACAGTGGTTTCAATTTACAATGGGATTAATCTAGAAATAACCTTATTATAAATAAAGGAACATCTGTACATGATCTTCATCCAAGATACCATAGAGAGAAGTCAATAAACACTAACTTTCCTAACACTTTGCAATGTGGATTCCAGTTTGGGGATTACTCTAGTTTTCTTTTGTTCTATCATCCCATCAAATGCTTTCTATTCCTTAGAAGAACAGAAGGGCACTGCCCCCTTCAAAACCTTGCCTTTCACAGTGAGAACCCAACATTTCTTATAGGCTTGCTGTGAATCTCTTCCTGACATTAGCTTGTAGCAAGCAATTGCCTTTCACTTACAGAGGATCTTGTCAGACTCTGAGGGTTTCTCTCTCAGCTCTTCTACTCTGATTCCAGATTTTAGTCCACAATCTTTGTGCACTTGTTAAAGTCCATAGGAAAATGTTGCCAGTGACTTCTGCAACATTCAGTAACTGAGGTTCCTACTGATTTTAATCTTTCATGCTGGCCAGTTAAGGCCAGTTAAATATGATTAATTATGATTAGGTTCTCCTTAATCCCATCTACAGTATATTCTTCTTTGACCCACGGTTTAAACAAGAATGAAAACACAGGTGGATCACTTCTCTCTTAGTAATGATAACTTACATTCTGAAATTTAGTTTATAAGCTTCTCTGCATGTTCAGCTATTTGATAGGATTCCCCGCCCCCTGCACATACTTTTATTCCCCACCTATCTGTGTTCTTCGGTTATGCCTATATGCATGCATACAAGTCCTTTGGTTGCTCTCTTTCCACCCCCTACACCACCCCCCGCCACCTTACCTCACCTTCCCTCTGAAGTTGGACAGTCTATTTGATGCTTCTATGTCTCTGGACCTACTTTTGTTCATTACTTTATGTTGTTCATTATATTTTACAAATGAGTGAGATCATGTAATATTTATCTTTCTGGCTTATTTCCCTTAGCATAATGTTCTCCAGGTCCATTTTTTAATTTATCCAGTTTTGTGTAGTGTGTAGAGTGGCAGAAGTAATCTCTTGTAAGCTTCTATCTGCTAATTGAAAGTTGTAGTTTCAACTTTGTCTTTAATGAAATGATCTGGAATTTGGACACAAAATTTATTATTAGAACTCAAGGATTATAAAATAGCCACAAGGGAGGCATGGAAATAGATTCTAGCTGAAACTAACCAGTCTTAATACTTTAATAAAGTAAATTGGGAATATGGTCCACAGATGATTAAGAATAATTTGGTTTAAGTCCTTGCTCTCATAAGTATTGTGTTTTGTTTTGCTTTTACTTTCAAAAAAGACCAAAACTAACACATGATATTGACAATTTTCTGAGTTGTCTGAACTTTTGCCCAAAAGACACTGGTAACCAGCAGAATCTCTAAGCTGCACATTATTGCAACTTTATCTGCATTATTCCTACACCAAAGAAGGGTCATTTTTTTTCATTATTTCTCTCTCAAAAAGAGCCATATATCTTTTTATTAAACCTTTATTTTCATGTTGTTTTTAAAGATGTCCTTCTTATAAAAGTTAAGTGATAAGAGATGTCAAAGGTTGCTTCTAAAATAAGTCTGATTCTTATTTTCTTTTTACTTCCATTCTTTCCAAGGCACTTTAAATAATTACATATATATTATTTTTCTATGACTGCCATAATAAAGTACCACAGACTTTGTGGCTTTAAACAACAAAAATTTATTTCCAGAAGTTGAAAGTGCAAGATGAAGGTGCCAGCACAGTTGGCTTAATCTGAGGCCTCTTCCCCAGGCTTACAGAGGGCCACCTTGCTGAGTTTTCACAGCTTCATTCTATGGGCACACATACATCCAGTGTCACTCCATGTATCCTAATTTCCTCTTCCTACAAGGACATTAGTCAGATTGAATTTGGGTTTACTCAAGAGATCTCACTTTAACTTAATTACCTCTTTTAAATGCCTTATCTCCAAACACAATCATATTATCAAATAATGGGATTAAGGCTTCATATATACATTTTGGGGGATGCAATTTAGCCATAATAACACATTAATCTGGTCAAGAAGCATGGAAAGGTGTCCATAGTATCTAAAACTGCATATATGATAACCTATAAATATCCTGTCTAATAAAAGAGTAATATGCAAATTAACCATCACTCTGCTACACCCACAAACCATGCACACCAGCCAATCAGGAGTGAGTATGTAAATTAACCCAATCAAGACAGCTGTGGCCACTGAGTGAGCAGGAGGCTTGGGTTTCCCTAGCAATGGAGGAAGCCAAGCTTTCCACATACCCTGGCAGGCCCAGGCCTCCACTCAAGGCTACAAAGTTTCAATTGTATAAGATAAATAAACCCTAACAAAAAATGGAGGCAGCCACAGAGTTGGAGACAGCAGGAGGCTTGAGTTTCCCACAGCAATGGAGGAAGCCAAGCTTCCACAGCCCTGGCCTGCCTTGATCTCCACATAAGGCTACAATGTTTCAATTATAGAAGATAAATAAATCCCAGATACCAGGGCCTCCACTTGGATTGCCAGGGGGCATGGCCAACCTTCAAACAACCATAGGCCACTAGCCAACACCATCCTGTGACCTAAGGGAACTCCCACCCTGATCCAGAACACCCCACAGGGCAAACCAGCTGCCCCCCACCCATGCATCAGACCTCTATCTATCTAATAAAAGAGTAATATTCAGATTGACCATCACTCCAACACACAAGATGGCTGCCCCCATGTGGACACAAGATGGATGCTACAAGATGGTCAGTAGGGGGGGGCTATTGGGATGGACCAGGTCTGAAAGGGAAGGCAGTTAGGGGTGATCAAGCCTGCAAGGGAGTGCAGTTAGGGGTGACTAGGTCAGCAGAGGAGGGAAGTTGGGGGCAATTGGGCCTTCAGGGGAGAGCAGTTGTGGGGGATTAGGCCTGCAGGGCAGGGCAGTTAGTGGCAAACAGGCTGGCAGAAGAGCAGTTAGGTATCAATCAGGCTGGCAGAAGAGTAGTTAGAGGGTGATAAGGCTGGCAGGCAGAAACAGTTATGAGCCAGCAGTCCTGGATTGTGAAAGGGATGTCCCAGATTGGAGAGGTTGCAGGCTAGGCTGAGGAACACACACTCCCATGCACGAATTTCATGCACTGGGCCTCTAGTAGTAGAATATTATCAGTTTTCACATTTGTATAATATGCTTTAATAGGAGATATTATACTTTTAATGAAAGTTCATGCAGATTTTAATATTATATATTAAATTGGTACTTAAAATGCATATATAACTCAAAATTTAAGTCTATCTTCATGGATATAGCATATTTACAAAAGAATAAGCTTC
This sequence comes from Lasiurus cinereus, assembly GCA_011751065.1. Lineage (NCBI taxonomy): Eukaryota > Metazoa > Chordata > Mammalia > Chiroptera > Vespertilionidae > Lasiurus > Lasiurus cinereus. The sequence continues at coordinate 26,101,836 of JAAGEH010000286.1, read as the reverse complement.
TATTTATTAATTGTAATCCCAACACATCATTTTACACCTAATTATTATTATCCCTTTATTAACTATCTAGATTCTAAGTTTTGATTTAAAAATTATGTGATTTTCCCCATGGAACTCTGTTTCTTGTTTCCCATGTAATAGATATTTGCTAGTTTATTATTTATATAAGAAAAATTTATGTCAGCTTTATTTATGTTTTATAAATTATTTTTCACTTTATGTGAAAGTGAACTTATCAAAATCAATATATGACTATTGGAGGACATACATAATAATACCTACTTTTAGGTATAGAAATGGAACAAGTATAGACCCATTTATGCAAATCATCAATTTGAATAAATTTCCAATGGCAATAATTCATTATATTGTCATTCAGAAAGAGCCATTCAAATGTTAACTTCTCTTAAATTCACAAACTGAATATCTCATAAGAGATATGACAGAAGTGGGTAAAAGAAAAACAAAAACAAAATCAAACATGTACACAAAAAAAAGTCAGTCAGGGTAGCCTACAATTATTATTTGGGGAAAATAAGTATCTTTTCTTCAGGGATACCGAGCACTATTAGATTTACCAGTTGTTGTCATGAATGACAATGTTAAGAAATACATTACCAGATGAGTATATTAATTTTCACTAATAGACTTGGACTAATATGTTAATTTTTGTTAATATGTACATTTTGATTAAGATGTATATTATAGAAAAATGACTTAAATGGGCTATCTTGAATAAAGGTGTTAAACCTATTAATATTGAAAATAACTATAAAAAAAGCAAACTAATTATAGAATCAAATATAAGTCTAGTTATTATGATGACACGTTAGAGAAGAGCATTTATTTAAGAGTAAACAGATGTGGATGTGGAAATTCAACAAACCTAGTGGGGCCTCAAGGTTCATTAATTACTACAGTGGCAATAATTCCAAGGCATGGTTTATTTTACCAAAGCAGTTTTCTTGTTAAATAGTGACTACTTTATTCCTTTTTAATGACAATTTGAAACACTGTGATTCAATCTTCTTCCACTAAATAATAAAGTAGATTAACCAGTCATTTAACTAATAAATATAAGATATGAGATTCTTTGACACACAATCCAAATTTGTCTGTTTCATTTAGCCAGGCAGTCCTTTAGCCTCTCTTTCACAAAAAATGTCAGGTTGGAGTAACCCATTCATCTGTCACTCATGAGCTACTGGTCAGTCCTGGCAATCAATGATGAGAGAGAATCATCTATTGGTTGCTTCCTATAAGCCCCCACACTGGGAATGGAGCCCACAACTTGGGCATGTGCCCTGACCAGGAATCTAACCATAACCTCCTCATTCATATTCATTGAGTCACACTGGCTAGGCACATTTTTATTTTATAAGGTCAAGAAGCCCAAATATGTCTGGTGGAAGTTCAGGGGATATATGGGAAGGAAGAATTGGGTTTAACTTAACTAATCAAATAAATGCATTTGTATGTGTTACTGTACTATGACACTAAGTAACACAGTTTAACTTGAAATCAAAATTAAGAAAAGAAAAATAGACCCAAGCTGGATTTTGAATCTAAACTATATACCTTGTTCATTTTTCCCTTTAAAAGAGGAAAAATAAAAACTTATTTTGCCTTAAACTATTAAATTGAAAAAAAAAGTCATTGATGAGGAAGAGTAATTTTCCCTCAACAGAAGACTATGCTCTGCTCACTCCAGGAGGAAGAGGAGGGAATGGGGGTAGGTGGAGAAGAGAGAGAGAGAATGAGAAAGATATTTATTTTAAGGTGCCTCATGTAATTGTGGAGACTGTCAAATCACAATGGAGATGAAAAACAGAGCCAATGCTTTATTTCTTTTTATTATTATTACTAGAGGCCCAGTGCACTCCGAGGGGGAATCCCTCAGCCTGGCCTGCACTCTCTCATAGTCCAGGAGCCCTCAGGGGATGTGCACATCATAATGACTGGTTGACCAGTCAAATGCCTGCCCCTTGGTGGTCAGTGCACTTCATAGCAAGCCGTTGATCAGCCTTAGCATATCATTAGCATACTAGATGTGCATGAAATCTATGCACAGAGGGGGTTTCCTTCTGCCCAGCCTGCACCCACTCCAATTGAGGACCCATCAGGGTATGTCCGACTGCTGGTTTAGGTCCTCTCACAACCTAGGACTCCTAGATCCTAACTACTCACCTGCCTGCCTGCCTGATTGCCCCTAACCCCTCTGCCTGCCTGCCTGATCACCTCTAACCTCTTTGCCTGCCTGCCTGAACACCATTAACTGCCTCTGACTTCCTGATCACACCCAAATTCCTCTGCCTGCCTGATTGCCCCTAATTGCCCTCCCTTGCTGGCCTGATCTTGCCCCCAATTGCCCTCCCCTGACAGCCTGATCTTGCCCTCAACTGCACTCCCCTGTTGGCCTGATATCCCCCACAAGGGCCCTCCTCTGTCTGCATGACCACCCCTAACTGCCCTCTCCTGCTGGTCTGATCTCACTCCCAACTTCCCTCCTCTGCTGGCCAATTTGGTTCTGATTGATCAGTTTCTATGCCAGTCAGCATCAAAAGCTGCACCTTCTATGCAGCCATTGGCTTCTAAGAGTTAACCCAGATTTGGTTCTAATTGGTCAGTTTCTATGCCAATCAGTGTCTCTAGGCCTATCAGTGAGGCCTAATCAAAAAGGCAGAACTAATGAGCAACCCTGATGGAGGCCTGGAGAGAAATGGAGGTGCAGCTGTTGGCCAGACTAGAAGAGAAAGAGGTAAGTTCTATCAATGGCTGCTACAGAGGCTATGGATTAAAACCTGTCTCTCTCTCTTCAGACCTCTGTCTGGGCCTGATCTTTAGCCCTCTAGGCAGTCAGTGCTGGGTTGGGGCACTGGCAGTGGCCTCAGTCAGTGCTGGGTCACATGGCAACCCAGCACTGACTTCTGGTCTGATTGAGCTTTCAATATAAAGGTCATTACGACCCTGGATCTTTATTATATAGATTATGCTTTGATTGGTAGAATGGATCACCAGAAGACCTGACACCATGTTAGTATTTTATTATATAGGATTATCACTTATTGTTGGTACTATTACAGATGTTTGGTTGAAATCTACTCACATTGTAGTGTTTAATCTACTTACTCAAAGTCCATAGATTCAAATGTTAACCTCATCCAAAAAACTCCTTATAGAAATATCCAGAATAATGTTTAATCTAGTATTTGGTCAAAGTTCCCCAGCCAAATTGACAGGTAAAATTAATCATCACGCCGAAGCCGGGTTTGGCTCAGTAGATAGAGCATTGGCCTGCAGACTGAAGGATCCCAGGTTCGATTCTGGTCCAGGACATGTACCTTGGTTGCAGGCACATACCCAGTAGGGGGCGTGCAGTAGGCAGCTGATCTATGTCTTTCTCTTATTGATGTTTCTAACTTTCTATCCCTCTTTCTTCCTCTCTGTGAAAAATCAATAAAATATGTTTAAAAATTAATCATCACAATTCCTTATTCACACTTATCTTTCAGAATCATAGCTAGTTATATGCATATAGGAATTTGATCTATTATTTAGCAGATTTAGGGTATAATTAAAAATTACTTTTCTAAGAAAATTTATTTTAACTCAAGCCCCCAAGGATATAAAAGTAGAAAGCTAAAAGTAGTGCCCAGGATATTTGCAGACCTTCATGCACAACAGGAAGGGAGTGGGCATCAGGAAAACCCTAGATATTTCCTTTTTCTTTGGCTTACACTTTGACTTCCATTTGTCTTCACTTTATTGTGCAAGATAAACCGGGAAGATAAAGTAATGTGCCTATACTTATACACAAACTTCTTAAAGGTTTGGATATTTTTTTTTCTCTACATCTTAATGATCTTTCTACAATGTATTTTTTCCCTTAAACTCTCATGTTGCTTTCTATTAAACCAGATATTTTTTCTTCTTCCTTTCTGATTTTTTTATTAAAAATTCCTAAAGTTGATATTATTGCAGATGTATCCATCCCCTCTACTTTGCACACCTCCACCCACCCTGACTTTCCTATCTTGGCCTTCTCCACATTACTGTCTATGTTCATGGGGTATTCATATATGTTCTCTAGCTAATCCCTTCACCGTCTTTATTTAGTCACCTCCCCTCCACCTCCCTCTCCTCTGGTACCTGCCAGTCTGTTCTAGGTATCTATACTTATGATTACATGTTGTTCATCCGTTTATTTTGTTCATTAGATTCTACATATTAGTGGTATCATATGGTATTTGTCTTTCTTTGATTGGCTTATTTTGTTTAGCATATTATGTGCTAGTCCTGTATTCTCTAATTTCTAAAGGTTGAAAGGTCTCAGAGTTCAACAGTGGGACTCCTCTTCTCACAAATAACTTCCTTCATAAGGAATCTAAATTATTGCCATGATTTTTAATTTCATCTACAGCATAACTCTAACATGTATATAACCAGATTATCTTTCCATTTAGGCTCCATACCCACAAAGACAATGGCATCCTTGACATCACTACTTGGTCATCTCATGAGTATCTTGAAGTTAACATACCCACATTTAAAAATGCTTCTCCTCCAGTCTCCCACATTCATATAGATGCTCCATGTATTAGCCAGTGAGTCATTTTCGGGACACCTCCTCTCCTTCATCAGTCATATACAAAGCAACACCAATATCTCCCCGGTTTCTATATTAGTTCCCTATTGGTGTGATAACAAATCATCCTAAAATTAATAGTTTAAACAAAAATAATTTATTCTCTTATAATTCTGAAGGTCTAAAATTGAGGTGTTAGCAGGTTCTCTCTGAAGACTTCATAGGAGAAGGCAATTTCCCTGCCTTTTTCAGCTTTAAGAGGCTGCCTATCTCCCTTGGTATGTGGCCCATTCCTGCATCTTCAAGGATACCAATGTAACATTTCAGTTCGTTCTCTCTCTCTCTCTCTCTCTCTCTCTCTCTCTCTCTCTCTCTCTCTCTCTTTCTCTTTCTCTTCCTGTTTGTTTGGGCTTTTCTTTAACCTCATATCTCCTTCTCTGACTCTTTCACCTGCCTCCCTATTTTTTTTATAAGGACTCTTATGATTCTGTTGGGCCACTTAGATAATCCTAGATTACTCCCCATTTCAAAATCCTTAATTTAACCACATCATTTACTATGTAAACGATAATGTTCGCAGGTTTCAGGAATTTGGATATGAGCAGCTTAGAGGGCCATTATTCAGGCTACTAAGGTGTCCTCCAAAACATTTCCTTAACCTTCCCTATTCTTTCTTCTTTCCTACACTTGCCAAGACACCATCCCCTTTTTCTGAAATGACTTCCTGATTGATTTCTGATTACCATTACACACTCTTCCAATTCATTTCCCACATGGTGACCACAATTGATCTCATTAAAGAAAAATATGATCATATCCCCTGCTTAAAACATTTTAACAGCTTGCAATTGCGTTCCGGATAAATTTTATCATCTTTAATGTGGCCTTGCCTAATCTGACTCCTGCATAAAATCTCATGCTTCATCTAATGCTCCTGCTCACTTAATCATTACTCAACAGCTACTTGCTTTCCCATTTAGCCAAACTCATTATGTATCTTTGCAGATGCTTTTACTCTGCAATATTTTCCCCTGGTTCTTTATAATGTAATATGGTAATGTAAGGTCTATATTATAAAATAATATAAAATAGAAAGGTATATATTATTCAAGAGATTGAACTATATAGTACTTTGAAAAGAGCTCCAAATGTTTTCAACATTCTTTCTTTCTTTATGCTCATGAATTTCAATGCAAATGTAAATCTTCTAGAGTAGTACTTTGCCATTTTAATAGGTTAGCAGTTCATCTTCACCATCCCTATGGTGCTAGGAAATACTTTTCCTGACTCATTTGCTATCTATCTTCCAGCTCTATTCAGCCAAGGGTAGGTCCCGATGAGTGATTAGAGGACATGAAGGAAGAAGCTCAGACATGCTCACTCACTGCCTCGGGGTGCATATTTGGCAGTAACTGAGTCTTCTTCATGCCTTTGGTTTCTTATGTTCAGCATCTCTGCCCAGCTTCTGCCAATCAGGTTTACAACTTCAGTTGCGTATAACCAACTCCTGATCTCTGCTAACACTGCAAGCTCCCTTTGACTTTCTAGCCATAGAGATGAAGATAGCTTTGTATAAGTCAGAGTCCTCAGGATTGCATACATACATATCTAATAGTGTGTGTGCACAGGGTATATATGATGCATATATACATACATATTGTATATACATGTGTGTAAGATATATACATACATATTGTATATACATGTGTGTGTATATATATATACACATAAGAAGATATACACATATCATTATGAGTGTGATAATTCCCAAGATCTTCAGGATGAATTGGCAAGCTGCAGACTCAGTAGAATTAATGCTGTAGTTCCAGTCTAAGCCTGACAACTTGAGAAGCAGGAAAGCTGATGGACTGCACGCTCAAAACACAGATGTTTCTGTTTGTGCCCAAAGTTAGGAAAAAGCTAATGTCCTAGCTGAAGGCAATTAGACAGAAAGAAAGAATTATCTCTTATTGAGGGAGAGTCAGCTATCCTGATCTATTCAAGCCTTCAACTGCTAATGTAAGGCCCACCCACCTTAGGAAGGCAATCTGCTTTAGTCAATTTAAAAATTTAAATGTAATCTCATCTAAAAGCACTTGGTATCCAGTGACTCATACAATTTGACACACAAAATTAACCATCACAATCCTGTTGCTTATTTAATAGTGGCCTCACCATATACTTTTGGTATTTTTTAGTTCCTCCTTCACATGAAAACAAACATACAAACAAACAAAACAAAAAAACTCAAAACAATTACCTAATGTAAGTACATAAACATTATTTTTACTCTACTTCTGAATTGTTTTTACTGTTAGTAAATCAGGTTATATATATATATGAATTAATTGTTCTTTCCCTCACTTTGTGTATTTCAAGTTAAAACTTAATAAAATTTTTGAACATTTCTTCCTCTCTTTAAAAGTCTATTCCTCAGTTTGTAAATTGCCTTATCAAGATAATATTTTATAAATTAATGAGTGAGTTCTAAGAAAAATAGCATATACTTATATAATAAATCGATAAGTCATACATCACAGAGTTGTAATATCATAAGTATTGTTCTATGGTATTGTTGCTTTATTTAAGTAAATATCTATAATTTTATATCTATAAATTTAAAAGATGCTAAAGCTAGTATTCTAAGTTATCTGTTTTGAAATGCTTCATAGTTAAAATTTAAAAAATTCTACTAATATGTTTTATCAATAAAAACTACATAAAATAAATAACTGCTACATGTAAACTACTTAGAGAAGGCAAGTTAGAAAACAAAATGAAAAATGTGATAGGATTTGGCTTGACTAGGAAGCTTATCATCAATGACCGAAACCTTAAAGGTTAAACTTGCGTCAGGATGAAGGCTTGAATTTCAAAAAAGCAATTTTGCAAACAAAACTGTGTGAATAGCATGGGATGCAAAAACTATATTTGAGTAGATATTATTTATAAACAGTGAATACCTAGAATCCTTATGCCAGTGATTAGAAGACCCACCCATTACTCTAATAGGAAAGCTCCTTGTAAATAAAATTGTATAGCAATTTTAAAACCTAGTAATTCCTACCCTTTTCAGTTTGGCTGCAAACTGAAGGGTCCCTCATTTGATCCCGCTCAAAGGCACATGCCCAGTTGCAGGCTCAATCCCGAATAGAGGGCATTCTGAAAGCAACCAATCAATGATTCTCTCTCATCATTGATGTTTCCATATCTCTCTCCCTATCCTTTCTTTTTGAAATAAATGAAAATATATTTTTAAAAAATCTGGTAATTCATAATGATCACACAAAGTAAATTAACTTGGAAATATCATCTTCCAGGCTTAATGCTTTCTAGATTAAATTATTTATTAGAGATATTTAATTCCAGTTGGGCAGCAAAATAATCATTATTCTATAACAAACTCCTCCTTATATAAAAGATTTAGACACTCCTCAGATATGAAAATCTTATGATAGAAATCCAGAGTTTAATCTAAGACCAAATCTATCAATATTTGAAAAGAAATAACTTGCTTCTGTTCAATTATAAGATTGAAAATACTTTTAATATATTTTGGTAATTTAGATAATTTTAGAGACTCCAGGTAAGCTTTTAATAAAATACAGAGGCTTTGTGCATGAAATTTGTGCATGGGGTGGGCAACCAGTTACATAAGTAAGTATCTTCTCCAGAACCCAACTAGCTAAGTGGCTTTTAATCACTATTTTCTTTATTTTTGTCACTAATCTAAAAATATTATTTAACCATTCACTTTCTACAAAATATCATTGTTGTGAGTCAACCTTTGATTGGACTGCTGGAAGCCAATTAAAAATTATCTGTTGATATATATTATCGATTTGTTTTATAAATATGTTTTAGCCGAAACAGGTTTGGCTCAGTGGGTAGAGCGTCGGCCTGCAGACTGAAAGGTCCCAGGTTTGATTCCGGTCAAAGGCGTATACCTTGGTTTCAGTCACATCTCCAGTGTGGGGCATGCTGGAGGCAGCTGATTGATGTCTCTCTCATCTGTGTTTCTAGCTCTATGTCCCTCTCCCTTCCTCTCTGTAAAAAATCAATAAAAAATATATTTAAAAAAATATGTTTTAAAATGTACAGATGATTTTGAGTTTGATGATAAAAGAAATAATTGAGTTGGACTTCATTAAAATTAAAAACTTCTACTGTGAGAAATGCATTGTCAAGAGAATAAGACAAAGCACAGAAGAGAGAAAATATTTGCAAAAAACATATCTAATAAAATACTATTATCCAAAATATAAAAATAACTATTAAAATTAATACTAAGTAAATGAAAACCTCTATTTAAAAAAAATGGTCAAAATACCTGAACAGATAACTGACCAAAGAATATATACAGATAGCAAGAAAACAAATGAAAAGATGCTCAGCATCATATGTGATTTTGGAATGACAAGTTAAAACAACACTTAGATACAAATACCCAGCAATAGAAAAACTAGAAATTGAAATATTATAACACCAGTGATAACAGGGATATGTAGCAACAGAAACTAACATACATTGCTGGTAGGAATGCAAAATAGTGCAACCACTATGGTAGACATTTAGGAAGTTTCTTACAAAATAAAGCATATTTTACCACATGATCCAGCAATCAGGCTTCTTGGTATTTATTCAAGTGAATCAGAAACATGTAGATACAAAATCCTGCATGGGATATTTAGAATAGTTTTATTCATAACTAGAGGCCCAGTGCATGAAATTTGAATACTTGGGCTTCACATGGATTGTGAGAGTGGGCAGGCCAGGCTGAGGGATCCCACTGGTGCACAATCAGGGCTGGTGAAGGATTACAAAAGTTGGGCCAGGCAGGGAGGGACCATAGGAGGACTCCAAGGCATGTCTGACCAGTCTCCTTCAGTCTTAATCCACTGTATCCCAATAGCAAGCTAACCTACAAGTTGGAGCATCTGCCCCCTGGTGGACAGTGCACGTTGTAACAACTGGTCGACCAGTTGACTTTCTGCCCCCTGGTGGTCAATGCACATCATAGCGAGCAGTTGAGCAGCCTTAGCATATCATTATAATATTACACTTTGATTGGTTGAATGGCCGACCAGACAACCAGACACTTAGTATATTAGGCTTTCATTATATAGGATTTCCAAAATGTAAAAGTCACCAATATGCCCTTCAATAAGTGAATGGATAAACAAACTATAATGCATACAGCGAATGGAATATTAGTCAGTGTTAAAAAGTGAAATACCAACCTGTGAAAATATATGGAGGCACCTTAAATGTATAATATTAAGTGAAAGAAACTATATGATTCCAGCTATATAACTTTCCGGAAAAAACAAAACTATGGAGACAGTTAAAAGGTCAGTGGTTTCCCGTCTAAGAGAGAGGTGGGGGTGAATAGGCAGAACCCAGAGAACTTTTAGAGAAGTGAAAATATTCTGTGTGATATTATACTATGGTGTAAAGGTGGATGTAAGTTGTCATAAGCATGTCAAAACCCACAAAATGTACAATATGAAGAGTGAACTCTAATGAGCACTATAGACTTTGAGAGGCAATGATGTGCCAGTGTAGGCTAATCAATTGTGACAAAAGTCCACTTGAGTATAGCATGTTGCTAGTGGGGAAGGCTCTGAATAGGTGAGTCAGGAGGTATATGACACCTCAGATTAATTTTGCTCTGAACCTAAAACTATTAAAAAAATAAAAGTATAATGAAAATTAGATCCAAACTAAATAAATTATTTTTCCAGATACCTACATTCTAATGTGATTTTTCTTTAAATACATGGACTCTTGATAAACAGTCACAATCACTAATGTACCTGATATATGATTTCTACTCAATCAAATGGTGACTGATATGTTTAATTAAATATAAATGCATTATATCCCAACACCTATAATATTTATTGTCCAAATAACTATTAAAAATAAAATAAAATAATATCCATGCATCACAAATTTAATTTTGATAAAAGAATATACCAACATGTTATTTACTAGTATTATTTGACTCTGTTTTCATGAATTGATAGGAGATTGTTTATTTTTCTATATTAATATATCCGTGTTTTCCGGCGCATAAGATGACTGGGCGTATAAGACAACTCCCAACTTTTCCAGTTAAAATATAGAGTTTGGGATATGCCTTTTAAGATGACACCCAGCATATAAGACGACCCCTGACTTTTGAGAAGATTTTCCTGGGTTTAAAAGTCATTTTATATGTTGGAAAATATGGTATTTATTTCTAGTTTATGTGGATTGGATCTATTTTCATAATTTTCTTATTTAATTGAATTAATAATTATTATCTATATACTTTTACTATATCTGTATTTATTGTTATTGGTCCATTATGATAATAGAAAATATAACTTATTTTGCCTTTCTTTTCCATGAATGCTCTCTACTTTCTATCATTTCCTCTGCTCTAATCATTTTTATCATTTTGTTTTTTCTTTTTCTTTTTTTCATATATTTTATTGATTTTTTACAGAGAGAAAGGGAGAAGGATAGAGAGTTAGAAACATCAATGAGAGAGAGACTCAATCAGCCACCTACTGCACATCCCCCCGGGGATGTGCCCACAACCAGAATACATGCCCTTGACCGGAATCGAACCTGGGACCTTTCAGTCTGCAGGCTGTCGCTCTATCCACTGAGCCAAACCGGTTGCAGCATTTTGTTTTTGCTTTAATCTGAATTAACAAATAAACATATTCAATTGTTCTCCAAATATATATTCTGCCTCCCCCTCGCCCCTTTCTCTCTTTTCTTCTTTCTTTATTCTTACCTATAAGTTTTTTGTTTTGTTTTTTAAATATATTTTTTTGATTTTTTACAAAGAGGAAGGGAGAGGGATAGAGTTAGAAACATCAATGAGAAAGAGACATCAATCAGCTACCTCTTGCATGTCCCCTATTAGGGATGGTGCCTGCAACCAAGGTACATGCCCTTGACTGTTATCGAACCTGGGACCTTTTAGTCCGCAGACCAATGCTCCATCCACTGAGCCAAACTGGTTTTGGCCTTACCTGTAAGTTTTCCCAATATAATGGTCCAACGACTTCTGGGTCATATGACCAAACAGGAAAATTACAAATCATTGTCTTTAGAGGACTCTAGAAAATAGATGAATCCCTGCCTAAACAAGCTGTGTTTAATCCAATCAGCTAACAAGCCCTTTGCACTCTATTAGAACTTCTAATTAGCTTTTAATGGAAACATAAATAAAAGTAGGCAGACAAGGATAATCAATTGTTTGCAGAATAGTTCTAATATAAAAGAAAGAACAAAATAGCTAAGTAGAAGGAATGATATTCTAACTAAATAGAGCTTAGAGAAAGGAAAATAAAATTATAAATAAATATATAACTACACAAGATCACTGATGCTCTAATAAAGCAATATACAGAAACTCTAAAAGAATTCTTAGAAATTGGGAACAGACAGCAAGTTAAAAGGCAATAGAATGAGGACTTTCATTTCCTAAAAGAAGAAACAGATATACTTTTGCCTGCCTCCCCTCTAAGTACAAATAAAACTTCTAGGTGTTACATATAAGATGTTACATATTAGACATTGGCAGATTGAAAGAAGTCAGAAATCAGCTAGGGATCTTATGTCTCAAAAAATGAAAAAAGAAACTAAAATCACAGAATTGAGCACAAGTTTGTTTGTTTGTTTTAAGCGGAATGGACCTGGGAAGAGACAGCCCAGCTTAGAAAGAGAGAAAACTTTCAGAAAGAACTGTCCTAGCTAGCTAAACACCAGAAAAGAGAAAAACTGTACCTGGACTCTTAGCTACGCCACTGAAGAACAAAGGGGCAGCCTAGGCTTGCCTACTTGCCAGGCTGTAATGAGGAGTCATATAAAAATACAATCAATCAATTGGATATAAACACAAAGATAACAAGATTAGAATTATGTGACCAACTTTTTAAAGTAACTATCATAAAAATGATTCAACAAGCAACTATGAAACTGCTTGAAAGAAATGAGGTAACAGAAAGTCTCAGCAAGGAAATAGATGATATAAAAAAGAACCAAATGAAGATAAATTAATTGAACAATAAAACAAAATAAAATAAAAAACTTTAAAAGATGGATTCTATGGCAGAATGGAAATAACAGAATAAATAATAAGTAAATTGTAAAACACAACAAAGGAATTTACCCAATCTGAACAACAAAGATAAAATAAAATACGGGAACAAATGAATAGAGACACAAGGATCTTTGAAGTTATAACAAAAGATCTAACATTTGTGTCACTGGATTCCCAAAAAAAGAGCAGAAAGAGCACAGAATGATGTCCCAAAGGTTGTTTGGCTGTCCAGTCTAATAAGCATATTACTTTTTTATTATAGATTTATTTATTTATAATTTTTTGAGGATGACAGCAAATTATGTGAGAAGAGCTACATTTTAGAATCCTGGAGCTATAATCACAAAATAATGCTAGTAACAGAGCATATACAGAGTATTTCCAATAATCTCCTCATTTTAAAAACCTATGTTAAGAAATTTCAGAATCTGCTTGGTAGTACACAGATATAGCCCTGAAATATTTCATTAAGTTTCAAACCATTTAAATTCTGATTATCAACTCTGGCTTATTAACACACACACACAGAAAAATGACCACATGTTGTGTCCCTTACCTTTCAAAGTAAAACTAGCTTCCATTCTGCTTATCTCCAATTTAGCACACAGTTTACTTTTAACTTTTAGTTATATAACCCAGTGCCTCTTTAGCAATTATAGACATTTTCTTAAGCATCTTTGTAAATTACTAAGTCAGGACTGATAAAGACAAGAAAATCTTGAATTTCACATATTCATGTCATTTTACCTGAGCTAAATTTTCTATATATTTATCTATATATTTAAAGAGGTAATAAGCAAAAGAGGCCAGGATGCCATAATAGTCATGACCAGACAGGAAGAGTTGTGAATGCAGGTGAGGCCCAGAGCGAAGATGGAGACAGAAACAGGGGGACCAGAGCGAGCCTCTCTGCAACAGGTTGGGCAGATCCCCTGGAGCCTGATTGGACAGAGACAGGGACAGGGTGGCCAGAATGCAGCCACCTTGACCTAGTGCAGGCCAGGAGAGGAAAGGACCAGCCCACCCATAGCCTTCATGGTCAATGCAGGCCCACAGTAAAATGTTGTCAGCAAGTCCTTTCAGTATTATTAGGCATTAGAGGCCCACAGAATGATCATTTCCTTTTCTATGAAACACATAACTCCAACACACTATTTGTGATTAAATAAGTTCCATATATTTTGACATTTTACAGCCCTGGAAAGTTATATATAATGATCAGCAAAGTGAGAAGATGAAAAGAATTTTTATCTGTCCAGAAGACAAATCAATTGAAAAAGTGGTGGCTTATTGTCCTATAGGATATTTGCCAGATTGTATCTAATTTAGCAGTTTTACTTCAGGATTTCATCTTTGAAAATCTCCTTTGAACAGCATTATCATCCTGCGAGTCCCTTCACTGAGTTAAACAGAACTTTTGCATCTGCTCTTATGTATTTGAATAAGAATTATGTCCTTAACACATGCAAAATTTTGTTTTGACACAATAAGACAAAAGATCATTTGATTCTTCCCTGGGACACAAAAAAGGCAAACTTGAATCATTGGCATGGTTTAGGCTAATTTTCAAAATATTGTTAATAAAATCATGTAGGGATCTTCACAGAGCCAAGAATTCTCTCTTTCAGGCCTACATATTTAGCATCTCCAAGGAGAAGCTTGTTATTCTGTGTTTTGTTTTATTTTGTTTTTTAATACTCAGCAGAAAATTTTTTATTGCTTTTTAGAGAGAGTGGACTGGAGAGAAAAGAAGAGGAAGAGGAAAAGGGAGATGAGAAGGAGAGAAAGAGGGAGCTCCCTGTATACCACTTGCAGTGTTCTTGGTAACTTGCCTAATAAGAATCCAAGAAGGTGATCTAGGGTTTTTCTATCTCACTCCTGAGGGAAAAATATGCAGGTCTACTGCTGGAGGGTCTAAGAAATATCATATCCTCCCCTAGCTGGTTTGGATCAGTGGATAGAGCCTTGGCCTGCCTACCACAGGGTCTGGGTTTGATTCTGAGCTAGGGCATGTACCTAGGTTATAGGCTCCTCACTGGCTGGTGCCCAGATCAGGGCTCATGCAGGAGGCAACCAATTGAAGTGTGCCTCTCACATTGATGTTTTTCTCTGTCTTTCCCTTTCTCTTCCACACTCTCTAAAATTCAATGGAAAAATATCCTCAGTTGAGGAAAGAAAGAGAAAGAAAGAAAGAAAGAAAGAAAGAAAGAAAGAA
>JAAGEH010000286.1:26020329-26086922 GCA_011751065.1 Lasiurus cinereus | reverse complement strand
CATCTTGAAAATGCCTAAAGAAAGTTGTCATTTTTTTGTGGTAAAGGTACTGTGTCCATGTTGATGAAAACACCTTGGTGGCTGCAACCAGCAGTATCAGTAACAGCGGGGTCATGGGGGTGGTGCCTTCCCCTGATCAGCCAGGTTGCCTCCTGCAGAGGGAGGCCTACTGACAACTCAAGTTGGCAAGGAGTGGGCCTAAGCCATCAGTAGGATATCCCCTGAGGACTGTGAGAAGGGGCAGGGTGGGCTGAGGGGGCCCGCTCAGTGCATGAATTTAGTCATATATAATAAAAACCTAATATGCTAAGTGTCCGATTATCTGGTCAGCCATTCAACCAATAAAAGCTTAATATGATAATGATTTGCTAAGGCCACTCAACTGCTCTCTATGATGTGCACTGACCACCAGGGTGCAGATGCTCTGACCAGAAGCTTAGCTTGCTACTGGGATCCAGCAGATTAGGACTGAGCGAGATAGACTAGACATGCCCTGGAGTCCTCCCACAATCCCTCCCTGGCTAGACAAACTCCTGTGTCCCTCCCTAGCCCCAATTGTGCACCAGTGGGGTCCCAAAGCCTTGCCTGACCAATCCAGGATGCTTTGGGGGATGTCAGAGAGCGGGTTTCAGCCCAATGGAAGAACAACCAGTTGCTATGCTGTGTACTGACCACAGGGAGCAGGCACTCAATGCAGGAACTGCCCCCTGGTATTCAGTGTGCTTCCACAGGTGGAGCATCGCTCATCCAGAAGCCAGGATCATGGGGAGTGGGACTAAGCCATCCATCAAACATTGCCCAAGGGTTCCTGGACTGCAAGAAGAAGCAAGCCAGGCTGAGGGACCACTCCCCGTCCCCCAAGTGCATAAATTTTGTGCATTGGACCTCTAGTTGAACTTATAACTTTTAATAGTTCCAAGGCCTCTGTTATTCACATTGTTGTTTGTGTTAATTCATACTTATTCTCTTTGTATTATGTTGATGAAATAACAGAATAGCTGTGACAATCAAAGCATTAATTCATTTTTCTTCCAAATTAAATTCTTAGAATTTTGGTGTTATATGAACAGAATTACTCTTTATTTAGGTATACATATAGAATATATTAAATAAAAACACATGGATTAGTTTTCCAGGCATAAATATGCACTTTGGAAAGAGATGAATTACCAAGTACACATGGATACACTATAAATTGTAGTCTATTTCATATACAAAATATTGATCTTCTTACTCATATCACAGTTTGCAAAATGAGAAACTTTGCTCTTTGCCACATAGGGCAGGACTGATGGGAAACCAAGGCTATCTGCTCCAGCCCTGAGACTCCACCCCATCCAGCTGAGCACAGAGGCTTTTGCAATTTCGCAAGTCTTATATCGTAACGCTGACTCCAGCACTGAAGTTCTCCTGATGTAGACACAGCTGATGCCCCCAACCAACTGGCTTGGAGGTAAATTCCTCCCAGTGATACCAACAATAATCAAGAATTAACTACAACAGGATATACACACAGTCCATAAAGGGGTGCACCAAGAGAGTCCACCTTAGATACCTGGGGAAGCAGAGCTACGGCCATATAGGACAATTAGCACACAAAGCTACTCTACCAAATCAGGGAAGCAGTGAAAATGCAGAGACAAAGAAATAAATCACAAGCAAAAGAAATGAAGGAAAACAAACTACTGGATATAGAGTTCAAAACCATGGTTATATGGTTTTTCAAGAATTTCCTAGAAAAGTTGGATAAATTTAGTGAAACCCAAGAGGAGATGAGAAAGGATCAACTAGAAATTAAACATATGCTGACTGAAATAAAAAAAATATTATACAGAAACCAACAGCAGACTAGAACACAAGAATCGAGTCAAAGATTTGAAATACAAAGAAGCAAAAAACACTCAACTGGAAAAGAAAAAAGAATCCAAAAATGTGAAGATAGTGTAAAAAGCCTCTAGGGCAACTTCAAGGGTACCAACATCAGAATTATGGGTGTGCCAGAGAAGAGAGAAAGCAAGATACTGAAAACCTATTGAAGAAATAATAACTGAAAACTTCTCCCACCTGGTGAAAGAAATAGACTAACAAGTCCAGGAATTGCATAGAACCCCAAATAAAAAGAATCCAAAGAGGACCACACCAAGACACATCATAATTAAAATACCAAGAGCAAAAGACAAAGAGAGAATATTAAAAGCAGCAAGAGAAAAACAGTTAATTACCTGCAAGGGAGCACCCATACAAATGTCAGCTGATTTCTCAACAGAAACTATGCAAGCCAGACAGGAGTGGCAAGAAATATTCAAAGTGATGAATAGCAAGAACTTATAACCAAGATTACTCTACTCAGCAAAGCTATCATTCAGAACTGAAGGTCAGAAAAAGAGTTTCACAGATAAGAAAAAACTAAAGGAGTTCATCAACACCAAACCAGTATTATATGAAATGCTTAACACTCTTAGCGTGTTAAGAAGAAGAAGAAGAAGAAGAAGAAGAAGAAGAAGAAGAAGAAGAAGAAGAAGAAGAAGAAGAAGAAGAAGAAGAAGAAAAGGGTAAAAATAAAAATTATGAACAACAAATACATATCTATCAACAAGTGAATCTAAAAATCAAGTGAATAAAAAATCTGATGAACAGAATAAATCAGTGAATATAATAGAATCAGGGGCACAGAAAGGGAGTGGGTAAAGGGGTGAGAGGGGTGAGGGGAGAGACTAGACAAAAATCATATACCTATGGATAAGGACAATGTTGGGGAGATAAGGGCAGAGTGGGGGGGGTGGGAACCGAGTGGAGGGGAGCTATGGGGGGAAAAAGAGGAACAATTATAATAATCTGAACAATAAAGATTTATTAAACTTAAAAAGAGAGAAATGTCATTAAATGTAATAGTAAACAAAAATGAAATTATATTGCTTTTTTATCATGTACAAATATATGACACGTGGTATTAAAATATCAAAATTTGCACACAATTTTAATAAATCTAAAGGTACTTGGAATAAAGTTTTCAATTTTTGAAAGCAATGGCTGTTTTACATTTATTGTTAACCAATGTGATCAATAAAATTACAACCAACACTTTACAAACCAGTATTTTATGGAAACTGAATATATCATAAAAAGGAGTACTTACTGGTAAATGATTTCAGATTAGCATGTAAGACAGAAATAGGGATCATCGAATTGAAACACCATAATTACAAAAAGAATTTGAGTAATGATGGAAAATAACATTTATTTAGCTAGAGACTGGTAAGCAAGGGACTAGATGGTTGATATTGGAGAGATAGGACAGTTGAATCGTATTGGTCATGATAAGTTCTTTAGTTTTTTCTTTTAAATCAAAGATTATTTATTGAAAAGAACATTGACATGAACTGATTTACAAACAATTTAGGGGTATTTAAATGTAATTATTTTCCATGTAATTCAAAATACTTATTTTTATAAGCAATTATTCTGTGATATAGGCCATAAACTTCACAAAACTTCAGGAGAAATGTTAAGAATGCCTGGGTGAATTAGGAGTTTGGAGGAACATCACACAAGGAAGGAGTAAAACAAAAATAAACTAAACAATTACTATAGAACATCATAAATGAGATAATGATATTTTGGCCTAAGGTGGTAGCACTGTAATTAAACATAAATTGATAGATTTAAAATATAAAGAAGTAATGTCAAAGTACTTGCTAGTGGGCTAAATGTGAAGATGCAGGAAAAATCAAGTATAACTCAGAGACTTTTTTAAAGTATATTTTTATTGATTTCAGAGAGGGAGGGAGGGAGAAAAGGAAGGAGAGAGAGAGAGAGCGAGAGAGAGAGAGAGAAACATCAATGATGTGAGAGAATCATTGATTGGCTGCGTCCTGCATGCCCTTTACTGTGAATTGATCCTGCAAACTGGGCATGTACCCTTGACCAGAATTGAACCTTGGGACTCTTCAGTCCACAGCCTAACCCTCTATCCACTGAACCAAAACAGCTGGGGTGACTCATAGGCTTTTGTTCTGAACAGTTGTATGGTCACTTATGAGGTATGTTTTCCATACATTATGAGTCCTACTTAAAATTTACTCTTAATACTAGAAAACGAAAGTACATTTTCTTGACAAGTCTTTAAATAAAAATTAAACAGGTAAAATATAAATTTTGTGACAGAATATTTCTCAATATTCTAAAATGATCAGAACTAGAATAACATGATCTGATGTGATAATACTCAGATTCTGATTATTATTTATGGCTAATTCATTTCAATGAAATTTTCATATCAGAATTGGAACATTTGAGTTAGTTAGAAAACAAACATATCTATATAAAATTATGTAAATTTGTCTGTCTTTTCAGTTACACATTCAATTATTTTATACTTGATATCCAGAAATTATTTGGTTCTTTCCATTGATTACTGGTATTTATATTTCTCTTAAAAATTTATATTTACCATTAGAATATTTTTTTTCTTTTTTCAAATAGGGAGAAATCACAGGTGACAATAGATATTTTATTTTAAGTGGGATATCAACAAGGGAGAAATGAGAGAAGCTAGAAGTCAATTATAAAGTGTTAATGCATTTAAGCAGAGGAGGCACAGAGGGGTAATTAAAGACCAAAATCAGAGATGAAGAAGGAAATGCAAAGAGATTTTTAAAGAGAATATGAATGGGCAGTTAGCAGTAACCAGATTTCTTTCACACACAAAGATATAGACTGCAGTGATGATGAGCCACGATGACAGGTGTTGGAGATATTTATAGTAGTGCATCACACCTCTGGGCGAAATTTTGAAATAGACCAAGTTTGTTTTCAGTGCCCTCTCACCTCCCTTCCAGCACCCCTGGATCTAACTTGAAGAACTCAGTGTCTCACTCTGACCTCTTCATGTCTATGCTTTTTCTGTCCTGGAAATGCAAGTCAGCGATTTTTGGTCATTACCTATCTACCATAGTCATTACACTGGCCTGTATTGCATTAATTCAGGCCTTGACCCCTTCATAATAAACTAATTCAGGAGTGTACACTCATTGTTACTAATGGCTAAATGTGTTAAAAGTCTCAATGTCATACTTGTATCTCTCTTCACGTATTCAGTGACAAAATAACTAGTTTTACAGGATGATGATTAGAGCAAGAAATGAGGACAGAATGTCAATCTAGCAATTGAGATTAAATGTAGCAGTTTGGCTTTTTGAGAATGTAGAAATTACATAAGGTAGCTGTTTGCTGAGTATACATATACATAATAGTGGCCGGTAAAATATCATCATGCTTCATTGTGTGTCTGCCCAAAAATATGATTTAGAAGTTCTACCTTTTGGATAGTCTGTCAGTGGTGAGATGAAATATATGAGAAACATAGTAAAGAAAAAGATTAGTATAAATTTTCCTAGAAAAATAATAAGAATATGTACAATTTTTAAAAGTTTCATTTATACTAAATCAAATTCATAATTTTATTAAAAATTGTATTTTACAATGAAAATGTTTATTTGATGACACATGTTTACCAAGCAACAATGCACAAAGGATTCATTTTTTCACATCCTTATAAAAATTGGACATAGCTTTTCCTATTCATAACTAAAGGCCTGGTGCATGAAATTCGTGCATGGGAGGGGTTATCCTTCATTGGAAGCAGGGGGATGTCCTGCTCACTCTCCAATATGGGACCCCTGGAAGGAATGTCTGACTGCCCTCTCACAATCCAGGACTGGTGGCTCCTAATTGCTCACCTGCCTGCCTTCCTGATTGCCCCTAACTGCTTCTGCCTGCCAGCCTGATCATCCCCTAACCATTCCCCTGCCAGTCTGATTAATGCATAACTGTTCCCCTGCCAGCTTGTTTACCCCTAACTGCCCTCTCCTGTGGACCTGGTCATCTCTAACTGCCCTCCCCTGCACACCTAGTCACCTCTAATTACCTCCCCTGCAGGCCTGGGTCTCCTCCAAAACTGCCCTTCCCTGAAGGCCCAGTCACCCCCAACTTCCCTCCTCTGCTGGCCTAGTCACCCCTAACTGCCCTCCCCTGCAGGCTTGATCACCCACAACTGCCCTCCCTTGCAGGCCTGGTCCCTGCCAACTATCCTCCCTGCTGGCCATCTTGTGGTGGCCATCTTGTGTCCACATGGGGCAGTCATCTTGTGTGTTGGAGTAATAGTCAATCTGCATATTACTCTTTTATTATATAGGGTAGCGGCCTGGTACACAAGTGGGGGCCAGCTGGTTTGCCCTGAACGGTGTCCTGGATCAAGATGGGCATTCCTTTGGGACGTGGGGGGGGCTGGGCGAGGGGCCTGTGGTGGTTTGCAGGCCGGCCACACCCCCCGACAACCCAAGTGGAGCTCCTGGTATCTGGGATTTATTTATCTTCTACAACTGAAACTTTGGAGCCTGGAACAGAGCCAAGCCTTCTAATTGCACAGTCACTGAATCTTTGTTGCCTTCAGCAGAGGACTCGGCAGGCCAGGGTGTGTGAAAAGCATGGCTTCCTCCATTGACAGGGACAACCCAAGCCTCCCTCCTGCTCTCTCTGTGGCTGTAGCCATCTTGGTTGGGTTAATTTGCATGCTCACTCTGATTGGTTGGTGGGTGTGGCTGGTGTAGCGGAGAGGTATGGCCAATTTGCATATTACTCTTTTATTAGATAGGATAGCCATTCTACCAGGTCTGAAGTGATATCTCACTGTGGTTATGGTTTGAATTTCTCTGATACTTAGTGATGCTGAGTATCTTTTTGTTGACATTTCAAAAAATGTGTATTGAATTCCTCTGCCCATTTTTAATCAAATTATTTGAGTTTTTCTTATTGAGTTGTATGAGTTATTTATATATTTTGGATATTAACCACATATACAATATATAGTTAGAAAATATTTTTCTCATTTTTTCAGTTGCTTCTTAACTTTCTTGACTGTTTCTTTTGATGTGTAAAGGCTTTTTACTTTACATATGATGTAGTCCCACTTATTTGATTTTGTTTTTGTTGCTTCTTCTTGTTATTGTTTTAATGTCATATCCAAAAAAATCATTGCCATCACCAATGTCAAGGACACTCTTCCCTTTATTTTCTTGTAGGAATTTTATAAGCAACTAGAGGCCCATTGCATGAAAATCGTGCATGGGGGGATTGTGTCCCTCAGCCCAACCTGCACCCTCTACAATTTGGGACCCCTCAAAGGATGTTTGACTGCCCGTTTAGGCCAGATCCCTGTAGGGCAGTCAAATATCCTTCTCATAATCCAGGACTGCTGGCTCCCAACTGCTCATCTGTCTGCATTCCTGATTGCACCTAACCACTTCTGCCTGCCAGCCTGATCACCCCCTAACCACTCCCCTGCCAACCTGATTGATGCCTAACTGCTCCTCTGCCATCCTGTTTGCCCCTAAATGCCCTCCCCTGCAGGCCTGGGTCCCCTCCCCAACTGTCCTTCCCTGCAGGCTTGGTTGCCCCAACTTCCCTCCTCTGCTGGCCTGGTCACCCCTAACTGCTCTCCCCTACTGGCCTGATCACCCTTATCTGCTCTCCCTTGCAGGCTTGTCCTTCCCAAGTGCCCTCCCCTGCTGGCTATCTTGTATCCACATGAGGACAGCCACCTTTGACCACATGTGGGCAGCCATATTGTGTTGGAGTGATGGTCAATTTGCACATTACTCTTTTATTAGATAGGATAGGGAAGTGATCTGCAAACTGTGTCTCACGAGCCACACACAGCTTGCAAGCTACAGTTTGCCATTCTGTTTGACTAATGAGTTTCCTGACCACTGGGATAGAGCCCTAGTGCACTGGTCTGGGCCAGCTGGTTTGCCCTGAAGGGTGTCCAGGATCAGGGTGGGGGTTCCCTTGGAGTGTGGGGCAGCCTGGGTTAGGGTACTGTAGTTGTTTGAAAGCTGGCCACACCCTCTGGCAACCCAAGCAGATGCTCTAGTACCTGGGATTTATTCATATTCTATAATTGAAACTGTAGCCTTAAGAGAAGCCAAGCCTCCTGCTTGCTCCATAGCTGTAGCCATTTTTGTTGGGATTTATTATTCTTCTATAATTGAAACTTTGTAGCCTTAAGTCCAAGGCAGGCCAGGACTGCGAAAGCTTGGCTTCTTCCATTGCCAAGGGTAACTCAAACCTCCTCCTCTACTCAGCTCTGTGGCTGCTGCCATTTTTGTTGGGATTTATTTATCTTTTATAATTGAAACTTTGTAGCCCTGAGGGAGGCTTGGGCTGGCCAGGGTGTGCAGATAGCTAGAGAAACCCAAGCTTCCTGCTTGCTCCGTGGCCTCATCCATCCTAGTTGGGTTAATTTGCATATTCATTCCTGATTGGCTGGTGTGTGTGGCTTGTAGGTGTAGCAGAGGCGCAGTCAATTTTCATATTACTCTTTTATTAGCTAGGATATGGAGGTTGCTCAAAATAATAAAAATAGAACTACCAACTACCATATTATCTAGTAATCCCACTTATGTATATATATATAGAAATGAAGACAAATATCAAAAAGACATCTGCATTCCCATTTTTATTGTAACATTATTCACTAAAACTAAGATATGGAATCAACCTAAATGCCTGTTAATGGATGAATAGATAAAGAAGATATATTACACACACACACACACACACACACACACACACACACAGGATATTTTTCAGCAGTAAGAAAGAAGAAATTCCTACCATTAGCAACAACATATATGGAACTTGCAGACTAATTATGCTAAGTATGATAATTCTATAATTATATAATATTATGGCATGTTAACTAATGCTATGATGATTGTATTGCAATATATAAATCTATAATATCAATATACTGTACACTTTAAATGTATATAAAGTTAGATGTCAATTATAACTCAATTTTTAAAAAGCAAAGAAGAAACAAAAAAAGTCTATTAGACTTCAAAATTCTATAGGCAGTAATCAGGCTGAAGAGAAAAAGCCACTTAGCAAAAGTAGGCTATAGTTCATGAAAAAGGGAGAAATTTCTCAAAGGGCAGGTCCAAGAACCACAGTGTATCATTCTTAGACTTTAAGCCCTAATCCATGAATTGATAATATATGCCAATGTGGATTTCAGAAGTTATAGATTTCAGAATTAAATTATGGAACAGAGAATACTCCGTGTTTTCTATTTTCCTCTTTATGAATAAGAAGGTCTATGTCAGTAATTCTTATTATTTCATTATTGTAAACTGAATTTGGGGATTTGGAGGAGGAAGTGGCTTTTATAACTTGTGACTTTAAGTCACAGGTTCTCAGATGAGGAGGATCTGCATTCTAGGCACCATAACCGAGATGTTGTACACACACTTAAACCTATCTTCAAAGACAGATCCTGCATGTGAGCTGAAGTTGAAAGTTGATGAGAATTTGGAGAGAAGTAGATTTTACATAAGGGTGTAGACATGAATTATTGGAAAATGGACTGGGCTCACCATTCTTCAAGATGGCCTTTAGTGATTCTCATCCTGTTATGTACTTACTTCTGTAATTTTCTCCCACATTGAACAAGGATAATTTGCAGGCCTATTAGAGTTTCTGAACATGATGCTATATGACTTCTGAGGCTAGGTCCAAAAATACATTAAAATTTCTGCCTTTATCACCTGTGTTGCTTGCTCTGGGAGAAGCCATTCAACATGTCATATGGGCATCAAAAAACCCTGTACAGAAACCCACTTGTAGAGAAACTAAGGTTGTATTTCTCAAAATAGTAAAAATTACACTCATTCCAGATATGTGTCACAGTGTATCAGTCCTAGACTTTGACCCCTAATCAATGAATTGGCATTTTCAAAATTCTGTTTTCAGGGTTCTCCTCTTATCCTTGTCATTGTTGCAGTATGCCTATACATTCCTATTTAAGAAATCTGAGATTATCATATTTTTTATACATGATAGATACTTCACTGATGATACTAGTTAGAAAAAAAACAGCTTCCATTATTTTCAATTGCATTCACTGAGTATGTCTAGGAAAAATTAAGGCAATGAAAGGGTTGCTGAAATGATCTGGTTTTCATGAGATTTTATTATACATCAAATTTCAAAAACCTTCATTTTATTTGCTCTGAGATATAACATTTTTAAAACATGTTTACTAGTATATTATTTGCTTTATAGGCAAATGCCATGAATTAAAATGAGGACAATGAATTTCAATTTTCCAAATTAAGATTTTAAAGGCAGTGGTGAAATTTACATGAAAATGAATTTCTATTGCCTGCATATTGCACAAATATCTATAAAATATGCTAATTAAGGAGACTTTCTAGACAACAAACTATGAATAATCTCAATTTTTCTATCTGTATTGAGGTTCAATTATCTCACATTAAATGAAGAAAAAGAATTTTCTACTGAAGTTACTATGAAAATGAAGGAAACTAATGTTTGTAACCTAATGTCTAAAGTAGAATATAAAATATAAAAGATAAGACCAGTTAATTGAGACCACAGAGGCCTTACATCCATCAATAAATATTTCACAACTCAAAGTTTTGTTCTAAGTCTTTTAGACAGACTTTTCTCACAAACTAAGAGTATTTCTGGTCTTTTGGTATGGTATTCCTTTTTAAAATATATATTCTAAATTGATTTATAAGTCATGTAGCAAATTATCCACATTCAAGAACTATAGGTTATGACTTTAAAGGAAATAAGGACAGAAATTTTTCCAGCTAGAAATGTTTGTCTTTGTAGTTATCTTACATTGGCAGCCAATTTGCAAACAAACATGTGTTTGGGTAGAACATAACCTGAATAAATGGAGATAGTAAAATCATCTGAAAGTTTAGTATAATCGGGCTTACAAATTCTGAAGAAAAATCATAATATATTTGCCATAGCAAATAAATAGGTCAAGTTCTTGGACCAGAACACAACATTCTTGGCACACATTTTGTATTTATAAATTTGGCTTTTTATCTCCTGTGATTATTGACCATGAAGTTGAGATCATTTAATGTACCCAATGTTGTGTCCAGAATGAGAATTATTGGGAGACAAACAACTAATACAATTAAATTTTCAATCTCTAAGTATAAACCAACATTTTCCTGACATTCAGTCTTTCAGAAATGAAGCCTGAATATAAACTGATATTTTTGTTTGTTTGTTTTTGTGTGTTTTGTAAGTAATCTGGTAGTTTTGGCATGGGTGTGTGGTGGTTACTCTTTCTCTTGCATTGCCACCCAGAATATACTGCATGATTCTCTTTTCACTAATTTTCTCTAGATGAATTCAGTAAGCACTTTTGGGATAGCTATCCAGGTAATTTATCAAACCAGTAAGTTGTCTTTTTCTATTATATGTTTGATTGTTGTTGTTTTTATTTATGCCAATAAGCTAAAATTATAAATCGCTATCAATTTTTTTTCTTTATCTTCAATGGCAGCCATCTCATTCTCAGAAGGTTTGTGTTACAGGCCTTACTCTTATTATTCTAACTTCTTAAAATGCCCAGAGAATCATTGTTGCAATTTTCCTAGTGAGTGCATAATAATTTTGCTATTAAATTTTGTTGTTGTTGTTGTTGTTAATCTTCACCTGAGGATATTTTTTCCCACTGATTTTTTGAGAGAGGTTGGGAGGGAAGGAGAGAGACCCAGAGAAACATCATTATAGGAGAGACACATCCATTGGTTGTCTCCCTCATGCCATCAGGAATCTAGCCTGTAACCCAGGTGCATGTCCTTGAGCAGAATCTAACTCATGACCCTTTAGACTGGGGGATGATGCTCTAACCACTGAGAAAACCAACTAAACTTGCTATCACATTTTCAATTTTAGTTTATCAACTATTATTTGAGTGTTTGCATCTCAATAAGATATTATGAATCTTTGGTCTGCTGACATTCTTCTGCTATTGCTTTATGATGTCTCACATTCATTTCATAGGAGTGATATTTTCTTGTCTCTTATTAACCTAAATCTAATCTAAATACTTTTACTTTATTTGATTAATTTGGGCGACTTTTCCTACAAGTCATTAATATAATACTTTCATTGTCTTATTTTTCAAAAATACTAGTACTAGAGACCTGGTGTATGAAATTCATGCACGGGGGTGCAGTGTCCCTAAGCCTAGCCTGCACCCTCTCCAATCTGGCACCCTTTGAGGGATGCCCAACTTTCCTCTCACAATCCAGGACTGCTGGCTCCCAACTGCTCGCCTGCCTGCCTTCTTAATTGTCCCTAACTACTTCTGCCTGCTAGCCTGATCACCACTAACTACTCCCCTGCCAGCCTGTTTGCCCCTAACTACCCTTCCCTATAGCACTGGTCATCCCTAACTGCCCTCTCCTACAGGCTGGTCACCCCAACTTCTCTCCCCTGCAATTCTGGGTTCCCCCCAACTGCTCTTCCAACTCCCCTCCCCTGCTGGCCTGATCATCCCTAACTGCCCTCTCCTGCTGGCGCAATTGCTCACAACTACCCTCCCTTGCAGGCCTGGTCCCTCCCAACTGCCCTACCCTGCTGGCTATCTTGTGGTGGCCATCTTGTGTTCACATGGGGCAGCCATCTTTGACCACATGGGAGCAGCCATCTTGTGTACAGGAGTGATGGTCAATTTGCATATTACTCTTTTATTAGATAGGATACCAGATGTTGGATTTTTTTATATATTCCCTGCTTACTTATCTTTGCTAAAATATATGTCCCAAAAGAACCAACTTTTGCCAAGAAAAGAAATATGCCACTATTTCTTTACTATTGCCACTATTCATCTGGGTGCTTGTAGCACCCTGCTCTCCAATCTACAGACATTAATACATATCTTAATATAAAGTCTGACATCTTTAATAAATTTACACAGGACAACTCCCCAGGTTTGGGTGCTGTTTCTTCACTAGCCTGCCTTCTAGATATTTTAATTTGAAAAAATATTGCATATGGCTCAGTCTGATTATGCTTTTCCTATAAATTTTATGTGTTAAAGCTATAACTTCCAGATGAAAACCATGACTAGCAGTCCTTACTCAGCATTCTGACAGATGGAATATGAGTGAGGAAGTCTCAGAAAATTTTTGCAAAGGTAAAAAAATGATAAGGATAAAAGGTATAATTCATTTCTAGTTGCCCAGAATTAGTAGTTGGTAAAATAATGCAACTCTAAGCCAGAAAACAATAATCTTTTGGGAAGGTTTGAGTCTTTTAAACTACCACCAGGCAAACAATGCTTCCCTAATAAAGGCAATGCAACATCCACAAGTCAGCAATTATGTTTCTTAATATATCTAATATACGGTTCTCATTTCTACTTAATAAAAAATATCTGATTTTAGAAATAGGTTGGTCATAGTCTTAGTTGTCAATGATTTAATTGTATGATTTTCAGTCATGTTCTATTTTCTCTGCCAACTAAAAATTTTATTGGAATATTGGAAAATAGAAGGGAAACATAAAAATACACTTCAATCCACCCATTAAACTTTTTTTTTCTTTTTTAAATTAAATTTTATTGGGGAGACATTAATCAACATGAATATATAGGTTTCTTGTATGGATTACTAAATTACAAAATCTGTATAAAGGACCATGTACCCACCACCCAAAGTCAAGTCTTCTCCTGTAACCTCACATTAGGACCCCCTTCTCCTTTTTCTTCCTCCCTCTGGCAACCACCATACTGCTGTTTGTGTTCATAAGTTTCAGTTTTATATTTCACATATGAGTGAAAGAAAATAAATTGCAGAGCCCACCCACTGATTAGACTCCCAAATCACTTCCTGCTGCCCCTGGAGTTGGCTTCAGGGGTCTATTAGCTATAGGCCAAGAGCTGTTGCAGTAGAAACACAATTTCCCTCTGTGACTGAACTCCAGCAGGGGTGCTTGGGCTGAACCTGTGGAGGTCAGGGGTTGCCATTACTGTGAGGGAAAAACAAACCTCACCCTCAAGCAGCAGAGGAGGTAGAGCCCTCCAGAAGCAACAGAGGCTCAAAACCACAAGGCCACAGAAGATAAAAATCTTGCAATTCAGTGTCAGCTACTAGAATAGAATAGAAAGATCTCAGAGATAATGGGAGAACAGCAAACACATAAGCTTCATTTTTGAAAATTTCATTGACTATCTTTTGTGGTATTTGATTAAGCCAGTTACAATTCATTTTATATCAAAGGAGAAAGGGCTAGAGATCTTTCCTTTTTACAGCCATGTAAAATTCCATTATATAAATGTACCACACCATTTTTTATTCACTCATCCCCTGATGTACGTTTAGGCTGTTTCCAGATAATAGCTATTATAAATTGCACTGCTATGAACATGGGGGTGCATACATTCTTTCTGATTGGTGTTTTGGGATTCTTAGGATATATTCCAAGAAGTAGGACCATTGAGTCAAATGGCAGTTCAATACTTGATTTTTTGAGGAAAGCCATACAGTTTTCTATAGAGGCTGCACCAGCCTCATTTCCAGCAACAGTGTATTAGCTAGGGTTCACTTTTGTCTACATCCTGGCCAGCACTGATTGTTGATTTATTGATGGTAGACATTCTGGTAGGTGTGAGTTGATACCTTATTGTAGTTTAAATTGCACCTCTCCGATGATTAGTGATGTTGAGCATTTTTTCATATGTCTATTGTCCATTTATATGTATTCAGGTCACTTGCCAATATTTTCTTTTTTTTATTGTATAAGTATTTCACATGTCTGCTTTTCCCCCCAATTGACCCCCACCACCACACCCACTCCCTAAGACAAGCCCCTACGTCCCTAGTGTCTGTGTTCATTGATTATGCTAATATATATGCATACAAGTCCCTTGGTTGATTTCTAACCACACCCCCTACCTTCTCTGTTTAGTGTTACCTTGTCAATGGATCTATTTTTGTTCATCAGTTTATGTTGTTCATTATATCCCAGATATGAGTGAGATCATGTGATATTTATCTTTTCCCACTGACTTATTTCGCTTGGCATAATGCTGCGTAGTTCCATACATACTGTTGCAAATGGTAAAAGTTCCTTCTTTTTTTACAGCAGCATAGTATTCCATTGTGTAGATGTACCACCATTTTTTAATCCACTCATCTGCTAATGGGCATTTAAGCTATTTTCAAATCTTACCTATTGTAAATTGTGCTGCTGTGAACATAGGAATGCATATATCTTTTCTGATTGGTGTTTCTGGTTTATTGGGATATAGGCCTAGACATGTGATTATTAGAACAAAAGGGAGTTCCATTTTTACCTTTTAGAGGAAATGCCATACTTTTCTCTATAGTGGCTGCACCAGTCTGCATTCTCACCAGCAGTGCAAGAGGGTTCCTGTTTCTCCACATCCTTACCAGCATTTGTCATTTGTTGATTCGTTGATGATAACCATTCTGACAGGAGTGAGATGGTATTTCATTGTTATTTTGATTTGCATCTCTGGGATGATTAGTAACTTTAAGCATGTTTTCATTTGTCTCTGGGCTTTCTGTGTGTCCTCTTTTGATAAGTATCTATTTAGATCCTTTGCCCATCTTTTGATTGGATCATTTATCTTCATTTTGTTAAGTTGTATGAGTTCTCTGTAAATTTTGGAGATTAAACCCTTATCAGAATATCATTGGCAAATATGTTCTCCCATACAGTGGATTTTCTT
This sequence comes from Lasiurus cinereus, assembly GCA_011751065.1. Taxonomy (NCBI): domain Eukaryota; kingdom Metazoa; phylum Chordata; class Mammalia; order Chiroptera; family Vespertilionidae; genus Lasiurus; species Lasiurus cinereus. The sequence continues at coordinate 26,071,327 of JAAGEH010000286.1, read as the reverse complement.
ATTGTTTTGTTAATGGTTTCTTTTGCTATGCAGAAGCTTTTTATTTTGATGTAGTCCCATTTGTTTACTTTCTCCTTAATTTCCATTGCCCAGGAGCTGTGTCTGTACAAATATTGCTATGATGTATGTCTGCTATTTTGATGCCAATGGAATCTTGTATGATTTTTATGGTTTCCTTTAGCCATTTTTGAGTTTGTTTTAGTGTGGTGTAAGTTGGTGATCTAGTTTCATTGTTTTGCATTATCTGACCTATTTTCCCAGCACCATTTACTGAAAAGACCGTCTTGACTTCATTGTATGCTCTTTCCTCCTTTGTCAAATATTAGGTGAGCATAATGGTGTGGGTCTATTTCTGGGTTCTCTATTCCATTCCATTGGTCTATATGTCTGTTCTTGTGCCAGTACCAGGCAGTTTTGAGAACCGTGGCTTGGTAATATAGCTTGATGTCTGGTATTGAAATCCCACCTACTTTGTTCTTCTTTCTCAGGATTGCTGTTGCTATTCCGGGTCTTTTTTTTAATCCAGATGCATTTTTGGAGAATTTGTCTCTGAAACATGCCATTGGTATTTTAATGGACACTGCATTGAATCTATAAATTACTTTGGGTAATATGGACATTTTAATGATGTTGATTCTACTAATCCATAAACACTATAAGTTCTTCCATTTGTTTATGCCCTCCTCTATCTCTTTTTTTAATATTCTATATTTTTCCAAATACAGGTCTTTTACCTCCTTAGTTAAGTTTATTCCTATGTATATTTTTGGTACAACGGTAAATGGAATTTATTTTCTAGTTTCTCTTTCTGTAAGTTCATTATTGGTGTCTAAAAAAGCCATACATTTCTGGGTGTTAATTTTGTATCCTCCTACCTTGCTGAATTCATTTATTAAATATAGTAGCTTTGCCCTGACCAGTTTGGCTCCATGGATAGAGCATCGGCCTATGGACTGAAAAGTTCCAAGTTTGATTCCAGTCAAGGGCATGTACCTTGGTTGCAGGCACAGTCCAGTAGGAGTGGAAGGAAGTAGCTGACCGATGGTTCTCTATTGTTAATTTTTCTAACTCTATCCCTTGCTCTTCTTCTCTTCCTCCAGTAGTTTTTTTTTTGTTGTTGTTGTTGTTGTTGTTTGTTTTTTTAACATAGTCTTTGGGGTTTTCTATGTACAATATCATGTCATCTGTAAATAATGAGAGTTTTATTTATTTTCCAATTTGGATCCCTTTTATTTCTTTTTCTCTGATAGGTATGGCTAGCACTTCTAGTACTATGTCTGCAAAACAGGAATAGTAAAAGTGGCATCCCTATCTTGTTCCTTTTTTTAGGGGAAATGGATTTAGTTTTTTTCCCCATTGGGTATGATGTAATGTTGAGGTATTATCCCTCTATTCCCACTTTGGTGAGAGTTTTTATCAAGAAAGGGTGTTGGATTTTGTCAAATGCTTTTTCTGAATCAATTGATATGATTATGTGATTTTTGTTTCTCAATTTGTTTACATGATGTATCACACTGACTTGTGGATATTGTACCATCCTTACATCCCAAGAATAAATTCCACTTGTTCATGGTGTATGATCTTTCTAATGTAATACTGGATCTGATTTGCTGAAATTTTTTTGAGGATTTTAGCATCTATGTTTATCAAAAATATTGGCTTATATTTCTCTTTTTGGTGTCTTGATCAGGTTTTGGAATTAGGGTAATGCTGGCTTCATAGAAAGAGCTTAGAAGTGTGCCTTCCTCTTGAATTTTTCGGAATAGTCTAAGGAATATAGGTTTAATTCTTTTTTTCATTGTTTTTATTGTACTTATTTCTTATATTATGCCATTGTGATCTTTGAAAATGCTTGGTATGATTTCTATCTTTTTTAATTTGAAGAGACTTTGCCTTTGTCCCAATATGTGGCCTATCTGTGAAAGTGTCCCTTGTGCACTTGAGAAGAATGTATATTCTTTACCTTTGAGGTTAAATGTTCTGAAGATGACAATTAATGCCATATGATCTAGTGAGTCATTTAGGATTGATGTTTCTTTGATGATTTTTTTAGAAGATTTAACCAGTGGAGTTAGTGGGGTTTTAAAGTATATTCCTCTTCTATGACTGTATTGCTGTTGATTTCTTCCAGAATTTTTTTTATGTATATGGGTGCTCCTGCATTGGGTGCATATATGTTTACCAGAGTTATAGCTTCTTGTTGAATTGCTCCCTTTAGTATTATGAATTGGCATTCCTTATCTCTTATTATTGCCTTCATTTTGAGATCTGATTTGTCAGATATTAGAACAATACCCCAGCTTCTTTTCATTTCCATTCAACTGAAAAATATTCTTTTCATCCCTTTACTATCAGTCTGTGTGAGTCCTTTATTCTGAGATGGGTCTCTTATAGACAGAAAATATGTGGGTCGTGTTTTCTTATCTACTCAACTACCATATATCTTTGGATTGGAGCATTAAATCCACTTTCACTTATGTTATTATTGATAGGAACTTCTTTGTTGCCATTTTTATTCTTTATGCTTGTGTTCCTTCTTCCTTTTCTATATTTTCTTTTTTACAGCAGTTCCTTTAGCATTTCTTGCATTGCTATCTTAGTGGTAATAAACTCCTTTAGTCCTTTTGTGTCTGTGAAGCTCCTGTTTTCATCTTCAATTTTGAATTATAGACTTGCTGGCTATAGTTTTTTGGATGCAGTCCATTGCTTTGCATCGCTTTGTATATTTCATTCCATTCCTTTTTGGCTTGATGTGTTTCTGTTGAGAAATCAGTTGATAATCTGATGGGAGATTCCTTATAGGTAACTTCTTGTCTTTCTCTGGCAGCCTTTAAGATTCTTGCTTTGTCATTGCTGTTTCCAATTTAATTATGATGTGTCTTGGTGGTGGTTCATCTTGTTTGGGACTCTGTGAGCTTCTTGGACTTATGTAAGTTTTTCTTCCCAATATTAGGGAATTTTTCTGTCATTATTTTTTTCAAACACGTTTTCTAGTCTTTGCTCAGTTTTCTCTACTTCTGGCACCCCTATTATGCAAATGCTGTTTCTTTTTTGTGTTGTCCCAAAGTTCCCTTAGGCTCTCCTCCTGCTTTTTAAGTTGTTTTATTTCCAGTTGTTACACTGCTTGGGTGTTTTTTTCCTCCCTTGTCTTCTAGCTCACTGATGCAATTCTCAACTTCTTCTAGTCTACTGTTAATGCTTTTTATTGTGTTTTTTATTACAGCTATGTCATTATTCATTTCTTATTGGTTCTTTTACATTTTCTCTTGATTCTTACACATGTTGTTGAATTTGTCTTTCCTTCTTTTCAGCATGCTTGCCACCATTGCTCTGAAATTGTTCTCTTACAATTTGCTTGCTTCCATTTCATTTACTTCCTTTTCTCATGTTTCTTTGTCTCCCATTTTCCCTCCTCTTAGGGTGTATAGTTATGTGGCTCACTCTCTACCACATTGAACAAAAGGTACAAAATAAAACTTAACAAGACACAACACAGATGGAACAAAACAGAATTGTATTCACAACACCAATAATCCAAATAAAAGTGACCTCAAGAGAAAAAATAATTAGGGGAGAGAAAAGAGTGCAAAAATGATATTGAGAAAAGGAAAATAGGTAATAGAAAAGAAAAAGAATAAAAAATAGAGGGGAAATGTACTTACATGAGGAGAAAACTCCACAAAAATCAAAAAATAAACCAAAAAATGCAAACAACAAATACCATCCCCCTCCCCCCACCCCAAAAAAAAGGGATGAAGTGAATCAGAAAAGGCAGAGCTTATTTCCAGAAATTAAAGTAAAAGAATTGAATGAATAGTGAGTGGCCATCATTCAGTATAGAGGGGGTAGAAAGAGAATGAGTGTATAAGAGGAAAAGTAAATCAAAATACTCAAATAAAAATATATATATTTATATATATTTCCTCTTTCTTTAATCTATCTATCTGTTTTTAGAAAAGGAGAATAGAGTAGGGAGCATATAGGCCTAGCTTTGGTGAGTGAAACTAATTAAGCTATTAGTAGAAGAAGAGAGCAAGTGAGGAGAGGGAGGAAAAAAAGCATAAAATTAAGACAAAAATAAAAGCAAAAACAATCAAACAAACTACAACAAAAAATTGGCTAGCACAGGAAAAGAGAAGAGAAGGGTGCATGGGCTTGGAGCAGAGGAGAGGAAATTAGATATATGAGTAAGCCTACAGAGACCACTATAATAATAATGCATAAATAAAGCAGATAAAGAAGGACAATTTTTAACAAGGAGTAAAAAGAAAGAAAAGAGAAAAACAAAAGCAGGAACAGAAGAGAAACAGTATGAACAGAGTGAGATGTAGAAGAAATGGTTGGCAAAATGCAAAAAATGAGATAAAGTAAAATAATGATAAAAAAATAAAAATAGAATGTAGAACACTAACCAAAAAAATAAAAGGTTAAAATAATAATAAAGAATAAAAAATAATAAAGAATTTATTTTATTTCTTAAGTAAAAGATAAAAAATAATAAAGTGAAGTAATGAAGTGTTATTTGCTCCAGGGGACATTAAGGCTCTACAGCAGTGGTTCTCAACCTGTAGGTCATGAGCCAGGGTCACCTAAGACCATTGGAAAACACAAATATTTACATTACAATTCATAACAGTAGCAAAATTACATTCACATGTTTTATCCATTTTTTGTTTATTCTTGTGTGTGTTGTAAGTTGGAGTTGTAGTTTCAATTTTTTCCATGTACCTGTACAATTTTCCCAACACCATATATTGAACAGACTGTCTTTCATCCATTTTATGTTCTTGATTCCTTTGTCAAATATTAATTGGCCATAATGGTACATGTGGAATCTAGGGTCTCTGTTCTGTTCCGTTTATGTATATGCCTGTTCTTGTGCAAGTACCAGGCTGTTTTGATTACAATGACTTTGTATCATAGTTTAAATTCTAATATTGTGATTCCTCCAACCTTGCTCTTCTTTCTTAAGATTGCTGTGGCTATTCACAATGTTTGTTGGTTCCATATAAATTTTTGGAATGTTTGTTCTGGTTCTGTGAAATATGCTTTGGTATTTTAATAGGCTTTACATTGAATATATAGATTGCTTTGGGTAGTATGGACATTATAATGATATTCATTCTTATAATTCATGAATATAGTATATGCTTCCACTTGTTTGTATCTTCCACTATTTTTTTTCTATGTGCTATAAATTTCCAAGTGCAGGACTTTTACTTCCTTGGTTAAATTTATTCCTATGTACCTTTTTTTTTCCCTTGCAATGTAAATGGGATTATTTTGCTTCTGTTTCTGAGAATTTGTTATTGGTATATAAAAGTCTCATTGATTTCTGTATATTAATTTTGTATCCTGCTACTTTGCAGGAGTTTTAGGGTTTTCTATGTGGAGTATCATATCAATTGAGAATATTGACAATTTTATTTCCTGCTTTCTAATTTGGCTAACTTTTGTTTTTTATTTTTGTCTATCACTATATCTAGGACTTCCAGTACCATTGTATATAATAAAAGCCTAATATGCAAATCAACTGAGTCACAGAACAACTGGTGGAATGACTATTTGCTATGATGTGCACTGACCACCATGTAGCAGATGTTCAATGCAGGAGCTGCCCCCAGCCCACAGGTCCAAGACCAGCCAAGGCAGGTGCCAGTGGAGGTCCCCCAATCACCCCACCAGTCACCCTGCAGATTGGTCCTGATCGGCATCCAAGCCTAGGGACTCTACCCATTCACAAATTTCATGCACCAGACCTCTAATGTTAAGTAAGGGTGGTGAAAGTAGACGTCCCTGTCTTATTCCTGTTCTTAAGGGCAACACTTTTAGTTGTGTTCCATTGAAAATGGTGCTGGCTGTAGCTTTATCATATATGGCCTTTATTTTGTTGCAGTATGATCCCTCTAGTTGCATTATTCTGAGAGTTGGATATTTTTTTATCAAAACAAGTGCTAGATTTTATCAAATACTTCTGCATCTATTGCTATAATCATTTTCTCATGTGATGTATCACATTTATTGATTTCCAAATATTGTACCAGCCTAGCATCCCAAGAATAAATCCCACTTGGTCATGGTTTGTGATCTGTGTAATGTCTTGCTGGATCTGATTTGTTAATATTTAGTTAATAATTTTAGCTTCTATGTTTATTAGATATTTTGACCTGCAATTTACTTTCCTTGACGTTTCTTTTTCTGATTTCAGAAATAATACAATTCTAGCCTTGTAAAAATGGCTTGGGAAATATTCTTTCCTCTTGAATTGTGTGGAATAGTTAAAAGAGAATAGGTATTAGTTCTTCTTTTTTTTCTTTTTAATATATTTTATTGATTTTTCACAGAGAGGAAGGGAGAGGGATAGAAAGTCAGAAACATCAATGAGAGAGAGACATCGATCAGCCGCCTCCCACACATCCCACAATGGAGATGTGCCTGCAAGCAAGGTACATGCCCCCGACCGGAATCAAACCTGGGACCTTTCAGTCTGCAGGCCAACGCTCTATCCACTGAGCCAAACCGGTCTCGGCGGTATTAGTTCTTCTTTTAATGTTATGAAAATTTGCCTGGGAGTGTTTGTTGTTGTTTATTTGTTTGTTTGTTATTATTACTTATTTAATTTCATTGGTTATAATTAGTCTATTCAGGTTTTATGAATCTTTCTGATTGAGTTTTGAAAGATTATATGTTTATAGAAATTCTTTCATTTTGCCCAGGTTGTCCAATTTGTTGGTATATAATTGTTTATAGTATTTTCTTATAATTCATTGTATTTCTGTGGTGTCAATTGTTACTTTGCTCTTTCAATTCTGATTTTATTTATTAGTGTTCTCTCTCATTGTTTCTTGATGAATCTGGCTAAAGTTTCATCAATCTTGTTTATATTTACAAAGAAACAGATCCTGTTTTCATTGAATATATGTGTGTGTGTGTGTGTGTGTGTGTGTGTGTGTGTGTGTGTATACGTATATGTAAACATATGAACACACATACTAGAGGTCCAGTGCATAAAATTCATGCATGGAGGGGAGGGTGCTCAGCCTGAACCCTCTCCAATCTGGGACCCCTCGAGAGATGTCCAACTGCTCATTTAGTCCCTATCCCACCAGGATCAAGGATAGACGGGCATTCTGACATCCCTCTCACCATCCAGGACTACTGGCTCCCAACTGGTCGCCTGCCTGACTTTCTGATTGCCCCTAACCGTTTCTGCCTGCCAGCCTGATCAACCCCTAACCACTTCTCTTCCAGCCTGATTGATGCCCAACTGCTATCCTGCCAGCCTATTTGCCCATAACTGCCCTCCTGTGTAGGCCTGAGTACCCCTAACTGCCCTCCCCTGCAGGCCTGGTCACCCCTAACTTACCCATTTTGCAGGCCTGGTTACCCCTAACTGCCCTCCCCTGAAGGCTTGATTACCCCCAACTGCCCTCCCTTGCAGGCCTAGTCCCTCTCGACTGTCCTTCCTTGCAGGCTATCTTGGTGTTCCTATCTTGTGTCCACATGGGACAAGATCTTTGACAACATGGGGACAGCCATCTTATGTGTTGGAGTGATGGTCAATCTGCATATTACTCTTTTATTAGATAGGATAGAGGCCTGGTACATGGGTGGGGGGCAGCTGATTTTCCCTGAAAGGTGTCCCAGATCATGGTGGGGGTTCCCTTGGTACATGTGGTGGCCTAGGTGAGGGGTCAATGGTGGTTTGCAGGCCAGCCACACCCACCAAAAACCCAAGTGAAGGCCCTGAGATATGGGATTTATTTATCTTCTATAATTGAGACTTTGTAGCCTTAAGCAGAGGCCAAGGCAGGCCAGGGCTACAGAAGCTTGGCTTCTTCCATCTCAGAGAACAACCCTAGCCACCTACTCTCTCAAGCTCCACAGCTGCCATCATTTTTGTTGGGATTTATTTATGTTCTGTAATTGAAACTTTGTAGCCATGAGAGTGTGGAAAGCTTGGCTTCCTCAATCACTGGGGAAACCCAAGCCTTCCTCCTGCTCTTTCTGTGGCCAAAGCCATCGTGGTTGGGTAAATTTGCATACTTGCTCCTGATTGGCTGATGGGCATGGTTTGCAGGCATGGCTTGTGGATATAATGGAGTAATGGTTAATTTGCATATTACTTTTTTATTAGATAGGATATATATTTATCTTACCTAATAATAGAGAAACATGTAAATTGACCATACCTCTGCTATGCCCACAGCCAATCAGAGTGAGTATGAAAATTAACCCAACAAAGATGGGGGTTAATTTGCATACATACCTGGGTCCCAGGACCCTCCTTGGCACCCAGGTCACTCCCATCTGGCCATTAGAGGGGACAGGCCCTTCCAAAGCCTAAAGCCATAGGATTGGAGGGAAGAGGAAAAACTCAATGGAAACATATTCTCAGGTGAGGATAAAAAGAAAAACAAAGAAATAAATGTCATGTCCTATGAAAGGCACATCTTGAAAATGCCTAAAGAAAGTTTTCATTTTTTCATGGTGAAGGGACTGGAGTCCGTGTTGATGAAAATACCTTGCCAGCTGCAGTGACTGGCAGTGGCTGCAGCAGTGGGGTGATGGGACTGGTGCCTTCCCCTGATCAGCCCTGTGGCTTAGGTCCACTCTTAATGGGGAGTGGGCCTAGGCCATCAGTAGGACATTCCCTGAGGGCTCCCAGTATGTGAGAGGAGGCAGCCTGGGTTATGGGATCCCTCCCCAGTGCACAAATTTCATGCACTGGGCCCCTAATGTGTGTGTGTGTGTGTGTGTGTGTGTGTATAAAATTTTAGACTCATTGTCATTTATTTCTCTGAGATCTTTATTATTTTACTCGAGGCCCAGTGCACGAATTCATGCATGTCCTTCCTTCTGGGTGGTCTGCAGGGATTGGGCCAAAACCCACAGTCCAACATCACCTACAGCTCCTATCTACCACTCCTGCTTATCCTGGCCCCACTGTTCCTACTGCTGGCTAGCACCCAATCAGTCCTGATCTGGCACAGCCATGCTCGACAGCCATGAACCCTGCTTCTGGCACCCTCCCAAGGTGAGTGGCCTGTGAGATCAGGCTGAAACTGGCTCTCTGACATCCCCCAAGAGGTTCCGGGTTGCAAGAGGGTGCAGGCTAGGCTGAGGGATCCCACTGGAGCATGATCAGGCTGGGGAGGGACTGCAGGAGGGTTCCAGGGCATGTCTGGCCCATCTTGCTCAGTCCCGATCAGCCAGACCCCAGCAGCAAGCTAACCTACCAGTCGGAGCATCTGCCCTCTGTTAGTTAGTACACATCATAGCTAGTGGTTGAGGAGCCTTAGCATATCATGAGCATATTACACTTTGATTGGTTATTTGGTTGTTCTGCTGTTTGGTCTATTTGCATATTATTCTTTTATTATATAAGATTCCTTCCATTTAATATGGGCTTTTCATGTTGTTCTGTTTCTAATTCTTTTATTTGTTGGGTTAGATTTTTTTTTTTTTTGAGATTTTTCTTGCTTCTTTGGATAGTCCTGTAATGCTATTAACTTCCCTCTAAAGACTGCTTTTCTTTGTGTCTTATAAAACTTGGGGTGGTGTATGTTCATTTTCATTTGTTTCCAGTAAACTTTAAACATTTCCTTGATCTCACTGTAACCATTCATTGTTTAATAACATGCTATTCCCCTCCATGTGTTTGAACGTCTTTATTTTATTGTAGATGACTTCTATTTCATTTCATTTTGATGCACAAACATGCTTGATATTATTTCAATTTTATTGAACTTATAAAGACTTATTTTGTATCTTAACATGTGGTCTATCTTTGATAATGACTCATGTGCACTTGAGAAGAATGTATATTCTGTAGTTTTGGGGTGAAATGTTCTGTAAATATCAATTAAATCCATCTCATTTGGTGTGTTGTTTAAGGTCACTGTTTCCTTGTTGTTTTTTTAATTGGGAAAATCTATCCAGTGATGATAGTGAAGTGTTAGAATACCCTCTTATGACTGTATTGATGTTGAGCTCTCCCTTAAAGTCCATCAAGAGTTTACACTATGTTTAGGTGTTCCTGTAGTGGGTCCATATAAGTTAACAAGTTATATTTTCTTGTTGGATTGTTGCTTTTGGTATTAAGTATTGACTTCCTCTGTCTCTTTTATAGTTTTTGTTTTTAAGTCTATTTTGGCAGATATGAATATTGCTACTCCAGCTTTTTTGTTTTTATTCTGATTTGAATGAAATATTTATTTTCCACCCATCAGTTTCATCCTGTGTTAGTCTTTTGTTCTGAGGTGAATCTCTTGTAGATAGCATGTATATGAGTCATGTTTTCTTATCCACTCAGCTGTGCTATATCTTTTCATTAGAACATTTAATTTATTTTCACTTAATGTTATTATTGATAGGTACATATTTATTGCCATTTTATTCTTTACAAGAGGCCTGTTGCACAAAAATATTTGTGCAATAAGTCTTCCTTCCCTTGGCTTCCAGCACCGGGGTTCCTCCGGCACCTGGGACCCAGGCTTTCACGCCAGCCAGAATCTGCCTTCTTCATTTTTGCTGCAGAATCCAGTTGGAGTCTGCTATCTTTGTCTTTGCTGCTTCGCTGTAGACCAGCCAGAGTTTACTGTCTTTGTTCTTGCTGCACACTCCTGGAGTCTACAATCTTGTCTTCACTGTAGCACTCTGCTGCTGTAGATCCCTTTGGCCCCTCCCCTCAGCCCTCATAGTATGCATCCTGCCCTGCCTGGCCACTCCACACCTGGAGCAGCTGGGTGGCAGTCATCTTTGGCCTTCTAATTTGCATACTTACTCTGATTGGCCATGGGTGTAGTGGAGGTACAGTCAATTTACATGTTTGTCTATTATTATGTAAGATGCCTCTTTTCATCTCTCTTTCTATTTCTTCTTTTTCTTAAAGTAGTCCCTTTAACTTTTCTTGCATTGCTGGTTTGGTGATAATAAGCTTTTATTCTTAGTATTAAAATCTCTTTATTTCATATTCAATTTTCAATGATAGCTTTGCTGGATAGAATAGTATTGGTTTCATGTCCTTGTTTTTATTACTTTGAATACTACATGTCACTCTCTTCTGGCCTGTAGTATTTCTGTTAAGAAATGTGCTGACTGCCTTATGGGAGCTCTCTATTTCTTGCTGCCCTTAAAATTCTCTCATTGTCTTCAATGTTTGCCATTTTAATTATGATGTTTATTAACAAGATCCTATTTGGGTTCCTCTTGATTGGAACTTAGTGTTTCCTAAACTTCTGGGACATTTTTCTTCACAAAGTTAGGGATGTTTTCTGTCATGACTCTTCAAATGCATTCTCAATACCTTGGTCACTTTCCTCTCCCTCTGTCACCTAAATATTGTGTAAGTTGTCCATTTCATGTTGTCCCAAAGGTTTCTTAAATGGTCCTCAAGTTTTGTAACTGTTTTTTTTTTCTTTTTGCTGCTCTGATTGAGTGATTTTTTTCCACCATGTTTTCTAATTCACTGATTCAATCCTCTGCTTTTTCTAACATATTCATAATTTCTTCCATTGTATTCTTTACTTCAGCTATGTCATTCTTCATTTCTAATTTATTGTTTTTATTTCAAGGCTTCAATGTCTTTTCTTGTGCTTTTGTGCATTATAAAAATAATTAATTTATACTCTGTTTTTGATAGACTGCTTGCCTTTATTTCATTTAAATCTTTTTCTGGAGATTCCTTCTCTTTTTTTCATTTAGTCCTGTTTATTTTTTTCATATTTTGTTGTTTCTTTGTACCTTTTCTGTGTTTTGGATAAGACTGCTATGCCCCCCAGTCTATCTGGGGTGGCCTCTTCTGGGACTCAGTGGCATAGGCTTACTGGTCTTCTGAGTTGGTGTTCTAGGAATGCCCATTGTGTAGTTTATGTAGGCCCTCCAGTTGTATTTTGGTCTTGATTGTTACTGTCCTCCTCATGGATGGGCTCAGCGCTCAGATTTGCTGACTATGAGGCTCAATCCTGACCATGTCATGCCAACTATTTTACAGGTCTGACAGACAACAACAAAAAAGACAAAATAAAACCAAACTGAAAACAAAACAGAACATCAAAATATACCCCCAAAAAAAAGAAAGAAAGAAAGAATACTAAAAGACAGTAGACCAAGAGAATGAGAGAAGAAGAAGAAAAGGGAAAAAAAGATAATGTGAAAGATAAAAAAGAGAAAAAATAAGTATAAAGAAGAAAACAATAAATTAAGTAATAATAAAAAATTGTTAATAATAATGAATAAAATAAAATATAGAATAGGAAAAGATAAACAGTAAAAAAGTAAAAGTTTTAAAATTAAAATAAAAAATAAAAGAGAAAAAATAGAACTAAAGGAAAGAGAAAAAGTAAGAGATATGAAAAGAAAGTAGAAAAAAACAAAGACCTTTGGATCTTTGCTATTTGTGAAGTATATAGATTTTGCTCCAATGTTGTTGAATTCAGACCCTTGATGTTTTGGTCTTGGTCCTCTTGGGAAATTCTCTGGTACAAGCCAATGTGTGGCACTGTCCCTGCCTAGACCTGTGCAACCCTTCTCCCTCTCTCTCTCTCTCTCCTTCCCTTTCTCTTTCTCTCCCTCTTTCTCTCTCTCTCTCCCTCTCTCTCTCTGTCTTTCTCTCTCTCTCTCTTTCTCACACACACACTTGGTAAGGGGTGGCTTCCTGGCCTGTGGCTGAGTCCAGGTCCAAGACCAGCAGAGTTCATGTAGACAGGCAGCCTTGTCACCCACCTCCTATGAATATTGACTATTCATGCCTTTTAAAAGGCAGCTACCAGTGAGACCCACTGTTTTTGTTACTGATGTACCGCCACAGACTGAAAATGTGCTCAGGAAGTATTTAATGAGGCAATGATTCTTCATACTACATAGACTACATGATTAAATTTTTCCCATTAAGTCAGTGGTAAACAAAGTATGGTTTGGTGATTACAGATGACTCTAAGTTTATTTTGGGGACACTCAAATTGAAAACAATTTTCATAATAACACTTCAGTATTATTTGATTTTATCCCTATGCTAAATTTTTTATTGATTGTCTAAAATCAATAGTGAGTAAAAATTATGGCATTGTCACCAAACTGTATTCATAATGACTGTATTATTCAAATCCATGTACTCACAGAAAAATAAAATGCCGAGTTCACTTTTTAAATGTCCAAGATGAAATAAGAGCATCATTAATTTTAATAATTTAAATACCAAGTACACATCTTTTAAAGGATTCTTGAGGAGTAACCAAGATGGCGGCATAGGTAAACACCTAAACTGCTGCTTCGCACAATTTCAAAACTACAACTAAAAGATAAAAAATGACATCATCCAGAACAACAGAAAGGATGACTGAGTGAAAATTCTACAATTAGAAGGAAAGAGAAAAGCACACTGAGACTCACAGGAGCTGCAAGGTATGGAGACAGAGGTACAAAGATGCGTGCACGAAGGGTGCTGGGCACTGACTACATGGCTGGCTTTCTCAATTGGGATGAAGACAAAAGCTTCTGACTGCTCTAAGCTCCAGTTCCAGGTGAGACTTTAGGGATCCAGATTCATATGGGAATAAATTGGACTGTCTGGAAGTGGGTAAAACTCAAGGGCAGTTTTCTCTCAGAGGTGCTTGCAGGGATTACCATGGGATACTGAGACCCAGAAGCCTCTTAGGGCATAGCAAACAGGAAGCCATTGCTGTCTGCTCCACCCTGAGAATCCATCCCAACCAAGCTGAACACAGAGGCTTTTACAAGTTTTGTCTCATAAGGGTGTCTCCAGCCCAGAAGTTATCCCAGTGTAGACACAGCTGATCCTCACAGCCAATTGGCCTGGAGGTCAATTACTTCCAGTGATACCAACAACAATAAAGGCTGAACTACAACAAGACTGTCCACACAACCCACAAAGGTGTGCACCAAGAGTGTCCACCTCAGGTAACTGGGAAAGCAGAGCACCTAACATACAAAGCCACTCTTTCAACTCAGGGAAGCAGCAAAAATGCAGAGACAAAGAAACAAGTCACAAATGAAAGAAATGGAGGAAAGCAAATGACTGCGTTTAGAGTTCAAAACCACAGTTATGAGATTTTTCAAGAATGTTCTAGAAAAGTTCAATAAATTTAATGAGACCCTCAAGGATGAAAAAGGACCAACTAGAAATTAATCATAAACTGACTGATATAAAACTTAATACACAGAGATTCAACAGCAGACTAGAGGATCACAATAATCAAGTCAAAGATTTGAAATACAAAGAAGCAAAAAACAAGTAACTGGAAAAGCAAAAGGAAAAAAGAATCCAAAACATATGAAGATAGTATAAAGAGCCTCTGAGACAACTTCAAACATACCAACATCAGAATTATCTGGGTGCCAAAAGAAGAGAGAGAAAAAGATATTGAAAACCTATTTGAAGAAATAATGACAGAAAACTTCCCTCACCTGGTAAAAGAAATAGACTTACAAGTCCAGGAAGCACAGAGAACCCCAAACAAAAGAAATCCAAAGAGGACCATATCAAGATACATAATAATTAAAATGCCAAGGGCAAAAGACAAATAGAATATTTAAAGAAACAAGAGAAAAATTATTAGTTATCCACAATGGAGCACCCATTCGATTGTCAGCTGATTTCTCTATGCAGGCCAAACAGGAGTGGCAAGAAATATTCCAATAAATAGCAAGAACCTACAACCAAGATTACTCTACCTAGCAAAGCTATCATTCAGAATTGAAGGTCAGATAAAGAGCTTCACAGATAAGCAAAAGCTAAAGGAGTTCAACACCGCCAAACCAGTATTATATGAAATGCTGAAAGGTACTCTTTCACAAAAGGAAGAAGAAAAAGGTAAATATAAAAAGGTAAATATAAAAATTATGAACAACAAATACATATCTATCAACAAGTGAATCTAAAAATCAAGTGAATAAAAAATTTGATGAACAGAATAAACTAGTGCATATAATAGAATCAGGGTATAGAAAGGGAGTGGACTGATAATTCTCAGGGGGAAAGGGATGTGGGGGGTGTGGGAAGGGACTGAAAAATTGTACACCTATGGATGAAGACAGTGGGGGTTTGGGGTAAGGGCAGAGGGTGTGGTGAGAACCAGGTGGAAGGGAGCTATGAGAGGAAAAAAGAGGAACAATTGTAATCATCTGAACAATAAAGATTTATTAAAATAATAATGATAAAAAATAGATTCTCTGGTGAATTCTGAAGCATGTATAAAATACATAAACTTTTCCTGTAATGCCATTATTCTTGAAATGACTGGCAAACCACTTATTTGATTTTGAATATTTGGGGAAATAGTATTTTAAATAATACTGAAATGGGTCAAAATTTAAATACAGTATTTTCTAAAGATTAAATATTACATAAATCAGTTCATATATATATATGAAGTCTATTTGTAAATATATTTGTAGTAGTATGAATTTGGCAACAACTAAATGTCCACAATAGAAGTCTAGTTATCAAAATTATGAAATATTAAGACTATTAAAGTATATACATCCTTGCAGAATGACTATGTAGTTATATATTCCTTGGTAGAGAAAAAAAATAGTTTAAGTATTTAGTTAAAATGCAGATATTAAACAGAGTATGATGTGATGCCAATAGTATATATAGTTAAAATAATGAGAAGATATCTGAAATTATTTATACAAAATCATTGGAGTTCAACTTTGTATGGTTGAATTTAGGATGATGTTTTTCTTTCTCTTTTTCTTTGTGTTTTTCTTATCTGTAATCCCAGATTTACTTTTGGTGTAATGAATATATCTTGGGTAAAACTTATGTAAGGTAAAGAGAAGAGTAAATATTCACACAAAGCCAGATACATGTCTCATTAATTTTATGAATCCTAACCAGCTAAAGAGAAGATGTGACAACAAAAATTTTGGAGATTTTTTAGTCAATTTTAAGGTACATTAAAAACCTTAATTTTACTCTGCTTTTTAGGCTCAATTTAACTACATGATTAGCTAATACCTTAATTGGCAAAAACAGTTTTCCTTTATTTTCTAGGAAGAAGTTTCACCAAATATATTAATGGATAAAGGAATAGAAATCATCAAGACTGATCAGATAATCAATGAGGAAGAATTTTCTGAATGCTTAGTAGATGTTCATTACTTAGCCATGTAAATATAATATTTCTGAAAACTGGGAGGAGGCACACCTGAGGTTGCTAAAAATTACTTGTGTTTCTAAGAATTTGGCAAAATGCAGTATGAAAAGATCTCAAACTACTACTTCTCCCTGATAAGCATTCTGTTTTAAAGGCAATATGGCCTGCCATGATTATTTTTCCTGAGTTGCACATTAGTGTGCATTAAATAATATTTCTTTCAATTGTGAAAATAACCTCTATGATTTAGGTGTATAATTCTGCAGAATAACCGTAAGTTTAAAGAACTTTTATTCAGGTATATTATCTTCTTTTCCTTAGATGATACCAGCTATGTTCTGAAAAAAAAAATAAGGTACTCATTCAGTGAAGCATATGAATAACTATAAAGATTTACAAAAGTATATAATTATTTAGTTAAATGCAATTTGCTTTTTCAGGGTCACTACCCACGTTCAAATGACATGAAAATTTAATTGGTCTACTTCTAGTTATGATTTTGCATAGCCTGACAAGGAATGATGAACCATGTTGCTGCTGAGAGACACTAGGCTAAAAGTGATTATATTTCTCAAATCAAATAATGAGAAGTATGTCCAGAGAATGGACAGCATGGTTGAAATTGAGATGGCCCCATTACTATATTTATGTCCAACAATCTGATTATAGGTATCCCAACCCAATTATCCAATCTTTTACATATATTTTACCAAAAAGGTTGGAATATTTTTAAAAACATATGTATGAAGAGGAGGTATACTAATAACTCCTTTGTCATTTATTCCTTTAAAAAATTTAGCCAATATAGAGTGTTTAAAAATATAGTAATCTGTTTTCGCTTTAAACTTAGAAACTGTACCTGTGACTGTGATCTAGTTTGGGCAATTGTGAGCTGGCTTGAGTCAGAAAGGTTAAGACAGATAAATATATTTTTGCAGCAAGTGGTATTATCCTAGCAAGAAGCACGGAAAAGGCTGAATGACAAATAAAAAGTTCATGATTATGTGAACTATAACCCTTCACAGTCTGAAACTATGATGACAAGCTTTCATATCCCGAGGGCTTGTCTCACTCAAGGTGAAGATAATGAGCAGACAGGTCAGAATTAGAGTTCAGCTAATTAGGTGACAACCATTTGACTAATTAGGGAGCATATCTGGAGGGCAATAGATATAGAAATGGGGGGAAAGGATAGGTGATATTTTTTTTATTTTAAGGTAAATTTATCATATAAAAATACATTCTCAAGGAAATTAAAACTATAAAACACAGAATACAGTGTAGAAGCAAAAACAATGTTCTTAAAAAATTGAATTTTTTAAGTAGCAATGCTAACCTAGTAGGGAAGGCATGGTACAAATAGACAGGTTATAGAAAAGATTAAAAAAAAAACATTTCCTAATATAGTGAAGTCATGACAGGCAGCATAATGCAGTGGATAGAGCAAAATCTGAATATGAAGAAATAAGTATACTATTATTGTAGGTTTTGCTGCTTATTCTGGAAATTTAGCCCAGAATTTCATTTTTTTGAGCCTCAAATTCCTTTTCCTATACCATAAGATGGTGGGAGTAAACCATTTCATGACCTCTAATATTATTTTATTTATGGATGCCTGTTTTTGTCACTAAAACGAGAACACATTTTTTTCTCTGAGTAAGCAAATATTAAGGTCACTTTTGAATTCTTTGGAAAAAAAAACTTTTAAAATAGAGTAATTATAAACTACAACTCAACATTAATATAAAATGGTCTTTATGATTTATGTTAAATCTACAAAATGAGAAGAAAATTAACAAACAAGACAGCCCTAAAAACAAGTACATTTTGCACAAGGCCATTGTAATGTCCCTTTAAAGTTTTAAATTTCATTTAGATCCTACATCTTCCAAGTAATACACATGAAAATATGTACATTTTTGTTTAAACTTTTAATAATTATAAAGTGGAAGATAGTGAGTAAAAATTAAGTAACAATCAACATATAATTGATACATCACATATCTGTATGTCATATTAAAGATGAATTAATTGTATTAGGACACAGAAGACTTTCTTCTAAATTTCATAGTTTGTCAAAAACCTTTAAAAATACATTGAGAGTAACCAATTTCTCAAGTATCTAACATATAATAAATGATAGTCTACCCTGAAATATTTTATAAAAAAAAATTATTTGTCATATACTTTTTCATAAAATGTAAAATTTATCATAGATGTAAAGATTATACATTCCAACTAATGAATTTTTAGTTATATTTAAAGCCCAAACAATCAATCAAATATAACTTTCTTGTAAATATTTACAATGTTACCTGAAGAGTCATAATTTCTATGCATCATTATTTTAAAAAGTAGAAACAGAAAATAATTCTTTTTTTTTGCTTCAAATATTTTATTTTCTAATTAATATAAATATTTGCCTTAAGAACAAGATGTTTCAGAAGACCAAAGAAAAACCAAGCAAGCAATGCTCTAGAGAAAAGGAGTTATACTGTTTATTTTACACAAATGGACTCTGTGGAATAACTTCCCAAGTCTGAGCAAAGTAACATGCAGGGGACTTCTCTTTTATATCTTTCTGGTGCCTTTGTCCCTCAAATATGGATTATGCTTCCAGTCCTTTTCTCTGGCTTTGCAAGAAGGCCCCAGGTATTGGGGATCACCAGGCCATATCTAATGGTCTGGCTTGGTGCCAGCACTAATAACCACCACCGCTTCCTTCCACCCTCCAGGGCTGTGCACTATTCAGTTTATGGCCTCTATGAAACGTGAGGATTTAGACAACAGGTTCTGTAGGAGTAGTTTCTGGGAAAGAGGCAGTGACTTAATTATAGGTTATCAAGAATGTACACTGGGCTTGCTGGCACAGAATCAGATTGCTAGCCATACCCCCGCCCCAAATGTCAGGGATACATTGGAATTAGCCTTCTCAAAGGTACCTATAGAACCCCAGCACCTTGTCTAATATTTTCCCACCTTTCTCAGAAATTGCTGCATCATTCTTAACAGTTAGTCTCGGGACAGATGGCTGAGTTAAGCTCAGCTCTATTATTCACTACTATGTGATCTTAGATTAATTATATAACCACTCTGCCTTAGTTTCCTCCAAATAAAATACCTCATATCAAGTGGCTTAGGATAACAGACATTCATTGGCTAATGAATCTGAGACTAGAAATTGAAATCAAGGTGTCATTGGCAAGATCTCCCTCAGAAGTACTAGAGAAGGGTCTGGTCCAGGCTTCTGTGGTAGCTTCTTTTAGTTACTTGTCTTGGGGCAGACAACTCTAATCTCCACATGGCATTTACCTTTTGATCATGTATGTCTCTTCACGTGGCTTTTTTTTTTTATGAGGACACCACTTATATTGAACTAGGAGACAAACCCTACTCCAGAATGATCTCATCTAATTTGTCAATTTATGTTAGCAAGCTGTTTGCAAATAAGGTCATCTGAAGTACTGAAGGAATGAATTTTAAACTATAAATTTAGAGGAGCACAATAAACACATAGAGATATTATAATCATAAAGTAGTGGTATATAGATATATTTATACAGGAAAACAAGAGCACATGGAAATCTCCCAACCATGAAAATACACACAAAATACATAGACTCAGAAATTAAATCTATGGAATCCAAGCAATGAAACACAAGAGAAAAACATCTGTTTCTCTTAGTTTCTATGAAATGCACCCTAAAATGCATTGCCACTATTTTTTTTTTACCTATACTGCACCTCTTGTTGTCTTCCTACTTTTATTCTTTGTTCTTTGTTAGGTGTGATCAAATAATTGAATCGATTCCCCTCCACCTCAACTTTCCAGGAACTGGCTTTTCAGGCCATTTCACTATGGACATTCCCTTTGCTGAGACCATATTTCACTTGCTGCGACTACATTCCATTATCTCTCCTCCAGATTTACACAAAAAATTCTCCACCCAGAAAAAAACACACCAAAAGTCCTTTAAAAGTCACTGACTTTCATCACTGGGGGCTGGAGCCATCCAGGCCCAGCCATCTGGTGTGCGAATGACTGAATAAATTTGTAATCCCTCACCATTCCGGCCTCCTGGGTGCATTCCTCCTGTGGTGGGTGACCTAACACTCTTAACTACATACAGTTTCTTATGAAACGCATGGTTTTCCTTCAGGCAGGATGCAAAGGTGGGTTCCTTCCTGGGTCCTTGTCCAGGTGGATTCAAAGAATAGCCAAAGGCAAAAGGTAGTACTATAGGAAAAGGTGGACATTTATTGGGAAATAAGCACAGACTCTCACAGGGGGAGGGGAGAGACGCACTAAGTCCCTCTTTCCTAAGATTTATAAAGGCTGCAGCCCTTTGTGTCCTGATATTCCCTCTGATTGTCATTATAGCAGCTTCAGAGCTCAAACCCCAAGTGGAGTTTCCTTCTTTTTCTCCCTCTCCTGTGGTAGAATTCTCTACTCCTTGTAAAAATCTGTTTTCCTCTTTTTCCCTTTTGTTTTTCTACTTCAGGTGGCTTTCCCCTTTTCTTCTGTAAATGCGTATCTTCCTCTCCCTTTAGGCTGTGGTGCCTTTAGTTCTTTGTGAAAGTATGCCTTTTGACAGTTCCAAGCCCCCCAGCCCTGCAGTTCTCCTCCATGGACCTTCTAATTCTTAAAACTCCCTAAACCTGCCTATTTTACCCCTAAAAACTACTTTAACTTATGCAAAAAGCACTGAGAGTAATTTAAAAAATAACCTAAACCAAATCATGACTATTTCATTATTTAAAATTCATGTAATGATTTCTTGTCACAATAGGGGGGGGGGGGGGGCGGAACCGTTTTCCTACCATGTTCTATAGGCCCTACATGAATGATCCTCATATTACACCTCCAAATTTATCTCAGACTTTTACTGAATTCATCTCTGTGTCTAAAAATTGTTCTTGTTAACTCAAGAACTTCTTAGTTGCAACTTTTTTCAGAAAATTTTTACATCAGTCTTTGCATAGTAGACTTTTCAAATCAGATTTCAGCTCAACAAGGCAATTTAATAAACACTATTCTTAAAGTTGTAATATTAGCAATAGATGACATTTATTGATGGCCAATTATTACTATAGTAGTGTTGCAGAAGACCAAAGAAAACCAAGGACGCTTCAAAGAAGAGGAGGGACAAATGTTTAATACACTGGTGGACTCATGGAACAGCCTTCCAAATCTGAGTGAAGAAACATGCATGGGGCTTTCCTTTATATCTCCCTATGGTCTTTGTCCCGCAAACATGGATTATGCTTCCGGTCCTTTTCATGGGCCTTGCAAGAAGGCCCCCAGGTATTGGGGGTCTTCAGGCCATATCTGATGGTCTGGCCTGGTGCCGGCATTAATAACCCTCCCTCCCGGGCAGTGCACAGTTCACAATAACAGGTTCTGCAAGACCAGTTTCTGGGAAGGAGGTAGTGACTTAGTTTTAGGTTATCAAGAATGTACACTGAGCTTGCTGTCATGGATTCAGATCACTATCCCTCAAATATCAGGGTTACATCGGCGTTAGCCCTTTTTAGATTTCTCAGTAGTTTAACATGCTCTATTTTCTTTAAATTCAGTACAACACTATACGTTGAATTTTCCTATTATTATCACTTTACTGAGGATAAAACTGAGGTTTCATTAAACTACTAGAAGCCTGGTGCATGAAATTCATGTATGGGGGTGGTATCCTTCAGCCCAACCTGAACCCTCTCCAATCTGGGACACCTCAGAAGATGTCTGACTGCCCATATGATCGGGCCTAAACCAGCAGTCAGTCATCCCTCTCATAATCGGGAACTGTTGGCTCCCAATTGCTTGCCTGCCTGCCTGCCAGCCTGATCACCCCCTAACCATTCCCCTGCCAGCCTGATCGATGCCTGACTACTCCCCTGCTGACCTGGTCACCCCTAAGTTCTCAGCCCTGCCAGCCTGATTGCCCCTAATGGCTTCTACATTGGCCCTCACCACAGTGGCTTTTTCGGAAGGGCATCCGGATGGATGTCTGAAAGATGTCTAGTCTAATTAGCATATTACCCTTTTATTAGTATAGATAACATATATGCCCCTAAAAAGTTATATTATTCTACATGCTTTAAATTATATAACTCAACTTCTTTTACTCTGTTTTTTTGTTTTTGTTTTTTTTCTAAATATATCTTATTGATTTTTTTCACAGGAAAAATAGAGAGATAGAAACATCAATCGGAGAGAAACATCAATCAGCTGCCTCCTGCACACCCCAATTGGGAATGTTCCGTAACCAAGGTACATGCCTTTGACCAGAATCAAACCTGGGACTCTTCAGTACACAGGCCGATGCTCTATCCACTGAGCCAAACTGGTTAGGGCCCCCACATCTGTTTTTTTTTTTTTAGATCATCTGCATTTGTATATATGGTATTAATTCATTTTCCATTGATTTTTAGCGAGAGTGAAGGGAGAGGGATAGAAAGAGAGAAATATAAATGTAAGAAACATCTATTGCCTTCCTTAGGAGCCCTGACCAGGGATCCAACTTGAAACCCAAGTATATGCCAGATATGTTTCCTAACCTGGATTGAACCTGAAACCTTTTGGTGCACAGGACCACATTGACGCTCAAACAACCTATCAACTTACTGTTATTCAATTTCTGGAATTTTATTTCAATTAATTCTTGCAAATTTCTGTGGTTTAGGTAATATTCACATTTTGCTTATGAGAAAACAAACGCCAACCTCTTTGTTTTGAGACATCATTATTCCTTCATTGCTGCATTTTCCTGCCAGCCCTAGAAAGGCTCTTGACAGTGGTTTCTTTGATATCTAGAGTCAGAAGCATTCTCCTCACCACGACCCTCTCAAAAGCCTCTCTGTACTGGTACTGAGGTTGTCCTAGAGGGCGCAGAGGCTAGGTAAGGGAGACAATGACAGGACTGGACCACTAAAACCACTTATCCACCTTCCCTCTCCATGCTGGAGAAGGAGGGGCCAGCAACTTCCAGCAGCACCGAGCTTCCGGATAGGTCAGGGTTTGCAGGGCTAGCTCTTTGAACACCGTAAGTGCTTCAGTCTCTCCCTCTCAAGAGCTGCTGTCGTCCCCGAGGTTATAGGGATGCCCTGGAGGTTCTCTGCTTGCCTCCCTTTGTGGCAAACTTGCAGTGGACTCAGCGATGAAACTGCTATTTTTAGAAAATTTTAAACATCCCAGTGCTGAGGTAAGACTTTGCTTCCTGATTCTGACTCTGCTTTTTTGACTGTGGGACATGTAAAAAAAAGTCCTTAGGCATACTTCGACTTTCCCTCCTGTCAGTGGCCTTAAATTCTACACGTACACACTCCCTCCCCCCAGCTGGGTGTGGGCACCATGTCTGCAGGAGAGCATTGGTGGCCAGGACATTTCTCTGTTATCTTAGGCTCCTGGGTCTTTGGTTTTCTTGGCTGTTCTGCTGGCTTTGCTCCCCTGCCCTCTTACCCCCATTAACTTTGGGTCTTGAATATATCTTGGTTCCCAGGTTTAGCTCAGGTAGTGTTTGGGAGGGTCTCAGACTGCCTGTGTTTGATAGCAGTTCCTGAGACCAAGAAGGTCACTAAGGCTTCGTGATTCCTAAATCCCTCCTCCCAGGTCCTTTTTTTAACAGGAGTTAGGTTGCTCAGACATGACACTCATTTGGTATAGGATTCACCCATTAGGACATGACATATTTGTATGGAACAGCTTTTGCGTGGAGAATATCTGGAAAGAGGGGAATCAGCAGTGAAAGGAACCAATGGAGGATTTGGAACCTCCAGACAGGAACCTCCTTCACTCCCTGCATGTCTCCCTCAGCCGCTGGCCTGAATGTGCAGGAGGCTTGGCTTCCTTCAATGCCTGGCGACAAAGGAAGCCAAGTCTCCTTCTCCTTCCCCTCCCCTCCCACTCCCCACCACTCTGCTGGCTTGGCTTCCTTCATTGCCCAGTGACAAAGGAAGCCAAGTCTCGCTCTTGCTCTGCCGGCTGGGTAGCTCCAGCCTATGCTGCCATCTTTGTGGCTATGGGTGTCACAGAGTGATGGTTAATTTGCATATTACCTTTTTATTAGATAGGATTAATTTAGCCAAATTCCATGGTATATAATCTGTGCTTAAACCCAATTTTTGTTTGTTTGTTTGTTTGTTTGTTTTTGTTTTGTTTTTTAGAAGCAAAGCTTGTGTTGTATTAATGATTTCTGGATATTTACTTCCAGTTACAAGAAAGAAGTTACTTAGGCATTGACTCACTAAGGAAATTGCAGAGATTCTGAAAAACTAGTACAGTATTTGCAAATCATAGATGCTTAGGGTCTTTTAGTGTAGCAGACAGTTTTATATACCCCAGAAATTTTACAATAGCCTATTTAAAAGAATGGAATAACATCCCTAATTATAAGCTTCAAGCATCAAGATAAGAGTTTCATTAGAAAATTATTTCTATGAAGGCACAAAAAAGTACAATCAATTTTAGAAAAATTCCTATGATAAAATAAATGTTAATTTTTGTGCTTAAAAGAAAATGCTTCAGATACTTGTTACTCCATTCCTTGATTTTGCCAATTTGTCATCAAAGTTGCTTTCTTAAATGCATTTTCATCTAAAATAAATCATATATGTGTGACAGCTCAGATGATGGCATTTAGTGAAAATAGGAATGTCAGGATAAGAAAATCCAGATCCCATATTCAACATTTGTAATTGAAAGTAAAGAAAGTTTTTTTCCAAGTCCTAAAAATATAATTAACATTTAATTTTATTTATTATTTATAAAAGAATATACAAGGTAGCAATTAGTCTGACATTATATATATATATATATATATATATAGAGAGAGAGAGAGAGAGAGAGAGAGAGAAATATGCAAATTTGTCCAGGACACCTTAACAGTCACAACAGGCTCCAAGCCTTAACAGTCACAACCAGACATGAGGAGGTTGCGTGCGCAGGTGAGGCCTGGAGTGAAGATGGAAACAGAGACAGGAGGGCCAGCCTGAGTTGTTATGCTGTGGCTTGGGCAGACCCCTAGGAGCCAGAGCAGACACAGATAGGGACGGGGGGGGTGGTGACCCCGGGCCTCTGAGGCCTAGTTACATATAATGATCAGCAAAGTGAGACAAAAATAAATTTTAGGCTTTTAAAGATGTGACTAGTTTCTGTGTAGAAGACAAACCAATTCAAAAAGTGTTGGTTTTATTGTCCTATAGGACATTAGCCAGATTGTATCTAAGTTAGTAGTTTTACTTCAGGCTTTCATCTTTGAAAATCTCTTTTGAACAGCATTATCATCCTGCTAATCCCTTCACTGAGTTAAACAGAACTTTTGCATCTGCTCTTATGTATTTGAATAAGAACTATGTCTTTCACACATGCAAAATTTTGTTTTGACACAATAAAACAAAAGATCATTTGATTCTTCCCTGGAACACAGAAAAGACAAACTTGAATCATTGGTGTGGCTTAGGCTAATTTTCAAAATAGTGTTAATAAAATTCATGTAGGGATTGTCACAGAGCCAAGAATTCTCTCTTTCAGGCCTACATATTCAGCATTTCCAAGGAGAAGGCCTGTTATTCTGTGTTTTGTTTTGTTTTGTTTTTTTAATACTCACCAGAGGATATTCTTTCACTGCTTTTTAGAGAGTGGACTGGAGGTAGAAGGAAAGGAAGAGAGAGAGGGAGTAGAAAATAGAGAGGGAAGAGGAAAGAGTGGGGAGGGGAGAGGGAGAAGGCCTGCTGGTGGCTGAGGACAGGCCCTCTCTGGCAGTCCTGCCTCTGCATGAGAGCTGCAGAGGAAAAACCTTTTCTGACTGTTCATTGGCTGAGCTCCCTGTACACCACTTGCAGTGTTCTTGATAACTTGCCTAATAAGAATCCAAGAAGGTGATCTAGGGTTTTTCCACCTCACTCCTAAAGGAAAAAAATGAAGGTCCACTGATAGAAGGCTAAGAAATGTCATATCCTGCCCTAGCTGGTTTGGCTCAGTGGATAGAGCCTTGACCTACAGACCTCAGGGTCCAGGTTCAGTTCTGGTCACCGGCATGTACTTAGGTTACAGGCTCCTCTCTGGCTGGGGCCCAGGTCAGGGCTCATGCAGGAGGCAACTAATCGAAGTGCCCCTCTCACATTGATGTTTCTCATTGCCTTTCCCTCTCTCTTCCATGCTCCCTAAAAATCAATGGGGAAAAAAATCTCCAGGTGAAGATAAAAAGAAAGAAAGAAATGTCATATCCTATGAAAGAGACATCTTGAAAATGCCTAAAGAAAGTTGTCATTTTTTTGTGGTGAAAGGACTGGAGTCTTTGAAAACGCCTTGGTGATTGTGGTGGCTGGCAATGGCAGCAGCAGTGAGGTGATGGAGGTGGGTTGATGGAGGTGGTGCCTTTCCCTTGTCAGCCAGGTTGCCTCCTGCAGAGGGAGGCCTATTGGCAGCTTAGGCCCAAGAGGACATCCCCTGAGGGCTCCCGGACTATGAGAGGGGCCAGGGTGGACTGAGGGACCCCCGCCTAGTGCACGAATTTTGTGCATCAGGCCTCTCGTATAAAATAAACATAGATAACTAATTATGGCTAAAATAGCCATAGAATTTTAAATTATTAATTAATACCTGTGTGTAGGAAACATAATGAAAGACATAACTCTCTGGTAATGAGGAAAGAACTTACTTCAAGACTTTACTTTTATATTACATTCAGTTGAGTTCCTAGAGTCAGAGTTTATCCCATATTATGCA
The DNA here is from genome assembly GCA_011751065.1 of Lasiurus cinereus. NCBI lineage: Eukaryota > Metazoa > Chordata > Mammalia > Chiroptera > Vespertilionidae > Lasiurus > Lasiurus cinereus. Next base: position 26,044,480 of record JAAGEH010000286.1, on the reverse strand, counting down.
TATAACCAGAGTGATGTTTGCTCCTATTGAAATGTCCTGGTCACTTTCTTACTACATACGAGGACCTTTCAAATTTGTAGCCAGAATTATATTGATTAAACTAGTTAACTTCCTATAAACCTAGCTTCAAAATTTCATAGAAATCTATGACAAAGAAGGGCACATTAACATTTGTTTTTCTTGTAATAAAATTATATTGGTTCTATTTCACAACATTTTTTATCCTCGAGACTATTGATTATTAAAGTGTATTTTATTTTGCAATAATGTCAAGAAATGTCAAAATATGGATTTCTAAGGAATAGAATCATTATAGCTTTGGTTTTAAAGAAATATTTATTTACTTATTACTTATTATTGATATTTGTAAGTTCTTGGAAAAACTACAAAGCTCATCTCTTGCCAAATAGGTTCTTACAATGTAAAGATAAGTCTAAACCAATTCGTATTTTTATTCTTATTGGCACAGCTGAAATAGCAATATCCTGAGTTTTCTATTGAATGAATCGGTTTTATGAATATATTTATGACTAGAAATTCTACTTCAAATTTTGTTTTCTCTCGGTCCTTCTCAGAAATCTTATTGAAATAGCAGTAGTCTTTATTTAGATTAAACTAGTCAGGGCATTGAAGCTTGAGAAAATATTACAGTCTTTTAAAATGAGATGCCTTCCTTTTTATTGAAAAGCCCCATGGGTAAATCATGAGCAACAAATAAAACTTTGTAAACTACTTCATTGATGGTTTTTAATGACAAAGTTTGAAGGAAGTTAATCGGCATGTCTACTCAGTTTGTGCAAGTATAAGAGAAAGGGCCGAAAAAGAGATGAATCCATAGAAGACAGTGCAGTTTCCAGTCCTACTGTCAAAATGAGAAATAAAGTGTTTTTTTTTTCTTAAAGGCATCCAATACCCTTCTCAGAGATATAAGTAGATAAGAGGTGGATTATGAAGTAATCTGAATTCTGAGATGGCCTATATGTAGCTTCCATAATTTCTTCACCAGTCCTGATATCCTTCTAAGAAGTGGTACAGAACATTTTGGAGAACAGTCATACCTACACTTTGCCAAATGAAATTTATCCACTTTTATATTTCCTTGCTTGATGAGGACTAGGAAAGTATAACTAAATAAAACTAATGCATAACCTCAAAGTTTTTATAGGTAAATGGCATTAAGGATTGCTTTCTGAATTGGATGCTGCCAGTTGGGGAAAAAAAAATAAAATTTGGGCCTTAAGAATTATCTTAGCTTAAACTTTTGCATAAAAATAACCATAGATCAATCAGATTTAAAAATTTCAGATAGGCAGCAAAATACTATTACTGCTCATAGACATTTCAAATAAAAAATCCTATCTAATAAAAGAGCAATAATGCAGATTGACCATCACTCCAACACACAAGATGGCTTCCCCCATGTGGTCAAAGATCCTGCCCCCATGTGGACACAAAATGGCCACCACAAGATGGCCAGCAGAGGATGGCAGTTGGGGGCAATCAAGCCTGCAGGGGAGGGCAGTTAGGGGTGACCAGGCCAGCAGAGGAGGGAAGTTGGGGGTAACCGGGCCTGCGTGAAAGGGCAGTTGGGATGACCCAGTCTTGCAGGGGAGAGCAGTTGCCGCGGGGAGCAGGCCGGCAGGGGAGGACAGTTGGGGATAAACAGGCTGGCAGGGGAGCAGTTAGGTATCAATCAGGCTGGCAAGGGAATGGTTAGGGGATGATTAGGCTGGCAGGCAGAAGCAGTTAGGGGCAATCAGTAAGGCAGGTAGGCGAGCAGTTGGGAGCCAGCAATCCTGAATTGTGAGAGGGATGTCCGACTGCCTATTTAGGCCCGACATCCCTGAAGGGGTCCCAGATTGGAGAGGGTGCAGGCTGTGCTGAGGGACAACCCCATCCTCGTGCACAAATTTCATGCACCAAGCCTCTAATATTATGTAATAATCCACCTATTCAAAACTAGAGTGCAGCTTCCTTCAACATTCATCCCTACTTATATGTGAAATTTGAGGAGAAGAATTCAGCTTCATAATTAAATTTATTATGTTCAATAGTTAAAATTCATCATTTTTACCTCTAACATAGCAATTAATGACAGATAAACTATGATTAGAATAAAGTGTTTTTAGGAGACTACTTTACTGTGGCTAACCTACAGTGTGGATAATATAGTGGCACATACAAATTTTATAAAATACTGTTGTGTGACATTGACTACCTTAGGCAGAAGATCAACTTTAGTAAGTGAAAAATCATCTATATTTTTCTGTAAATATATTTACTATCTACTTTCATTTAAAAGAAAATGTAAAGGTCTGGTTCTTTTCAAGAGGCTGTTTAGTTTTCTGGGAAAATCACAAAACCTCTTTATAAGTAAAAATTCTTATTTTTAAAATGCAAGGGTTATCTATTTGAACTCTACAGCTATGCCAGTTAGTAGGGACTCAAAGATAAATCATATTTTTTCCTGATTCTGTTCACAGCTGAAAGAATGAAAGAGATGCAACTAATATTTCAGTCCATTTGTAGTCTAAGCTAAAAGTATAAGCAAGGATTTGTGAAATCAAAGAGGAAGAGGATTTCCAATTTTGAAAGTCTATATAAGAATGCATACAGTGCAACATAAGTGCTTTCAAATTTCAAAAAGTATTGATAACATTTTTGTCTCCGATGACAAATTGATTGCAAATTGGCTACACGTTTCAAAACATATGCAATTAAATTTTGAAATAGCTCTTTTCAGCAATGGTCCTCTTAAATATACAAATTAATATTCTAAATATGATCATCATGCTATATATTTATGGGCATATAGAGACAGATAAATAGATAAAAAGATGATAGACAATAGATAGCTGATAGATAGATGATAGATAAGATAGATATATGATAGATAGATAGATAGATAGATAGATAGATAGATAGATAGATGATAGAGTACTATCTATTGAAGTGGTAAATTCTGTCTTAGTAGATATTTAACAATTACATTAAGAAGAGTTAAACCATTATGCAATTAGTTCATTAATAATGACTTCACTATTACCCTGGTCAGTGTGGCTCAGCTGGGTAAGCATTGTCCTATGCATCGAAGGCTCACCAGTTTGATTCCCAGTCAGAGCACATACCAATATTGTGGGTTCAATTCCTGGTTGGGGCAACCAATTGATGTTTCTCTCTCACATCAATGTTTCTCTCTCTCTCTTTTTCCCCTCTCCCTTCCTGTCTCTCTAAAACAAACAAACAAACAAACAAAAAGACTTCATTGAAGCAAAGCATCATTAGGATTCCGGGTTTTGTCAAGCATTCCTACTTATTGAAATACAGAAAATGTATTTATACTTTACAATAAAAACTTATAAAAAATCAAAGATAGTTAAATTAGTTGTTAAATGGTGGGCATGATTTGAACGTTTAGAATGTAAGTAAAACATAACCCAAAGCGTAGTGTGAGTCAAAGCTGGCAACAGTGTGGGTGAATATAGAAAGCATTGATTTTGTACTGAGCCAGTGACTGTCAAGGGATTTTGAAACCTAGACATGATGCCCCACAGAAATAAGATAGTAAGTTATAATTAAGCAAGAGTATATATTATAGCTGAAATTTTAATTTAAAAAAAAGATATTTTATTGATTTTTTTACAGAAAAAAAGAGAGAGGGACAGAGAGGCAGAAACATCAATGAGAAACATCCATCAGCTGCCTCCTGCACACTACCTACTGGGATGTGCCTGCAACCAAGGTACATGCCCTTGACCGGAATGGAACCTGGAACCTCTCAGTCCACAGGTCGAAACTCTATCCACTGAGCCAAACCGATTCAGCTGAAATTTTAATTTTTCACTTAAAAAAATGTATATATATATCAAATACTGTATTTTAAGGCCTTCTTGATTCAATAGCTTCTAACAAGTGTTATAACTATTGTTTTTCCAGCATCACCATCTCTAATAAGAAATTTAAATGTAAGTAATTACCATGGTGGAAAGTTTTAGTTTTATGTAGTAAAAATGGTAAAACATGTAAACATTGGTGCTAATGCAGCAGTATTGATTACAAATATTTTTAATTTTTACCTGTTTGGAAATACTGATAGAATATTATCCCAACTACTATCATGGTAGTGTATGGTCTCAGGCACCTTTTTTTTTTTTCTGGACAGAACAAATGTGAACTGAATCTGAAGAACCAAGGATGTTCATCAGAAGTACATTCTCAAGGCTAGAAAGGCAAGCATTCTGATTCTAATTAATTATTGCATCTCTTCATCTTAATTTTGTGCCTCTCATGTCAAGCATATTTGAAATAACCTTGATGAAAGAATGAAAGGATTTCCATGAGGATAATTCTTGAGGGATTCAGCTCTCCAGAATAATGCTACCTGCTTTACCTGTTCAAACTGAAACATGCATTGTCCTCTGCCTGTGTGCAAAAGGGTGATATATATTTGGCAAGAAAAGCCCCATAAAACCATAAGAATCTAAACTCAAGCCCAAATAGAGGAAGTTTATTGCAGTTAGTAAGGGGAGATAAAACACCAGAAAAGACAGCTGTTTTAGGAAATAGTCTTCAAAACAGCAGTCAAGCTAGAATATGATAATCTCCATGCTGGAGGTCATAAAAGTTGAAAAAGCACACTCTAGTGTCAACCAAGGCAGGGGGACCTGCCAGCAACTGTAGAATGGTAAAATTGACAAGACTGTTTGGTGCCCTGCACAAATTTATTCAGCCAAACTCAGAAAATGAAAATAGTGAATTAAAAAGAGAATTATTATGTGCTTATGTGATGGTTTTAGATGTGATTATTGCAAGTTAGAGACAGAGGGACAAAAGACTTTCTTGTACACATGGCAGCATGTGATGAATTCCACTGTGGACCTGGAAATAAATATGTCATTCAAAAATAGAATAATTAAAAATTAGGATGATTAAAAATTGAGTCAAGACAAAGAAACAACTCTCTAACCCAGTGGTTCTCAACCTTTCTAGTGCCGCCACCCTTTAATACAGTTCCTCATGTTGTGGTGACCCCCAACCATAAAATTATTTTCATTGCTACTTGTCATAAATGTAATTTTGCTATTGTTATGAATCGTTATGTAAGTATCTGTGTTTTCCTATGGTCTTAGGCGACCCAAAGATTAATGATGAGAGAGAATCATTGATGGTCATTGCTAAACTTGGCCAAATTGGAGTCAGACAAAAAAAAAAAAAAAGCAAAACTTCCCTTTAGTACTACTTTCCTAAGGCTAACTAGAGCAAAGTAAAACAAACTAATTGACTTAAAACACAGAATTTTATTCTCTCTGGAAGCTAGAAGTCTGAAATTAAGGTGTCAGCTAGGCCATGCTCCCTCATAAGCACCAAAGAAAGAATCCTCCCTTCCATCTTCTAGTTTCTGTTGGCCCCGGGCTTTCCTTGGTTTGTGGCAGCAGAACTACAATCTCTCCTCCATCTTCACATGGACTGTTGTGTGTATGTGTCCTTTCCTCTTTTTATAAAGATCAATCATTGAATTTGAAGTCTCTCTAAATCCAGATGACTTAATCTTCAGACCATTAATTTATTATATCTATAAAGCCTCTATTTCCAAATATGGTCACATTCTGAGGTTCCAGATGGACACAAATTTTGGGAGGACCCTTCAAATCACTACATCTGTAAATCAAATATTCCTATAAGAGAGTCAAAAAATGTATGATTTCTTCATCCAATAAATATTTATTGAGCTTATATGAATTGGGTCGGGAAAAATACCAGTGAAACAAACAGACAAGCTATTGTTCACTTTTTACTGCTGTGTGGAAGAAGTATTGCAAATATAGATAGATGATAGATAGATGATAAATAGATAGATAGATAGATAGATAGATAGATAGATAAATGGATAGATTATAGCTACAAGAATGGATACATAAGTATTAATGTATACAAATAGAAGTGAAACTAAAGACAGAGAGGTGAGGAGTGTAATAACAAAAAAAGGGCAAGAGAAGGAAAGGGAAAGTTGCTACATCATCAAGGTTCTACTTCTATGATTTGTAGTATCAAAGTTTATTTAAGTTATTAAGTCATATTTTGAATATGGGTCAATTTAACTTAGTAGTATTCTAACTTAAATGGATCCTCAAAATGAATTTTTCTCATTCTCATAGGACTTTTTTATATAAGTTATGGCAGATATTTTACAGTTACTAGAGGCCCAGCGCACAATTGAAATCCAGCAAGGAGGCTCCCTGCTTCCCACCTTTCAAGGAGGCAGCCCTGTGTGGGGTCGGGACCTGCACCTGACTCACAGCCTCCACCAGCTCCCAGTCTATGTCCGCTCCAGTGCTGCCAGAGCTGCCACACATCCTCCTCCTGTCTGGTCATGACCAGTTACAGCATCCTGGCATAATTTGCATATTACCTCTAATTTACATATATATATATAACTTTTAAAAATTTTTCTATTTATAATTACAGATGTCCCATCTTTTCCCCATTGACCCTCTCCACCCTGAACCTGCCCCTCCCCCATCCTTGACAACACTGTCATCTGTGTCCATGGATTATGTGTATATGCATATAAGTTCTTTAGTTAATCTCTTCCCACCTCCCCCACCCCCGCCTTCCCTCTGAGATTCATCAATCTGTTCCATATTTCATGTCTCTGGATCTATTTTGTTCATTAGATTCCATATATGAGTGAAATCCTATATAATAAAAGGCTAATATGCAAATTGTTCCCTTGACTGGGAGTTCAACCAAGGGGCAGGGCCAAACAGCCAACTGCCCACAGTCCCTTCCCTCAGCCAGCCCCACCCTCAATCAGCCCCCCCACCATGATAGGGTGTGGGGCCAGCTGACCAACCACCCTCTACCCCTCCCCCTAGCTGGCCCAGCCTGATCAGCCCCCATCAAGGCAGGCTGGCCAGATCCCACCATGCATGAATTCATGCACCAGGCCTTTAGTGTTACCTAATAGACAAACATGTAAATTAACTGTACCTCTGCTACTATACCACCAGCCAATCAAGAGTGATATGCAAATTAGCCCAACAAAGATGGAGATTAATTTGCATACACAGGCGCAGAGTGACAGGGGATGGACACTTACATCATTGCCATGGCAATGACACAGGCATTCTGCCCCACCCCTGGGTCTCTCAGAGCCTCTGGACAGTGTGGGAAGGCAGGGCCAGAGTGGAAAGAGGCAGGTTCAGGGCCTGAGCAGAAAGGGGCTGGGCTGGAATGAAAAGGCAGTGCCAGCAGCCAGGGAAAGGAAAGCCCATTCTGGCACGAATCTTCATGCATCAGGCTTCTAATTATGTAATAACTACCTTGCACTGACGGGCTTATTTCACTTTAGAGTTATAATTTTTAATATTTCTTTTTGAATAAGGAAAAAATTACTATCCTATTTTTTAATACTCCTCCATGAAAACAGGTAGATATAAAAAATTAAAAGAAACAATTTAATTAAGAAAAAAACAACCATGGTACATTTATACACAATGAAATACTCAGCCATAAAAAGAAGGAAGTCTTATCTTTTGGGACAGCCTGGGTGGACCTGGAGTGTAAAATGCTAAATGAAATAAGCTAGTCAGAGAAATACAAGTACTATATAATTTCACTTATATGTGAAATCTAATGAACAAAATAAATTAACAAACAAAATACAAAGACATGGAAGCATGGAACAGACTGGGAGACTGATACCTGTCAAAGGAAAGGGGAATTGGGTGGCTGTGTGAAAAAGGTGAAAGGATTAAGAAAATAAACAGACACAGACAATAGATGGTGACTGCCAGAGGGAAAGGGGTTGAGTGGAAGTGGGCAAAGGGGGATAAATGGTGGTGAGAATTATCTGGAACAAACTAGGTTTGAAACAAAATTAATTAAATCTAAATGCCCCTTAAGTTTCTCCTAATATCTACACTAATACAAGAGACATGCAAATTACCATCACTCCACTATGCTACCAGCCAATCAGGAGTAAGTGTACTGGCCTGTGGGCAGTGCGCACTGGCACAGGTGCCAAGTGGCAGGGGGTGGGGCGGGATGCGAGCATCATCTCCTGGGCAAGGAGGTCCAATGATTTGCCTCCTAGGGTCACACCTGCGCCTAAGGCAGCTCCTACACTGCAGTTCCAACTACTGAGGAGTGGTCAGACCTCAGGGCCACCGTCTCTTCCAGGAACCAGGGGGCTGCTGCCCTGAGGCCCAGGTGAGAGCACAGCTCTGCTTCGTGCTTTTCAGACCCACTAGGGCACAGTAGCAGAGCCCCACCTCCATGGACCCTCTGGAAGCAGCCTCCCGGGCAGGTGAGCAGACTGGAGATCATGCCTCAGGCTTGGCTCCTCTTCCTCTCCCCAATCCCCTCCCTTTCTAACCAGAGCCTCACTGGGAACTTAACTTTTTTTGTTAAACAAGAAAATTTTGAACAATGATTGTCCAACCTCTGCGAACCTAGTAGGAGAAGCTGGCCCAGGACAAACTTTCTTCCCTCTGAAGAGGGACGGCTCTCAGAGAACTCTGTGGAGCAGCAGGAGTCCTCTGAGCAGTTCCCAGGCCTCTGGCGACCAGTCCCCCAGCCAAGAGCTTAGGGGAGAAGGGTGTGTCTCTGCCACAGGTGCAGGCGCTCCTGGCCAACCCCTCTAACACCCCGAGGGCGAGGTTTCCCATGGAGAGACCTGCATGTCCTCACCATAGAGCTCTCTGAGAAACTAAGAAAGAGGCTTTCAAAGCTGTGACTGTGAGCGCTTCACGCAAACCCACACAAGCGCCTCCCCAGCCAGCACCCGGCGCCTGCCATCACCCACGGGTCTTCCATGTTCCTTCACCCAAACCTATGGCAGCACACTTCCATGGCTGCGAGCTTAGGGGACCTGATGGAAGAAGGCACCATGACTGCTCCAGGGACGCAACAGTGGGGCGCCTCAGGGTGCAGAGAACTGGCCGCATTGCCAATGCGCGGGTCTGGTTACTGTGTGGGATCAAGGGTCTGACTTCCCAGGCCATGCCTTCCCCGTAAGCTATGCACAGGCACTATGGGCACCGCACTGCTGGGCAGTACCGAGCAGATGCATGAAACCACCCAGCCCAGGAGCAAGCCAGTCTCAGGCAGCTGGCTATGAACTGGCCACTGCAGGGATGGCCCTATAGGCCGTCTCCACACTCAGTTGCCTGCCGAGGTCCTGATCCTATGGTTTGGTTCACTCCTACTGCTAGCCCCCTCTAGAGATCAGGACTTACATATATATAATCATCTGAAGAAAGAATTATTCACAAATTTACAAATTTAGCAAAATATAATAAAAATATAAACCCACAGATCAAAGAAGTTCAGTGAATAGCAAGCACACGGCATAAAGAAAGCTATATCAAGACACATAAAAATCGCATTGCTCAATACCAATAACGACAAAAGTCTTTTAAGTAGTCAGAATAAAAGAGACACAATATACACAGGAATAAACATAAGGATGACAGAAGATTTCTCACCAGAAACAGTGAAAGGGAGAAGATAATAGAGCAACGTCATTAAAGTTTTCACAAGAGAGGGGAAATCCTTTCAATTTATAATTCTAGATTGAGTGAAAATATTTTTAAAAATAGTTAAAATATATTTTTATATTAAAAGATTGATTTTTTTAATCACCAGCAGATTTTTAGTGTAAGAAATGTTAAAAGAAGTCCTGCAAGCAGAAATAAAATTTTGCCAGATACAAATAATGATCTATGCCAAGAAATGGAAAACACCAAATACAGTAAACACATAGGAAAAAATATAATAGAAGTTTCTTATTACTTAAATATATTTAAAATAATTAACTATTTAAACAAATAATAATGTAATGTCAGTTTTATAATATCTGTGAAAGTGAAATACATGACAACAATAGCACAAAGATTGCCTGGGAAAAATGAAATTTTGTTACAGTGAAGTTTCTATACAAGATGTGAATTGATAAATATCCATATGAACATAGACCGTGACAAGCTAAAATCCTATATAATAAAGAGCTAATATGCAAATAATCATCATGCCCTCATGCCATCATGCCATAACGGCTCAGACATTCAACACTGGGGAGAGAGAAATAGGGACCAACCAGGCTGCAGACTGAGAGAGGGACAAACCACCTGCTTCAAGGTCCCAGGTGCCAGCAGATGTACCTGCACCTCTGGCCCAGGAGAGGGACAAGCCACCCGCCCCACACTCCTGGTGCCAGCACAGGGATTGGGCCTAAACCTGTAGTTGGACATCCCCAAAGGGGTCCCCAGTTGGAGAGGGCACAGGCTGGCCAGAGGGAACCCACCCTCCATGCACAAAGTTCATGCACTGGGCCACTAGTCTATAATAAAAATATGATATAATCTTTGCTATCCTATATAATAAAGGCTTAATATGCTAAGTGTCCAGCTGTTTGACCAGTCGCTATGATGTGCACTGACCACCAGGGGGCAGATGCTCCAAATGGTAGGTTAGCTTGCTGCTGAGGTCCAATGGATCAGGACTGGGCAAATGGCTGGACATGCCCTCCCACAGTCCCTCCCTGGCCCCAATCATGCACTAGTGGGGTCGCTTGGCCTGGCCTGAAACCTCTTGCAATCCAGGACCCCTCAGGAGAAGATGGAGAGCCGGTTTCGGCCTGATCCCCACAGGCCAGGCTGAGGGTATGAATCTGTGCACCAGGCCTCTAGTCATAATATACTATGGACAATTTTATTGTAGTTGAATTGAATGCATGACCCACCTCCCTCTACCATAAAAACTTTTATTTAGGAAAATGGAAAAAAGTCAGAAATATGGGATTCATTGTTAATTACTTTAATCTATTGAATTTAAATCTTTCTTTTTACTATCTAATAATATTCCTCTTAAATTAAATATATAAAAATGTAAATTATTTTAAGCAGTAGATATAGCTTTATCAAACTTCCAGGAAGTTAATTTACCATACAAATGCCATGCATAGTTAAAAGAAAATGTATACTGAATAGTACTCTCACTAGTGCCCTCATGCTATGATGCATAGTTGGTTTATGAATAATATGAGTAATCAGAATAGGTGCTTGCATTAATTTGAAGATGGGGATAATGTCATTCTACCTTTAAAACTGTGTCAGTTTTTTGGATTGAAAAACTGCTTTTGATTGAGAGTTCATATTTCTCTCCCTTTTTATCTGCTTTTATTCTAATCAAACTGATGCCAATCCTTTTATTTTTAATTCAAGTCTAGGTATTTCTGTATTTACTGTCAAGAGATTTAGATGAAGTATCTGTTCTTTTTGACAGAACAAAGCTGCAAGACTACTTTCCTTAGTTTGTCATACAGTATTTAATAATTCTCTTCTTGAGTTTAGAGTTTCTTGAAATGGGCTGAAATCTAAAAATATTTTTGCAGAAGCAGTTCTACCAGACATCTTAATTATTATGTTTCCCAGGAAAGGAAATGACAGGTTGTGTAAGAGAAGCTGACATGTCTCCCTGCAGCTATGTGCTTTTTATACTGGAACTTGAGGCTCTTATAAATTACTGAGGCCCTAGACGCATGAGCACAAAGCCTCAGATATAAACCAGCTGCCACATAATGAAGCCGGTGTTAACTCCTTCAGATTTCCCCTTTTTTCCTTGTCGTGCACTGCCATACAGATTTCTAAGTGAGCAGTAAAAATATATATCTCATTCTCTTTATTTTCTTGAACCCATTGCTGTTTATTCTTCACTGTGGGAAATTATCTCTAAAGATCAAATTGAACATGAAGATGAAGCAAGCTGGAGGTGAAGAGGTTGGCATCCAAAGAGTGCGGGAGTTTCTGCAAGGCTGATGCTCTTGACAACCATTGTTTGATTTGAGTCCCTACCTGCTCTGCTAAATGCCATGTTTTCACATCAGGAAAGGAACTTGATCTCTGCACCTGCTGCCTCCTTGTTAGAGGGGAGGGGAAAAGCATTTGGAGATCTTTGACTTAAGCAGCTGACACAACAGCGTAACCATGTTAAACTGTTTCCTGTTGGGAAGGTATTTTGAATTTTACTGCCACACTCTTTTAGCTTATTTCCTACATTTGGACTACTTTACTAGGCATTATTCCATTGCTAAAATCCTCAGCCAAGTCTAAGTCTAACAATTGTGTTGTTTTCCATTGCACATTTAAATTTGCTCTTTTATAAGCTAAGAAGTTGCTCCTTGTGTTTTTTTAATTGATTTTAAAAATCTCTACATTGAAAAATAGAAACAATTTGCTGAACATAGAAAATATTTCCCTGAATCATGTTTGCCTTTTAACTTGGTAATTTTTGGTTTTATTTGTCAGAAATATTTACTCTTAGTGTAGTTGAATCTATCATTAAAAAGAAAAGAAAAGATAGTAAATAGTACACTTGTCACTCTCCAAATAAAAGGAAATCATCAAATGATCCCTCCCTAACACTGTGTTATTAAATCTCTAGAATTATTTGAAATATTCATAATGTGAAAATAATGCTATATATTTTTACAAACACATATTTATAAAATATTTGTTGTCTATAAAGAGAAAACACCATAACATTATAAATGTTAAAATGCTTTGGAGATATGAGGGAAAGAGGTAGGACTTATTTTGGATCTAATACTTTCTTTTTTTATTACCTTGGATATGGTTGATTACCTGTTTTTTTTTGTCAAAAACAATTTAAAAAAACATAACAGAAACAAATAAAAAATTCAGACTTAGTATACCCTGCCAACTTCATAGCATAGTTGAAAAAAAAAAACGATAGTAAAAATGTGACAGTGGTTGAAACACTGTACAGGGTTATAAAAATGTACATTTTTATCACCATTTCAGGGGATTTCTTTTATTGTTAGAAATTGCTCATTCTCTTCTGGGAACACATCAGTGAACAGTGTTGAATAAAATAATGAGTGGTGTGATTTGGGGTATGAGTGCCAACTTGATAAATCTAGTATAAAAGAAGGACCTTCATTCACAACTGAGCATCTTGTCAGTCTCTCATTACAAGTAAAACCCAGTGAAATCCATCAGAATAGTGACAGAAGCTGTTATTAAGAATTTCTGTCTATAGACAGCTGAGCCTGATTGATGAGTTTATAAAAGTCCAGCCTCTATATTGCTACTTTATTAGTTATTCCAGAACATTTTTCAAAAAGTTTATATTTAACCTCATTTATATATTGTTTTATAGTTGGATTATCTTAGCATAAACCTCAAACATGAGGAATATTATTTTCAAATAAGGTAACAAGAATTATAAAAATATGACGTTATAATAAGAATATTATTTTCTTGCATCCATATAATTTTTTTCATTATGTAGCATATCTGGTTTTGTACACAAGATAGATTATTTCAAGGTTTAGCACCAGTGATTTAGCCACTTACTAGAATTATTTAGATATTCTCTTATTGCTAATTATAATACAGGTATTAAATAATATTGGATTAGGAAAAATTTTATGTAATGTTATTTAAAGTATTTTAATTGAGAGATAATAGAACATATCCAGTATAGATATTTGTGTCATTTTGATAAAATGAAATGTTAAAATATCAATTACCGGGTAAGCTGCAAGTCATGAAATTATATCAATTTCAAATTTTAACTGTTTTTTCTTGCCATAACTCACTTGTAGCAGAGTGGCCAGTCTCCCTTGCTGAGCCAGTGTACCCATTTCCCAGTTCTTATGAGTATTGCTTGCTAATGGCTCATAGATGTCCCCTTTGGGAAAACTGCCCTCGGCAAATAGAAGCTGCTTTATCTGAGAGGTTTTATTCACTTAGGAGAAATCCATAGCCCAGGATTGACTAAAGGAAGGATTGGGAGGGGCGGGGACAAAATTCTGCTCCACTTGCCTCAAGATGGGAACTTTGTGTGGTAATTGGTACAATGTAGGCTCCAGCAGAGGCCACATGTTTGTAGGTCACTAAGATCCTCATTGCTTCTTCCTGCTTTTTTATGTAAACCTTTTCTCCTAAGAGTAAAAACTTGGTAAATCTTGCTCTCAAATCTTTGTGACAGTCTCTGCTTCTAGGTAACTCAATGTAAGACTTTGGTATCAAGAATGGCTCTAAGGAGCAGACTCCAAGGATTCTGGAGTTGAATCACTCACCAGCTAGCAAACAATGAGAGTACCACATGTTCATAATGGGATATTAATGTTTCTTAACATCCTGTAGGATGTAATTGCTAAAACTTTTATTTGCAGTAAAATGGGGGACTGGGATGAAATGGACTTCCATATCTCTGACATCAGAGAGGGGCAGGGTAAATAATAACTATAATGACTGGTGAAGTGAGTACTTTTATTAAGTACTATTGATGCTTGAAGAAAGAAAATTACCAGTTTAAGCAATTAGAAATTCATGAAAGTGTGAGAGCCAGAGGGCCTTGGAAAGCATATGAGGTAACCTTGACAGAGTGTATGTAGCCTAAAGTCAGCCAAAGGGTGATCAAGATTAGACCCAATTCTAAGAGCAGCAGAAATTCAGAAAATGCTGAAATCTGGGTTTTGGCAAGTTCTGATATTAGTATCCTGCTAAGGAAGGAATGGAAACCTTTCACTGGAATTTCTGTGTAGATGCTCTTAAGATTTTCCTGAGCTTTTTAAGGTATAGAAATGGCTAAATCCTCTCATAAGAAATAATAATAATAGTCCTATATAATAACAGCCTAATATGCAAATTATCCTCTCGATTGGGAGTTCGACAAGGAGTGAAGCCAGTGGCAGGCAACTGGGGGAAGAGAGGCCCTGGCCGCAGCCAGCAGCCACTAGGGAACCTACACATGCACGAATTTTGTGCACTGGGTTTCTCATAATAATAATAATAATAAAGCACTCTACATTTCTTGAAGATCATTGTAAAATTTTAAATGGGCAAAGTCTTACCAACTACCTACTCAGAATCTGCTCTCATCTTTCCTACTGGCCACCAAACCATTCACTGGCATAGCTTGACTGGGGAACTGATACTGGTAGACAGGAAGAGATATTATAAATTCTGCAAACTGCAGCTTCTGGCTAATAAGTACCAACAGAAGCCAGGAGCATATGCCTGAGTGGATCATGAGTCATCCGGAAGGTGGCATAATGCAGTGGTCAACAAATTGAGGCTTGCGAGCCAATGTGACTCTTTGGCCCCTTGAGTGTGTCTCTTCCACAAAATACCATGGCCTGGGTGAGTTTATTTTGAATAAGTGGCATTAGAAGAAGTTTAAGTTTAAAAAATTTGGATTTCAAAAGAAATTTCAATCATTGTACTGTTGATATTTGGCTCTGTTGACTAATGAGTTTGCTGACCACTGGCCTATGTAAAACTTTATATGTGAGAGTTTACCAACCTTCTTCTGTAACACAGGATTTAACAACCTGGCAAATACCCCCCAATTCAAATTCCTAGAATACCCAACTTTGGTTTCTGAGAAAGTCACCCACACTTCATTATCTACAATTGAAATCCATAAAGGCCTGTGACACTTTAGAATTGGGTATTTTGCTTTGATCCTCTTTAAGTTTAAAATGCTATCTCTGTGACCTGTTTTGCCTTATGCACACCTGTTACATTCCTGAATCAGCGGTCTTCTGGTCTGTATGCCTGTCTTTTATTAGCAAGAAGGTTAGCTTTAATGTGGTAAAATGAATGCCTTGTTTATATTTATGAGCCAGACATCCTAGTATCATCCTTTATGGGCTGCTACTGATCTGATGTCCCAGGTTTCTGTTTAACATCCCATGAGAACAGAGACCAATGCTGAGATTATCACTCCCATGTGATCTTTTTAGTACCCTCTGCTGGAGAATTATCATCCCTTATGTTCTACTGAGCCTGTGTCTTCTCTAAACCACCTGGATCTTAATTATAAATAATGTTGTTAAGAGAAATATCTTTCTTGTTCAGGCAATGACAACAGCTCTCTAAATAAAGGCTCAGCTAATATCACGAGCTTGAAAAATTACCCATGGTTTTAAAGTTAGTTAATACTTGATTTCATTTCTCTGCATGCTGTGCCCAGAGCCAAGTACCCGAAGAGAACACATACCAACCTGTATTAAAACTGTGATATGAAAACCTAATGGTCCATGCCATGGTCAAGCTGATAATTAAGCTTATTTTGAAATAGATATTCACCAATTATCTTTCAACATTATATTGACTGTATCCAATATTATATAATAATGAAAAGAACTCAATATGTACAAATCCTATCTAATAAAAGAGCAATACGCAAATTGACCATACCTTTGTTACACCCACAAGCCATGCCCACATGCCACGCCCACAAGACAATCAGGGGTGGGTATGCAAATTAACCCAACTAAGATGACTTCGGACACCAAGAGAGCAGGAGAGAAGCTTGGGTTGCCTTGGCGATGGAGGAAGCCAAGCTTTCCACACACTCTGGCTAGCCCAGGTCTCCGCTTAAGGGTACAAAGTTTCAATTATAGAAGATAAATTCCAACAGAACCGGCTGCCACCACAGAGTGAGCAAAAGGCTTAACTCTGCTCCAGGCTGCATAGTTTCAATTGTAGAAGTTAAATAAATCCAAGATACCAGGGCCTCCACTTGGGTCCCTGGGGGGACGTGGAAGGCCTGCAAACCCAGGTCTTCCCACACCCCAGGGGAACCCCCACTCTGATCTGGGACACACTTCAGGGCAAACCAGCTGGCCCCTACCCATGCACCAGGCCTCTATCCTATCTAATAAAAGAGTAATATGCAGATTGACTATCACTCCAACACACAAGATGACTGCCCCCATGTGGACACAAGATGGCCACAACAAGATAGCTAGCAGGGATGGGCAGTTGGGAAGGACCAGGCCTGCAAGGGAGGGCAGCTGTGGGTGATCAAGCCTGCAGGGGAGGGTAGTTAGGGGTGACCAGACCAGCAGAGGAGACAAGTTAGGGGTGACCGGGCCTGCAGGGGAGAGCAGTTGGGGGGATCAGGCCTGCAGGGGAGGGCAGTTAAGGGTGACTAGGCCCACATGGGAGGGCAGTTAGAGACAAACAGGTTGCAGAGGAGTAGTTAGGGGGTGATCAGGCTGGCAGCCAGAGTGGTTAAGAGTGATCAAGCTGGCAGGGGAGTGGTTAGGGGGATATCAGTGTGGCAGGCAGGGATCAGGCCTAAATTGTCAGTCCAACATCCCTTGAGGGGTCCCAGATTGGAGAGGGTGCAGGCTGAGCTAAGGGACACCCCCTCCATGCATGAATTTTGTGCATCAGGCTTCTAGTAAAATTATATTTAGAAATACAGTGGTACCTCGAGATACGAGTGCCCTAACATATGAGATTTTTGAGATATGAGCCATTGAGCAAGTGATTTTTGCTTTGAAATATGAACAACATTTGAGATAGGAGTAATTTCATGGATCAGCTGGCTGCGCATGACCCACCACTTTACCTCATAGTTTCCCACGCCTCAAGGTTACGGAACGAATTAAACTCATATCTCCAGGTACCACTGTATATTCAAATACTAACTCATGATTGGCTCATTGAAAAAAATAAGTAAACATTTACAATTTTCTGTAATTCATAATTACTCCTTTTTGCATTTATGTGGATGTATTTTTTTAAGCTGAACCATTTTCAGTTTTTGGGTTTTTTTTTTTGCTAGTTAAAGAATTGCTTCTAAAAACTATAGTTAAATGGCACTATATTTTAATCTATTCCATTGATGTTTTAGAATCCTTTATTATTAGTCAACTTAGGCACTTACCTGTCTGTTATACCCAATCATTAGACTCTGGATTAAATGGCTTACATTTTTTTAAAGAAAATGCAAAAGTGTAAAGGCAGTTTTTTACTCTAAAATTGCTCATATGTCCAGCCCAATTATTTTTATAGATGTTTCCAACTGTTGAATGTTCTATTAGAAAAGTATGTGTTACTTATAAATTTATATCACTATTAAATATAAATTTATATCACTATTAGTAATGCAGTAAATACAAATAAGAACTTGATTAAGTAATTTTAAGGTGAATTTCCCCTCATTTTTATCATATGGTTCTGTTAAACATTTTGGTTCAGCAGTTTTTATATAAGAGTCATTCATCATTTCATCACTAAAGTTTTAGTCTTCATCAATAAGTGATTGAATATAGTTTCTCCAAAACAATACTGAATTCTAACTCTGGCTTATAAAATCTATGTAATTATATGTTTTAAAAGGTAAATATTTATATTGAAATATAATACCTAAAAAGTACACTAATAACAAGAATACATATGCCTAAATTATGACAAACTAACACACCCAGTAAATCCTCAAATATGATAGACAATAGATCATTACCTATATCTCAGAAGCTATGCAATTGGCAACCTCCCTCTTCAGAATTTAATCATATTCAGACTTCTAACATCAGACGCTTGTTTTATTTACTTTTTAATTTTATAAAAATAAGATTATTTGTGCCTGGGTACTTTCACTCAAAAATGTTGGAGGTTTTTCCATGTTTTTCATTCACATTTATTATTGTATCCTATCACATTCTAATATATAAAAAGCCAGGTGCTGTCACAACTGAAACAACCAAATGGACGACTGAACAGCTGACTACAAGGAACAGCAAGGCCAGCAGGGTGAGGGATAACCAAACAACTGAACAGCAGGCTGCATGGGGTGACCAGGCCAACAAGGTGGGGGGCATTTGGGGTGATTAGGCCTACAGGGTGGAAGTTTGTGGTGACCAGGCTGGCAGGGGGGCAGTTTTGGGTAACCAGGCCAGCAGGAGGGGTAGTAAGGGATGACCAGGTCAGCAGGGGTAGGGCAGTTAGGGGAGACCAGGCTGGTGGGGAGGGGAATTAGAGGCGGTCAGCAGGTAGGCAAATGAGCAGTTAGGAGACAGTGGTCCCGGATTTTGAAAGGGATGTCCAACTGCCAGTTTAGGCCCAATCTCCAGGATCCGTGCACTAGGCCTCTCATTTATTATAAAACAATAAGTTTATATATTTTTCTGTAGATGAACATTTAGATGGTTGAACTTTTGGCTATTAGAAAAGTGTGCTATGAACAGTCTTATACATTATATTAGTGATCATTTGTGTGCATTATTTTCATGTACAGGTATAGAAGTACTGAGAGGATTTGGAAAAGAGGAGCACACAAAGTTAAACTATGTGAATCTATTGCATTTTTTTCATACCTACAAGAAAAACTGAATATGAATATTTTTAAAAATTCATTTACAATAGCATCAAAGCTGAAGTAATTCAGAATTATTTTACATGTGCAACATCTGCACTAATCTACAAAATATTACTGAATAAAAATAAAGAAGACTGAGAAAATGGGTATATATGTTCATTATATAGAAAATTCAATATTGTTAAGCCAACAGTTCTCTACAAATTTCTCTGTCTATTAAAAACAATTCCAAAATAATCTTAGTAGAATGTTTATTTGAAAATATTTTATCTGCACATATTTCTCATATTCTACATAAAATTTAAGATCAGCTTTATCTGTGCATAAAAGCTGAAACCATCTATAATAATAAAAGCATAATATGCAAGTCGACTGAACAACTGAACAGCAGAACAACCCTCTAGACAACCTTCCAGATGACCTTCCTGATAAAGCTGGGTGTGGATGCAAGGGCCAACGCAGTCAGGACTGGCTGTGAGGACCGAGGCATCTGGGCTGTGAAGGAACTACTCTTGCACAAATTTCATGCATCAGGCCACTGGTGAACTTATAAAAGAAAACATAAAATATATTTTTCACTTAAAAGGATGAAAACTTTTTTTAAGACAGATCATAAAAAGCAATAAATATTTAAAAAATTGATAAATTGGGTATTATAGAGTTTTTAAAAATCTGCTTATCTATAATATATTAACAACTATTGAAACTCAATAATAAAAAGACAAAAAATCTCAATAAAAACGAGCAATTTTAAAATAAATGCTTCACAAGAAACAAGAATAGTCAAAGACTGATGGGAAAAGTTTCTTAACATCATTAAATCATCAGGGATATTCAAATTAAAACCTGCATGAGATATCACAAGATTTACCTCTCTATAAACAGCTAAAATTTGAAGTTGGCTTTTACCACAAATAGATAGGATTTTAAAATATTAATTTTTGGTATTAATATAGCAATGGATCACAGACAGCTGTAATCCCTAGTGGGGACAAAGAAGAGGGAGGTGTGGACAAAAGTGACAGAAATAGAGATCAGAAATGGCGGTGGAGTAGACAGACTCGTCTGGAGCTTTGTCGCTGGGCAGAGGGAGAGAGAGCAGCTGAGAGTCACACTGGGAGTGTTTGTTGGCAAGTTAAGAGTCAGTTATCCTCCAGGAGAAGGCGGGAACTGCTGGACAGGGATCTCCTGGCCAGGCAGCCCCCCTGCCACGGGGGTTTTGTCTGCCAGCGCTGCCAGCACGAACGCGGAGACCGCGCCATCTTGCAGAGGGAGGTGGTATCTGTGGCAGTCTGAAAGCTGTGACTGAAACACCCACCAAACAGCAGGGACCCAGAACACCGCTCTCCAATCGGCACAGACACGCAGACTCAGAGGAGATCCACAGGGCACACGTAAAGGTCAGATTTCGCCTGGGATAAGGTGAGGTCTCCTGTCCCACAGAACAGAGACGCACACACTGTGGGAACCAGGCTGCGGGAAAGCTGCCTCTGGAGAAATCCACAGATGTGGGGCAGGGCGTGATCCCTAAGTGTGGAGGCAAACTCTCTGAGCTGTTGACAGAGGAGAGCTCTTGAAAACAACTCCTTTTGATCTGAGGCAGAGGGACAGCCTGAGTTATTACAGTGTCCTGGCTGCAAAATCCCCACAAACCGGTTTTGAACTAAAGAGTAGCAGGATCTGAGAACAGCCTAGAGAGGTCCTGTGCTTAGTCTCAGAGGTCAATTCTGAAACACTGCCACCCAGTGGATGACACACAAATTGACTCTCACATAACAACAAAAGAATAAAGAGATTAAAACACAACTCAGCAGTGGAACACAGGGAAATGCAATACCCTCCCAACTGGGAAACAGAAGTGCCAAGCAGAACAACAATGGAAGTGAATGACCATTGTATTTTTTTTCTTTTTTTATTTTTCTTTTTTTACATTTTTAATTTTATTTTATATTTTTTCATTTTTGCATATTTTAATTAAAAATCTATTTTTTCTTTCCTCCTCAATTGATTTTACCTTTTTAACTATTACATTTTTGTTTTCAAACAGTTTTATTACTAATACTATTTTACCTTTTTGGAAAAAACAAGTGTCATTTTGTTTTCCCTTTATTTTACTTCAGGATTAGAGTTCTACATTCTACTTTCATCTTTCCTTTAGCATAATTTTACTCTATCTCAACTCTATCTTTATGCCAACACTTTCCTCCTAACTTTCCCCATTTTGTTGTCTTGTTTTCTCTTTCCCTTTTCCAACTTCAGATTCTCCCTATTCATTCTCTTTACCTGGTTAAAATTTCACCCCACTTATATATCTAATTTCAAATCCCCTACTCCAAGTCAATATAAACCTCTCTCTTCTTGACTCCACTATCCAAAAAGTTCTTTTTCAATATGCCCTTTTGTTGTTGTTTACCTGAACAGTGATTATATTGATTTTTTGTACTTTTTTGGTGAGATTGTTTTAGCTTATTCTACTTTTTATTTTCCTTTTTGTTTGCTTTGTTTTGGTTTGTTTTTTTTCCCTCTCTTTTCCCTCACCTCCCTCCATACCAGTTGTTATTTGTAGTTTGTATTAATCTCCGGGTACTGGTTGCTGGGATTTGTTGGGCTTAGTGATTGTTCTATTGGTGTTTTCTCCTGAAATCTATATTTTGTTCCCCTTTTCTCTCTTATCCTCTTTCTTTTCTCTCTGACTTTTTTCTCTTTCTCTTTTCTTCTTCTTCTTCTTCTCCTTTTTATTATTTTATTTTATTGTTCATTTATTTATTTTCTCCCCCTCCCAATTTGATTTTGGCATTTCTTTCTTTCCTTTTTCCATATTTTCCTCTTCTTTCTCTACTTACCCCTAATTTGTCTTTCATTGGTGGTCAGCTTATTGGTGATTATTAACATCCTGAATACATTTCTATTCAGTGCCTTGTGTGTTGTACCTAGCCGTGTTGTAGCTTGTACCTTTCAATCAATGAAGGAGGGAGAACTACATAACCAGACACCCGGAGAAGAAAGACCATGGGCAGAAAAAGAAACAGCCCACATAAGACAGAAAGGCAGGTTTCACCAGAAAAGGAACTAAACAAAATAGAAGCAGAAATTAGCCTGCCAGAGAAAGTGTTCAGAGAAATGATCATAAGGTGGATGAAAAGAATGGAAGACAAAATTGACAGTGTAAGAGCCAAGAGGAAATAAAGAAGCAAAAAGAAATGCAGAAGAACCTAGAAAAAATGCAGAATAATCAAGAAGAAATGAAAAATCACATCACTGCTATAAAGAACTCAATAGAAAGCATCAAAAGTAGACTAGAAGAAGCAGAGGACCGCATCAGAGAGCTAGAAGACACGGTAGGAAAAATACCCAAGTACAGCAGCTTCTAGAAAAAAAAATTAAAAAGCAAGGGCAGAGCCTAAAGGGAACTTTGGGATAACACGAAACAAAACAACATCCACATAATTGGGGTCCCAGAAAGAGTGGAAACTGAGCAAGGATTAGAGGACCTATTTGAAGAAATAATGACAGAAAATTTCCCCAATATAGGAAAGAAAAAAACAACACAAATCCAAGAAGCTCACAGAGTCCCAAGCAAAATGAACCCCAACAAACCGACACCAAGGCACATTATAATAAAATTGGCAAACACCAACGACAAACTAAGAATCTTAAAAGCAGCCAGAGAGAAACAGAAAGTTACCTACAAAGGAACCCCCATAAGACTAGCTACTGATTTCTCAACATGAACTCATCAGGCCAGAAGGGAATGGAATGAAATATACAAAGTCATGCAAAGGAAGGGTCTGAATCCAAGAATACTGTACCCTGCAAGGCTTTCAATCAAAATTGAAGGTGAAATCAGAAGCTTCAGAGACAAAAGAGGACTAAGGGAATGTATTACCACCAAACCAGCAATCCAGGAAATGTTAAAGGATCTGCTGAAATAAAAAGAATTAGGAAGCAAAGAAGGAACTCAGGGGTAAAGCCTAAAAATAGTGACAGATAAGTACTTATCAATAATAACTTTAAATGTAAATGTATTAAATACTCCAATTAAAAGACATAGGGTAACTGATAGGATAAAAAAACATGATTCATATATCTGCTGTCTACAACAAACCCATCTCAGGAAAAGAGATGCACACAGATTGAAGGTGAAGGGATGAAAGATGGTATATCAGGCAAATGGAAATGAAAAAAAAGCTGGGGTTGCAATACTTATATCGGACAAATTAGATCTCAAAGTGAAAGACATAACTAGAGATAAAGAAGGCCACTTCATAATACTAAAGGGAACAATCCAACAAGAAGAAATAACTCTGGTAAACATATATGCACCCAATATAAGAGCACCTAAATACATAAAAAAAAGCTCCTGGAGGATATTAAGGGAGAGATTGATAGCAATACAATTATAGTAGGAGACTTTAATACCCCATGTTACCACTGGAAAAATCCTCTAAACAGAAAATCAGTAAAGAAATATCAATCCTAAATGACTCACTAGACCAGATGGAATTAATGGACATCTTCAGAACATTTCACCCTAAAGCCACCGAATATTAATTCCTCTCTAGTCCACAGGGGTCATTTCGAAAGATAGATCATATGTTGGGTCATAATTCAAGAAGATAGAAATCATATCAAGCATTTTCTCAGACATCAGGGGCATGAAACTGGAAATCAACTATAATAAAAACAATAGAAAGAAATCAAACACATGGAGACTAAACAGCATGCTATTAAATAACGACTGGGTAACCAAAGAGATCAAGGAAGAAATAAAAAACATCATGACAAGAAATGACAATGACAACAAAACAATACAAAATTTATGGCACACAATGAAAGCAGTCTTGAGAGGGAAGTTCATAGCCCTACAAGCCTACTGCAAAAAACAGGAAACAATGGTAATAAATTACCTAACCCTACAACTCAAAGAGCTAGAAAGAGAGCAACAAGAAAAGCCCAGTGTACGCAGGAGGAAGGAAATAGTAAAGATCAGAGTGGAGATAAA
>JAAGEH010000286.1:25920813-26016298 GCA_011751065.1 Lasiurus cinereus | reverse complement strand
AAAAAATGGAAATAATTATTGATGTGTAAAGAAATGAGAAAACATGGCCCATAACCAGGAGAAAATCAACCATTAGAAACAAACTCAATAAAAGCAGAGATAACAGAATTTGTAGAAAAGGACTTTAAAGCATCTATTATACCTACAAATTTTTAAAGAAAAAAGAACAATGTGGGAGAAATAAATGACATTAATGGAATCATAATTGAGATTATACATCTGAGAAATATAAACTTTCAAACAAAATATAAGGTTAATAGGTGACATAAGAGCAAATTATTTATTAGAGAATAAAAATCAGTAACCATGACCATAGAACTAGACACTATCTAGAAACAGGGACAGAAACTGAGAAAAAAATCTCAGTGTCTTGTGGAACAATATAAGCCACCTAGAATACGTGTAATCAGAGTAATAAAAGTAAAGATATGTGGACAGAAAAGAATATTTTGAAAAATTCTCACAAATGTTTCATATTTGAGAAAAATCTTAGATCAACACAAACAAGAATGTCAATTAAACCAAAGCAAGACAAACCACAATAACAAAAGAAACTTCACTAGAGTATATCAAAATTCTTTCCAGCACCAATGATAATGAAAAAACTGAAAAAAACCACCCTAGTAACAGAAGAAAAAAAATAGATAAGCCCAAGGATATTTATTAGAAATTAAAGAGATGTGAAAAAATAACTCACCTTTAAAGTACCAAAGGACAAATATGAAAGTGAAGCTAAAATGCTATATACAGCAAAAATACCTTTCAAAACTGAGAAAATGAAATAAATATGGTTTCAGAAAAAAAAAAAAAGCCTAGAGAATCATCAAAGGTAAATGCTAAATTACAGTTAAGTTAAAGACTTTTTAATGTTATTATAAGAAAACTAGAGGCCCAGTGCATGAAATTTGTGCATGGGGGGTATGTGTGTCCCTCAGCCCAGCCTGCATCCTCTCCAATCTGGAACACCTTAAAGCTAAATAGATACATCCCTTAAGGGATGTCCAACTGCCCATTTAGGCCCAAACTTGGTGGGCCACAATCCATAACTGCTAGCTCCCAACTGCTTGCCTGCTTGCCTGATTGCCCTCAACTGCTTCTGCCTGCCAGCCTGATCACCCCCTAAGCACTCCCTTGCAGGCCTAGTCACCCCCAACTGCCATCCCCTGCCAGCCTGGTTGGCCCCAACTGTCCTCCCCTGCAGGCCTGGTCCCTCCCAACTGCCCTCTCCTGGAGGCCTATTTGCCCACAACTGCCCTCCCCTGCTGGCCACCTTGAGTGATGGGCATCTTTGACCACATAGGGGTGGCTATTTTGTATATTGGAGTGATGGTCAATTTTCATATTACCTCTTTTTAAAAAAAATATATTTTATTGATTTTTTACAGAGAGAAAGGGAGAGGGATAGAGTTAGAAACATCAATGGGAAAGAAACATCGATCAGCTGCTTCCTGCATACCTCCCACAGGGCATGTGCCCGCAATCAAAGTACATGTCCTTGATTGAAATTGAATCTGGCACCTTTCACTCCACAGACCAATGCTCTATCCACTGAGTCAAATCAGTTAGGGCCATAATACCTCCTTATTAGATAGGATGAGAGAACTTTGGAAGTTGTCATAGCCATCCTTAGAAGAAAACAATGAGCAGAGTGAAAATCAACATTACTTGGGCTCATCAAGGAACTGGACTTGCAAAAACAAATCATTACTCTGAAATCTAAGGAGACAGGAAAGGCAGAGAATCACAAACAGAAGCCTCTGGAGCCATAAACTAATAGGAACTATTAAAAGAAAACTTTGGTGAATTAATGAAGGCATAAAACTGAGACAATCATGTAGACCAGTCAGGGAATCTCTCAACTTTAATAGTTTCACCTCCAATTACCCCTGCAGGCTATCACACTAAACATCTGAGAAAAAGCTCCTCCTCATGGTTGGGGCAGGAGAAGGTAAATGTTAATTATTGTTTATTCCAATAAACAAAATATAAGTTATTTTTTCTTGGATAGCAGAGTAGCATAAACAAGGACCTTTTACATGTTTTAAGATAGTCAAGTTCCATTATGTGCAAATGGGAGGAAATAATTGTATAAACTCCCTGTACAGTTTAGATATAATTGTAGTACACAGCTTTCAAATTTTTATAGTTTTTCTTGTGCAATTTGAACAAAATTGTTTTCTCCCAAATGTGCATTCAGTGAATAATCACTTCAAATGCTCTCCTGTAATAAACAATGGAATACTTAAAAGCATAAAGTAGAAATGTTTAGGATTTCTAGCTTTCATTTTCTCTTTACCCCTAATGGCTTTAGAAATTCAAATACAATCAGAGTATATGAAAATAATCTTTTAGAAAAAAAATCATACTATAAGTTTTCTCCTTAACAGTATAATGTGCATAAACTAACACTGTCTGTTTTATGTTGTGTTACAAAACTATCGAGGATTTTAGGTATGGCTTAGGTTAGTATTCTATAAATGCCGATATGGCAGAAGAGCAAGACAATTTCCTTTCTACAAATACTTTAATGTATTTCTTATATTTTAAAATATATGGACTTGCTATAAATATACTTTGCACATGATACAAAATTAGCTATTTTATGGGTGTGAATTTTGATTATCTTACTGTGTGAAAGAAATTTCCATTTTCAAATGAGATCTTCTAATTCAGAGATAACACATGTTTTCTGGAAAATACTCAATGCTATATATTGTAGTACATATATGGAATATCTGTACATATTTTAAAAATCAAAGGAGTTGCACTGTATAATCACTTGTGTGCACACCAGAGATTTTGAAAATATGAATAAAATAAAAATTATTTGAATGTATAATTTAATAAATAATTATGAACATGCATCAATCTTTTATTTCCATAATATGAAGCATCATTTTTCATTGTTAAATTGTGCTTTAAAAGAAGAAAGTACACTTTATTTTATTGCCAAAAAGGCATTAGGATCTGGCATTCCCTCTCACAGAGCTCAGCCATGCACAATAACAGGAAACAATAACAAAGCTAGCTTCTCGCCAAAGTACTTAATATATAAGTTTCATAGAATAGAAGTGCAGTTAGTTCCTTACCTGACAAAGGTGGGGATGGCATAAAAATTTGGAGAGGGGAGGGCGTAGGACAGAATGTAATATTTTATTGAGAATTTATAATTCAATTTATGCCTGGCCTAACCTATTTGAACAAAGGTCTACAATTATAATTGCAAAACATGATTTTCAAAAGGGCATCAATTGAAAAACATTAAATGACAGTCATACAGATTATACAGGAGCAAAGCATGTCACCTTGTTGGTTTAAAATCATATATTAATATTTAATATAAGTATTTGTTTCTACAATGACACAAAATAGTAAAAAAAAAAATCAATAAATAAAAATGTTACTCTTTGTTTAGAAACTCCCCAACAACTATCTGTGTATTGGAGGGTGCATGGTATGTTTATCGCTTCCTTTCTAGAGCTTGGCTTTTATGTGTTACCAAACCAGGATATCAGAAAAAATAAACTGCTTCCTGGTTGGCTTTACTTAAAACCTCAATTTGACTGAAATTATATTCTTATCTTCTTTAGATTAGAAATAATACATATCAATTTACCTAAATTCATTGAAATTTTTATTCTTTCACTAAAAATTTTATTGGTAGTTTAGTATACTTTATTACCACACTTGGAGAACCACAGAAGACAACAGTAAACACTATATCTCAAATTCTCTCATGCATGTATCCTTGAAATGCATTTCCTGTGATACCATGGAAAAATCCTATTTCCTACAGCAACAATACTACTATAATTATTTGACAGTACAATATTTCCTTTCTGACCAAGCTCCATGCTCAACTGTCAGTTGCAGCAACATAGGCCAACTTGTGGCCCTTATTCTTTGAAAACAAGTTCTGTATAGGTGGGGTCTTCAGAATCCCCAAAGCAACAATGTGAATTAAACTGCAATTATTTTGATTCACTTCCAATGTTCCCTGACTTAGTAAATAGCTTTTTCCTCCATTAAAGCCATGCAACATTATGCTGAATCTTAAAATAATCTTGATTATATGGACTGGCTCTGTCATAATTAGAATTATTTTTGATTTCTAGTTTCAAAAACTCAGAATAACAATGTCTTTAAAAATCTTATAAATATATTTAACACTCATATTTATGTGGCATTCTAGAGTCTACATGTAGCGTTCTGTATTGTCAGAATTCTAGGCTCCTTCTGACTTGCCTATAATGCATGGCCTCTTTGACCACCTACTTCCAAAAGGCTTTTCCAGTTCTAGACTTTACATTGGTATTCCAGGCAAAAAGAAGAATAAATAAAGGAGACAGCGCCCAACCCATCACTTTAAAGGCATGTTATAGAATTGGCATACACCACCTCTTTATATCCAAATGGAATGAACAGAGCCACCACTATGCATAAAGGAAGATGAGAGTTTTAGTCCTTATTCCAGGTAGTCAAGTACTAAGATAAAAACCGACAATTTTACTGTAGCTATTTCTTAGCTATTCTTTCTCAGGTTATTTACCAATCAAATAAAACTCATCTTCTTTAAGATCCCTCTAAAAGGATTAGAGAATAGAGTAATTCTTGTTCTTATTTTCAAAAAACAAACAAAAAATATTTTCTGGTTAAAAGGAGGACATCTTAGATGGTTATTAAATTCTTGAGTTACATTTTTTACTCCTCAAGTTCCTGAAAATGCATCTCTGTTTTCTGTCTTATAGATATTGCTGTCAAATTTTTGATAGCAACCTGATTTTCTCTCCTTTGTAAATTAATAAAACACTTCACCTTGTCATCTCTGGAATTAAACTTTACCTTTAAGTCTCAAATGTAGCTTATATATAGTGATGTAGATAACTCCAAGATGAACTTCCAAAGTACAAGAACTATTTCAAAAATTCAGATTCAGATACTGTTTCTAGAAACTTTTCAGTATAATTTTACCTTGAAAATTAGCTTTTTTGTCCATTTTTTTGTTTAATGTTTCCCGGACTCTAAGATATATATGTTGAATCTTCTTATGCCATCACCATGTCATCACCAGACATGTAATTTTATTTGAGTAATTTTACCTCCTAAATTATGTTTTTCAATATAGTCACTCTGTTGACTATATTTACTCATGTCCTAAATTCTTCTACTGGATTTTCACTTAAATCTATTCTCAGTTTCACACATGAAAATTTAGTACAGTGTTCAATTTTACTTTTTTTTTTTCATTTATTTCTGTGTGTGTGTATGTGTGTGTTTATTTTAGGTTTATTTTTCTTTTTGAAAGTATAGATGCATAGGATATTTAATTCAGATTTCAAAATTATAATATAATTTTCATCTATTTTCAATTATTTTCTTATGGTTCTAACATTTTTTTTTATTCTTATTGTCTAAATTTTGCCAAAAGAGTTTGGCCTATGAATATGGGTGGAAATAATCAATACTACCTCCTGATCAGGCTTTTAAAATTCTGTTTAATTCTCCTTTCCTTCTTGCTTCTCATGACCACCAGCCAGATTTAGAGAACTTAGCTGAGACTCCAATATCCTAGGACAGTGGTCTGCAAATCGCAGCTCATGAGCCACATACAGCTCTTTGGCCCCTTGAGGGTGGCTATTCCACAAAATACCATGGCCTGGGCAAGTCTATTTGGAAGAAGTGGCATTAGAAGGAGTTTAAGTTTTAAAAATTTGGCTCTCAAAAGAAATTTCAATCATTGTACTATTGATATTTGGCTCTGTTGACTAATGAGTTTGCCGACCACTACCCTAGGAGATGGTCAAAGCCCCAGGTTAAAGGCCTGGAGTGAATAAAAGGGAGAAACATCCCTTTTAATTCCTTCTCATTTTTCTATCAATATAATAAAGAGCCAGGCTCATAAGGACCATTACGACCGAAGGCTGGACCAGACTGGAAGTCAGTGCTGTGTTCCTGGTGACCCATCAGTGACTGAGGCTGCTGCTGGTACCCCAACCCAGCACTAACTGCCTAGGAGGCTGCAGATCAGGCCTAGAGAGTGGCCTGCAGAGAGAGATGCAAGGTTGGATCCATAGCTTTTGTGGCAGTGGTTGAGCAGAACTTTCCTCTCTTTCTCTCTCAGCCTGGCCAATAAAAGGTCCTCCATTTCTCTCCAGGCCTCCACTGGGGCTGCTGATCAGGCCCTCTTGATAGGCCCAGAGATGCTGATTGGCATAGAAACTGACCAATCAAAACCAAATCTGGGTCAACTGTAAGGAGCCAATGGCTGCCTAGGAGGCAGAGCTTTTGATGCTGACTGACATAGAAACTAACCAATCA
This sequence comes from Lasiurus cinereus, assembly GCA_011751065.1. Lineage (NCBI taxonomy): Eukaryota > Metazoa > Chordata > Mammalia > Chiroptera > Vespertilionidae > Lasiurus > Lasiurus cinereus. Next base: position 26,009,980 of record JAAGEH010000286.1, on the reverse strand, counting down.
GAACGATATTGGCCAGCAGAGGAGGGCAGTTGGGGGCAAGATCAGGATGGCAGGGGAGGGCAGTTAGTGGAAATCAGGCAGGCAGGCAGAGAGGTTATGGGTCAGGCAGGCAGACAGAGCGGTGAGGGGCAATTAGGCAGGCTAGAGGTGAGTGGTTAAGAGCCAGCGGCCCCAGATTATGAGAAGGAATGCCTGACCGCTGGTTTAGGAATCCCTCCTAAACCAGCGGTTGTACATCCCCCAAGGTGTCACTAATTGGCATGGGTGCAGGCTGGGCTGAGGGAACACCCCTCTGCCCCCGAACTCTGTGCACAAATTCTGTGCACTGGGCCTCTAGTTGTTATATAAAGGAGTAGTAAACCTAAATCCAAACTTGAATCCAATTGTTTCTCATTCTTTTCCTCTCCTTCCTACTTAATTTTTTTAACTTCAGAAACACAAACACGGTGCTTATTATGCCCCAGTAAGTACTTTAAAAGCACAAGTAGTAGATAATCATAAGGCACATAGCTGAGGAGTATTGGGACCAGACAGAGAGTTTGGCTTTTAAACATTATAATGCATTGCCTTTCATTAGACCCTTTACTTATATGCTTCTTTTTCTTTATAAAATTTTATTACATTTTATAGTAATATATCTGCAGTAACAGGAATTTAATTTTACATTGTCAATATTCAACCAAAATTAGAATGATTTAATATTAATTTAAAAATGTGAGTTGCATCATTCCATGTTAATAACTCATTATCATCTTTTATTCAAGTGTAAATTGACTGAGGTTTTTTCATTTATCAACTTATTATTTAATATAATTTTAATATGATACATATTATGCACTTGAACAATGTTGTTAATTAATGAGGAATAATTTTGAGAGAGTTGAATCATAACTACTAGACCTCCAGGGAGCAGATGAGGAATAATTTTGATCCCTAGAAGTAAAATTGTAACCTTTTTTGGAACATTACATAACAAATAAGGTCATAGACAATGTCACTGAAATAAGCTTTCTGGTCTTAAAATATTAATTTCAGTATAAAATCTTCACCTCTGCAGTTCGTTTTATGAAGGAAAGTAATTGTATTTTTATATTCTAGTAATTCTAATACGGCTTTTATTAAATTTTATTTTATTTTATAAAATTTTGAAATCATAGTAGTTTTGATCATTTTTCACAGTTCGTACTCCTCAGTATATATATATATATATGTTTTGTTGTACATATCTGCTGTTATCTAGTTGATATGACCTTAGAAGATGCTCAGCTATTTAGAAATTTGAATTATTCTTTGATCTTTCTTCACAAAGACTTGCTCAATCTAACATAGCATGCTCTGCATTAAAGAAATACATGCTCTAGCTGGTTTGGCTTGGTGGATAGAGCTTCAGCCTGTGGACTGAAGGGTCCCAGGTTCGATCCTGATCAAGGGCACATGTCTGAGTTGCAGGCTCAATCCCCATTTGGGGGTGGGAGGCTGTGCAGGAGGCAACCGATCAATGATTCTCTCTCATCACTGATGTTTCTTTCTCTCCCTCTTCCTTTATCTCTGAAATCAATAAAAATATATAAAAATAAATAAAAATAAACAAAATAAAGAAATACATAATCATCCTTTACATATTAGGAATAAAGCTATTATTTGTAGTCATATAGAGTTCTATCTCTTGCGGAAATATTTCTTTGGTTAATACTTTAAATGTGGCTATCTCTGCCTCAGAACATACAAACACCCCTCATAAATCCTTGTTTAACACTTTGATCTTCCTAAGTTATTTTCTTGATATGCTTTCATTTTGTTGGATTGACTCAGAACTATCTCTGAACTACATTTAAATATCCATTTAGTAAGATATTAAAAGTGAATAAAGGCACATTTAGCTATCATATTTCTCAGTCAATTTCCTTGGATTCCTTGCAACAACAATAAAAAAATATTTCTTTAAATTGCAATATTTTAAATTTATTCAGAGATTAGTGAAATTCATTCCCCAAGAGATTGTCTTGAAAACAATGGATCAGAGGGGAGAGGGGTGGTGGTGAGGTGGATATAAAAAGGAAATGGATTAAAATGTACAAATTAGTAGTTACAAAATAGTCATGGAGATGTAAAATATAGCATAAGGACTATAATCAATACAATTTTGATACCTATGTATGGTGTCAGATAAGTAAGAAGATTTATCCAGGTGATAATTTCGTACTTATATGAATAGCTAATTATGATGTTGTACACCTGAAACTAATAATGTTATATATCAGCTATAATTGAAAATAACATATTATTTTAAAAAATGGAAATCATGGCAATGAAAAATTAAGAGGAAGTTAGTAGTTCTAAAAAATTAGTGGCAATAAGAGAGGTGATAGGCCAGCTAGAAGTTTAACAGGGCCACCAGGGAAAGGACATGTCTTCTTGAGGTCAACAAAGCCTGAAACTTGCAAAACCCTGTATCTGAACAAGGTCTGAGTTTACTTATAACAGACTGTAGAGAAATGAATGCCCAGGTTATTGTTGAAAACATAGATCAATCAGATATCAATTAGCAGTCTGTTATCTAGGTATAATACCAATAGGGCAGATCAGAAAGAAATTTAGAAAGACTGGAAGAAGAGACATTAAAAAAAAAAGTGCCTGGCTAAATCCACACAATTCCTGAAACTCGGGAAACTGTGCCTATGCCTAATACTATGCATTCTAAGGAGTGACATCAGAGGCTGCATTCTGGGAGCAATTAACTTTAATAAAGTAGTCCAGCCAAATAATTTTTTTAAATGAACAGGAAAATAATAGCAAGCCCCAGGTTGGGAGGAAGTGGTGATTATATATTATAGCATATAGTACTATAATATATAATCTAAAATGTTCTGATTTTTTTAAAAAACCTCATGAGATAAGCAAGAAAAAAAGTGTGATTCAGTCACAGTAAAATAAGCAGGCAATATAAACTGCCTTTAAAAGCCCAGCTATTGGACTTAGTGGACAAAAGCTTCAAAATATGCAGTATTAATCCTTTCAGAGAACTAAAAGAAACCATTTTTTAAAGAATGAAAGCAGAGTATGACAATGCCTTATGAAATAAAAACTATCAATAAAGAGATAGGAAATATATAGAAAGAAAAATAAACAAAAAGAAACATTGGACTTGCAAAGTTTAATCATCAAAATTTACAACATAGAAACAATCACAAGGAACTAAAGCCAAAGTAGAAAAATGTTGAAATTCTAGGTTCAGAAAACTTTGGCCCAACAGCCAAAGTTTAATAGTCTGACACATATTTGGAATAGAATGAATATATTTGAGATACATGGAGCAGATGCATTGTTCTATAGAAGCTTCTTTCAATGTACAGAAAGTGAGTTGTGTTTTTTTTTTTTAAATCTTTACCCAAGGATATGTTTTTACTGGTTTTCTGAGAAAGAGGAGAAGATCATACCCAAAACCTAGGTATGTGCCCTGACTAGGAATTGAACCAGCAACCTTTTGGTGCATAAGGTGACATTCCAACAAACTGAGCCACCCAAGCAAGATAGAAAGTAAATTGCTTTTGTTTGTTTGTTCATGGATACATGCATATGTGCATTGGTTCGTTGTGTGTGCATGAAAAGAGAGAAACAGAAATGGACAAAGTGCAAAAAATGAATTGTAATGAATTTTCAGATACACTTGAACTGTATAGGTTTAAATATATTAAAGAAATTGAATTAATATCAATAAACTTCCAAATAAGATTTCACTAAGCTCAGATGGTTTCAATTATGAGTTCTACCAAAATATTTTAAAAAGTAATGATACTAATTTTCCACAATCTCTCCCAAACTGAGTAGGAGAGAGTAGATTTCCAATGCATTATTTGAGGGCAGCATAACTCTAACACCAAGGCAGATAAAGACATTATAAGAAAGAAAAACTAAAGTCAATATCTCTCATAAACACAGGTGCAAACTCTACCAAAAAAAATACAACAAATCACATTCAGCAAAGTATAAAAAAAAACACCTTTATACCACAAAATGTAAAATTTCTTTAACATAGGCAAGGCAGATTCAACATTCAAAAATAAATTAGTATAATCCACCAAATCAAAAACTAAAAAAGAAAAATTATATGTACATAGCAATTAATTCAGGAAAATATTTCAAAATATCTAGTGCCCATTCATGGTAAAACTCTCTCAGAAGACTACTTTTTCAACTTGGTAAAGAACATCTGGCCAAAACCAGTTTGGCTCAGTGGATAGAACGATGGTCTGTGGACTAGAAGGTCCCAGGTTCGATTCCAGTCAAGGGCACGTACCTTGGTTGTGGGTACATCCCCAGTACGAGGTGTGCAGGAGGCAGCTGATCGATGTCACTCTCTCATCGATATTTCTAAGTCTCTATACCTCTCTCTGCCTCTCTGTAAAAAATCAATAAAATATATTTAGGAAAAAAAAGAACATCTGCAATAAATCTAGGATAGCATCATATTTGATTATAAGAAACTAGATACTTTCCCCTTAAGATCTGAAACATAGCAAGGATTTCCCTTTTTACTGTCCTTATTCACCATTATATTGGAAGTTCTAGCTATTGTAGAAAGGCAAGGAAATAGTATAAAATATATAGATGTGAAAGGAAGAAATAAAAGTATTTTTGTTTTCTACATGCCTCTGTAGAAAACCTCCCAAAATCTGTGACAGAACTCCTAAAACGTATAAGTGATCATATCAAGAATAATATGCAAATGTCACCGAGACTGGTTTGGCTCAGTGAATAAAGCATCAGTCTGTGGACTGAAGGGTCCCAGGTTCCATTCCTGTCAAGGGCATGTACCTTGGTTGCAGGCACATTCCCAGTAGGGGGCATGCAAGAGGCAACTGATCAATGTCTCTCTCTCATTGATGTTTGTAACTTTCTATCCCTCTCCCTTCATCTCTGTAAAAAAATCAATTAAATATATTAAATATATATGTCAACTACATATATCACCAATAAAAACTGGATTTTGAAATTTAAAAAAAATGGATTTACGGACACCCTAAAATAAAATTCTTAAATAAAACATATGCAGGATCTATATGGAGAGAATTACAAAACTTTATTTTTTATTTATTTTGTATTGATTTTAGAGAGGAAGAAGGAGGGGAGAGATATAGAAACATCAATGATGAGAGAGAATCATTGATCAGCTGCCTCCTGCACCCACCCCCCACTGGGGATCGAGCCTGCAACCAGGCATGTACCCTTGATCAGAATCAAACCTTGTCAAACCTGGGACACTTCAGTCCAGAGGCTGACACTCCATCAACGAGCCAAACCGGCTAGGACAAATTACAAAACTTTGATGAACAGATTCAAAGAAGATCTAAGTAAATGGAGAAAAAGTCCATGATTATAGATTGGAAAATACAATGTTGTTAAGGTTATCACTCTTATCAGTTTAGTATATTCAAAACAATCCCAACCCAAATCTAAACAACATATTTTGTAAATATTGAAAAACTCATTCGAAAGTTTATATAGAAAGGCAAAATACCCAGAACACTCAATGTACTACTAAAAGATGTTGAAAAACTGATGTTATATGACTCAAGACCTATTATAAGGTTATAGTAACCCAAACAGTTTAGTATAGGTGAAAGGCTAACCATATAGATCAACAGACTTGAGAGAGAGCCCAGAAATATACCCATATAAATATGGTTAACTGCTCTTTGAAAAATAAATAGGCAATTTAATGGAGAGAAGATACATCTTTCAACAAATGGTGCTGGAACATTAACGAGAAAAAAATGAATCCAAACACATTTCTTATAAATTTATGAAATTAACTCAAATTGGATCAAAGACCTAAATATAAGATGCAAAATATATTTTTCTCGAAATAACCGAGGAAAAATAAGTGACCTTGATTTTGGCAATGAGTTTTTAAATACAATATCAAAAGCATAATTCATTTTTAAAAAATGATAAGGTGAACTGAATTAAAAGTGCAAACTCTTGCTTTGCCAAGACACAGTTAAGAGAGTACCAGTAAAAACACAAGCCAAAGATGTATTTGTAAAACACATCTCCCATAAAGAACTTACATTCAAAATATGAAAAGAACACTTAAAACTTAATAGTAAGAAAAATAACTCTATTACTTAAATGGGCAAAATAGCTGAACAGATGCCTCAGAAAGTAATATATATATCATGGCAAATAAGTACTTAAAAACAAATTTAACATTATTTGTCAATGGGAAATAGCAAATTAAAACAACGTGATTCTATTATATATCTATTAGAATGTTTACAATTAAAAAAAACTGATAATACCAAATGTTTGTGAGGATGTGGCACAATAGTAACTCTCATTCACTGCTGTTTAAATTACAAAATGGTACAGAAAATTTGAAAAACAGTTACAGAGTTTCTCAAAAAGTTAAGTACATTTTTACCATACAATCAAGCAATAAGCCTTTTGGTATTTAACCAATTTAATTGAAAACTTATTTCACACAAACTTGAATGTGAATATTTATAACAACAACCTATATAATAAAGAGGTAATATGCAAATTGACCATCACTCCAACACACAAGATGGCCACCCCTATGTAGGCAAAGATAGCCACCCTCATGTGGACACAAGATGGCCACCACAAGATGACCAGCAGAGGAGGGAGTTGGAGGCAACCAGTCCTGCAGGGGAGGGCAGTTGGGGGTGACCAGACATGCAGGGGAGGGAAGTTGGGGGGGGAACAGGTGTGCAGGGGAGAGAAGTTAGGGGTGACCAAGCTTGCAGGCCAGGACAATTAGGGGTAACCATGCCAGCAAGGGAGGGAAGTTAGGGGTGACTGGGCCTGCAGGGGAGGGCAGTTACGGACAATTGGGCTGGCAGGGGAGCAGTTACGTGTTGATCAGGCTGGCAGGAGAGTGGTTAGGGGGTGATCAGGCTAGCAGGCAGAAGTGGTTAGGGACAATCAGGAAGGCAGGCAGGCAAGCGTTTGGGAGCTAGTAGTCCTGGATTGTGAGAGGGATGTCCAACTGCCTATTTAGGCCCAATATAAACAGGCAGTTAAATATCCCTCAAGGGGTCCCAGATTGGAGAGGGTACAGTCTGGGATGAGAGACAACCCCTTGCCTACACAAATTCCATGCACCAGGCCTCTAGTTTATAATAATAAAAGTATAATATGCTAATTAGACCAGACATCCTTCCTGATAAAACCAGGGCTGCAAGGGAAGTCCAGGTCCCAGGTGCCAGAGGGAAGCAAGTGCCAGCAGCCAGGAAAGGAAGGCCTACTCTTACACAGATTTCATGCATTAGGCCTCTAGTCAATAATAATTGTCAAAGCAACCAAACTATTCTTCAATAAATCAATGCATAAATAAATTATAAATTTATCATTTAATTTGGGTTACAAATTTGGAATCATGGAATTTTACTCAGTGATAAAAAGAAATGAGATATTGTTCAAGGCCTTAGGCTTCTTGTCATCTCCCCAAAACCACATCAAAAATACAATTGAACTATAGAACAATCACCATCAGAACTATCTGAATTCTAGCTGAACAGATGTTCTACTACTAAGGATATAAAGAAGCCACATTGAGGCAAGTAAGAGGGGCAGAGACACAGAATGGGCTAGTACCCTGTGACAGATAAAAATCAGAAGGCATATCAAGAATGTGCAAGACCCCCTAAAAAGTGAGGGAGCATCAGGCCCATACCAGGTCACTCTACTGAAGGTTCAAGTGCCAGGAGAGAAGTCTCCATAAATTCTAGCTGTGAAAACCAGCAGGGATTGTGGCTAAGTGAGGCAGAGGATTGCTGGAGTTCCCAGCAGGGGCCTCTTAAAAAGTTCACACATGGACTTACTTGAACTCAGTCACTATGAATTCTAGCAATGGGGCAGTAGCTTGAATGGAACCAAGGACATACAAGGAGGAACTGGAATGTGTGGCATCAGTATGAGAGCTGAAGGGGCAGTTTTCTCCTAAATGAAAGTACAGGCAGAGGCCATGGATTCCTTTTCTGAGCCTTCCCCCATAGATCCTGTATGTAAATGTCATATCTGAGTCTCCATTAACTTGGCTTAGATTGATGGCACTGCCTTTCTGATTCTCTGGGACCTCACCCCACCAACTTGTGGGCCAACCCAATTTACTTTAGTGGTTTTTCCACAAAAATAGCTTTCTTAATTCATCCTTCAACTTTCCTAAAATCTCTCAAATAAGAAGCATCTGGCCTTGGCATGCCCTTGACCTCTCACGAAGTGGTCCCAAGCCTAGCACTAGTGGAAGTAGACCTTGGTTTGCAGCTTGGCCTCTCTTGGCCTCTTCTCCAAGCAGAGCACAAGTAGCAGATATCTGCAGATCATTTTGTAGCTCAGGCCAGATAACCGCAGGAAGAATACAGGAAGTAGCTGACCTTGGCTTCCACCTCCTGAAATGCCCCAGAGCCAGCACACCTAATGGACAGCACCATCCAACCCCTTTCACAAGTGACACCCTCAAGAGGCATACTCAGTAGGCATCAGAGCTTCCCTGAATTAATTTCTGCTCATGGGGTAAGCCCTTGCACAGCTGATCCTCCATGGTGTCTCCAGCAAGTCAATAGGCCTTAAGATAAATCTCTCCAATTTACATGCCAACAACAATCAAGTTTAAACTACAATAGGTGGTTTTACTCAGCCCACATAGGGGAGATTGCTCTGAATAGCCCAGCTCGGATGAATTGGGAGGTTGTGCCATTGGACCCCACAGGACACCTACTTTATTAGGCCACTTTACTAAGCCAGGGAGACATAGCAGCTCTACCTAATACACACTGTAACAAACCCAGGGAAACTGCCAAAATGAGGAGACAAAGAAACATGTCACAAACAAAAGAAAATAAAAAAACTCCAGAAAAAGTACTAAAGAAAGTGGAGAAAAGCAATCTACTAAATGCAGAGTTCAAAACATTGGTTATAAGGATGCTTAATGAATTTAGGGGAAGATCTTCAATGGCATTAAAAACAAAACAACAACACAAATCATGGACACCATAAAAAAGAATCAGTCAGAAATGAGGGATACACTAACTGAAATAGAGAATAAATAACAGGGAAATAAGAGTAGAATACATGAGGTTGGCAATCAAAACAACAATTTGGAATCTAAGGAAGCATAAAACATCCAGTTAGAGCAGCAAAAAGAAATAAGCATCCAAAAAACTAGTATAATATAAGAAGTCTCTGGGACAACTTCAAGCATACCAACATTTGCATTCTGGGAGTGTCAGAAGGAGAAGAGATAGAACAAGTAATTGAAAATCTATTTTTTTTTTTAGAAAACTTCCCTAACCTGGTGAAGGAAATAGACAAACAAGTCCAAGAAGTGCAGAGTCCCAATAAGATGATCCTAAAGAGGTCACACCAAGATCCATCATACTTAAAATTAAAAAGGTTAAAGACAGAGAATTTTAAAAGCAGTAAAAGATAAACAGTTAGTTACCTATAAGGGAGCTCCCATAAGAGTGTCATCTGATTTCTCAGCAGAAACTTTTAAGTCAAGAGAGATTGTCAAGAAATATTAAAGGGGTTGCTGAAACTGATTTGGTTCAGTGGATAGAGCATTGGCCTGCAGACTGAAGGGTCCCAGGTTTGATTCCGGTCAAGGGCATGTATCTTGGTTGTGGGCATATCCCCAGTAGGGGGCGTGCAGGAGGGGGCTGATGGATGTCTCTCTCTCATCAATGTTTCTAGTTCTCTATCCCTCTCCCTTCCTCTCTGTAAAAAATCAATAAAATAAATATTTTTAAAAAGATATTTCAAGAGGAGAATCTAAGATGGTGGCATAGGTAAACACCTACACTGCTGCCTCGCACAGCAATTTCAAAACTACAACTAAAAGACAGAATGGACATCATCCAGAACCACAGGAAAGCTGGCTGAGTGTAAATTCTACAGCTAGAAAGAAAGAGAGGGGCTCACAGAAACCCAGAGGAGCTGCAAAAAGCTGAGACGCGCGATCTGAGAGAGCGGGTGCTGGAGTACCTGGCTGGCTTTCTCTGGTGGGAGAGAAACGAACACTTCCAATGGCATTGAACCCCTTATCTTATGACACTAAACCCCAGATCCAGCCGAAAGTCATATTGGTGGAGTTTGGACTGTGAAAAGGGAGAGATGCACGGAAATTTAGTGGAGTCGCAAAAGATCAGAGGCTGATGGCGCGCACGGCACTGCGCAGAGGACAGATTGCTGATTGTGCCGCTGGCTTTTACGAGTGTGTGGCAGACAGACCCTCCCAACTGTGCCACTTCTCACTCTACAGGTTTTGCCCCTGTTTCTGGCAAAACCCTGGAGGCCTAGACTCGGGTGGTCCTGGTGCGCAGGGGAGCTGGAAAGGCAGTGGTCTAGAGGCACTGCGGGCGAGCGTGTGCACAAGGACCGCTCCAGCGATTACCCAGTCACATGAGACTCAGGGGCCATGGAGGGCAGGGCCTACTGGAAGGCAAGGCGGTACCTTCAGCCCTGAGACTCCACCCATCCCAAGCTCAACAGAGAGGCTTCTGCGGTTTTGCAAGTCTGGTATCATAAGGTAGAATTCAACACAGAAGTTTCCCCAGCATAGTGAAAATGCCAAGACAAGGGAAGGGATCACAAACAAAAGAAATGGAGGGGGGAAAAACAACTGGATAGAGAGTTCAAAACCATGCTTATAAGGTTTTTCAAGAATATCCTAGAAAAGATGGATAAATTTATCAAGTCCCAAGAGGAGATGCAAAAGGACCAACTAGAGATGCAAAAGATCCAAAGAGAGATGATGGATAAATTTAGTGAGTCCCAAGAGGAGAAGAAAAAGGACCAACTAGAGACACTGACTGAAATAAAAAATATTATACAGAGTCCTAACAGCAGACTAGAGGAAGGCAAGAATCAAGTCAAAAATTTGAAATATAAAGAAGCAGAAAACACTCAACTGGAAAAGCAAGAAGAGAAAAGAATCCAAAAATGTGAAGATAATGTAAGGATTCTCTGGGACAGCTTCAAGTGTACCAACATCAGAATTGTGGGGGTGCCAGAAGAAGAGAGAGAGCAAGATACTGAAAACCTATTTAAAGAAATAATTACTGAAAACTTCCCACATCTGGTAAAAGAAATAGACTTACAAGTCCAGGAAGCACACAGAACCCCATATAAAAGGAATCCAAAGAGAACCACTCCAAGACACATCATAATTAAAATACCAAGAGCAAAAGACAAAGAGAGAATATTAAAAGCAGCAAGAGAAAAACAGTTCATTACCTACAAGGGACCATACGAATGTCAGCTGATTTCTCAACAGAAACGATACAGGCCAGACGGGAGTGGCAAGAAATATTCAACGTGATGAATAGCAAGAACCTACAACCAAGCTAAGCAAAGCTATACAGGAAAGCTATCATTCAGAATTGAAGGGCAGATAAAGAGCTTCACAGAGAAGAAAAAGCTAAAGGAGTTCATCAACTCCAAAGCAGTATTATATGAAATGCTGAAAGGTACTCTTTTAGAAGAAGAAAAAGAAAAAGGTAAAAGCCAAAAAATTATGAACAACAAATACATATCTATCAACAAGTGAATCTAAAAATTAAGTGAATTAAAAATTTGATGAACAGAATAAACTGGTGAGTATAATAGAATCAGGAGCACAGAAAGGGAGTGGACTGATAATTCTCAGGGGGAAAGGGGTGAGGGGTGTACAGGGAGAGACTGGACAAAAATCATACACCTATGGATGAGATCAATGGGAGGGAGTTAAGGGCAGAGGGAAGGGTGGGAGCTGGGTGGAGGGTGCTATCGAGGGGAAAAAAGAGAAACAAATAAGGTTGCTAAAGTGACATCTGAATAAAGATCATTCAAATTTAACTGGAATTCATGAAAGTTCTCCTATGTCTTTTCTAGGCTAATCCAAGTTTAACCAATGTTATAATGAAATGGTACTATGATTATTGGTCAGACAATTAGGTCTAGTCCTAGATTCCTCACACTTTCTGTGATTAGAAAATCTCTCTATATAATAGCCAAGAGACCAGAACAATGGAACAATTGGAATGACCATCACTATGATATGCACTATAGCGGCCAACCAGCCCAATCAGGATACCTATTGGCCCCTCTAAAGTGCCTGCAGCCCTCCCCCTGGCCGACCCCACCTCCCACCTCCCCTCACCCCGATTGAGAGTAGAGACAGCCAGCCAACCTCCTGAAGCACCTCCTCCCTCCACTGGCTCAGTTCTGATCAGCCCCCATTGGGGTGGGCCAGCTGGATCCCACCCAGGCATGAATTACCTGTACCTCTATTGTGGAAGTAATTGTTGATGACACAAGGATCCCTAACCAGTGTTTAAAGTTTCATTCATGTATGTAATAACTCACTCATTTTTTAATTGTATTAAGGACCTCTATTTGTCAGGCATTGTTATATCCATGAGGGATGTAAAGAATAGTATTACATGATCTCTGTCTTAAAGAACAAAGTGCATATTACTTGTATTATAAAAGAAGACATAAAACATAGAGGCCTAAAGATGAAAGATTTGAAGCTAGGAAATAGATGGCAGAGGAGAGCTCCATTTTCTAAAGTAACTGGAGAAAAAGAGAAAAAAAATGTAATTTTTTTACTTCAGATAAATCTTTTAACAATGGTTTTTAACACTATCAATTAATGCTCTGGCCAATGTGACTTAGTTGGTTGAGTGTTCTCCCATGAATCAAAGGGTTGCTGGTTAGATTTCTGGCTAAATCACATGCCCGGGTTGGGAGCTTGATCCCCAGTAGGAGGCAGCCAATTAATACTTCTCTCCTCCCTTCCTCTCTCTCCAAAAAAATAAATAAAAACATATTTAAAAAAAATAAAACTACCAATTAAGGTTAACCAAAAATCCTCTTTATAAAAGAGAAATAGTTTGACTATCTGATAACTATCTTAATGAGGAAAATTACTGCAACTACTTTAATTAATATAATATTCAAATGATTATTAAGAAGAAATGTGGTACAGTACTATAAACATTTTAAATATTAAATTTAATTTATTTTCATAGTCTCAAAAATAAATAAGGAAAATTATGATTAAATGTAGGAACACACATTTAATTCAAAGTTAAATGCTCACATATATCATAAAAACTAGTATAATAATCCATATAATTCAAGAACATATATGCTACTTTTTATTTGCAATATTTTCCATCTAATGTGTTATTCACAGATTGATGGGAAAATATTTTACAAGTTATCCCAGTTAAGAAATCATAAATACTTTAACATTCAGTTTCTAACATCATCCCATATAATAAGAGAGGAATATGCTAATTATCCATTACACTGTGAGGTGTAACAACCGACTGTGTACAACTGTGTAAAGGTTGGATCATGGATCTGCAGGAGGGTGGGGCAGCAAACTACAATTGGACAGCTGAGAGCTACAAAAGGGTCAGGGCAGCAAGCAAGGGGAGGCAGAGAGCTACAGGAAGGGGCAGGGCAGCAAGCTATGAGGGATAATAGGGGAAACTACAGAAGGGCAGGGCAGCAAGTGGAGTGTTACAGGAGGGCGGCAGTAACCTACTGGCACATAGATTCATGAGCAGGGCTACTAGTGTATAACAAGATCTTCAAAATCTAGCTATTATGCAATTTATTCAAACTTTTCATTTACCAGGGTTAATGTCTTTAAATGAGTACCTCTTTGTGAAAGAAGGATGGTGAATTGTGCCCAGTCTCCATTTGCTGCTAAAATCTAGGCATTTCTAGACATGTTCTTATTAACTTCTAGGAAAGTTCTATTTGTACAGTGTTCTGAGGGTAGGAGGAGACAGACACAACAAACTTGACCTTTATCAAGCCTTAGACTTCTGAGTTAAAGATAAATGTTGTTTATAATACAATAATTATCATAAAGATGTAACATTTGGATTAGCCCTCAATGAATTTATCTTTCAGTCCTATGGCAGGCAAAGAACAGAGCTGAAAAGGTGAAAAAGATTATGTAGTGAATTCTTCAACCTTTGGGTATGCACAGAACTTTTGTGAAAATTTCTAGTAACAATAAAAAATGAAAAATAATTATTCTCTATAAATATCTATCTCTCAGGATAAGCTATGCTATGCAACCGATAAACACAGAAATCAGTTTGATATGAGTTGGAGTTGTCTTCCTCTAATTTTCAGCTAGCACATTTGGATTGTGTACTCTCCTAGGTCACAATTAAAGGCGAAAAGTCTTAGAAAGACACACAAGCTCTTCCTTGATCCAGAAGTGCCTATGTCCCCTCCATTTAATAATGAAATCCCATAATTCAATCATCACATCTCACCTAACTGTAGAGTAAACTGGAAATCAAGCGTTCCTAGTTCCTATGAATATACACCTGGGAAAAGAAAGAAAGGGAAACGGGTTGGTAAAGCCTAGACTCACAAACGTCACGTTGATTCAGAGTAATATTTTTGGCATTAGTTATTAAGGTATGAGAAGTATTTCCCAAAGGGGGGTAGTTTCCCAAAGTACTTCTGGGGGCAGGGGAAAGTTTAAAGTATAAAATTGAGCACCACTGGAGTAACAACTGAGCTCCACTGGCGTAGCCATATGGACAGATGGAAGGGAGACTGCCCTATTCGGTAGTAGCAGAGCAGCTCATCAAAGAAAAACTCCGATGCCTGGACTGTGAACCACGATAATCAGCACATTAGACTTATTAATGAAAATAAGCTGGTGATGAATAGAAAAACTACAGTTACACATGTTTTAAGCATCTTCTACTTTTACTTTTATTCAAAGTTTAAGCAGTCGTACTTATAATTTTCATTTTGTTGCAATCAAAATAAAATTATTGATATCATGAAGTTTTTATTGGTGAACTTAAAGTGAATCAGGTTTAAGCACTTTGTATTTCTAGCTTGGACTATGTTTTGTTTTATTCTATTCTATGGTATTCTGTAAATATTTGTTGCTTCTTTCAAAGTGCAAAGCATTACTTGAGGCATTGAAGGAAATAGGAAGTTTAAACGTTTCTTACCCCAAGGAATATTCAGACAAATAGAATGGTGAATTAAGTTGGCAAATAATTATGGAACAAAACAATGACAGGTGCAGTAACCAAGGTACAAATTTATATAGGAAATGAACAAAAGGGAACACTTCTAGTTTGGAACCTAAAAATATATACACATATACTTTCTCTATAAATATCCATCCCAACAATTTTCATTAATTTAAACATGTACTTTGTAGAAATTAACAAATCAGTTTCTGATCTCTCTCAAATCCCAGATTAAAATTTCTGAATTGAACACATTTGAGATCATTTTTCTCCCTCTTCCTAAATACTGAGCACCACTGTTTTTCCAGTCAAGCTGGTTTAGAATTAATTTGTTGTTGCTAACTTTCAGTTATGTATAATTTTCTATATTTGATGAGTTGAAATTCTCTGTAAGCCATCGGAGTTGAGAATTATCCCCCTGCTGTAGCTTACTGTAATGTCATTACTTTCTATGCTCTATAGTTCCCCTCTTAATGCCCTTCTCTCGATGCAGCCTACATCACTGCATGCAGCCACCAGCCCAGCCTTTCACTGCTCTTCTCGTCTTAACCAAATGGAGTGTTAAATTATTCAGAATCTATTTGGATTATAACTATTCTATTCAGTATTACACTGTCTGACTTGCTTATTTTATTATCTTCACCACATATTTATCTGCTTGAAGACAGGAAACGATAATACCCTGCTCTTGTTAGGTATGTGTACACATTCTGAGCTGAAATGAATTCTCTAACTATGCCACTTAAAACTGAAAGAGAAAATGTGACACCAACAGCAAGAGATACCAAAATACATGTTAAATAATGTCTTCAATATTCTGTAGTATATAATTTAAACAATGATAATTAGAGAAATATAGTATTACTGGTATATTTTCAATTTTAAAGTATTTCTCATTGATAATCCTTTGTAATGATATAATTTACTAAAATGATAATGGGCTAGTTGTCCAGACAAAAAGAGATATTTTTCTTAGGTCTTGCAGTCATCCCAAATGTAGAAGTTTTAGAAATAGAGTGTTCCTATTTACCAATTTGTAAAAAAGAAATGTTTTAATACTATTAACTCTAAGACAGCTTGCTAAGTGCTGCCAGACCTTGAAAAAAAGGGCAAAATTATTTATACATTATTTTATGCCCCAGTATTAGTAATAGGGGAAGCTATATGTAAGAAAAACAATAGACCTTTTAAAGATCTCAGTGGAAGTACTGCCAAGGGAAAAAAATTCATAGGATCATAGAACTTGAGTAAAAATGTCAACATGCCTGTTTCAGTGTTTTATACATTGGTTAGTAATTGTGCCAGGATATCTTTTCAAAATGAAAAAGAATAAATTATGTCTTTATTATGTGAAATACATGGATCCCCGCAGAAAATGCTCTCCTTTATAGATCCGGGTACACTGTGGCCTCAGTTGAGCTCATGAAACCTGAACCTGTCGCAAAAACTTATGATTAGTAGAGAAGAGTATTTCAGGGGATAGTACTTGGTTTATTATTCAGAGTACAGATTATATGTCAAAGGAAATGTGTAATACCATAAATGAATAAATTATAATTGTAAGATATTATATATTGCAATTTTGGTAAAAAAATAGGTTCATTGATTAAAGAAATAGATTACATTTTATCTTAACATTATGTCTAAAATATTATGAGATTATTATAATAATATAAGACATTAAAGCCTAAATAACCAAAGTTTTTGGTTTATAAGAAAATAAAATACAGAAAAAAAAATTTTTTTCTTTGACTGTGATCATAACAACTTTAAGATACTTCAATTAAAGAATGTTAATTGAAGGCCTGGTACATGATATGTACAGGTAGGGTCCCTAGGTCTGGCCAACGATCAGGGCCAATCAGGTTCCCTGCCTCCACCTCCTCACCTCCTCCTTCCCTTGCTCCCTCAGCACTCCATCATTGCCTCTGGTCACCCACCATATTCCACACCACTTCCTGGTAATCTGCACATATCATAGCAAGCAATCAAACTCCCTGTCTTCTGGTCAAACTCCTCAGTGGACAATTTGCATATTTGCCTTTTATTATATAGGATTATTATATAAGATCTTTAAATATACATAAAAATTTACTATTTAGTCATTTTTCCATAGCCATTATAGGTCAAACTAGTGGCCTGGTGCATGGATTCATGCATATTAAAAGGAAATTCATTAGAAGAAATATTTTAATATCACTATTGGCCCTTTCTAATAATAGAAGTGTCAGAGATGAAAGAAAATTAGTAAAATGTATTTGAAAATAATATACAAATTGATTAATAAACCAAAACTATGTGATTTAACAACAAAGACATGATAAAAAACAACAACAAAAACATGATATAAAAACAATTACTGATAGTTATTTAACTTATTCTAATATCTCCCTGTATACCATATTAAGAGTAAAAACACTTTCAGAGTGCTTGACCAAATTTCCCTTGTGATGAAGAATTTACAATTTTATCTTTAACATCACATGGTCTTCAAACTAGAGAGAAATCAACATAACTGAGCATGGGTTTAGGTAGGATTCCAACTCTGTCTAAAGTTTGTCCTTGTGATTTATTTAATAGTCGTCACAAATGCTGGTGTCACTGTAAACTGTCTTCAAATTAATTTAAATGGGAGACCAGTGTCAGATGGACACAGTTATGCCTGTAGTTGGTTTTCATACATATTCTGTCAAAGATGCCACTTTCTTTCTACTTCAAAATGTCAACAAAAGCAACCAAATTCACAATCAGCAATAATAGATCAAAACATACATGTGCAATTGGCACCAATGAGAGCTTTATATGTATCATGCATGCACTAGTCAATTTTTACTTTTAAACTAGAGGCCCGGTGCACGAAATCCATTCAGGAGGAGTGTCCCTCAGGTCAGCCTGTACCATCTCCAATCTGTGACCCTTTGAGGGATGTCCGACAGGGATTGGGCCTAAATGGGCAGTCGGACATCCCTCTCACCATCCAGGACAGCTGTCTCACAACTGCTCATATGCCTGCCTTCCTAAATGCCCCTAACTGCTTCTGCCTGCTAGCCTGATCACCCCCTAATCACTCCCCTGCCAGCTTATTTGCCCCTAACTGCCCTACCCTGCAGGTTCAGTTGCCTCCAGCTTTCCTCCTCTGCCAGCCTGATCACTTTTAATTGTCCTCCCCTCCAGGCTTGATTGCCCCAATTGCCCTCCTTTGCAGGCCTAGTCCCTCCCAACTGCCTTCCACTTCTGGCCATACTGTCATGGCCATTTTATGTCCACATGGAGTAAGTAATTTTTGACCACATGGGGGCAGCCATCTTGTGTGCTGTAGTGATGGTCAATTTGCATATTATTTTTTTATTAGATAGGATAGAGGCCAGGTGCACAGGTGGGGGGCAGTTGGTTTGCCCTGAAGGGTTTCCTCGATCAGGGTGAGGGTTCCCTTGGGGCGTTGGGTGGCCTCGGTGAGAGGCCTGTGGTGGTTTGCAAGCCAGCCATGCTCCCCAGTGACCCAAGTTAAGGCCGTAATATCTGGGGTTTATTTATCTTCTATAACTGAAACTTTGTAGCCTTGAGTGGACCCAATCCTCCTGCTCATTCCATGGTCGCAGCCATTTTTGTTAGGATTTATTTATCTTCTATAATTGAAACTTTATAGCCTTAAGTGGCGGTCAAGGCATGCCAAGGCTGTGGAAACTTGGCTTCCTCCATTGTTGGGGGCAACTCAAACCACCTGCTCTCTCCAGCTCTTTAACTGCCACCATTTTTGTTGGTATTTATTTATCTTCTATAATTGAAACTTTGTAGCCTTAAGTGGGGGCCAAGGCAGGCCAGGGCAGGTGAAAAGTTTGGCTTCCTCTATTGCCAGGGAAACCCAAGCCTCATGCTCTGTCTGTTGCCACAGCCATTTTGATTAGGTTAAACTGCATACTCGCTCCTGATTGGCTGGTGGGCATGGCTTGTGGATGTAGCAGAGATGTGGTTAATTTGCACATTACTCTTTTATTAGGTAGGATTGCCAGTGTGCATCATATGTACTAGCTAGTTGGTTGATTGGATGGTCAGACAGACGTACAGCCAGTCATTTAGCCATATATATCTATATATCTATATATCTATATCTATATATATAGATATATAGATATATAGGTATATAGATATAGATATATAGATATATATACTAGTGGCCCAGTACATGAAATTCATATATGTAGGAGGGTATCCATCAGCCCAGTCTGCACCCTCTCCAATCTGGGACACCTCTGGAGATGTCTTACTGCTGGTTTACACCCAATCCCACAGGGATTGGACATCCCTCTCATAATTCAGGACCACTGGTTCCTAACCTCTTGCCTGCCTGCCTGTCTGCCTGCCTGATCACTCCTAATCACTTTGCCAGCTGGACTGATGACCCCCAACAGCCCCCCCTTCCAGCCTGATCACCTTTAACTGCCCCCACTGCCGTTTTGATCATCCACTACTATACTACCAGCTGGTCTTATTGCCCCCAGCAGCCCACCTCTGCCAGACTGCTCACCCCTATCTGCCATACCTACTGACCTACTCACCCTAAACTGCCATCCCCTGTGGCCTGATCACGCCCAACTGCCCCCCTTAAAGCCTGCTCATCTGCAATTGTCCCCCATATAAGCCTGCTAGCCTCCAACTGACTCCCCCCCACCAGCCTCCTCATCCCCAACTGTCACCCCCTGCTGGCCTGATCACCTCTAACTGCCTTCCCCTGCCAGCATGATCATCCCTAACTGCCTCTGCCTTGGCCCTGCCACCATGGCTTTGGCTGGAAGGATGTACAGAAGGTCTCCTGGAAGTCCCCCAGTCTAATTAGCATATTACCATTTTATTGATATATAGACTAGAGGCCCAGTGAGTGCACAAATTCATACACCAATGAGGTCCTTTGGCCTTGCCTGCAGGATCAGGCTGAATCCAGTTCTCCAACATCTCCCAAGGTGTCCCAGATTGCAAGAGGGTGCAGGCCAGGCTGAGGGACCCCACCATGGCATGATTGGGGCCAGGGAGTGATGCAGAAAGTTGGCCATCTGAGTAGGGGTCATGGGAGGACTCCAGGGCATATCTGGCCCATTTCACTCAGTCCTGATAGGCCAGACTCCAATAGCAAGCAAACCTACCAATCAGAATGTCTGCCCCCTGGTGGTCAGTGCACATGATAGCAAGCAGTTGAAAGGCCTTAGCATATCACTAACATATTACACTTTGATTGCTTGAACGGCTGACCAGTAGACCAGACACTTAGGACATCAGGCTTTTATTATATAGGACTAGAGGCTCACTCATAAAATTTGTGCATGGGGGGGTGGTTTCCCTCAGCCCAGCCTGCATCCTCTCTAATACAGGACTGCTCGAGGAATGGCCAACTGCTGGTCTAGACCAGCAGTCAGACATCCCTCTCACAATACTGGACTTCTGGCTCCTAATCCCTCACCAGCCTGCCAGCCTGGTAACCCCCAACTGCCCCCCTGCCAGCCTAGTCACTCCTCACTGTCCCCCTGCCATCCTAATCACCCCAACTGACCCTCTTCTGGCCTGGTTGCCCCCAACTGCAACACTCCGCTGGCCTGATTGCCCATAACTGCCGCCCAGGGGCCATGATGTTGTCCTCACCTGCTCCCTCTCTACTATCCTGGTTATCCCTAACTGCCCGCTACTGATATGGTTGTCCCCAACTTTCCCCCCCACCAGCCTAGTCACCACTCACTGCCTCCCATCCTCCCCTCCCCAGCTATCCTAATTCCCCCAACTGCACCCCTTGCTGGCCTGGTCACATCTCACTGCCTCCCCTGCCAGCCTGGTTGCCTCTTACTGCCCCCCTTACTGTCCTGGCCATGCCCAACTGCCCCCCACTGCCTGCCTGGTCACCCCCAACAGTCCCCTTAGTGGCCTGGTTGCCCCTCACGGCCCCCCTGGTTATTCAGTCATCTGGTCATCCCTCACTAACCGCCCTGCCATGAAGCCTGCTTATTTAGTAATTTGGTCATACCTTGGGCCAGCCCTGGGCGTCCAGGCAACCACCATTCAAGGCTTTCCTGAGCCTTGGGCTGGCCCTGGGTGGCTAGAGGGATGAGGACTGGGGACTCTGGAGGCAGGTACACAGAGCAGCCAGACATGCCTGGGGACAGGCTTCCCCAGCAGAGCTAAGGGAACAAGGCGCCACCATCTTTGAGGGCATGGCCATCAATTGGCATATTCCTTCCTTATTGGCTATGGTTGCCACCATCTTTGCGAGGGCATGACAGAATGTTTTTTTTTA
The DNA here is from genome assembly GCA_011751065.1 of Lasiurus cinereus. NCBI lineage: Eukaryota > Metazoa > Chordata > Mammalia > Chiroptera > Vespertilionidae > Lasiurus > Lasiurus cinereus. Next base: position 25,988,671 of record JAAGEH010000286.1, on the reverse strand, counting down.
TTTCTTCTTTGATCTCTTTGATAATCCACTCATTGTTTTGTTTTGTTTTTAATATATTTTATTGATTCTTTACAGAGAGGAAGGGAGAGGGACAGAGAGTCAGAAACATCGATGAGAGAGAAACATGATCAGCTGCCTCTTGCACACCCTTGACTGGTGATGTGCCCGCAACCAGGGCATATGTTCCTGACTGGAATTGAACCCGGTACCCTTCAGGCCGAGGTTCTATCCACTGAGCCATACTGGTTTTGGCACCCACGCATTGTTTAATAATATGCTATTCAGCCTCCAAGTGTTTGAATTTTTATATTTCTTTTTACTGTAGTATATTTCTAATTTTATGCTATTGTGATCTGAGAAGATGCTTGATATGATTTCAATTCTTTTGAATTTGGAGAGACTCTGCCTGTGTCCCAGTATGTGGTCTATCTTTGAAATGACATGTGTCTGCTTGAGAAAAATGTATATTCTGTAGTTTTAGGGTGGAATTTTCTAAAGTTGTTAACTCCATCTGATCTAGTAGTCATTCAGAATTTCTGTTTCTTTGCTGATTTTTTTGCCTAGAGGATTTATTCAGTGATGTCAATGGGGTATTGAAAACTCCTACTATGATTGTGTTGCTCTCAGTCTCTCCCCTGATATCTTCCAGGAGTGTTTTGTTTGTTTTTTTAATGTATTTGGGTGCTCCTGCATTGGGTGCATATATGTTTACAGAGTTATATCCTCTTCTTGTATCAATCCCCATAGTATTATGAAATGGTCTACATTGTCTCTTGTTATGGTCTTCACTTTGAGGTCTATTTTGTCAGATATAAGTATTGCTATTCCAGATTTTTTTTCATTGACATTTGCCTGATAGATACTTGTCCACCCCTTCATTTTCCATCTGTGTAAGTCCCTTATTCTGAAGTGGGTCTCCTGTAGAAAGCATATGTATGGATCATGTTTTTTATCCCCTCAACCACTTGATGTCTTTTGATTGGAATATTTATTCTGTTTATGCTTAAAATTATTATTGATAGGTACTTGTTTGCAGCCATTTTTATTTTTTGTGTCTGTGTTCCTTTTTCCCTTTCTATTTCTTCTTTTTATAGCATTCCCTTTAGCATTTCTTGCATTGCTGGCATGGTAATGATAAACTCTCTTAGCATTATTTTATCTGCAAAGCTCCTGATTTCCCCTTCAATTTTGATTGATAGTATTACTGGATAGAGTATTCTTGGATTCAGTCCTTTGCTTTGCATCACTTTGTATATTTCATGCCATTTTCTTCTAGCTTGGTTTCTTTCTATTGAGAAATCACTTGATAATCTGATGTGGGATCCTTTGAAGGTAAGTCTCTGTCTCTCTCTTGTAGCCTTAAAGATTCTCTCTTTGTCATTTACATTTGCCATTCTAATTATGATGTGTCTTGGTGTGGGTCTTTTTGCTTGGGACTCTCTGTACTTGTATGATATTTTCTTCCCATATCAGAGAAGTTTTCTGTCATTATATCTTCAAATGTATTCTCTAATCCTTGCTGCTCTTCTTGTCCTTCTGGCACCCCTATTATATATATGTCATTTCATTTCATGTTGTCCCAAAGCTCCCTTAGGCTCTCCTCCTGCTTTTTAATTTTTTTTCTTCAATTGGTGTTCAGATTGGACTTGTTTCTCTATCTTATCTTCTAATTTACTAATTCGGTCCTCTGCTTCTTCTAGTCTACTGTTGAAACCTTCCATATCATTTTGTTATTGTTTTCTCTCTTTTTTGGAAGAGAGAAATCACTTTTGATTTCTTCTTGATTTTTGCATAGATTGTTGATTTCCTCATTCATCCAGTTTATGAACTGTATGACCATTCTAAATTCTTTTTCTGTCATATTGCATGGCTCCATTTTTTTTTCTTGGCAAGTGCTCTTTTTCTTTCCTCTGGGGATTGATTCATTGTCTCCCCATTCTCACTATCCCCAGAAGGTCCCAACCCCGAGTGGGGGAGTGGAGGCTGAGCCATGTGCAGTGGGAGCATCAAGCTCCCTGGGTGTTACTGCAGACCTCTGGTACCAAGAAGTGTGGCTGCCATGGGTGCATGGGTCCATGCATGCCCAGAATCAGAGTCACTGGCCCTCAGTGTGACCTCATGTATGCACCTAGAATCAGGGACCTTGCATGCACCATGCTGAAAAAAAAAAAGGTGCTCCAAAAACCAGTCTCCAGGAATATGCCAAGAGCCAGATCCCTGTGTGTTTGCACTGAGAATCAAGTATCGGAGTCTCTGTTGTTTGTGCAGCCTCATACTGAGAATCAGGGTCCCTGTGTGTGTAAATGTGCTGAGAATTGGAGTCACTGGTGCTCAGTGTGTGTGCACAGAGAATCAGGGATCCTGTGTGTGCATTCAATGAGAAAGAGAGTCCTAGTGTGTGTACGCAAAGAGTCAAGTTACTGGTGCTCAGTGCTGCCTTTTGGGGTAGTGGGCTCAGGAGGCCTGCATGCTGAAAAGGCACAACTGTGATGTCCAGCAGTTAGCAGCTGTAGATTGGGAAGACTCAGTTTTTGCTGCTTGCATCCTTGGTTGGATTCCCACACATCCAGCTGTGGCTCACAGAAGTACCTGGGAGCACTCAGAGTGGCCTTTGTGCTGAAGCTGCATGAGCCGCAGTGTCTGTGGGAAGGCAGCTGGGAAGAGGGTAATCCCAATTTCTACTGCCAGGGCCGTATGCCCTTGTTTGGATATGAGTGCTCCCAGTAGGGGCTCACAAAGGAATCCAAGAGCCATATTTGGGATAGTGAGCTCAGGAGGCTGAAACACTGGAAAAGTGCAACTGTGGTGTCTGGTGGTTGGTAGCTGTGGATTGGGAACATTCAGTTTTTTCTGCCAGGACCTTGCATCCTTGATTGTATTCACATGTTCTGTGCTCAGGTGTGGCTCACAGAAGCACCAGGGGGCCATTGCCAGGGTGGAGCACTCAGTGAGCTGAAGCTATGCAACATGCAGTGTCTGTGGGCATATAATCTGGAAGGGAATAGTCCCAATTTTTATTACTGGGACCATGCACCCTTGTTTGGATTCAAGTGCAGGGACTAACAGCAGTACCCAAGAGCTGTCTTTGGGGAATTAGGCTCAGGAGGCCTGCATGCTGGAAAGGCGTGACTGTATTCTCCAGAGGTCTGCAGCCTGGGAGGGGGAAGTCACACTTACTGTGGTGGGAGTTGTGCACCCTTGGAAGTGGAAGTCCTAGGGTCTGCAGATCTCTGTGCAGGGCAGCAAGATTTTGGCTGGAGTGGTTGCAGGGTCGCAGGCAGTATCCAAGGCCAGTCTGGGTGGTGGTGTTGATGAGTTTCTAGAACAGGCTGCTCTCCCCTTCAAGATGGCGAGGGCTGTGTGCCAGAGCCCTGCAGTCAGCCTAGGGAATGCCACGTGGTGGTAGATGATCCCTGTTCAGAAAAGCCTGATCTGCCAGCCTCTGATATTTCTGCCAGATTTAACTGTCCCTCACTTACTCACACAAACACACACACACACACACACACACACACACACCACACAACCTCACACTCTCCTTTTACCCCCTCACTCACTCACACCCTCTTCCTCACCTCTGTCCTGACAGCTGCCATCTTCTGCTCTGCCACAGTATTTTATTATTATTACTAGAGGCCCAGTGCACAAAATTCATGCAAGGGGGTGGTATCCCTGAGCCCAGCCTGCACCCTCTTCATCTGGGACCCTTCAAAGAATGTCTGACTGTTCTGGTAGGATCAGGCCCACATGGGTAGTTGGACATCCCTCTCACAATCCAGGACTGCTGGCTCCCAATTGTTCACCTGCTGCTTTCCTGACTGCCCCTAACCGCTTCTGCTTGCCAGCCTGATCACCCCCTAATCACTCCCCTGCCAGCCTGATTGATGCCTAATTCCTGCCCTGCTAGCCTGATTGCCCCTAACGTTCCTCCCCATCCAGGCCTCATCTCTCCCAACTATGCTCCCCTGCTGGACATACTGTGGTGGCCATCTTGTGTCCATATGAGGGCAGCCATCTTTGACCACATGGGGGCAGCCATCTTAGGTAAAATACTATCTTACTTAAACTTCTCAGATCTCTTGGGCTAAATACATTAATTGATATACACTGAGTGGCCAGATTATTATGATCCCCACATCAGTATTTCATTGAGCCACCTTTTGCCTTCAGTACTGTGGCTATTCTTCTTGGCATTGACTCCACGAGATGTTGAAAGGTGTTGCGACGAATCTGACACCATGCCTGATGAATAGCACTGTTGAGTTTTGTGAGATTTGATGGTTGTGGAACTAGCTGCCTGATGGCTCTTTTAACTTCATCCCACCAATGCTCAATTGGATTGAGATCTGGTGATTATGGGGGCCACCTAAGCAAGGTAAAGTCTCCATGTTCTTGAAACCACTCCTGCACAATTCAAGCACTGTGGCATGGTGCATTGTCTTATTGGGATACACCATCAATATGATAGGATGAACTTGATCAGCAGTGACACTCAAGTATGTTGTGCTATTCAGACATTGTTCTACATGAATTAAAAGGCCCAAATCATGCCAAGAAAACATGCCCCAAACCATAACACTGCCCCCACCAGCTTGAAGGGTTGTGCTCATGCATGTGGGATGCATGCTTTCATGCTGTTTCTGCCAAATTCTCACTCTGCCATTTGCATGATGCAACTTCTACTGTCATGGCAAACAACCTGCTTCTCTGTTTATAATGGTGTGGCCCTCTAACAACTTCAGCACAAAAGTATAGCTAATTTGCCTACCAAAATGTCAGGTGGTCCTAATAATCTGGCCACTTTAGTATATTTCTCCATTTCTGAGTAGACACAACTGTTCTACTGATCAACTACAGTGGATAGAATCTCATATAGCATACATATCATAACTTTTTAGTTTTAGTGGATTTAAGTATATCATCACTCTCACCTTACACTTGATGTATAAAGTTATTGGGGATAGGTCTTAAAATTTAAGCCATATTACTTTAGAATTTTGAAGTGATATCTTTATGTGTCCTAAAATCAAGTGCTGCTTATGAGCTTTTCTTACATCATTCTGATCCCCTATCATCTGTGTTTGAGTTAATTGTTTCTCATTGGCTGAACTGTCTTTCTTTTCCTCCTAAAAATCCTACCTAGACTTTTTGGTTTCCATTATTTCTTAAATTCTTTCATGGATTTGATACACTGGTCCTATTCTTTGAAAATTTTTCTTGAATTTCTATTTTAATATTTCTGTTTAACATATCAGCAATTATAGTTTAATTGCAGAAATCTTTCTTGTTCTCTGAGAATTTCTTTTTATAGCATCTGAGATTTTTCTGACCATATCAAATAGAAAAATTAAAGGTCTTTTATATATTTTATTCTCTATTTTCTCAGTTTCTTTTTCTGAATCTCTATTAAATACTAATGCTAATGCCCATATTATTTTGGCATTTATTATAACCTTGCTCTCTAATGACTTTCTACTGTAAACACCTATATGTGGTATGCTGTGATCATTCTGTGGACTTCAATCTTTACTCTATGCATGAGGCAAGCTGAGTTGAAATGCCAGGAAATGTCATGCCTCAGAAAACATATACCAAACAATGAGAGATGGAGGAAAAGTACTTCAGCATTTTTTGCCTTCAGGCAGAACAATTCATAGTTTAAAATCTCTCAAAGATCCCCAACAAGAATGAGTCAAATTTGTTCATGATCAGAACTTATTCATTAATCTACTCAATATAGCCCTCCCTTCTTTTTCTCATTTGTCCATGCCAGTATCAGTGTATCCTATGATCACATCCCAGGTAAATTACTTGCACTCAAATTTTTGTCTCAAATTTGCTTCAGGGGAACCTACACTAGGACATTCTCTGTTGTAGGATTTTTGCCTAAATGTCAGGTTGTCGTAGCTAATTCATAAAAACTGTTGGGAATTTCTGTGTGCATAGAAACTTCCTTTTAAGAGGTTATGCTTTCAAAATACTAGAGGTGATTTTGCTTCTCAGGGGACACTTGACAACACTTCATTGTCACCAGCAGATGGGGAGTTACAGATAATTTTCTAAATATACATCAATGATGCTGCTAAACATTCTATAATATACATTTGCCCCATATACACAAAAAAAAATTATCCTGTTCTGAATGTTGGCAGTGCTGCTATTGACAATTCCTATTTTAAAGTAATATTACTGAAAGTCAGTTATTTTGCTGAGGATTTTCACAAGATATATGTTCATTTTAAGAAATAAAATTGTACATTTTTAATATCAAAACATTGGGTAATAATTCTTAAATTTACATTTTAATAGTATCTAAGAAATGTAAAATATTTAGGAATAAAATTAATCAAACATATTTGAAATCTCCTAAGTGAAATTAATGAAGACCAACAAATGGAAAGATATATCATGTTTGAAAACAACTAGATGCATTATATATAATATAAATTCCCCAAATTGATCTATAGATAACAACACAATATCAACTGAATTTTACCACCAATTTCATAAACTGATCCTAAATGGATATAAAGTAATAATAATGAAAATAAGCAAAAAGCTGGAGAATTTTTATTACCTGGATTCAAAGTTTATTTGTAAAGATTATTGTAATCAAGACAAATATACTAGTGCAATAGAATAGAGATACCAGAATTTATACCCAAATTTTTAGTTATTTGGGATTTATCCCAGCTTTATAGATATAATTAACATATAACACCATATGAGTTTGTGTGCTCATTGATTTGATGCATACATATTGTGAAATGATTACAACCAGAGAGTTAACACCCCCAACACATCACATAATTATTTCTTTTTCTGTGGTGGAAACATATAAGATTTATTCCCCTACCTACTTTCAAGTATACAATGCTGTATAATTTACTACAATCAACATGCTGCACATTAGTTCCCCAAATCCTAGTCATCTTATAGCTGGAAGTTTGTACTCTTGAACCAAAACCTCTCCATCTCCCCAGTCATTTGTTTTTTAACAAAGTAGGTAAAATAATCCAATTGTTGAAGAAAAGAGTTTACAATTAACAGTGCTAGAAGTAAAGGATATTGGTAAAATAAATGTTATCCTTAACTCCTTTTTAAGAACATAACAATAATTCATTTGAAATGGATCATATACCTAAAAATTGAATCTATAAAGCTTTTAAAAGGGAGCCTATGAGAATGTCTTAGTTATTTTGTATAGGCAAATGTCTATGAGAAAGAACTCAAATGATGACATTAAAAGATAACAATGAAATAAAAAATAATTCAAAGACTACAAAAAATATTCACAAGACATATAGCTGACAAAGGATTAATATCCAGAATATATACAGAGGTCTTTATACCTCAACTGTTTTTTAAAAGGAATGTATTTCAATAAATAGTGCATAAAAGAAGACATACAAATTGTCAATAAACATCTGAAAAATGATCTCTATTGTTTTGAGAGAAATGAAAAAAAAACTCACAATGAAATCTCATTCCATACCCATTAAAAAGGCAAAAGATAAAAACAGACAAACCTCACTAAATATTGACAAGAATGTGGAGCAATCATAATTCTCATACATCATTGGTGGAATTATAAATTGTCAAACCAAGTTTGGAAAAGTCTGTCAAGTTCTTTTAATACTTTTTTTAAATGACAATTAAAACCAAACTAAACATTTCAAGTGTCCATCAGCAGGAAAATGGCTTAACAACTATAACAAATTTATACAATGGAAAATTATCAGGAATAAAAAACAAAATAGCTATTGGTACATGCTATATTGAGGTCAATATAAAAATATTATATGCCAAGTGCTTTCCTAAGTAAAACTGTACTAGCACAAAATAGACAAGCAGATCATTGACTATAGTAAAGGTCCAGAAATAGCTGTAATTACATATGTAAATTTATCAAGTATTATTTGATAAAGATGGCATTTCAAATTAATAAGGCAAAGAAAACATTTAATAAATGGTTCAGGGATAACTAGTCATTTGGAAAAAGATAAAATTAAATCCATACTTCACCACCTAATTCCAAATGGATCATCAATTTAAATGTAAAAAAATAGAGGAAAGAGCCATACAAATATAGAAGAAAACATGTATGAATACTTCCTTAATTTTGGTGTTAGATAAAGAAGTCTTACTGTATTCCAAAATGCAGAGACAATATACTACTATTGATAACTTTACCTAAAAATAGCAGCAAATATTACAACCCCCAAATTACCAAAAATTCCTAATGTGTAAGCAACTCATAAATTAGAGATGCAGGACCAAAAACTCAATATAAAATTTAAAATGAGACACTAAAACAATTCAAATTAAAGGTATAAAAGTAACCCTTTAATTATGTGTAAATATATTCATCCTTACTCATAATTAGAGAAAGATGAAACTTTATTAAGGATAAGAACACATGTAATAGCTTAATCAATAAAGAAAAAATTAAAAAAAAACTTTATTAAGAAAACATTTCTCATTTATTAGGTTGGTGAAAATGAGAAAGAGTAATATTACATTCTGACATCAAGGCTATTGGACACCTTGCACACTCACCCTTTGCTGCTGGAAAGAAAACTCCAGAACCCTTCTGGAGGGAAGTTTCCAATAAAATAACACCATTAAATGTATGCTTATCTTTTGATCCTGAATTCCCATGTCTAGAGATTTATTACAATTATGCACACCTCAAACAAGAAAAAAGATGCTTATTAACAGGGCTATTTCTTGCTGCATTATTTATAATTGCAAAATTTTAGGAAAAAAAATATCAATAAAAAAAGGTTGAATAAGCTATAAAACCCAATTAGATGAGGCACTTTGCATCTGTAAAAAGATTGAGGAAGATCCCTATGTACAAATATGGAATGACATATAATATATATATTTAAATTAAAAATCAAATTACAAATTCCTTTGTATGGTATACAAGTTTTCATGTAAGAAAGAAGGAACAAATAAGGAAATACATATGTATCTGCTCACTAATGCAACAAACAAACAAGCAAACAAACATACACACACAAAAACAAAGGGGAAAAGAGACAAAAGAAGGAAAAATAAATCAAATTGATTATCTGTGGTGTATGAATTGAAACTGGGTAGAAAAATTAGGGAATACAAACAGTATTATGTTATCTTTTGCTCATTTAACAGAAGGAATTAATAATCAGTTTTCTGTACAAAAGATAAGACCAAACTATTAACTAAAAATGCTTTCTTTATTCATCCTCTAACATGATTACTTATTCCAAACTCTGTAAAATTATTCTTTATTACTTACCTTCTCTACCTTACATAAATTTATATATGTCCATTTGTCTTTACTAAGGCATTTTAGAAAATCATTTTTTGTTTATCGTATTTTTAATTGAATTTATTGGGGTAACATTGGTTAATAAAACTCAATAGGTTTCAGGCATACAATTCTACATTGTATTATGTGTTCACAACCCCAAGTCAAGGCTCCTTCTATCACTATATATGGTCCCTATATCCTTTACTATGTCTCCCTACACCCCTTTCTCCCTAGTAATCACCATACTGCTGTCTGTGTCTATGAGTTTTGTTTGGTTTTGGGTTTTTGCTTAAACCCTTCACCTTTTCACCCAGCCTTAAAACCCTCCTCCACTCTGAGAGTTATCAGTCAGTTCCCCATCTATGAATTTGTTTCTATTTTAATTATTAGTTTATTTTATTCATTAGATTACACATGACTAAAATCACGTGGTACTTGTCTTTCTCTGACTTATTTCACTTAGTATAATGATCTCCAGGTCTATCCGTTGCTGTTACAAAGGATAAGATTTCCCTTTTATATAGCTAAGTAGCATTTTATTGTGTAGATGTACCACAGGTTAGTTTGTTGTTTGTTTGTTTGTTTTTTCTCCACTCATCTACTGATGGACAAATAGTTGGGCTGCTTCCATATCTTGACTATTATAAATAAAGCTGCAATGACCATAGGGGTGTATATATTCTTTAGAATCAGCACTTCAGGATTTTTTGTTTATATTCCTAGAAGTGGAATTAATGGGTCATAAGGCAGTTCCATTTTATTTTTTAAGGTAACTTCATACTGCTTTCCACAGAGGCTGTACCAATCTGCATTCTACCAAAAGTGGACAAGGGTTCCCTTTTCTCCACATCCACAACCATCACTTGTTTGTTGATTTATTGATGACTGCCATTCTGAAAAGTGTGATATAATATATCAATGTGGTTTTAATTTGCATTTCTCTGATGATTAGTGATGTTGATCATCTTTTCGTATGTCTATGGGCCATCTATAGGTCCTCTTTTAAAAAAGTATCTATTCAGGTCCTTTGCCCACTTTTTTAACTGGACTGTTAGGCTTTTTGGTGTTTAGTTTTATAGGTTCTTTATATAATTTTTATATTAACCCATTATCAAGTGTATTATTGATTAATATATTCTCTCATTCACTAGGTTGTCTTTTCATTTTGTTGCTGGTTTCTATTGCTGTGCAAAGACATTTTAGTTTGATGTAGTCCCATTTATACATTTTTTTTATGTTTACCTTGCCTGAGAAGATATATCAGAAAAAATACTACTACAATAAATAACTGAGATCTTACAGTGTATGTTTTCTTCTAGAATTTTTGTGGTTTTGAGTCTAAAATTTAATTATCTAATCCATTGTGAGTTTATTCTTGTGTATGGTGTAAGGTGGTCTAGTTTCACTTTTTGCATGTACCTGGTCTAATTTTCCCAACCCCACTTATTCAATAGGGTATCATTACTGCAATGTATGTTTTTGCATCCTTTGTCAAATATTAATTGATCAGAAACTTTCTGGGTTCTGTATTTTGTCAGATCTACATGACTATTTGTTTCTAAATGATGCTATTTTGATTACTATGATCTTATAATATAGTTTGACATCAGGTAGCATTATTCCTCCACCTTTAATAATATTTCTCATAACTGTTGTGGATACATAGTTTTTTGAAGTTCCATATAAATTTTGGAATATTTGTTCTTCTGTGAAAAACTGTGATTGGTATCTTGGCAGGAATTGTGTTGAACCTACAGATTTGGGTAATATGAATATTTTAATTATGTTAATTTTTCCTATTTATGAACATAGTACATGCTTCCATTTATTTGTATCTTCTACAATTTCTTTCTTTTGGATCTTATAATTTCCAAATACAGGTCTTTTATATGTTTCGTTACATTTATTCATAAGTATTATTTTTATACCATTGTAAATGGAATTGTTTTCTTTGTTTCCTTTTCTGATAGTTCATTATTTCTGTATAAAAATATAACTAATTTCTGGAATTTATGTTTATGTACTGCTACTTAGATGAATTCATTTATCAGTTCTAGTAGGTTTTCGGTGGAACCTTCAGGATCCTTTATATACACTATCATGCCATCTGCAAATAATAATAATCACTCCTACCTTTTCAATTTAGATGCTATTTATTACTTCTTATTGTCTGATTGCTGTTGTTAGGGTTTCCAGTATTATGTTACATATGAGGGATGAGAGCAGATATCCCTGTCTTGTTCCTGATCTTAACAGAAATGCTTGTAGTTTTTACCTACTGAGTATGACATTGGTTGTGAGTTTGTCATATATGTTATTTATTATGTAGAGGTATGTTGCCCCTATCCCCACTTTACTGAGAGTTTTTATCATAAATGGAGTTTGGATATTATACAATGTTGTCTGAATCTATTGATATGATCATGTGGTTTTTATCCTTCTTTTTGTTTATTTGGTGTATCACATTTATTGGTTTATGGATAATGTTGTTGTCTCAACATTGCATATCCAGAATAAATTCCCCTTGACACTTGTGTGACTGGACTGATCAGCAGACCCTGAGTGATGGGTGAATGAATTACTCTGACACATGTTTCTATAAAAGAGAGGCTATGGAACTGCTTGGTTATAAGGACCAAATAGCCTTGATTGCCTGCTTCCTTAGGCTTTTATTGTAACAACTAGAGGTCCAGTGCATGAAATTCATGCACAGGGGATGTGTTCCTCAGCCCAGCCTGTCCTTTCTCCAATGTGGTACATCCCTTTCGAAATCTAGTACTGCTGGCTCACAACTGCTCACCTACCTGCCTTCCTGATCACCCCCTAACTACTCTCCTGCCAGCCCGATTAATGCCTAACTGCTCTCCTGCCAGCCCAATTAACCCTAACTTCCCTCCCATGCAGACCCAGTAACCTCTAAATGCTCTCTCCTACCAGCCACATCTTACATAACTGCCCTCCCCTGCTGGTCATACTGTGATGGGCATCTTGTGTCCACATGGGGACAGCCATCTTGTGTGTTGGAGTGATGGTCAATTTGCATACTACTCTCTTATTAGATAGGAGGATAGAAGCCTGGTGCATGGATGGGGGCTGGCTGGTTTTGTCTGAAGGGTGTCTGTAGCAGGTTGGGGATTCTTTTGGGGTGTGGGGAAGCCTGGGAAAGGGACTTGTGGTGGTTTACAGTCCAGCCACACCCCCTGGTGACCCAAGCATAGGCCAGGGCCAATTGTAAGCAGATATCTGGGTTTATTTATCTTCTATAATTGAAAATTTGTAGCCATGAGTGGAGGCCAGGGCAGGCCAACGTGGTGGGAAGCTTGGCTTCCTCCATTGCCAGAAGCTACCCAAACCTCCTACTTGCTACAGCTCCATGGCAGCCATCATCTCAGTTGGATTAATTTGCATACTCGCTCTGATTGGCAGAGTGATTGTCAATTTCCATGTTTCTCTTTTATTATTGTAGTTAGCTTGAACTAAAATTAACTATTAGATACTATCAGCAGGCTAAATATCCTTGAGAAAATATTGCTTCTACAAGGTAATGTCTAAAGGCTAAACATAGAGATTCCAATAAAACACCCAGGTGCTCCAACTTGTTTGGAAAAGTCAAGGCAAGAGCTGCTGCCTTTGCCAGGTCCCCCTTGAGGTCTCCCACCTTCTGGAGAATCTTCCTAACAGACTTCTAACCAAGTCCCATGCTTCCTCACACTGGTGTATGATATTGTTAATGTATTGCTGGATTTAGTTTGCTAATATTTTGTTGAGGATTTTAACACATATGTTCTTCAAGAACATTGGCCTATATTTTTTTTTTCTTTGCAGTGTCTTTACTTAATTTTAGAATAAGGATAATACTGGCCTCATAAAATAATCTTGAAAGTCATTCATCCTCTTAAATTTTGTTTATTTTTATAAATTAAATCTTTATTATTCAGATTATTACATTTGTCTTTCTTTTTTCCCCTCCATAGCACCCCTCCACCCACCTCCCACCCTGCCTTCTGCCCTTACCTCCCTCCCATTGACCTCATCCATAGGTGTATGATTTTTGTCCAGTCTCTCCCTGTACACCCCTTACCCCTTTCCCCCTGACAATTATCAGTCCACTCCCTTTCTGTGCTCCTGATTCTATTATATTCACGTTTATTCTGTTCATCAAATTTTTAATTCACTTAATTTTTAGATTCACTTGTTGATAGATATGTATTTGTTGTTCATAATTTTTTGTCTTTTACCTTTTTCTTCTTCCTCTTCTAAAAGAGTACCTTTCAGCATTTCATATAATACTGGTTTGGAGTTGATGAACTCCTTTAGCTTTTTCTTATCTGTGAAGCTCTTTATCTGCCCTTCAATTCTGAATTTTAGCTTTGCTGGATAGATTATTCTTGGTTGTAGGTTCTTGCTATTCATCACGTTGAATATTTTTTGCCACTCCTGTCTGGCCTGCATTGTTTCTGTTGAGAAATCAGCTGACATTCGTATGGGTGGTCCCTTGTAGGTAATGAACTGTTTTTCTCTTGCTGCTTTTAATATTCTCTCTTTGTCTTTTGCTCTTGGTATTTTAATTATGATGTGTCTTGGAGTGGTTCTCTTTGGATTCCTTTTATATGGGGTTCTGTGTGCTTCCTGGACTTGTAAGTCTATTTCTTTTACCAGATGTGGGAAGTTTTCAGTCATTATTTCTTTAAATAGGTTTTCAGTATCTTGCTCTCTCTCTCCTTCTGGCACCCCCACAATTCTATGCTTGAAGCTGTCCCAGAGGCTCCTTACATTATCTTCACATTTTTGGATTCTTTTCTCTTCTTGCTTTTCCAGTTGAATGTTTTCTGCTTCTTCATATTTCAAATTTTTGACTTGATTCTTGCCTTTCTCTAGTCTGCTGTTAGGACTCTGTATAATATTTTTTATTTCAGTCAGTCTATGTTTAATTTCTAGTTGGTCTTTTTTCATCTCTAGTTGGACCTTTTCCATCTGTAGTTTGATCTTTTGCATCTCTAGTTGGTCCTTTTGCATCTCCTATTGGCTCTTGGTAACTTTATCCAACTTTTCTAGGATATTCTTGAAAAACCTTATAAGCCTGGTTTTGAACTCTATATCCAGTTGTTTGTTTTCCTCCATTTCTTTTGTTTGTGATCCCTTCCCTTGTCTTGGCATTTTCACTATGCCGGGAGAAGTTCTGTGTTGGATTCAGCCTTATGACACCAGACTTGCAAAACCGCAGAAGCCTCTCAGTTGAGCTTGGGATGGGTGGAGTCTCAGGGCTTGAGGGACCACCTTGCCTTCCAGTCGGCCCCGGCCTCCATGGCCGCAGAGTCTCACATGACTGGGTAATCGCTGGAGCGGTCCTTGTGCATTCACACAGTGCCTCTAGACCGCTGCCTTTCTGGCTCCCCTGCGCTCCTGGACCACACGAGTCTAGGTCCTCAGGATTTCATCCGAAACAGGGGCTTAGTGGAGTCAGAAGTGGCACAGTTGGGAGGGTCTGTCTTCCGTCAGTGCAGTGCGCACCACCAGAACTCTGATCTTTTTCGACTCCCCTAAATTTCCGTGCACCTCTCCCTTTTCACAGTCCAAACTCCCCCCATATGAGTTTTGGCTGGATCTGGGGCTTAGTGTTGTTGGATAAGGGGTTCAGTGCCTTTCAGAGTCTCAGTTTCCCTCCTGCCAGAGAAAACCAGCCAGGTACTCCAGCACCCGCTCTCTTCTCGCGTCTCCGTGCCTCAGCTTTTTGCAGCTCCTCTGGGTCTCCGTGAGCCCCTCTCTTTCTCTCTAGTTGTAGAATTTCCACTCAGCCAGCTTTCCTGTGGCTCTGGATGATGTCCATTCTGTCTTTTAGTTGTAGTTTTGAAACTGTTGTGCGAGGCAGCAGTGTAGGTGTTTACCTATGCTGCCATCTTGGATTCTCTCCTTTTATTGCTTCTTAAGGCAGAACAAGGTGTCCTCCATCCTCTTAAATTTTTTAAATAGTTTGAGAAGGGTAAGTGTTAGTTCTTTGAATGTTTGCTAAAATTCCTCTCTGAAGACATCCAGTTAGGACTTGTGTTCCTTGTGAGTTGTTTTTAATTACTGCTTCAGTTTCATTAGTTGTGATCTGTTTGTCTATATTCCCTCATTCTTCATGATTCAGTTTTGAAAATGTATATTTCTAGGCATTAATCCCTTTCACCCTGATTATCCTGATTATCCAATTTGCTGGCATATAGTTAGTCATATTTTCTTAGAATACTTTGAATATCTTTAGTGTCGGTTGTAACTTCTCTTTCATTTCTGATTTTATATATTTGGGTCCTTTCTCTTTATTTCTCTTTTTGATGAATCTGGTTAAAGGTTTTTCAATCTTGTTTATATATTCAAAGAATCAGCTCTTTGTTTTATTAATATTTTACATTGTTTATTTAGGCCCTATTTTGTTTATTTCTGTTATAATATTTATTACTTCCTTTTCTCTACTCACTTTATTCTCTATTCATTGTTCTTTTTCTGTTTAATTAATGTATGTGAGATTTCTCTTGTTTCTTGAGGTAGGCATATAATGCTATAAATTTCCCTCTTAGTTTGTTTTCCCTGTGTCTTATAGATGTGGAGTTGTTGTGTTCTCATTTTCATTTGTTTCAAGGTATCTTTTGATTTCTTCCTGATCTCATTGCTAACCCATTCATGATTTAGTAACATGTTATTTAGTCTCCATGTCTGTGTGTGTGTGCTTAGTATTTTTCTTTTGATTGATTTCTAGTTTCATACCATTATATTTGGAGAAGAAGCTTGATATATTTTTAATCCTTTTAAGTTTATTGAGACTTATTTTGTGCCTTGATATGTGGTCTATTTTTTAATATGTTCCATGTGTATTTGAAAAGAATGTATATTCTGCTGTATAGGGATAAAATGCTCTGAAGCTATCTATTAAATCCAAGTTATCTAGTATGTAATTTACAGCCAGTGTTTCCTTACTGATTTTCTTTCAGGAAGAACTATCCATTTATGTCAATGTGGTCTTAAAATTCTCTACTATGACTATATATTACTATCAATATCTCCCTTTGCAACCATCAAGATTTGCTTTACATATATAGGTGCTCCTAGGTTGGGTACATAAATGTTTACAAGAGTTATACCTCTTGTTAGATTGCTCCCTTTATCATTGTGTAGTGACCTACTTTGCCTCTTTCTGCAGCCTTTGTTTTAATGTCTATTTTTTTCTGATATAAGTATTACCATCCCAGATTTTTTTCTCTTTCTATTTACAAAAAGTATCTTTTCCCATCCCTTTAATTTTAGTCTGTGTGTATCTTTTCTTCTGAGATGGGTATGTTGGACACAGTATATACATGGCTTTGTTTTCTTATCCATTCAGCTACCCTATGTTTTTTGTTTCTTCTTTTTTTAATATATATATATTATTGATTTTTTACAGAGAGGAAAGGAGAAGAATAGAGAGCTAGAAACATCGATGAGAGAGAAACATCGATCAGCTACACCCAGCACGCCCCCCACTGGAGATGTGCCTGCAACCAAAGTACATGCCCCTGCTGGAATTGAACCTGGGACCTTTCAGTTTGCAGGTTAAAGCTCTATCCACTAAGCCAAACTGGTCTCAGCTACCTTATTTTTTTTATCAAAGTGTTAATCTATCCATATATATATATATATATATATATATATATATATATATGTAATCTCCTTTTATTATTTCACTCTATTCCTCTGTTGTTGTTGTTCTTCTTCTTCTCCTCCTTCTCCTTCTTTAGTACTAGTCTGGTTATCACAAACTCTTTAGCTTTTTTTTATTTCTCTTTAAATATTAAATGACAACCTTGTTGGGTAAAATAGTATTGATTGTAGGCCCTTGGTTTTCATCATCATCATTATAAAAGGCCAAGAGGTGCCACGACCAAAACAACCAAACAACTGGTCACCATGAAGTGCATGGAGCACCTCTTGATCCCTCCCCTGTGGCCTACAGGATCCAATTGCAGCAAGGCTAATGGCTGGTGGGCAGGTAGGTGAGGGGAAGAGGGCGCACAAGACTCACACGGGTGGGCAGGGCTACAAGAGGGGCAGTGCAGTGGGTGAGTGGGTGGACCTGTGAGTGCAGCAAGGTGAGTGTGGGTGGGAGGGGCCATGTAATTTCACACATTGGGCCTCTAGTCCTATATAATAAAGGGATAGTATGCAAATAGACCAAATGGCAGAACAACTGAACAACCAATCAAAGTGTAATATGCTAATGATATGCTAAGGCTGCTCAACTGTTTGCTATGATGGGCACTGACCACCAGGGCGCAGTCAAATAATTGACCAATTGTTATGACATGCACTGACCACTAGGGGGCAGATGCTCCGACAGGTAGTTTAGTTTGCTGCTGGGGTCTGGCCAATTGGGACTGAGCAAGATGGGCCAGAAATCCCCTGGAGCCCTCCTGTGTTCCCTCCCCAGCATTATCATGCACCAGTGGGGTCCTTCAGCCTGGCCTGCACTCTCTCACAATCTTAGACCCCTTGGGGGATGTTGGAAAGCCAGTTTCTGCCTTATCACACAGGTCACTTCCCTTGGGAGGGTGCTAGACACATGGCTCAAAGCTGATGAGTGCTGCTGCAGCAGTGCAGCCCTCTCCTGATCGGGATTGATTGGGCACAAGCCTGTGGCAGGCACAGTGGGGCCAGGATGAGTGGGAGCAGCAGGTAGGAGCTACAAGTATCGTTGGACTGCGGGTTTCAGCCTAAACCCTGCAGGTCACCCAGAAGGACCCCACTCATATGTGAATTTATGCACTAAGCCTTTATCCTATATAATAAAAGGCTAATATTCAAATAGACTGAATGGTGAAACAACCAGTCGCTATGGCATGTGCTGACCACCACGGGCTACATGCAGAACATGGCAGGCAGCAGACTATGGAATATGGCGAGTGTTGTCCACAGCAGGATGGTGGAGCAGGTGAGTGGGGGCACCAGACCAAGGCAGGGCACTGGTTGCTGTCATTGGGGCAAACCTCTGGTGGTTACTGAAAATTCTTTGCTCCTGAGTACCATGGTCCCACCTGGCACTGGCACCTGATCCCCTCTCAGGGCTTTTCCACCTCTCCCTGCTCCTGAGGGGCAATCAAGGCTGGGAGCCACCACTCTCACCTACTACCAGCAATGGCCCCACTCACACCCATTGCCAGTGCCCAGCGCAGGTCCCAAACAAGGTTGCCAGCAGGCAGGTGACCAAAGATCGCAATGGGAGGGGCCAGATGAGGGTGCAGAGGATTGGCTGAGACCTACTCTTCTGCCCACCATAGCCTTGCAGCCCACAGTTCCTTTCAAGGTACATGAATTCATGCACTGGACCCCTAGTTTTAAAAATTTCTTGCAACTCAATCTGGCCTAAAATGTTTCTGATAAGAAATCAGGTGACAGTCTTATGGGACTTCTCCTGTAGATAACTGTCTTTCTCTTGCTGCTTTTAAGATTTTTCTCATTGTTTTTCTTTCGTAAATACTCATCTGAGAATGTTTATTGATTTTTTATAAAGAGTAAGGGAAAGAGAGACAGACAAGAGAGAAACACTGATGTGAAAGAGAAACATTGACTGGTTGCCTCCCATACACATTCTGAAAAGGGATTGAAACTGCAACCTTGATATGTGGTGTGACTGGCAATCAAATCCCTGACCTTTCAATTTCATATATAATGCTCCAACTAATTGAGCCACAGCAGCCAATGCTAGATTCTCTCATTGTCTGTAACATTTGTAATTTAATTATGGTGTGTGCTGTGTAAGCCTCTTTGGGTGTGATTGGGATTCTCTATATTTCCTGAATTTCTATTGTCTTTTCCTTCACCAGTTTAGGAAAGATTTTAGTAATTATTTTTTCCAATGTGTTTTCTATCCCTTGTTCTCTCTCTTCTCCTTGTACTCCTATGATGTGAATGTTGTTACATTTCATGTTTTCCCAAATATCCCTTAAACTATCCTCATTTTTAAAATTCTTTTTTCTTTTTGCTCCTTTCATTGGATGTTTTTTCTACTTCGTCTTCCAAATTGCTGATTTAATCCTCTGATTCATCCACCTACTATTTATTTCTTCCAGTGTATTCTTCATTTCAGGTATTGTATTCCTCATTTCTGACTGGTCCTTTTTTATGGCTTCTATTTCCTTTTTTATGCTCTTAAACATCCCTATAATTTTTAATTTGAACTCTTTATCAGATAAATTGCTTGTCTCCAATTCATTTAGCTCCTTTTCTGGAGATTTTTTCATGTCCTTTCATTTGGGGCAAGTTTATTTGTCTTCCCATTTTGACTGTCTTTTGATGATTGTTTCTATGTAGTAGATAAATCTGTTATGACTTCCAGTATTGATGGGGTAGCCTTATGTAGTAGAGGTTCTGTGGGGTCGAGTGGAGCAGTCTCTTTGTTCAGCTAAGCTGAATGCTTCAGGAATGTTCTTTGTGTGAGTTATTTGGGCCATCCAATTGTAATTTAGTTTTGATTTCTATTATTTCATTTATGCAGGGGACAACATTCATGCTGGCTGACTATGAGGCTCAACCACAAAAATGGAGTGTGAGCTGTTGTGCAGGTGCTGAACATATGAAGCATAATTTGCCTTAGCAGAGTTTGGTCCCAGCTGAAATCTCCCTTTATGTATGCCTGTTGTGAAGCTTATCAAATCCTGCTCTGATGGTGTCTGAAGCTGACCACTAAGTGTGTTGTCTCCGGGCCTCTTCAGAAGGACTCTGGTACAGGTCAATGTTAGACACCCTATTACTGGCCCTGGGCACATTTTTTAGACCTTTGAACAATCCAGGTTGTAGTTGCCTTTATTGGGCCTGGATCCACACAGGAAGAGCCAAGCTGCACACAAAAGCCAGAATTTACCAGCATCAGTCCAAGGACATACCAGCAAAAGTGTAAAGGCACCCTAATATCTGCCTCCACCTCCTGGCTGTCTGTTAGTTTCAGTCATTTGAAAGAGTCTCTGGATATGCTCAGCTTTCATGAGGTAGGTTCTCAGTGTCACCTAGTAGGAGCAAGTGGTGTTCACCAGATTGACACAGGTATAAACTTGATGCCACTGTTGGGTCTGAGGCCACTCAGCAAATATCCCAGGGTATACCAAGTTGCCACCTGCTGAGTACTTACACTCCTTACCAATATTGTTGGGGCAGCATCTCAGAAATTCATCCGGATGAGGTCAGCATTGTTTATTAGGACCAAAAGACCAAAATTTGGCTCTGTGAATAGAATGCCCTGCTCAGGTGGGTGTGCAAGAAAAAGATGTACCCTGTTATAGAGCCAACCACTGGGAAAATGTTGCTCGTCAATCGCCCATGAGGAGATACTGGTCAGACCTTGGAAAGGTAGGAATATGACCCTTGTCTCAAAGCCACACAACTCAGTCATTAAGACCCCCTGTGTCTGCCCAGACTTCTTCACCCTGGCCAAGGCTGCTGACTCCTCAGCAGGATGCAAGCTCTGCAGAGTGGGGTGAAAGGAAATCCAGAGGATGGAGCTATTACTTACCCTCAGGCTTCTGCTTTAAAAGGGAATGTTCCACCCAAGAATGGTGCCATTTGCAGTATATAAGAATAATAACACAGCACAGGGATCCTGATAGCTGTCCCACCAGAGCCACAAACCCCAGATTCTCCTAAGGCACCTTTACTCCACTAGCCCTTTCAGAGGACTCCTGTGTCTCTAGCAGACTCCTGTCTCTCCTTGATATACAGAAATCCTACTGTTTTTCACAACCAGATGTCTTATGGGCACCTCTTCCCAGCTCTGGTGCCCAGCCTGGTGTGGAGACCAACATTTCTCATGGGGAACCTGCACTGAGATATCCCTCAGGAACCTTAGACATGCCTTTGGAAGCTAGGCCAGGCCTT
The DNA here is from genome assembly GCA_011751065.1 of Lasiurus cinereus. NCBI lineage: Eukaryota > Metazoa > Chordata > Mammalia > Chiroptera > Vespertilionidae > Lasiurus > Lasiurus cinereus. The sequence goes on along the minus strand of JAAGEH010000286.1, from coordinate 25,967,493 downwards.
TTCGCATATATGCCCCTCCTACAGGTCTAGATGTGGCTTCTTCTGTAAAACATTGGCTATAAACTTCTCTTCAGCTAGTCTTCAGTTGGTTACTCAGGATGATAATTTTATAGTTTAGTTATAATTCCAGCTTGAATTATAGGAGAAGGTGAGTGTACCTTCCACTTAATCCACTATCATTTTAGATACTAGAAAAATTTTTGGAAGACTGAATTCATTCAGGGTTTTAACTTTCTAGACAACATAATTCTGTAGTTTATCTACCTAATAAAAAGAGTAACGTGCTAATTGACCATACCTTCATGACACACAACAACCAATCGGGAGTGAGTATGGAAATTAACCCAAAAAATATGGTGGGTTAATTTGCATATGCAGACCAGTCAGGGTGAGGTGGATGTTTCTGCACCATCCCAGCCACTCCGGGCATCTGGGCAGTGTGGGAAGACAGAAAGATGGCTCCAGGCCAAAGCAGAAAGGCAGCTCTGGGCCAGAGCAGAAATTTGGCTCCAAGCCAGAGCAGACAGGCTGCTCTGGCCAGAGCGAAGGCCGTGCCAGCAGCCAGGGGAAGGAAGGCTCATTCTTGCATGAATCTTTATGCATTGGGCCTCTAGTCTTTTATAAAAGATGATTTTTTTTTAAAATATCAAAGGCTTTGGAGTCAGAGTTCTGTGTTTGGCTCTGGCCTTTATTTTCTTCATATGGTATTTTCAAGATAAGTGATATAGTATGTAAACTATCAAATACTCAAGAAATATACCCAATAAATGTTTTTTCTGTTCTTCCAAATTATTTTTCTGTTCTTCCAAATTATTTAAGGAAAAATTGTATCACTCTCAGCAGACTTGATCACTAAGTAATTGCATGGATGCTCAAGTAATATTAATTGAATATTTTATTAAAATTATAGTTATTTTGGCCTAACAAAATAATGTAATTAAAAATGGCAATTGAGAAAATTCTTAGATATTAAAGCCAAAATTAATTGTATTTAATGAAGTTTTTTTTAAAAGAATATGTCTGGGGCAAAAAAAGATCATAGATCTGAACTATACACTGAAAATTACAAAGCATTATTAAAATAAATTGAAAAAGACCCAACAAAAATGGAAAAATATCCAGTGTTCATGGATTAAAATGATCAATATAGTTAAAATGGCCATATTACCAAAAGCAACATACAGATTTAATGCAATCATATGAAAATCCTAATATCATTTTTTTTTAAATTAAAAGATAAATCATCAGATTTGTATGGAACCACAAAAGACCCCAACAGCCAAAGCAATGCTGATAAAAAAAGAAGGAAGCTGGAGGTTTCACACTAATCTGATTTCAGATTATTCCACAGAGCTATGATAATCAAAACAGCATGGTATTGGCAGAGAAACAGACACATAGATCAGTGGAACAAAATAGAGAACCAGGATATTAAACTACATATATACAGACAGATAAATTTTTTTAAGTATATTTTATTGATTTTTTTACAGAGAGGAAAGGAGAGGCATAGAGAGCTAGAAACACCAATCAGCCGCCTCCTGCACTCCCCCTATTGGGGATGTGCTCACAACCAGGATACATGCCCTTGACAGGAATCAAAGCTGGGACCTCTCAGTCCCCCGACCGATGCTCTATCCACTGAGCCAAACCGGTTTCAGACAGACTGATAATTTTTAACAAAGGAGCCAGAAACACAATGGAGTACAGATAGTCTTTTCAATAAATGTTGCTGGAAAAGTTGGAAAGCCATATTCAAAAGAATAAAACGAGAACAGAGTGTGTCCCCATGTAGAACAAAATGCTCAAAGATCTAAATATAAGACCCAAAACAATAAGTTACATAGAAGAAAATATAGGTAACAAACTTATGGACTTTGGTCATAGAGAACATTTTATGAACTTGACCCCGAAGGCAAAAATAAATGACCTAGATTATAGCAAACTAAAAAGTTTTGTGCAGAAAAAGAAACTGACAATGCAACACACAGACAGTCAACCAGTTGGGAGATGATATTTGCAAACAGTAGCTCCAGAAAAGGTTTAACTTCCAAAGAACTCATAAAACTTAATACCAAACAAACAACCCAATCAAAAAACTGACAACAGATCTGAACAGAGGCTTCTAAGAAGACATTCAAACAGCCAATAGATATATGAAAAAAAGTTCAACCTCACTAGCAATTAGGGAAATGAAAATCAAAACTACCATGAGATACCACCTCACACTTATTAGTGTGGCTATTGTCAACAAGACAAAGCAATAACAAGTTGTCAGAGAGGTTTTAGAAAAATGGAAACTCTCATTTACTGCTAGTAGAAATATAGACTGGTATAACTATGAAAAAGAGTCTGAAAAGTCCACACAAAAATTAAGAATAGAACTAATATCTGTCTCAGTAATCCCTCAGTATATTCCCAAAAAACTTGAAAATATGTACTTGCAAAGATATATGAAACCCTATATTCAGTGCAGCTTCATTCACAGTGGCCAAGACTTTGAAACAACCAAAGTGTCCTAAGATAGAGGACTGAATAAAGAAGATGTGGTACATACACTACTCAGCCATAAAAAGGAATGAGATACTGCCATTTGCAACAACATGGATGGACCTTGAGAATATTATGCTATGTAAAATAAGTCAGTTAGAAAAGCTAAGAACCATATGCTTTCACTCATATGTGAAATATAAAACTGAAACTCATGGACATAAACAGCAGTGTGGTGGTTGCCAGAGGTAAATGAATGGGGGCTGAATGGAGTTCTAATATATGATTACAGGAAAAGATTTAACTTTGGATGGTGGGCAAACAGTGCAATATACAGATCTTACAGAAATCCACACCTGAAATCAGTATGATCATATAAATCAATGTCATCCCAATAAATTTTTTAAAAAGAGCATAGGTCTGAAGGTTTATTAAAGATAACTTTCAAAGGTGTTTAAATTTTATTTCCTATTTAGTCAAATTTAAAAAAATTAATTTTGTGAGAGAAGATTTAACTGTAGTAGATAATTTTCATGCATTTTTATTTCATAAATTCTTTCATTCTCAGGACAAAATTGAATGCTACTTACAGAAGAGCATGTCCATTCTTAGTAAATCAAGAGATTTAAATACATGCTTTCAGACCATGTACTAAAATGATTCTTCAAGTACCTTTTTTAACTTGATTTTAACTTCACTGCTCCTTTAGTAGCTGAGTCATTTGCCAACTGAGTATTTTTTTGGACATTTCATTCCCAAGTAAGTCTTACACATCTGTTATACCCATCAATTAAAACTTCAAAATTATCATAATTCAGAATTTGAGAAGATTATGATTTAAATGCACCGATGTGATCTTTGCTCAATTTTCATAAGATTTCCCTGGGTTTATAATTAAATTATGACATACATTCTCTTTATGTTTAAATTAGCTTCCTCATAAAAGTATTCTATGTTTATTACATATTTTTGAGCATCCAGACAACAATGTAGTATTTGAGATCAAATTTATTAAAAGTGAACTATTCAAGAATACAGTAAAATAAGCCATAACATAATCTTTATCTTTTTAGTGATTCATCAAAATAGGCTAATCACATCACCAAAAGGAAAATGTAATTGAGATGAAAATGATACATTAACCAATAAGTCATCAGTCTTTAATAACACAAAAAATGAATTGTAATAAAATTTAATTTGTAATGTAATGATTACTGAGGGAGGAGTACTTCATTTAGACTATGTAAATTGACTATAGAATGAAGAAGAGTGTCGGAGTTCTTTTCCCAGCCTTATAAAGGGTTCAGCATTCTGGAGAAAGGGGCTGTGCATAGATGATTAAAAAGTCCAGAGATGAAAAATAATTTTGTAAGGCATTGGGGGTTCAGAAGATCTTCAGCTGAAGGAGCTAAAGACTCTACCTTGTTTAAGGACCCCATGGTATTTATTAAACACAATTTGTCCCAAAGCAAGGTGGAAATATACACTTCAAAGGGTAAGGTATCAAAGGGTAGAATACAGAATCATTATCAGTTTGGGGAATAGCCTACAGATGTTCAGGTATTTGGCCAACAGGAGGCAATAAAATGCCCTGAGCTGTCTGGCAGTTAACAATCCTATTCAGGTTTGGGGGAAGTGCCATTTAGCCGTTTCCAACAACTAAACTACATATGTGGCTCACCCTTGTTGAGTTGCTCAAGTTTCATCAACCTTTTGGTAAAACTCTTGTAACTATTACATGCTGGAATTGGTTCTGGGCAGAGGAGATTAATATATATGTTTTCATGTATAACGCTGCTTCTACAAAATCCTAAAATATATATACTTTTAAGTATTTTTTGCTTCCTAAAAGGAGTTTAATCAAATATTATAGCATAAACCATTTGATTAACATAATTTTTTTCATTATTTAGTATTTAGCCATCTGTTCAATTAGAATTCCACTCACATACACACTAGATGTTTTCCTCACAAGTTTAAAGTTAGTAACATGCCACTTCAAATTCAGTTATTATAACAAACCATGAAGCATGTTAAAATTTATTAAAATTTAAAACAAAACTGTGTTTTATAGCTAAGAAGGATATGAGACTTCTGATATAATCAGAAGCTCAATGACTTTTAAGTATTAGGCAAACTTACCTAAGTAATTGTGTAAATATGTATATGTGTATTTTTGTTTAATGTATGTGTGTGAATGTTGATCAATAGTTTCAAAATATTTTGAAAAATTAAATTATTTAAATAATTTTATTAATAGATGATCATTACAACTTTTTCTGGAATTTATCTGATCTTTGTAAAATGAAACAGAGCTCCTTTATATATATCGAAGCTTAGAAATATAGGAATAGAATATGTATAAAATCATCATTTATGAAACATAGAAACTCTCAAGCTTTTAATATAATTTAGAATTCTAAGTTGTCAGAATGTCTCCAACAAATAATTAAGTAGCCTGTTCATAAACCTATACTGATAAGGAACTTTATCTTTCTAGCTAGTCAAAGCATGATTGTATAAAATTGAATTCTTTAAATTACTGATATAAAATTATAACTTGCAGAATTTAGTCATACAACATGGGAATCCATGTGGAATTGAATGAATTTTTTCTTTATTATAAAAGTAATGAATATATTTAATTCCATGGTCATTATTCAGAATCAAAATAAATATGATAGTAATATGTACCTAATTTAAGAAAAAGATGCAGTTCCTTCACAGCTACAAATTATTGAGCACTGAATTCTGACAATGGTTACTAAAAGTGTAATTTTTATCCTATATAATAAAAGCCTAATATGCTAAGTGTCCCATTGACCAATCCGCCTTTCAACCAATCAAAGTGTAATATGCTAATGATATGCTAAGGTTGCTCAACCACTTTCTATGACATGCACTGACCACCAGGAGTCAGATGTTCTGACAGGTAGGTTAGCTTGCTGCTGGGGTCTGGCCAATTGGAACTGAGAAAGACATCCTGGAGCTCTCCTCCCCAGCTGGCCAACCTCCTTGACACCAATCGTGCACCGATGGGGTCCCTTGGACTGACCTGCACCCTCTCACAATCCAGGACCTGTTGGGGGATGTTGGAGAGCCAGTTTCAGCCTCAGGCTAGGCCAAGGGATCATCCCACTGGTGCATGAATTCATGCACTGGGCCTCTAGTTTGACATAAAAATGTAATCTTAGAGGTAGAACTAGTTTGATAAGGTTCCTAGTAGCTCTGAATGTGACTAAGGTAGGGTATTTTAAAAGTTGATTAATTTAAAAGGAACTCTTTAGGGAAGGCCTTAATCCAATCTAATGGTATCCTTATAGAAGATGCAACTTGAATATACAGAGAAACAATAGGGATACCTGCATATCAAGAAAAGACCATGTGAGGACATACAAAGAAAGAAGGCATCTGTAATTAGAAGAGACAGACCTCAGCAGAAACTAAACACACTGACTCCTTGATCTTAAATGTAGATAGATGATAGATAGATAGATAGATAGATAGATAGATGATAGATAGATAGATGATAGATGAAAGATAGATATAGATAGAGTGATTGATAGATGGACTGACAGAGATAGTAAGATAATATAAAAAGTAAAAACTAATTTTTTTAATGGTAGTGTATTTCAGAAAATCTAAATAATTATTAGAAATAAGTTGAACCACCCAAATCAGGGGTCCTTGTAGAACACAAAGCATATTTGGGAACCAGAAAGCAAGAAAAATATCTTTCTCCTGCAGGAGGGTATGCAGCACATAGTCTAAGAGCACAGGACTCTGAGTGGGCAGTCCACTTAGTTTTTTAATCCTGATGCAGGTGACCTATCCCTCACTCGTGATTGGAGCTTAGGTTCACAGTCTTTTGTGATTGGCTAATTTAAAGGGAGGGGTTGATCTTTGCAATTTCAAGATGGCAGCCTCTAGGGGAGTTGCAAGTCACAGGGGCCAAAATGGCAGCTGCCTAAACTCTGTTCTTTGAAAGAAAAGATCACTTATTTATTGTCACAATTCCCTTCTTTTCTTTACTTAAACTCTGCTAACATTCATTAACTTTCATGCTCTGCAGTGTCTAGGAGAAGATTATTTTGCTGTTTGGTCAATACAGTTTCAATTAACCTTTAGAAAAGACCCCAAATACATGGAATAATACAACATCCCATCACTGTAACTCCTAGTCAGAGAGGTGAATATGGATAACACCATCCCCTTCCACTTTCTGAACCATTGCTCCAGTGAATGGGAGAAAGGACCCTCAGTTCCAGGGTTCTCAATCATTCATCAGCTAGAGTTGTTAGAGTCCATGGGGTCTCAGTGATGGCCCATCTGCTGTGTTGTCAGGTATGAATGTACTGTACTGGCCCCCAGCATTATACAAACTTCTCCTTTTCCACCAGGATCATATCTGAGGCCTACCAGTTCTCCAATGTCATCCTGCTGGTGACATCTAGCTTTCAGCTATTCCTTTAACTGCATCTTCAGTGTAGTTAACAAGCTTTTGCTGGTTATAGTAAATACTAGCGGCCCACTCAAAATTCATGCACGTGGTTGGGTGGGGGGGGAGTGTTCTTCAACCCAGGCTGTTCCTTCTCCAATCTGGGACCCCTTGAGGGATGTCCTCCAGTGCGTTTAGGCCCAATCCTGGATAGGGCCTAAACGAGCACTTGGACATTCCTCTCACAATCCAGGACTGCTGGCTCCCAACTGCTCACCTGCCTGCCTTCCTGATTGTCCCTAACTGCTTCTGTCTGCCAGCTTGATGAGAAGAAAAAGATAAAGATAAAAATTATGAACAACAAATACGTATCTATCAACAAGTGAATCTAAAAATCAAGTGAATTAAAAATCTGATGATCAGAATAAACTGCTAAATATAATAGAATAAGGGACATAGAAAGGGAGTATACTGACAATTCTCAGGGGTAAAAGGGTAAGTGAGTGCAGGGAGAGACTGGACAACAATCATACACCTATGGATGAGGACAATGGGGGTGGAGAGAGGGAGGGTGGGAACCAGATGGAGGGGAGTTATGGGGGGGAAAGAGGAACGATTGTAATAATCTGAACAATAAAGTTTAATTCAATTAAAATAAATAAATAAATACATAAATAAATAATTCTGATTTTCTAATCATAGGAAAAACAGAATGGCTATTATCAACAAATCAACAAATGACAAGTGCTGGTGAGGATGTAGAGAAAAAGGAACCCACGTACACTGCTGGTAGGAAAGCAGACTGGTGCAGCCACTATGGAGAATAGTATGAAGTTTCCTCAAAAAACTAAAAATGGAACTCCAATTTGACCCAGTGATCCCTACTTCTAGGAATATATCCCAAGAATCAAGAAACACCAATTAGAAAAGATATATGCACCCCTATGTTCATAGCAGCATAATTCACCATAGCTAAGATTTGGAAACAGCCTAAGTGTCCAGCATCAAATGAGTGGGTTAAAAACTGGAATATCTGACTACACAATGGGATACTACACTGCCATAAAAAAGGAAGGAATTCTTACCATTTGCAACCGCATGGATGGAACTGGAGAGCATTATGCTAAGTGAAATAAGCCAGTCATTGAAAGATAAAAACCATATGATTTTACTCATTTGTGGAATATAAAGAACACTATAAACTATTGAACCAAAATACATAGAGGCAAAGAACATCCAACAGACTGTTAAAATACAGCTGGAAAGTAGGGGAGGTTGCAGGGGTAAGAGATCAACTGAAAGACTTGTATGCATCATATAAGCACAACCAACAGACACAGGACACTGCAGGGGTTAGGGGGTGATGAGGGCAAGTGCTGTGGGGTACGGGAGGCGGGGGGGAGGTCAGTGGGGGACAAAAAAGGAGACATATCTACTACTTGTAATACCTTAAACAATAAAATAAATAAATGAATAAATAAATAAATAAATAAATATTCGTAGAAAGTCATTCTCATAAAAAAAAAAGAAAAGCTGAGAAACTATTCTAGATTTAAGGAATTAAAGTGACATGACATAATATGTGATCTTAGATTGGGAAAAGGGGTGCAATAAATAAATATTTTCAGGAGAATTGTTGAAATTTACATATAGATTTTATATTAGATAATAGTATTATTTATATTTTAAGCTTTTTACATTTCATAATTGTGCTATGGTTATGAAGAGATACACACTGAAATAGGGATAAAGGTTTTGCTATATGCAACTTACTTTCAATTGTTTTAGCAAAGATAGATAAGGCAAATGTGACAAAAAGTTAAATTGATAAATCTAGGTAAAATGTATATGATTGTTCATTTCTTCTTTTTGCAACTTTTCTGTAATTTTAACTTATTAATGAAGTAATATATATGTGTACATTAAAAAAAGGAAACACGATAATTTCAAGAGAAGCATCAAAAACGCTTAATTAAAAGTAATGTCCATCACTAGCTACACATTTTCCCCACCTTTCAGGTAATTTGTGGATAATGTCCCAATAAAACTTTTCTTGTTTTGAGGCAAACGATTCAGAGACCCAATTTTTCACTTCTTTGTACGTTTTGAAGTGCTGCTCAGAAAGTGCATGTGTCATCGATCAGAACAAGTGGTAATCTGAAGGAGCAAGGTCTGGTGAATACAGTCAATGGGTTAATACTTCCCAAGCAAGATCTTTTAATGTGTCTTTAACTAGTTTTGAAGTATGTCATGGTTTGCTATCATGAAGCAAAATTACTTTGCCATGTCTTCTGGCCCATTCTGGTCATTTTATGATCAAAGCATGGTTCAAATTGATTATTTGTTATCAGTAGCCATCAGTATTAACAGTTTCACTTGGTTTTAGAAGCTCATAATACAACACAACTTCCTGATTCCACCAAACACAAAGCATTGTCTTCTTTCCAAAGCGATTTGGCATTGCAGTTGATGTTAATGGTTGACCTGGAACAACCCATGATTTTGTACATTTGGGATTCTCAATATAAATCCACTTCATTGCCAGTCACAATTCAATGCAAAAAAAGGATTTTCTTTCGTGCCATTGAAGCAATATTTTACTGATGACTTTGGTTTTCCATTTGTTTACTGAGCAATGTTTAATCTTTCTGCAAGTTGTTCTTGAGTTTGACAGACATCTTTATCCAATAGTGCTTATAATTGTTTGGTCTTCAAACTTCTTCAGTTGACCTGGACTTTCTTTGTCTTTCACATCAAAATAATCACTTTTAAAGCATTTGAACCAGTGTTTACAATTATCTTTAGATGCAGCATGTTCACTGTAAGCTTCCTGAAGTATTAAGCAGCATTTTTCTTCAAAATGAAATAATGACTTAAAACTTCCCACAAATGCTATCTTTTGGCACAAAATTTGACATTTTTAAGCATAAAAATATCTATAATGTTAACACCTTCATAAAATTTGACATATGAAGTTTTGAAGCTTGTTGTCAATACAACAGAATAGCATACATATCAAATCGCATATGTATATCAACATATGTGTAAATCCATCTATTGAAAAAAATCCGCATTATTAACCGGTTCACCTGGGTACTCTGTTTAACCATCTGTTTTCCTATTGCACTTATCATGACTTACTGGCATGTCATTTATATAATTTCCTTTTAACATTTCTCTCTATTAAACCTTCTATAACTTTCACAGTCTTACAACTTTAACTCACTTTTTATTCTTCAAAATGTATACCCAAGCCTCATGTCCTCTATCATCAAAAAAAACACAATTTCCTTCCAATTTCATTAGAGAAATCTTAATTTTCCAATGATAACCAAAAAGTAAACAGCCAGCATTTCTTAGATTGACATTTATGAACATTCTTACTTTTAAGAAACACACCTTCTGAGACATTAATTTGAAATGCAAGCAGATAGGGCAAGAGTCCAGTGGAACTAAAGGCAGGTGGAACATAGTCAGGGGCAGACACAGAGTTTGAGCAAACTAACCACAGGAACCAACCAAGCAAAAATAATAAGATGTTCCTGGACTCCAAATAAGAGGCATGGGAAAACAAGGGAGGGGCTGCAGCAACAAGATGTATAAATACAAAGAAACAGAAAACATTCCACATAGAAACATAGGAAGAAAACATAGAAAACAGGGTAAGTTTAGGTGCGTTGCTGAGCAAAAACCATTGTGGGAATGAATCAGGTGACCACACAGGTAAACATAGAGCAGGCTTGCAACAAATATATACCCCTGGACTACAAGGCTTAAGAGGGGCAGCCCATCATTGGGTCCTCCTCCCCTTGCACGGAGTCTGAATCCGCTTGTAATCAAACTTCCATACTTTAGCTTAAATCTTCCAGTCTGCAGAGCTCATTCTTTGGCGCGTGAGACACAACCCTGGGAAAACTACCTCGTCTCACAGTCACTTCAATCAAAGACATTACATTAACATTTCCAAATCTATTTTATAGACTTTCTGTAACAAAAGCTAAAATTAGGGGAACTTGAAACTTGTTGAAATATATAGATATTTATCATTTAACCCAGCAATGCTCTGAAGCTTTTAAGTTACCAATTAGACATATCAGGCTGGAGAAAAGGTGGAGGGCAGTGGTAGCAGACCCTTCATTCTGTTCTAGGACTATAGTGTCCAGGCCTCCAGTCACTGGGATTTAAAACTGCCACATTTTTCCTTAGAGATAACATGCTAAGATTTGGGTGATAATCAGTTCAGCTTCTAATAGTAGCGAGTGTTTGTGGTTTTGTAATAAAGAAACCGTTCTTTGGGAAGGGGGTGAGAATGCTGACTTTGGGATCTAAAGTATCAGTGAGGGGGCCCTTCCTTTTTCTCTGGGACCTGTATGCCCCACCTCTTTTGGGATCTCCATTCTCTTGTGGCCTCTATTTCTAGTTCTCAGGATCAGCCCTTCCTTGGGCCACCTGTTCTACAATTGTGAGCATTATGTTATCTTTCTGTTTCTGCCTCTTTCATCTCTACATACATAGATCTCTGAGCCTCTTTTAACAGCTCTTCTACACTTCTATCCTTCCATTTCTCTAACTTTTGTATTTCTCTTGAGATGCCAGGCCAACTATTGATGACAAAATGTAATTTTAATATTCTTTCTCCCAACAGGTCCCTGGGGGTCTAGCCCAGAGTACTTTCTCATTTGATCTTTTAGGCTTGATAAAATTTGGAAGGCCTTTCTTTGCCTTGCTGAATATTAAAGGCTTTGTTTAGGTTCTGAGACCAGGGAACTGCTTCCCTAATCGCTTTAATTATTAATTCCTAGAGATCTCTCATGTGTCCCCCATGGGCTTCATTATTATGGCCCCACTGGGTTTCCAGGTTTGGAAATTTTCCAAACCCAGGAAATCTGCTGGAAGCACTCCAGGGTCATCCAGGTGCTCCCTTTCCCAGATAGCCATAGCTGACCTTCGAATAATTCCCCTTTCTCCTCCTGAGAATAGTATTCCTAAGATAGACCCACCTATATACTTGTGGGTCCAAAAATGGGTCTAAGTGGTCAATTAAGCCACGTGGGTCTTCCAAAAGAGGTTTTACCTCCTTTTTTTTAAGTTCCCTCACTTTGTAACGAGTGAGTGGAGCATTTACAAAGTCCATCCCCCCTTTTCCTAAGAGTACCTCTCTTAGGGGATATAGTCGATTGGAAGGAGGATGAGATGATGGAAAGGGTAGACTGTGGAAGTCTTTTTTTTTTTTTGTACTGCTCCAAATCCTTTCATAACTTAGAAAGAATGGTTTCTGGCAGTGCAGAGGCCTCAGGACTGGTTCTAACTTTATCAGAACAGACCTCCTTCGGAAGGGGAGACTGGGATTGTAAACTGGCTATCTTAGATGTTCCCTTAGATTGTCCCTGGTCACATAGGGTGGGAAAGGCATGGCAAGGGATCCAATTTTTCTGTCTGCCCTTGTTCTCCTTTAGGCTTCTCTACCTGTACAGGGAGAAGGATGACTGGCCTCTTCCTCCAACAGAGAGCATAGTCAACCTCCTCGTGAATTCCTGGACTTTTATCATTAACATATTTATAATTATCCCTGAAAAAGCTTTATCTTAAACCCTTTGCTTTAGTTACATCTATTTATTATATCTTAACAACTTTGAGATTTTAAAGGCAATTATTATCCAAAGCATTTTCTTCAAAAAAAATTTTTTTTAATTTTAAACAGGGATAACTCGCAAGCATATTCTTCCTTACAAAATGGGGTGCACCCCCCCCTCTACAATTTATGCAGCCTGTAGAGCTGGTCCTCCTAGTAAAAAGACTTGGGGGTGTTTAAAAGGTTTTACTTCCCATATTTTTCTTTCTGAGTAGATTGTAACAACATGAGATCTTAAAAACAGAAACACACACACACACACACACACACACACACACACACGCACACACACACACACACACGCACACATGCACACACATACACACACACATACACACACACCAAAAAAAAAAAAAAGCCCACAGTAAATAGATAAGTACTCTCAAAAGAATGGAGTGGGACATTAGAATCTTAATCCAGTACAGCAAGTTGACCTTTGGTTCTGAGTGGCACAAAGCCCACACAGCATAGAGACAGAGGATTGCCTATGTTCATAAATGGGAAAGAGCAAACTAAGCTAGCAAAGAATATTGGTAACCAAAGTTACATTAAAGACACACAGACCAAAAGTCTCTCAAAATGAAAACCCTGAATTTCTGGCTGCTAATGCCTTAAAGTTCCTACAATGGCTGCCATGTGTTCAGCCTGCCCACAAACAGTTGGCCCCCAGCAAAGCAGGACATGCCCCATTTTTAAACAAATTTATCCAAATAACAAAGACACAACAAATTAACAGAAACACTCTTATATACAATAGTTACAGGCCTGCACAACCCTTAGACAACATAGAATGCCCTGCATTAACAGCAAAACATAACAAACAAACAAACAACCCCGACAACAAAGCAGAGCAATATCTCTAGTCCCTGTTTTGAGGACTATCCCTTCCCAGAACATCAACATTCTCCCAGTGGATTACTTGGGGGATGTATTCCCTAGGCCTAGAATTTTCTTCTCATCCTTAGCAAGTCATTTGTGACTATGTATTCAACCACCAATATTGGAGATTTCTTGCACTGTGCTCAGTCACCCATATTGGAGATTTCTCATACTCCCTGAGATCTGCTTCATTCCTCTCTGTCCACTTAATGGCCAGGATAATGGAACCACAGATCAGAACTCCACACTCCCTTTATATCCAAGACACATCTCAATCACATATGCCCATCTCTAAGATTATACGATCACCAAAATAGTACTCAGTCCAATCCTCCCCCTTGGCTCATGCATGGGGTTACCTGATTGCCACAGTTCTTGCTTGTTTGGGCCCTTCCTGTTTTGCTGGCTGACTCTCAAACCCGAGCTCATAGTTGGCCTGGGAGGTAATGGCTGTCCCTCCTCACCAAGGTCACCACAACTTGGCAGCAGAGTGCACCTCCTCAGGAGAGGGGCCCAATTGCCCCCTGTGGTGACAAACAGAATCCCAGATGAGCCCTCAAATTGTTAAAAAATAAGGTGAGCTCCCCAAATCAGTGGTCCTTGGGAGCCAGCCAACAAGACAAATATCTTTCTCCTGCAGAAAGTGGAGTGGTTAGGGTGTGATCAGGCTGGCAGGCACAGCACATAGTCTGGGAGCACATGACACTGAGTGAGCAGTCCACTCAGCTTTTTATTCCTTATACATGTAACCTGTTCCTTACTCTTGGTTAGAGCTTAGACTCACAGTCTTTTGTGATTGGCTAATTTAAACAGAGCGGTTGACCTTTGCCATTTCAAAATGGAAGCCCTCAGGTGAGCTTCAAGTCACAGGGGCTAAAATGGTGGCTGCATAAACTCTGTTCTTTGACAGAAAAGATTACTTGTTTATTCTCACATAAATTAGAGAGAGAAATAGGTCAGTATGAAAAAACAAAATCTAAGATAGCAGAGTCGTATGGAGCTCTTACACAGGCAAAGAGCCATCCTTAGTGAAATTTGGAAAAATATCTCTTGTGCAAGTAGTGCCTTCCATATCTAAGGTGTTCAAGTCAAGTGCAGGACCCCACTGAAGTCTTTATTTCTCAGTACTGCTGATATAGGATTTATGAAATGGGTCAACTTAAACTAACTATCATAGATCAAATTTAGAAAGGATGCAAAAAAAATTTTAAAGAAAATAATTAAATTTATTTTAAATATTTGATAATTGTGGGAACCTCTTTCCACGTTCCGCATGGTTCAGGGTACCCGGTTCAGGGTTCGGGTTCTGAAGGAGGCCGCAGGCAAACAAAATGAGAAACTAGAAAATATTAATTTGGCAATATTGGGGGGTTAGGCAGGAGCCTTCCTCTAGTGGAAAGGACTGTCACTTGCTCTGGCCTTTTTCTCCCTTTTATTAAGGCTTTGGGACACACCCCTAGCCTTTAGGCAGGAAATAACAAAACAGAAATTAACATGAAACAAACAGGTAGAGGTTGCTTCAGTGAACAATGTTTCAACTAAACAGTGAGTGATTAGCTCTGACCTTTCAGAGCAGTTAAGGTTGACCAGCCTTCTGGCTTCCTGTTTACATCCATTTAGTAAGAACAATGTTTGGTTTCCGACATCTCCCCCATTTTCTTTCCTCTAAAAAATTTTGCATCTGCAGACTAGAAATAAACATTAAGAACAAAAAAATAAGACAAGCAACAAGGGCTATGCTAAGAGGTAAATGAATAAGTCTATAGTGTCTTTCTTTCTGGTCCAACAGTCCTTTGAGTCCCAGTTTCAATGTCCAACAGTTTTTTGAGTGTACATGTGTTAGCAATGATATTTCAGTTCTGGATGGTGGACAAATGGTGGCAATGCAGGTCTGACCCTCTCTGGTTTGGTCCTGGGCAACCTGCATCGATGCACAGCTGCTAACTGTTAGGATGGCAAGGTGTCATCAGCATCTTCCATCTCTGGACTGTTTCTCCTCTTGTGCTCATAGCTGGAGCATTCTCTGTTGTAGGAATTCACATGGTCTTAGAGCTGTTTCTCTGAAAATATATAAACATTCTCGACCAAAAGTTAGTAAAGGAATTTTTTCTATAAATTTGACTTTGGGTCCTTTTATTTTTGCCCAAATGATTTTCCTTTGGCTTATTTTAATACTATGTATGTTTTTCATAGGTGTCTTGGTGTTAAGTAAAAAAAAAAATTCTAGATGTAATTTGCTTACAGGATACTTTTCCTTACATAATATTACTGTATTATCCCCCCTTTTTTATTTAATTATGAGGCTTTTGAAAAATTTTTATAATGCAAATATGACTGCTTTATGTTTATTGCATGTTAAGTAATTTTACCATGCAATGAACTAGCAATAGAAATTTAAGTTAATACTTTAGGAACAACTTTTTTCCAGTACAATTAAATTGTCTAGAATATTCACCTATTTCAATTAGCCAATTAAGTTAATTTAAAAATTTAACTACTATTTTATTGTTAAATTTAATATTCTAACAACAATCTTAGTTTTATCCTGTAAATATTAGTGGAAAGGATTATTTGCATTCTTGAGTAAGCCCTGAGCATTCCTGGTGTTAAGTTGGATTTAGAATATAGGGCAGCTGTCAGCCAAGTCTGTCTGTTGCTGGGTCCCAATCTGAGCTGCACCAAATCTTTGTCTGTCATCTGTGTCCCGAATGGAACTGGGCCAAGTCTCTGTCTTGTCACCTGGGTCCCGATCGGAGCTGGGTGTGGGAAGTGAAGTAGCCATGGGGCAGAAGACTTCCATCAGAAAGGGCGAAGGTTCAAGCCCCTGCAATATTGGGGGGGTGAGGATCTGTGCCTCACCTCTGTTGATCCCCAAGTTTTCTCCTGATGGCCCCTCTGTGACTGTGTCTGTCTTAGGTTGTTCCTCCTCTGAGGAATCTTACCCATCTCTGGCTAACCAGCCATCCTCTGGGGCCAAGCAGGTTGATATGAAGTTCAGTTCCATCTCCTTGGTAACCGATGCCCTTGTGGCCTCCACGCCCAGTACCTGCCTTGGGATCCCCTCGCCTGCTGGCAGGGTCCCAGCACTGATCACATATCTTGGGGAACTCAGGTTTCTTCTCCAGGGAGGGCCCAGCTCACACCACTGGGTGAGAGACAGATTCATGGTACCAGCCAACACAAGGCTTCAACCTCAGCACGAAAGTTCAGGCAACAGTTGTGGGAGAGTTCCTCTTGGCAAAAAGAGCAAGAAAAGCCAATATAGAATGCTCAAGTGCCTTCTCACTGCCTTAATTCCTTTTGTGTTATTTTTTAAAATTGCTACCAAATATTCAGAGAATTAGATTGTAAGTTTGTTTGGGATATTTGTCAAAAAAATTATAATGACATTTTAGAATAATATTATGTAAGGATATTCTTTTGTTCTAGGCCATGACAATTCAATTTCAAACTGGCTATCAATTTCTTTTTGTATAGACAAGGTCTTAGTTACTTTATTAGAATACTTAATCAAATTGCTTACAAAAACATTGGCTCTTTATTTAGTTGAAAACCTTGATTTTTATTTAAAAAGCTAATTTATTAATTAAAGTAGATATCTTAATTTAAAAAGCAAAGCAAATTTAGTAAATGTTTATGTCTGATTCACAAGCCACAAATATTGCCCCACCTCTAGCTTAAGAATACAGGCAGCTATGGGCTTTTTGACATTTTAAATTCTAATGTTGGAATTTTAAGAAATATTTAGTTACTTAATTTTGCCCTTCTTAGAGACTACAAGAAACAGGGGAATCAGTATACCTAAGAGTTCTTACCCATGAAGGGTCAGGAATATAAGTCAAAAATACTTCCCCATGTGTCCCAGGTAATATTACCATACAGCTGGTAACTGTTGGTATTGCAAGAAGTATGTTCTTAGGTGTCTGTTCCGTCCTCTTTACCATGCTCCCGGCGACATAGGACCCCAAATTCCTGTAGGAATAGCTTGCAGAGCAATATCGGGAGTCAAAGTGATTGCTATGGTGCTGTTAAGATCCAGGCCAGTGCTTCCTGGAGTTGCTCGAATGAGGGAATCCACTGTGGGCCTTGCAGGGCAGGTTTCCCCTAGTAATAACGGGACTGGGGGGCACCCCTCTGGCCATTTCCTGGTGGTTGACCATACCCTGTATCTTGATTTAGAGGCTGCCCATTTCTATGAAATTTTGATTTACACTGTCTGGCCCAACGGTTACCTCTCTGACATCTAGGACACGGAGAGACTGGATCTCTCAGAGGCTGAGTGTTTATGCCTCTCCTTAGAGTGTTACCTTGTGTCCTTCTTAGAGGCCAAAACCTTCACAACATTTAAAATATACTTATTAATTCTTATTTGATAAAGCTTTCCATGAAATTTATATTAGATCGGTTAAATTTAAAATGTCCTTTAGAAAGACAGAACAAATTTCTTGTATTACTCTGGGCCCATGGAACTTTCCAAGAATCATCTCTGTTAAAGCCTTGAAATTTTAACACGGAAAAAACCATCAAATATACATATTCATATATGATTTAAAGGTTATAATATTTTTATAATTATCTTAAGATATCAATTATATTTTTAAAATGTCAGTTGGGAATCACAGAATTAATCCTTTTTTATTAGACCAATCAACAACATGTTTTGAATTCCTAATTATTAGAGAAATTTTATTTTATTTTCTCCCAATTTAATTTGCATTTAGCTGATAACCTTGATTAATAACACAAAATCATCTCCTTTTGGTTCCTTTACGCCATTTTTCTTAAAAAATAAAGACCAGTTTTGGGTTTTTTTTTTTCTGCAGCTTTTGCGGAGAGATTCCAGCTTAAAATCCTGTCTAATATGTCCAAAAAGGTGGAAAATTGCGCGCATTTCTTTTTAAGCCGGGCTTCTCTCCTCACGAGTACAGAAATTCCAGACACATCTCTAAATTTTTAAAACTTTTTCATGGCGAGAAAGGAGACTTTAGATTAGTATACTGGGAGAGTGGACTTTCATACTGGATTGCCACAGTGTCTCTCTTCCTTCACATCCTGCTTACTTAGGGGGGAAAGCATCAGTAACAGATCTGGCCAAATTTCTTTTAATGTTTAAAAGATAAAGACAGATCTTAAATTTTTTCTTTCTTTGTTGCTTTCCAACGTAATAACTAGCACCTAATTTGCCCAAGATTAGCATTGCCCTGCGAGTTCTCTTATAATTTTTAAACGAAACCTTCAGTAATCTCATTGCAGGAGAGCAGAGAGCCTTGCCCTCTCCTGCCACCTTTGAATTTCTCCACACCAGAGGCGGTTTCAGCAGTGGAGTTTCACTTATTACAGATTTCAGATTCCAAATGCAAACTAAGATTTTAACTTGAACAAGAAACCACATTACTTAACCATGCAAACCAAAAGTCTATAATAAAGTTTACTTTATATTTATAACCTAATTCTTCCCCATTAGCCTGGCTGCAAAAGACGTTCCCACCCTACTTACAGATCGAGACTCTGCAGTCAATCCGTGGGCTTTATGTACGTTGAATTCCCCTCACCTTTTCCTAGGTGAATCTTCCCTCACCATTTTCCTTGGTGAATTTTCCTTCCTTAGCTCTTAGGGGAATAATACCTTCTCCTCCAGACGTCCAGTGGTCAGGCGCCAGATTTGAGAACCTCTTTCCACGTCCCGCATGGTTCAGGGTTCCCTGGTTCGGGTTCTGAAGGAGGCCGAAACGAAATGAGAGACTAGAAAACATTAATTTGGCGATATTGGGAGGCCAGGCAGGAGCCTTCCTCTAGTGGAAAAGACTGCCACTTGCTCTGGCCTTTTTCTCTCTTTTATTAAGGCTTTGGGACACACCCCTAGCCTTTAGGCAGGAAATAACAAAACAGAAATTAACATGAAACAAACAGGTAGAGGTTGCTTCAGTGAATAATGTTTCAACTAAACAGTGAGTGATTAGCTCAGACCTTTCAGAGCAATTAAGGTTGACCAGCCTTCTGGCCTCCTGTTTACATGCATTTAGTAAGAACAATGTTTGGTTTCCGACAGATAATTTTTTATTTTTCAATTAAGTTGACATACAACAGTTTATTAGTTTCATGTATACAATATATTGATTAGACAGTTGTATACCTTATGAGTAGTTCATTCTGATAATTCTACTACCGAATGAACACTATTAATAGTTGATTTAAAATATTTGTACAATGTACAAAAGTAAAGCTAGTTGATTGATCACCTGGCAACCAACTTGGAGCAAATTTCCAAGTAGAGTTGGAAAACGCAGTTGTATAACAAAGTGAGTCATGGAAACATTGTGTCTTGTATATCCTCATACCATCTCTAATTTATGTATTCATCATTTGACACATAATTACTGAGGACATACTATGTGCAGAGCATATTTCTAAGCCTTGGGCAATAAAGCAGTGACTAAAACAGTAAACACTGGTGCCCTCACAAACCTCATAGTCTGGTGGGAGTGATGATTAATAAATAAGCCCCTACCTTTAGAGGTAGGAGACTTGTTGGGAGTCAGCAGTCCTGGATTATGAGAGGGATGTCCGATTGCCCGTTTAGGCCCGATCCTGGTGCACTGGACCTCTAGTCCTGATATAATAAAAGATTAATATGCAAATAGACTGAACAGCAGAACAACCACTCGCTATGATGCACACTGATCACCAGGGGGCAGATGCTCAACACAGGCCAAGGTGGGACCTGCAGGGAACCACCTAATCATCCCGCTTTTTGAATCACAGATTGGCCCTGATTGCTGGCCAGGCCTAGGAATCCTACTCATGCATGAATTCTGTGCACCAGCCCTCTAATAAGTATATACATTCTTTGGTTTATCTCTTTTTGCCCCCCAACCCCACATCAAGGCATATTAGTCTGTTCCATGCCTCCCCGCTTCAGGTCTTATTTTGAGATTGTTAATTTAAAATGAAGTAATTAGTATAGGCCCTAATCCAATATGACTGGTATCCTTATAAGAAGAGTAAATTCAGAACACAGACATATATAGAGGGAAGATGATATGAAGACACAGGGGGAAGATGACCATTTACAAATCAAAAAGAAAAGCCTCAGAGAAAACAATATTGCCAACATCTTGCTCTCACACTTCTATTCTTCATAACTGTGAATAAATAAAGTTATATCATTTAAGACATTTAATCTATGATATTTTGTTATAGCAGTTCTAGAAAACTAATACAGAGAGTCCAGGAAGGGCTCTCTGGGAAGTCCATTTTAGCAGAAAACAGAAAAATTTAATGGCTTTAAGACAATTTAATTAGACATGGTTGTAGCTAAAATAAACTGAGCAAAACAGAAAAGGAGGAGGAAATTAGACCAGAGATGAAGGTGTTGCAGAAGAACAAAGAAAACCAAGGACATTTCAAAGAAAAGGAGGGACACTATTTAATACGCCTGCAGAATCAGGAAACCGCCTTCCAAATCTGAGTGAAGGAACACGAATGGGGCTTTCCTTTATATCTCCCTCCCTGTGGTCTTTGTCCCACAAACATGGATTATGCTTCTGGTCCTTTTTGTGGGCCTTGCAAGAAAGCCCCCAGGTGTTGCGGGTCTCCAGGCCATATCTGATGCTCTTGCCTGGTGTCAGCGTTAATAACCGTTCCTCTGAGACAGTGCACTATCCACAGCCCCATGGCCTCTGTAACCAATTCTGTAAGACCAGTATCTGGGAAGGAGGTAGTGACTTAATTATAGGTTACACTGAGCCTGCTGGCATGGGTTCAGATCACCAGCCTCCAAATATCAATAACCCTTTTAGCTTTTTCATCCCTCCCTCCCCCAGTCCCACAAGCTTTCTCTTAGCCTTGTAGTACAAGGACTACAGGATGTTATGGTGAACATAGACAATGACTGCTCTTAACTGCTTCCAGCTAAAAAGGGATGGTGACAAAGAGATTAGCATCCCCAACCTGTGAAGGGCTTGTAGGGAATTCTGAAGTTTAAAGGCATTCCCATCCAGTTTGCAGGCAAGCAGAGGCAAGCAGCAGTCCCACACATGTAGAATGTTCCTGCAAGGGAGCACCAGGTAGTGTTTTCAGCCTTGAGGGCAGAGTTGCATAGTTCATTTTGGAGGCAACCTGTTGGATATTGGACCTGGGTACTGCTGAAACAAATAGGAACAACATTAGTTAGCTGCACATTGGCCATGACAGGTCCTATTATTTTTTCCATCCGATACAATTTCATCCCCCCCCTCCACCCCCGACATGCATTTGGTAGTGGAGTCGTAATATGCCGCAGGCTGATAAGTATAGCTAACAAAAATATAGCTTGATGGGGCTTTCTTGTAGGCTACCTAAATAATTTGGGTAGCGAGTTTCAGTGGTCCCTATGGGAGGCAAGTATATGCTAGCTAATATTATTAGTGGGAGCATGTTATTACCTCTATTTCTGTTCAGTGGGGGTCCACAACAGTGAACCACTAGGACAAAGAGCAGTATTGTGGCTATTCCTGCAAGGGAGATGTAGCCAAGAATGGCATGACAAGGTGCAGTCCAGCAATCCATGATGAGGCCTTTGTTTCTTTGCTGTGTGGGAAGCAGTAATTTTATGGTGCTTCTGTGTTCCAGCAAGAACAGATGAGTTCTCCTCCTGGTACTAGCCCCAGGTTCCGATGGCACTCATAAAAAGACAAAATGAGAATTATTAGAAAGATAAAATCAATGATTATCCAGAAATAGCAGAACATATTACCTTTAGAAGAAGATAAGAAAGAGAGATTAGTGTTAGGGAGAATTCAGCAGCACCTTTCTCAATTCCTTGAAGCAGGTTGATGAGCCAGATCTACTGTCTTCTGGAGAGTGATCCTCAGAGAGTGTTTTTGGTCAGAGGTCACCTTCCTCTCAGGCTGGGCATCACTCGACTGGTGGGCTGCCTTTACCCAGGAGTGGTGGATCCAGATATTTAGTCCTGCAACCTTGAGAGATGTGGGGGTGGTTAATATGACTGGCTAGGGTCCCTTCCAGGTAAGTATGAGGGACTCCCTTTTCCAGTCCTTTAGCCAAACCTGGTCTCCAGGTTTATAAGGATGTACGGCTGTTCCTAGAGAGATGGGTAGTCAGTCAGTAACCCATCTGTGTACCTCAAATACAGTTTAGTTGTCTCTGGATTTTTAAGTTTCCTATTTCCCCCAAATCTCCCTTTGGCCGAATTAAGGGAGGGGGTCTACCATATAGAATTTTAAAGGGAGAGAAACCTACCTGGACCTTGAGGCACAGCGTACCCGCAGGAATACAAGATGTAAGGTATCAGTCCAGGGTAAGGTTGTGTCTTGGCAGAGCTTAGCCATAGTCTGCTTTAGAGTCTGGTTCATGTGTTCTACTTGCCCTGAATTCTGAGGCCTGTAAGCTGTATGTAGGTTCCATTTAATTCCTACTATTTCTGCTTACAGAGGCTGGGCCATTATCGGACTCTATGGTCAGAGGCATTCCATACTGTGGAATGATATCCTTCAGCAATGCCTTTTCCATGTGAGTGGGATATGCCTCAACCCAACCTGAAAAAGTGCAAACAAAGACTAGCAGGTATTTATTTCCTCTGCTAGGCCCTATTTCTGTAAAATCTACTTCTAAGTCCTCAAAAGGAGCTTGCCCACAGCGCTGAACTCCTATTGGTCCCACAGGATCCTGTTTGGCATTGTTCTGAGTACAGTGGAGGCAACGTTGAGAGACTGAGGCACACAAGAAGGGAAAACAGATAATTGGGTAGTATATGCCTAATAAAGCTTCTAGGGCAGTCTTCCCTAAATAGTGAGTTCATGCTGCTAGAGGACTACCTTATGAGCTAACTGTTCTGGAACATAGACCCTATGATCTGGGAGTACCCACCAGCCTGTCTTCGTTCTCTTGTCCCCTTCTTGTTGTGCCCATTCCTCCTCCTGCGGTGTGTACTTTGGAGGTTCAGGTAATTTGGGGGCCAACATGATCCATGAAGATGCCACTTGTTCTTTAGCAGCAGCTTGGCTGCAGTGTCAACACACTGGTTTCCTTCTGATACTGAGTCTTTCCCTTTCTGGTGACCTTTGCAATGGATGACTGCTATTTTCTTGGGCTCCCAGACTGCTTCTAATAACTTTAAAATCTCATTCTGATTTTTTGTTCCTTTTCCTCTGGCCGTCAAGAGGAAACCCATGGATATATAGGGTTATAACAGCCTCGTTAACAGCCTGTAGATCCTGTACAGGGCAGTGGTCATTAGTCCCAGGCTTTTTGACAGGCAAGAATGGCATGTTATATGGAAACCTGCATCATTTAACAAGTCCCCACTGAAGCAGCATGTCTAAGTGGAGGCTTTTGACAGGCTTTAATCAATCAGCACCAGGGCATGGTCCTTAGCCAGACCTGGAGAATTCCTTTTTGCCCAGACCAGCAGAAATTCTTTCTCTAATTCAGGTTCTAATGATAAGGCCTTTGACTAGGAGGTATAAAGTCTCCATTCTTCCTCCCTTCACACTGTTAGGAACAGGATCATTGGGGAGGTCTCCTCACCTAGGCGAAACTGTGCTGAGCCATTTGGAGCAAAAGTGATTTCTGGCCAAAACCGGTTTGGCTCAGTGGATAGAGCATCGGTCTGTGGACTAAAAGGTCCCAGGTTCGATTCCGGTCAAGGGCATGTACCTGGGTTGCGGGCACATCCCCAGTTGGGGGAGTGCAAGAGACAGCTGATCGATGTCTCTCTCTCATCGATGTTTCTAACTTTCTATCCCTCTCCCTTCCTCTCTGTAAAAAATCAATAAAATATATATTTTTTTAAAAAGTGATTTCTGCTCCCATTTTGGCTAAAAGATCTCTACCCATTAGAGGCACTGGGCAGTCTGGCAAGTACAGGAATTCATGAATTACTTGATGACCACCAAATTGGCATCAGCCTGAAGGTGGCAGAACAGTCTACGTGTCTGGTCCCCAGTAATTCCAATAATGGTGACTTCCTTTCCCGAGAGAGATGCTATTTTCTGTGTGGCTACTGAGTGCTCAGTTCCTGTATCAACCATAAGTCCACAGTTTAAACTTTTTTCATCCAGACCATGGGCTCATGGGAGCCCAGCTGAAAAGAGCCCAGGATATCCTAGTCGGAATCAGCCATTGCTAGCCCAATAAAGTCTGCTTTGAGTGACTTTGGTTGATAGCAACTGGGTGGAAAAGGGGGCCCAGTTTTCTTACTTTGTCATTTAGGACATTCATTCTTCCAATGTCCTGTCTCCTTATAATAGGCACACTGGTCTCGTCTCAGGCTTGCTCTTCCTTTTCCCCCTGATCTGTATTCTTCCTTCCCTTTCTGATCTGTCTGGGAGCTTGAGCCTCTAAAAGCTGCTGTTACTATATTGCCCTTCTCTGTATTCTCTTTTCTTCCTCCCTCCTTGCCACTCTGTCTTGGTCAATGAAAACCTTGTTGACTATCTCCAGCAGTTCGGTGGCATTTTTTTCCTGTAAACCCTTCCAGCTTCTGTAATTTTTTCCTGATATGAGGCTGGGCTTGGCCTATAAAAGGGGCATTTACCATGGTGTGATTTTTCAGAGCCTCAGGATTAAAGGGAGTGTAGATTCAGTATACCTCACATAGTCTCTCATAGAAAGCTGCTGGAATTTCATCAGACTTCTGGAAAACCTCAGAGATTTTAGCTTTATTGGTGGGTTTCTTAGCTCTGGTCCTGATCCCCTGGAAGAAGGCCAACTGATCTCTTCCTAGCCTGGCCCTCCCATCTTCTGAGTTTAGGTTCCAATCAGGTTCCTCATCTGGGAGGGCCCACCTAACCGATCTGTCTGTATCTAATATTCCTGCTGGGGCCTGGGTCTGGAGCCACTTCCCAGCCTCTGATACTATTCTCATGAACTCCTCAGTGTTAAAGAATGTGAAAAGGAGCTGCCTGTAGTCCAGCCAGGTGGGCTTCTGGGTCTGGAAAATTGTTTCTAGATCTACCATGGCCTGAGGTTTTTCAGAATAAGCTGGGGTATGTTGCTTCCAATTCAGGATGTCACTTGTGGTAAAGGGCTGATCAGCCTTCCTTCCTGTGAAGTCCCATCTTCACCAAGCACTTGGGTACCTGAATCTCCCTGAGAAGCATCTGAAGTGCCAATTGTGGCTTAGGCCCTTGATCGGCTGAACACAAGCACCACCCAACTGGTTCTGGAGAGCCAGGTTGAGGGAAGACAGAGGAGGGCAGTGTTTACAGATTTACCGGACCTTCCAGATCTGCCGGAGAAGCACTTGGTGCTGCCTGTGGCACATATGGAGGTGATAAAACTGGCACGACTTCCTCAGGGGGTCTTGGCAAAAGAAGGGGTTGGGCTCCTTTCTGAGGGACCTGTTTCTTTTTTCCTGCCTGCTTCTCTTCTGCTTTCTCCTCTCCTGCCTGATTTTCCTTAGCCTGCTCCTGCCCTGCCTGCCTCTCCTCAGCACCAAAATAGGATGAATATTAATTCCCATTTTCACTATTAGCCTGCACCTGCCCTGCCTGCCTCTTCACTCCTGCTACTAAAACCTTACTCTGTCCCTTCTTACACATGCAGAACCAGACCCAAGGCGGCAAGGTTTGAGCAATTTCTAACCAGCTGTCTATGTAGGGAAACTGATCTGAGTGTCCAAGGTCTTTCATGACTACATTCCAGACTGCCCAGACCAGTCTCTTATTTAAGGAGCCTTCTGAGGGCCAGCTGACCCCAAATGCTGGCCAGTCTAATTCACAGAATTTCCTCAGTGTTTTGGGGTTCATTTTAATATCATAGTTTCCATTGAAACCCTTTTCAAAATTTTTCAACATGCAATTGAGAACAGTGGGTTTACTCTGTCCCGACCCCATTATGATCAGTGGCAAGAGACAGACAAGGGAGGGGATGACCTGTTTTCATAGATCCTCACTCAGATGCCCACCTGACATGGTCCCTTGGGAGCTTAGATTTGTCTTAGCCAAGGTGCACCCGTAGAAACCCAGAGACTGGTCACCTCCACATGGGGGTGAGTAACGGTTATGCCATATGACAAAATATGGAACCGCAGGTTGCGGTCCACTTGGACTCTAACCAAGTTCGTGGAGCCACACAAAGGTTAGAAGAGGGCAGGTCATCTTCCGCGCTCACACACTTTCACCAGACATTCACTCAGAGTTTAAAAAGACAGTCCACCCAATTCCTGATTCCTGAACAGTTAAACTGATGAAGTCCTATGACTTCCCAGGAGGTGATCAAGCTCCCCCTTCCACTCATTTGGAGTAGGCATGACTGACCGGGTCCCCTATGTTATTGATTCTGTCAACAGGTCCAGAAGTGTCCGTCCACTTTCTCCAGATGCTGGCAGGGTCCTAGGCTAAGGTCCGGGAGCACCAGGAGTCCCCTGGTTCAATTCTGCTAAAATCAGGAAGGCAAGCCTTCCTGAGGCCTATCCCATGTCCCCAGGGCCCAAGCCCTGTCCCCTCACAGTAGGCCAAAAAAGCTTAGCACAGTTGGTCTCCCGGGGTCAGGGAGCCAGCTGTTGCAGAAGACCAAAGAAAACCAACCACATTTCAAAGAAAAGGAGGGACACTGTTTAATACGCCTGCAGACTCAGGGAACTGTGGGAGCCCCTTTCCACGCCCTGCATGGTTCAGGGTTCCCGGTTCAGGATTCGGGTTCTGAAGGAGGCCGCACACAAACGAAATGAGAGACTAGAAAACATTAATTTGGCAATATTGGGGGGCCAGGTGGGAGCCTTCCTTTAGTGCAGCGGTTCTCAACCTGTGGGTCGTGACCCCTTTGGGGGTCGAATGACCCTTTCACAGGGGTCGCCTAAGACCATCGGAAAATGCAGATATTTACATCACCATGCATAACAGTAGCAAAATTTCATGGTTGGGGGTCACCACCACATGAGAAACTGTATGCAAGGGTCGAGGCCTTAGGAAGGTTGAGAACAATTGCTCTAGTGGAAAAGACTACCCCTTGCTCTGGCCTTTTTCTCCCTTTTATTAAGGCTTTGGGACACACCCCTAACCTTTAGGCAGGAAATAACAAAACAGAAATTAACATGAAACAAACAGGTAGAGACTGCTTCAGCTAACAATGTTTCAACTAAACAGTGAGTAATTAGCTCAGACCTTTCAGAGCAGTTAAGGTTGACCAGCCTTCTGGTTTCCTGTTTACATCCATTTAGTGAGAACAATGTTTGGTTTCTGACAGGGAACCGCCTTCCAAATCTGAGTGAAGGAACATGAATGAGGCTTTCCTTTATATCTCCCTCCCTGTGGTCTTTGTCCCACAAACATGGATTATGCTTCTGGTCCTTTTTGTGGGCCCTGCAAGAAAGCCCCCAGGTGCTGGGGATCTCCAGGCCATATCTGATGGTCTGCCTGGTGCCAGCCTTAATAACCCTCCCTCTGAGACAGTGCACTATTCACAGCCCCATGGCCTCTGTAACCGGCTCTGCAAGACCAGTATCTGGGAAGGAGGTAGTGACTTAATTATAGGTTACACTGAGCTTGCTGGCATGGGTTCAGATCACTAACCGCCAAATATCAGGGTTACATTGGAATTAGCCCTTTTTAGCCTTCTCAAAGTCATGGGGCAAATAACATTCTGCCTGCAATTCAATTTGCCAGAGTCAATAATAAACAAAGAATATTAATTAGCCAAAATTTTTCTGTCTTCTCTTAAAAAAAACACTAAATCTGAAACACAAGATTAAATAACTGAAAGCTCACCTTCCAGAATTTCTAACCTATAGAGGCTGTATTATCATAGAAAGCAGAATTCTTAGGGTGCCATAAGGAAAATAATTTCCTGAGGCCCCATGGAAGGATGGGATTTCATGTTTCATTGATGTGGTAAAATTAAGGGATTCCCCTGCAAGGTCCCATTTCTGTTAGTCTTGGCATAGAAGAAGTCCAATCTTGCCTTCAGCAGGGCCAGAATTAGGCCACTACCCATATTAAAATCCAGTCCAGTCCAGCTTCCGGATAGCTTAGTTTGTGTTCCCAGCTGCACAAGTGAGGGTCATGAAGCAAGCCAGGGCAAGAAGAAGAGAAAGGGAAAAGGATGGCAAGAACTCTTTTTCTGAGGGTTTTAACATTCCAAGTATTGTGCATTTCTGATGGGGTCCACCCTGTTAACATAAAAAAACATTGAAAACTGTAAAGAATTTTTGCGAGTTTATTTGAACCAAACTGTTGACATATGCTGGGAAGTGGAAACCTAAAAGAATTGAGATTAGGGTTACATCTATTTATATATTGCAATCAAAGGCAAGGGACGGAAGTGAGTTATATGAAATTCATTGGTGATAGACTATAGAGGTGGGAGAAAGCAAAGAGAGGGGGAAACCTCTGGGATTGAATAAAAAGTGAAATGATGGACACATACTTAGGTGGGTGATAATGAAAGAATTTGTGGTATTTGTCCTGGCTCTCAGTACATTAGGTTGTGCCCCAAGGGGTCCAGGAAAAGGGAAATTACAAGTTACCCAGACATTTCAAGCATATGTTGTTATAGATGCAAAAAGACAGATAGGCTCAATTAAAGTAAAGGTTAACCTTGTTAGTGAAGATACCAGCCTAGGACGTAACTGCCCACCGTAACTGCTTTTCGTTAAAGTTTAATTTCAGATCATCCTTTGTGGTTACTTTAGGTCTCTGAGTTTGCAAGACTGCCATAGAGGCCTCCCCTGAGCTTGTCAGGTTAGCATGTGGCCCTTTTCTTCCACAACCCCTATCCAATCCATTGTTCCCCAAGTTAAACTAACGGACAAGCATCTTTCCTACATCTGCCTGACTTCACTGAGCACATGTTCATCTCTCCTTTTGTTCAATCCCTTTCCCTGGTGAACTAAAGGGAATGGACTAGTGGTTTCCTGGGGAATCTGAAGTGGTAGCTTGCTGATGAAGCTGTACAGATGACCAGGCTTATAGTGTCTAGCCTCCCCTTTGCTCTCTTCCCATGATTAATATTAACTAGCTAATTACAATGATAAGAGTTAAAGTAAAATACATGCTCATATTTATTATTGATAAAAAATTTATCAGCAATATCTATTCAAATTTCAAAACAAATATTAATTGAGCAGTCACATCTTTATGAGTCTTCTAGAAAAATAAATATTCACTAGTGGATAAAAGTAAAATGATATTTATAATGCCACTGTTATAAGAGAAAATGTTGGGTAAGATTTGACCAAAAATAGAACACTTAAGAATATAAACATAGGAACTAAATATAGGAATACATATTAGTAAAATATCCAACAGAGAGAACCCATAGGGGCAAATAATTTGTGTTTTCTTTCTCCTCAGAGTATAATTTTCATATCCTACAGTGTATGATATGTAATACACTGGAAAGTGGCCCATGATAGTCTTCAAACAAATTTTGCTACATAATTTTATTTCTTCATGATGATTACACTGAGAATTAGATATTATCCCCATTATAAAAACAATACACAAGCAATATAAGATTGAAAATGGTAAAATTACTGATTCTAAAACAGGTTTCCCATTAGAAACTCATCAGGAGCTTTTAAAAACACCAGTTCCTACATTCTATGTGATACAATTAAATGAGAATAGGGAACAGAGAAGGGGGAGGGTGCACCTAATGTTTAGCTAATTTTAGAACCATTAGAGTAAGTGACTTGATTAAAAGGCTTATACATAGCTGAGGTTAGATCCAGTAAGTTAAAGAATGAAATGCTTATAACTGTGGAGGGCCAAAGATTTGCCACCCCATAATGTGCCTTTTAGGATATTGATTTTAAGGTGGTTATTATGAAACAAAAGGCTTAGAAAGAACTTCTGACTTTTTCCTTTGCAACTTAAAGGAATTCAGACTAAAAAACCTGCTTGAGGAAGGGAATATTAGCATATTTATCTTAGCATAAGCCTGTCTCCCTCTGTGTCCCATTGTTTCTGGATGGCCCAGCAAGAATTTGTTAACTCTTGTATGCTCTCAGCTACCTGCAAATTGCCTACTTTCCCTCTGAAATTCCAGACTACTGCTCTCCTTCTTTCCTCCCCCTTTTTTTAGAGTGGCATATAAGCCTCAACTGCACCAATGTGTTCTGGGTCTCATATTTTTTTTTCTACCCACATTCTTTACTTAACTTCTTTCTGTTGATTTAATTAGTCCAACTCAATAAACTTAGAATATGGGAGGATAATTATTTAACCCCCCATACAATAGTAAAGTGTTATTGGAGAAAAATATGTCTTGTCTACCCCTGGTTGCTAGTGGGAATGGGGTCCTCATGATATCCTGAGAAAAGGAATTTTCTGAGACCCTAACAACGGCTTCAATGTGGTAGAAATGAAATGGAATTTTTGGACTGGAACCCAGATTCTTTGTCTGCCAGAGTCCAAGAATGAATCCATGGACAGAGGGTAGTAGAGCAAAGATGGAGATTTATTGAAGAATAAGTACAGACTCCCATGTGGGGAGAGGGGAAGAATCCCACAGAATGAACTCCTATATGGGGACGGGAAAGGGTCCCACTGAGTTCCTTTTCCCTATGGCTTAAGACTGCAGATCCTGGTGTTTCATAACAGTAACAAAATTACAGTTATGAAGTAGCAACGAAAATAATTTTGTTGGGGTCACCACAACATGAGGTTGATATACCCTCTGATTGGTCACTAGTAACTCCTGGGCTCAAAGGTCGAACCTCACATGGGACATATGAGATTCTTCTCCCCACCCCCCCCCCCCAACCCCACCTCTCCTTCCTTATTCCCTTTGGACTTTCTTCTTCTTCTAGATGAAGACCTTCTCTGTTTTGTAAATATAGACCTTTTGCTGTTCCCAGCTCCCTCATTTTGGGGAAATGTACCTGTTGCAGCTTTTCAGCTTCCCTATTATGTGGAAATATACCTTTGCTACTCTGCAGCCCTGTGCTTTCTCCATAGTCCAATGAACTTCCAAAATTTCTAAAATTTCCTAAACCTGTCCTATTTTACCCCTAAAATTCCTGTTTCAGAAAGATTTATTTTCATGGAATTATATTTCTGGGTTTACAAAGTCCCATTTCCCTTATTATAGTCATAAAGTTTTTGTTCTGTATTGCAGCCAGATCTAATATAGGAAGCAAAGTGTGAGCCATGAACCAAACGTGTCAAGAGGGACCAAGATAGAGAACTTCTTTGTTCAAGGGATAAAGTATTTCAAATCTTCATGCACTTGCAGTGGGCACACCCATTATGACAAATGACCTCTATTCCCAGATGTGACTGACAAGCAAAATGTGGTGGTCGAGTCCAGGTTTATTGTCAATTTATGAATGAATTCACAGGAAAAAAAATGGTTAATGGAAGCTAAAACCCATTAGTCCATGTTTGGAGTCCCACATGGCAATAAGACACATGGGCTCAAGGGGAGAGATATCCCCTTCAGGGACCCAGTGTGACAGAGAGGGAAGAGTGAGTGTTTCTTTGTCTAGCACAACAGTTCTCAACCTTTCTAATGCTACAACCTTTTAATACAGTTCTAATATAGGAAGCCAAGTGTGAGCCATGAGCCAAATGTGCCTCATAAGAGAGAGCTGGGAACAGCAAAAGGTCTATATTTACAATAGAGAAGGCCTTCATTCTAGTAATGTAAATATCTGTGTTTTCCGATGGTCTTAGGCTGTACAGCAGCGCTTCGCCTAAGACCATCAGAAAACACAGATATTTACATTACAATTCATTAACAATAGCAAAATTACAGTTATGAAGTAACAACAAAAATAATTTTATGGTTGGGGGTCACCACAACATGAGGAACTGTATTAAAGAGTCATGGCATTAGAAAGGTTGAGAACCACTGGATATACATGCCTTGATAGCTCCTGATTGGTCCCTTCAAAGAATTCTGCCTTAGCAACATCCTTGGGATTGGTTACATGCCTCACTCTCTTGTGATTGATTATCTGCAAGCTGCCTGTTTTAGCAAGATCCATACATTTTAAAGGCTCATATTTCTTCTTCCTCCAATTCCACCTCCCTGGGTTCAGTTCTAGGTTCTTTTTTTTTTTTTTTTTTTTGGACTCTGTGGTATAGTCAGCAAGCTGCATCCTGTTCATGTCTGCCAGGTCCTGAATTCTAGGACTTCTCTGACCTTCTCATTCTTCCAAGGTCCTGTCTCTCACAATAGCTTCCTCCTGTCACTCCCAACTTTACTGGGTATGTGTCTATCTTCCCTTTTTAGAACTCTCCCCTATTGTTTGCAGGTAACATGCCTATAATTTCTGGCCTTCCCTTGCTCCTCTCCTGTTATTAAAAACTGGTTAATTACAATGGCATAAAAAACACAGAAGTTATTATTTTGCCTTTGAAATCAATGTAGAACTTGGAACATGTTGGATAGTGTTAACTTCAATATCAAATGGAAGAAAATAAATTTATGCCAGAAGTGAAGAAGAAATTCAAAGACTAAGCAGTAAACAAAATTCCACAGAGATCCTGAAGTGTTCTTGATATAACCAGTGGGCTGCAAGAATTTAGATTCTTTTTTTTCCCCCTAGGTTATATTATTTTTTTAATTTAATTAAATCTTTATTATTCAGATTATTACATTTATTTTTCTTTTTTCCCCCCCCATAGCAACCCTCCACCCAGCTCACACCCTTCCCTCTGCCCTTACCTCCCTCCCATTGACCTCATCCATAGGTGTATGATTTGTGTCCAGTCTCTCCCTGTACACCCCTCATCCCTTTCCCCCTGAGAATTATCAGTCCACTCTCTTTCCATGCTCCTGATTCTATTATATTCACCAGTTTATTCTGTTCATCAAATTTTTAATTCACTTAATTTTTAGATTCACTTGTTGATAGATATGTATGTGTTCATAATTTTTTGGCTTTTACCTTTTTCTTCCTCCTCTTCTAAAAGAGTACCTTTCAGCATTTCATATAATACTGGTTTGGAGTTGATGAACTCCTTTAGCTTTTTCTTACCTGTGAAGCTCTTTATCTGCCCTTCAATTCTGAATGATAGCTTTGCTGGATAGATTATTCTTGGTTGTAGGTTCTTGCTATTCATCACGTTGAATATTTCTTGCCACTCCCGTCTGGCCTGCATTGTTTCTGTTGAGAAATCAGCTGACAGTCATATGGGTGCTCCCTTGTAGGTAATGAACTGTTTTTCTCTTGCTGCTTTTAATATTCTCTCTTTGTCTTTTGCTCTTGGTATTTTAATTATGATGTGTCTTGGTGTGGTCCTCTTTGGATTCCTTTTTTATGGGGTTCTGTGTGCTTCCTGGATTTGTAAGTCTATTTCTTTTACCAGATGTGGGAAGTTTTCAGTCATTATTTCTTTAAATAGGTTTTCAGTATCTTGCTCTCTCTCTTCTTCTGGCACCCCCACAATTCTGATGTTGGTAGGCTTGAAGCTGTCCCAGAGGCTCCTTACATTATCACATTTTGGGATTCTTTTCTCTTCTTGCTTTTCCAGTTGAATGTTTTCTGCTTCTTCATATTTCAAATTTTTGACTTGATTCTTGCCTTTCTCTAGCCTGCTGTTAGGACTCTGTATAATATTTTTTATTTCAGTCAGTGTATGTTTAATTTCTAGTTGGTCCTTTTCCATCTCTAGTTGGATCTTTTGCATCTCTAGTTGGTCCTTTTTCATCTCCTCTTGGCTCTCGCTAACTTTATCCAACTTTTCTAGCATATTCTTGAAAAACCTTATAAGGGTGGTTTTGAACTCTATATCCAGTCATTTGTTTTCCTCCATTTCTTTTGTTTGTGATCTCTTCCCTTGTCTCAGCATTTTCACTATGCCAGGAGAACTTCTATGTTGGATTCAGCCTTATGATAGCAGACTTGCAAAGCCTCAGAAGCCTCTCTGTTTAGCTTGGGATGGGTGGAGTCTCAGGGCTTAAGGGACAGCCTTGTCTTCCAGTCGGCCCAGCTCTCCACGGCTCTTGAGTCTCAAGTGACTGGGTAATCGCTGGAGCAGTCCTTGTGTGCCCGCCCGCAGTGCCTCTAGACAGCTGCCTTTCAGGCTCCCCTCTGCTCTAGGACCACACGAGTTTGGGTCCCCAGGGTTTTACCTGAAATGGGGGCTTAGTGGAGTCAGAAGTGGCACAGTTGGGAGGGTCTGTCTCCCGCCCACTCTTGAAAGCCAGCGGCATAATCAGCAGTCTGTCCTCTGTGCAATGCCGTGCACACCACCAGCTTCTGATCTTTTGCGACTCCCCTAAATTTCCGTGCACCTCTCCCTTTTCACAGTCCAAACTCCCCCCATATGAGTTTCAGCTGGATTTGTGGTTTAGTGTAATAAGATAAGGGGTTCAATGCCTTTGAGAGTCTCAGTTTCCCTCCTGCCAGAGAAAACCAGCCAGGTACTCCGGCACTGCTCTCTCCACGCGCACGTCTCCGTACCTCAGCTTTTTGCAGCTCCTCTGTGTCTCCGTGAGCCCCTCTCTTTCCTTCTAGTTGTAGAACTTCCACTCAGCCAGCTTTCCTGTGGTCCTGGATGATGTCCGTTCTGTCTTTTAGTTGTAGTTTTGAAAATGTTGTGTAGGCAACAGTGTAGGTGTTTACCTATGCTGCCATCTTGGATTCTCCTCAAGGATTTTGATTCTGACCACCATGTAGAAAGAGAAGACATGGGCCTGGGTCTAGGTGTATGATGGAGCTAGAATTAGTAGCTACACATGAAGACAGAATTATGAATGGGCTATTCTTTCAAGGAAAAGTAGTATTAACTTCCAGACCCACTAGCCTTGGTAAGTGTGTTAGCATAGGCAGCTAGTTTTATGTAAGGAAAAAAAAGGGAATTAAAAAATAAACTTGGAAGCTGAAGTAAATATCAAGGCAGCATTCCATCCAGTTTGCTGGGAATCTATAGCATAAACAAACTTTTTCATACTCTACAGGAGACTGTTATTGAGGGGACTCTTCCTGGAAAATGTGCTCTCAGCCACATGCACAGCTCTCTTACCCTGTCCCCTCCCCCACATCCTGCTTGCTCTTGGGAAATTCAGTAACCTCCTGGCCACATGCTGGTGTGTTTTTTTCTTTTTTTAATAAAATATTTTTATTGATCTCAGAGGGGAAAGGAGAGGGAGATAGAGATAGAAACATCAATGATGAGAGAGAATCATTGATTGGCTGCCTCTGGCTTGCCTCCTACTGATGATCGAGCCCACAACCCGAGCATGTGCCCTTGACTGGAATCAAACCAGGAACCCTCCAGTCTGCAGGGGGATGCTCTATCCATTGAGCCAAACCAGGCAAGGTTGTTTCTTTTCTATGAAGATGATTCAGAGGCGTTTCTTACAAATTATATAAGCAGAAACTGATGCAATAGTGAATAAATAACAGATACTGTTGCTTAAAACTTATTAAAGATGAAAGTTTAGGTGAAACAAACTTATTTAACACTTCATATATCATTCTTATTTAGGATAACAGCAAAATGAGTCAGGAAGTTTTTTCAGGGTAAATAATAAAGTGCAAGAAAAAGGCAAGCAACAAAAATAGATCCAGAGTCAAATGGCAAGGGACAGGGGCGGGGGTGGAGGGGGGGAATAAAGATCAACCAAAGGACTTACATGCATTCATATTAGCATAACCAATAGACACAGATACTTGGGTGATGGGGGTTTGCCCTCGGGGGAGGGACTAGATGGGGGAGAGTAGGTCAATCAGGAGAAACTTTAGACATATGTAAAACTTTAGAAAAAAAATAAAAATAAAAATATATTGATTGGCTTGGACCATATATTTAACCTTCTTTTGAGTGAGAAGTCCAAAAGTTGGCTTGGCATTTAGGAATTGAGTGTCTGCATTTCTAGTCATGTGGAGCGCTTACAACAATGGTTTTCAACCTTTCTAATGCTGAGATCCTTTAATACAGTTCCTAATGTTGTGGTGACCCCAACCATAAAATTATTTTCGTTGCTGCTTCATAACTGTAATTTTGCTACTGTTAATAAATCATAATGTAAATATCTGTGTCTTTTGATGGTCTTAGGTGACTCTGCTAGTGGTTCTCAAGCTGTTGAGTCGTGACCATTGGAAAACACAGATATTTACATTGCGATTCATAACAATAGCAAAATTACAGTTACGAAGTAACAACAAAAATAATTTTATTTGGAGGTCACCACAACATGAGGAACTGTGTTAAAGGGTCATGGCATTTGAAAGGTTGAGAACCACTGGCTTTCAGGGACACAAACATTAACCAAGGTTTGATTTGCTCACCTGACACCACAGGCAGGAGTAGCTCCATCTTGGGTCTACAAATTTATTTCAACACTATCAACTAAATCAAATGCTAGTTATTATTTTTATAAGACTAATAAATCCTCTCTAATAAAAGGGAAATATGCAAATTAACCATCACTCAGTCACAAAGATGGCGGTGCTCATAGCCACAAGATGGCAGTACCCAGTCCTCTCACGCCTGCTGGAGTTCCCCAGATCTAGGGTGGGCAGCTGCTGAGAGCAGGCAGCATGAGTGGACTGGCAGAATGCTTGCTTCATTGTCATGGAGGGCCTCTGGGCAGTGAGCATGAAATGGCCGGAGGTAGGGAGGAATGCTTGCATCATCATCCCAGTGAGGAGGCAAGTGTTCCGCACCCAGCCGCAGATGCGCCTTTGGGCCTCGGAGAGCCTCTGGGCAGGGGGCACAGAGTCGCCAGCCTCCACAGAGAACCTCTGGTGCATGGATTCCTGTGCAGGGCTGCTGTTAATTTCTATTTAGTTAAGGAAGAAAACCTAAATAGACAAAAATAAATCGCAGAAATTGGAACATTAGTAAAAAAAAACTATTCCCAAAGGGAACACCACAACTAAATACTATATTTTAGAGGTAACACTGAAAGTTTAAGAAATGGTTACAATCTAACTTATGCAAAATATTGATTTAGTATTTTTGAAAAGGAGAGAAAATTATAGGTATCTTTATGTATCTAGTTTAATGCAATAGCAATAATAAAGGAAGGCATTTGTGGTGGATAATTTTCTATATTAACTTGACAGGGCCACTGGGTAGTCAGTGTTAGGGTCACCAAAGGAGAAACACATAAGGCCAAAGTGGTAAAGTATTATGAATTAATTAAGTCATCAGGATACCAGATGGGCTAAGCCCCAAAATGGTGCCAACACCCAAAGATGGGAGTCAGAGGTTTTTAAAGGACTCTAGGCGGGCTTTTTCTGAGCAGAGAATTCTCTGTGCAGGTCTGAATCCTGGGAAGGTCTGCAGGGGAGAGATAATGGCCTTAGCAATGGAATGTGGTCTTAGCAAGTGGAATGTGGTCTAAGTCAAAGGGAATGTCTGTTGTGAAGGGACCTAAAGGTCAGTTCCCAGGGGATGGGCTATGATTCAATTATTTGATCAAATCTAACAGTCAGACATTTAGTCAAACATCACTCTAAGTGTGTTTGTGAGGGTGCTTATGGATGAGATTAACATTTAAATCAGTAGTCTGAATAAAGCAGATTATATGCCCTAATATGGGCTGCCTTCATCCAATTATTTGAAGGCCTAACTACAACAAAAAGGCTGACCCTACTGTTAATGGACAGGGATGGGCCTGGATCAGGTTTGCCTCAGGCTGGCCTGCAGTGTATGGGTTCTTTACTCTGTGTAAAAAAAGATTTTACAACAGGAGTCCAGATCTGGCTTAAGAGTATGTTTATTAATGCTGGGAACAATGAAACAAAGGATGAAGCAACAGGGGAGAGCTAGGCAGTGTTCTAGAAATGGTACAGAAAAGAAGGGAGCCAGGGTGGAGCTGCTGTTAGCTTAGTGGGAAATCAGAGAAGAAATGAGTCTTGAAGACAGGGTCAGGGGTTGAGCCTGGCCTAAACTGCCTTGCCCACTGCTCCCCTGGCTGCAAGTCGCATGGGGACGCTTAGAAATAAAAAGTTCATGCCTAGGAAGGGGCAAGAGCATGCTCTAGAGCAGTGGTTCTCAACCTGTGGGTCGCGACCCCTTTGGGGGTTGAATGACCCTTTCACAGGGGTCGCCTAAGACCAGCAGAAAATACCTATTTCCCATTGTCTTAGGAACCAACAGACCACTCCTCAGTGTAGCAAAATGTAGCAATGTAGTTTACTGTTGTTATATTAAGACTGTTACCCATGCTATACCACGATTCAAGACAAAATTTCATTTATTTGTAATTAGAAATAAATATTTCACAATATATAATTACATATTGTTTTTGTGATTAATCACTATGCTTTAATTATGTTCAATTTGTAACAATGAAAATACACCCTGCATATCAGATATTTACATTACAGTTCATAACAGTAGCAAAATTACAGTTATGAAGTAGCAACGGAAATAATTTTATGGTTCAGGGTCACCACCACATGAGAAGCTGTATTAAAGGGTCACAGCATTAGGAAGGTTGAGAACCACTGCTCTGAGTGAGCTTGCATTGAGTCTTTGTCCTGACAGCTTTTTATCCTTTCTTCCTCCCTCCCTCCCTCCCGCCCCTCCCCCCCTTTCTCTTTCTTTCTTTTCTTTCTTTCTTTCTGAAAGGACAAAGCAGAAACAAACTCTCCTCCATCTTGTCTTATAGGGCTGGGCCCCCTGCCTAAACCCCCTTCTTTTTCTGGGAGTGGACATAGGTATGCCAGCAATGTCCTAACTTCCCCGACCACCACCCACATGAACTAATGAAGCTCCAGGAACACAGCGACCAATCTCTGTAACCCTCATTACTTCCCTAAGCCCACCCAAATGACCAAACCCCCTATAACCCACTGTTCTTCAGGGTCTTGCTCTCTTGTCTCGCTGCTGTGCCAGAAAGAGGCTGGGAGTCAAACCCAGGTTTGAATAAAGACTCTTTGCTTTTACATCCGAAAAGGGCTCCCTGGTGGTTGATTATTGGGGACCCTGAACTCTGGGCATAGCATTTGGAGGCCCGCCCAGGATCCCCTATACCCACGAGGGACCCCGATCCGAATGCGGTAAGTGTCTGTACATAGTCTGTTCTGGTCTGTTCTGTTCTGTGTGCAAGCTCGCTTCTGAAGTCTTTAGTGCCCAAAATGGTCTAAGTGGACTCACTGGTGAACCTCGGGTGGGAGGAATCAGAGGACACTCTGATCCTTCATCTAGAGGGGTGTAAAAACCCTTCACAAGAGGAGTGGGTTCCCCTCAAACCTCTGGTATGAAGCGGGTCGCTTCCGCAGGTTGGCACATGGCCATCGTCCAGTTTTCGGTTTTGTTTCCACGGAGTTGGAAGACTGTTTCTTAGGGCCCTTTGTTTGTCTGTGTCTGTGTTTCTCTGTTTTACTCTGTGGACATTGGTTGAGAATTATCAATTTCTATTTCACTTGTTTTGGGATGGACCTGCTGTGACAGAGTGCAAAAGCCTTTAGCAGCTGCTGGAATTCTTTTTCTGAGTTTTGATCTCTGTCAGCACATTTAGCTAATAAAAATTCCTCTCTAATTTTGTATAAGTAGGGATTTCAGTTTGTTCTGATTTGTGAATTTGCTATATTAAATTTTAAAGTCCTAGGCATAAATTTGTAACACTTCAAAGAACAAAGAACTTTTATTTATGGCTTTGTTATCTCTTTTGGTTGTTGGAGACTTCCAGGGACAGGGCTTACAGCTCTTCAGGGCAGAGAGATTACAGGCCCTGTCCCTGCCTGTGACATCATAGTCCAACATGAGCCATCTAAGGCTGAACTAAGGCTGGAGTTATTATTAATGTACTATTTTATTTTAGCATCTGTAACTGGATTAAAGATCTTTTCTTTCAGGTGGCCATCCAGGCTTTCAGTTCACAAGAAATCTCCCTACACACCCTTATATTTCCAGGCTGACTAAGAGTCATTTTTCTCCACAGGTTGTACCTCAGGCTTCGAAAGGGAGCACTACTACAGCAGTTGTCCGTAGTTTTCTCTGAAACTCCCACTGTTTCTGTTTCTCCCTTCTGTAGAAATTGTCTTTCTCTGACTCACAATAGGAAAGGGAGACAAGCAACTAGACTGGGGAACGGAAGGGAGGATGTTGGCAGGTAATCATGAAGCAGGGAGAGATAGGTTTTTGTTGATTTTGCTAGCTACAACCCGCTCTGGAGGAGTCCTTGGTTTCTTGCTTATCTGAATTATGCTACTACAAAACACAGTGGATCTTCTTCTGCCCAGTGTCTTTCTTTTTAACCCTTTTAATACACATAAAGAAAAGCTCATTGTCCAATCTGGCAGGGTGGGATTACTGGATACTTCTTGGGCATTGGTGGAATATTCAGCAAAGGAACGTTAAGCTCAGAAATTCTGGCTGTATGCTTGTTAGGAATCATAAAGGATTGAGGTTTCAAAGAATAAGAAATACTGAGTAGAAGGTCTGAGGCATGGTTATGTATTTTTAAAGGACATAGAAAGAAGGTTTAAAGGCTAATTTGGAAGCGAAAATGTAATAAAGGATTGTGTATGTAATAAGAAGGAGAAGAGAAATGTTGTAAGGAAATCAAATAATACAGTTCTGTAAGCCAGGAAGAGTAAATAATTTGCATTTTGCCTCCCTAAACAGAGGGTAGTTATGCCAAAGTACTTATAGAAGCACTGCGGTATATATTTTCTCCTTATACAATTCTTCCAAAATTTGGCAATATTTAATAAATAAATCATAGCAATACATTCTTTGCATAAATTCAATAAGACCGGTTTCCAATAGTGGTTTTATTAACCAGAAACTTTGACTAGTGTATCATATTTTAAAGATCCCTATCTGAACCCTGAACACTTGAAGCCAATAACAGTGCCAAGGAAAGATACCAGACTTACTTGAGAACCCTGAAAATGGCTGGTGCTGAAGCGTCAGTCCCATACTCTACCATCACTGGTGGTTGGTCACAGTACGGGGGGTGGGGAATCAGCCCCAT
The DNA here is from genome assembly GCA_011751065.1 of Lasiurus cinereus. Classification (NCBI taxonomy): domain Eukaryota; kingdom Metazoa; phylum Chordata; class Mammalia; order Chiroptera; family Vespertilionidae; genus Lasiurus; species Lasiurus cinereus. Next base: position 25,926,223 of record JAAGEH010000286.1, on the reverse strand, counting down.
CACTACTGGCCTTTTGCCACTAGTGATCTCTATAATTGGAAAGCTCAGAATCCTAAGTTCTCTGAGAAGCTGGCAGGGCTTATCGATTTGTTAGATTCTGTTCTTTTCACCCATCAGCCTACCTAGGACGACTGTCAGCAGCTTTTGCAGTTCATATTCACCACCGAAGAGAGGGAAAGAACCCTCAATAAGACTCTAAGGGTGGTTCCTGGCATAGATGGGAACCCAACCACTAACCAAGCTCAGATAGACACCTCCTTTCCCCTGACTAGACCTGAATGGGACTTCAACACCAACAGAAGATAAGGAGAGGCTCCAAATTTACTGCCAGACTCTAATGGGGGGTCTCTGCATGGCTGCTAGAAAGCCTACTAATTTGACCAAGTTAGGGAACATACAGCAGGAAAGGGATGAGTCTCCAGCTGCTTTCTTAGAACGGATTATGGAGGCATATCACACCCCCATGGACCCAGAAGCCCCTGAGAATAAGGCAGCTAGAGTCATGAGCTTTATAATCCAGTCAGCTGCAGACATCAGAAAGAAACTGCAGAAAATAGATAGATTAGGAGAAAAGAGTCTTTGGGACTTGCTGGAAGTGGCCGAGAAAGTGTACAATACCCAGGAGTCCCCTGAAGATAGGCAAGCCCCCGCTATGGCGGCTGCTAGCAGTAAGTAAACCAGAGACCTGGCCGAAATCTGCTGGCTACCACTGCAGACTCTCCCGGGGGAATGGAACCGGCTTCTCCGGCAGCTGGCAAGCGACCAGGAAGAAGGTAAAAAGGTCGCCCAGGTCGGGGGGGAGGTGGAGACTGCAGAAGGACCAGTGTGCTTATTGCAAGGAGATAGGGCATTGGGCCTGAGAATGTCCAAAGAAGGCCAGCAGAAAGGGAGGCAAGACTGACCAAGTGAGTCTTAGAGCTGGAAGAACTGAGTAATTAGGGGTGTCAGGGTTCGTACCCCCTCCTCGAGCCCAGGGTAACTCTTAGAATGGAGGGGACCCCTGTTGACTTCCTTGGTCATTCAGTCTTCCGCACACCGCAGGGGGAGCTAGCCAACAAGAAATCCTGGGTGCAAGGGGCAACTGGCATGAACCGGTAGTCATGGACTACCTAAAGAACAGTAGATCTAGGAACGGGCCGGATATCCCATTCATTTATGCTAATACCAGAATGCCCCTACCCCCTACTAGGACAGGACTTGCTAACCAAGATTGGAGCCCAAATAACTTTCAGACAAGGGGGACCCAGGTCACTGATGGTAAAGGCCATCCCATCCAGGTTCTGACTCTGAGACTGGCGGATGAGTATCATCTCCACCAGGGGGTGCCCCCAGTAGAAAGCACTGTGGACAGGTGGCTACAAGAATTCCCCACAGCTTGGGCAGAGACGGGGGGAGTTGGACTGGCTTCTCACAGGGACACAATCCTGGTGGAGCTAAAGCCTGGAGAAGGCCCAATAAGAGTCAAACTGTATCCTATGTCCCAGGAGGCCCGGAAGGGAATCCAGCCTCACATCAGGAGACTGCGAAGTCTAGGGGTACTAGTTTCCTGCCAATTTGCCTGGAACACCCCCCTCCTCCCGGTCAGAAAGCCTCACACCAATGACTATCGACCGGTTTAGGACCTCCTGGAAGTAAATAAGAGAATCATGGATATACACCCCACTGTCCCCAACCCATATACTCTCGAGCTCCCTGGTGCCCTCCAAGGTCTGATATTTGGTACTAGATTTAAAGTACACCTTCTTTAGTCTGCCGCTGGTGCCCAAAAACCCAACCCTTATTAGCCTTTGAATGGCACGATCCTGAGGAAGCTCTACAGTGGACAATTAACCTGAACACGGCAACCTCAGGGATTCAAAAATTCGCCCACCATCTTTGATGAGGCATTACACAAGGACCTGGGTGAGTACAGGAGGGAGCACCCTGGCCTCACACTCCTCCAGTATGTAGATGACATCCTGATTGCTGCTAACATGGCTGAGGACTGTGAGCGTGGGACCCAGGATCTGCTGACTACCTTGGGGGCCCTTGGGTAGGCTCAGATATGCAAAGAGCGGACAGCAGCAGTTATCAGATGCCAGAAAAGAAACTGTCCTGAAGATCCCTGTCCCCATCTCCCGAAGAGAAGTAAGGGAGTTCCTAGGATAGGCTGGTTACTGCCGCCTCTGGATTCCAGGTTTTGCTGAAATTGCTAGTCCCCTATATGAAGCTACCAAAGAAGGGAGGGCGTTTGAATGGACTGAGAAAGAAGAAACTGCCTTTAACCAGTTAAAAAAGGCCCGTTTAGCTGCTCCAGCCCTGGGCCTGCCAGACATTACAAAGCCCTTTCACCTTTTTATAGATGAAAGCAAAGGAATAGCAAAGGGGGTTTTAACTCAAGCCTTAGGCTCCTGGAGCTACCCAGTAGCTTACCTGTCCACAAAGCTAGATCCAGTAGCTGCTGGCTGGCCACTGTGCCTAAGAATTATTGCAGCAACAGCAACAGCGCTCTTAGTCAAGGACAATGACAAGCTGACCTTGGGGCAGGAAATCTGGATCACAACCCCGCATGAGGGAGTCCTGAGACAGCCTCTTTATAGATGGATAAGCAATGCACGTATGACCCACTATCAGAGCCTTCTACTCAACCCTCTTAGGGTGCGATTCCACCCTAGTGTGGCCCTCAACCCCGCTACTTTGCTGCCAGACCCTGACTTAGATGTCTCATTACATGACTGTACGAGAATCCTAGAGCAGGTACATGGATTCCAAAAGGACTTGACTGACCGGTCCCTCCCAGATGCTGAGGTCACTTGATTCATGGATGGGAGCCGCTTCATACAGGATGGGCACTGAAACAGACATTGTGTGGGCAGAGGCTCTACCATCCGGAACATCAGCTTAGTGAGCAGAGCTCATCACCGCACTAAGGTGCTGACACTGGGAGCTGGAAAACAGCTCAACAAATACACAGATAGCCACTATGAGTTTGCCACAGCTCATGTTCATGAGGCAATCTATCAGGAGAGAAAATTACTAACAGCAGAGGGATGGACTATAAAGAATAAGCAGGAGATACTCGACTTGCTCTCAGCCTTATGGCTCCCTGCCAAATTGACCATCATACACTGCTGAGGGCACCAGAAGGCTGACGACCCAGTGGCAAGAGGAAACCGCAGGGCTGACTAGGCAGCCAAGGCAGTAGCCCTTTCTCCTATCCCCACCATGGCCCTACAGCTCCCAGACCCAGGGGACCCAGTTCTGCCAGTTCAGCCAGGATATTCCCTGGAAGAGTGAGAAGGGATAGTGGTATATACCACAAAGGGAGTTCATACTGCCAGACCAGCTTGGAGTCTCCATGATAAAACACATGCACCAGTCCACTCACCTTGGGACATGCAAATTAAAGGACTTAATCTGACATGCCAGAATTAAGATCCACCAAAGGACATCAAAATAGAGCAGGTATCCGCCTGCAAGACCTGTCAACTCACAAACGCAAGAACCAGGCCGAGTGAAAAAAGAACCCAGCTCAGAGCAACCAAGCCTGGAGCACAATGGGAGGTTGATTTCACTAAAATCAAACCAGGGAAGTATGGTTATAAATATCTTTTAGTGTTCATAGATACCTTCTCTGGCTGGGTAGCAATGTTCCCAGCCAAGCATGAAACAGCCCAGACGGTCGCCAAGAAGCTACTGGTAGACATCCTACCCAGGTATGGTTTCCAGCTATGATAGGATCTGACAACGGCCCAGCTTTTTATTTCACACCTTTTTTTTACACAGGGAGTAGCCAAGGTCATAGGGGCATATTGGAAATTACATTGTGCCTATAGGCCCCAGAGCTCAGGGCAGGTAGAGAGAATGAATAGAACTCTAAAAGAGACCCTTACCAAATTAACCATGGAGACTGGCGGGGATTGGGTGGCTCTCCTTCCGTATGCCCTTTACTGGGTAAGGAACTCTCCTTACATCCTGGGTCTTACCCCTTACAAAATCATGTTTGACAGACCCCCCCCCCCCCCCTCCCCTTATCATTCCTAACCTCAAAGCTGAGCTTCTTGCTAAGTTTGAGAATCAGGAGATAACTTTTCTCTTAAGAGGACTGCAGAGGGTGCATGAAAACATTTGGCCATGCCTCTGCGCTGTCTACAAGGCTGGCCTTACCCCGATGCCTCATCAGTACAAGCCAGGAGACTGGGTGTACATCAAAAGGCACCACCGGGAGACCCTCGAGATACGTTGGAAAGGCCCCTACACTTAGTACTGACTACACCCACCGCTCTCAAGGTTGACGGCATTGAGACCTGGGTCCATCACACTCATGCTCGCCCAGCTGACCCCTCTGCAATCCAGGAGGACTTCATTGTGCAATGGAGCATCGAGCAGGACCAGCACAACCCGCTCAAGCTCAAGCTGCAGTGCACTCGACCTGAGAAATGCAGCCCGTTTCATGATTGAGCTGTGTGTCCCAAGACAAGGGGGGAATAAAAGGACAAAGCAAAAATGAATTCTCCTCCATCTTGTCCTATAGGGCTGGGCCTTCTGCCTAAACCCCCTCCCCGACCACCGCCCGAATGAACCAATGAAGCTCCAGGAACACAGCAACCAATCTCTGTAACCCTCGTCACTTCCCTAAGCCCACCCAAATGACCAAACCTCATATAACCCACTGTTCTTCTGGGGCTTGCTCTCTCGTCTCACTACTGCGCCAGAAAGAGGCTGGGAGCCAAACCTGGGTTTCAATAGACTCTTTGCTTTTGCCTCAGAAAAAGGCTCCCTGGTGGTTGATTATTGGGGACCCTGAACTCTGGGCATCACATTTTCTTTCTTCTTTCTTTTTCTGTTGGCAAGAACCTTAGGAGAGGGTCTCAGTAGAATATTCATCAGTTTACCAGGTACACTTTTAATATGCTGATGCATTAAAATGAGTGTATAGGGGAGTTTGAGGTTATTCTTTGGTTTGTTTTACTTTTATCTTAGTTCTGTCTGGCTTTAAAGGGGTTCTTGTTATTTGTTCCTCAATTTTATCTGTCCTTGAGTTTAGCTGCCAAAAGAGCATTAATTGGATCTCTGCTCTCTATTTTCCCAAACCAGGGTGATTTAAGCTATGTATTTTCTGGTTAGGGAGGAGGGCATGAACCATTTGTGCTCAAGTATCTTTGGTTAGTGAAGATAAGGTCTTGCAATTCACAAGCTGGCTGCAACTTGCCCTAACTATTTGGCCTTGTTTAATTTTGTCTGTTTTCCTATTCTACTTGCCCAAGAATTTTCTAGCTTTTTACTATTCTGCCACAGTTCCACAAGTAGGGGAGGATTCCTCCTGCCTGACTGATTTGAATTGGGACATGAGCTTTTTCCTGCCTTTCAACTGAAACTGAAACATCACCTCTCCCAGTTTTAAGCCTGTTGGCCTTGAGACTTGAGGTCA
>JAAGEH010000286.1:25894577-25913670 GCA_011751065.1 Lasiurus cinereus | reverse complement strand
TCTCTCTCTCTCTCTCTCTCTCTCTCTGTCTCTCTCTCTCTCTTTCTATTATATATATATATATATATATATATATATATATATGGGAAAAATCATGATTTTAGCAGTAGCTAGAATAAAAAGTGTTAGATAAAATTTAATTCCATTTATGACAAGTATTTTAGTAAAACAGAATTATAAGGGGGGAAAAACAACTTAATAAAAGTTACCTATCAAAAATATATCTGCAGATTTCAGTGAAATAAAAGAGTTACAAAAATATTATTTCACAGTGAAATAATATTACTTATTATAGACACTATTCAGTAGGATATTTATTAGAAATCTCATCCAAACCAGTGAAAGTAGAAAAAAGGAGTGAAGCATAGGAAGGAATTAGAAAGGGATCATTTCAAATGTCATCATAATTTTCTGCAGTGATTGCTTATATGGAAAATAAAATACAATAGAATTTACAGGGAAGATAAGGTGAAAAAGCAAAATTAAAATTTATAATATCAATATAGAATCAATAGTTTTTATGCTTAGCAAAACTAATTTCAAAACTCAATTCACAGAAGCAATAGCCCATATGGTATATACAAATAAATATAATTAAATATATGTAAGATCTTTATAAATAAAATTATTTTTAAAGAATAACTGATGTGCATAAAAAGAGTTCAGTAAATAAATGGAGTTATAAACTATATTCATATATAGGAAAAAAACCTTAAAGATAACATGTCTCCAAAATGAATCAACTTATATTACTACTATCTTTGTAGAGTTAGAAATTTTGATCCTATAATTACTGGTGGAAAAACTAGAAGTTTTTTCGAAATGTGTCAAGTTAATCCTCAGCACCCCAGGAAGATCTTTCATGTTATGCAGTTTTTCTAGGCTCCCTTCTGTGACTCTGCAGTGTCCTACTAATGTGTTGCTAATTGAATTGTAAGGTGGTCTGTTTTACCTTTTGTGTAACCCAGAGAATTTGAATTAATACATTAGGTTGAGGTCAAACTATTTGGTTAAGTCTCTTTGACTCAATTTTATCACCTATAAAAAGAGGTTTTACGAAATATATTCCAACTTTCCCTCAAGCACACAGAAGCTTTGTTTTCTAGCAAAGGATAGTATATGTTTTTTATCTAGAGAAGATTTCTAAGAAAAGAAAAAATAAAATAAATGGATTTTGTTTTGCTGTGTTGGGAAAAAATTGGTGACACTGATTTCATGCAGTAGAAAAGTAAACTAACATTTTCAGTTGGACTTCAAAATCAACATTTGCCTTCTTTCTTGAGTAACAAGTATTTATTTACTTATACATTATATCTCCCTTAGTATTAAAATAACTCATTATAAAGTTGAAAAATATGATAAGTAAAAACAAGCACAAAATGAAACATAAATGACACAGAGTCCTCTTCATGACTCAGATATTTATTTATTGCTTTAACTAGAGGTCCAGTGCACAAAATTTGTGCATGGAGGGAGGGTCCCCTCACCCAGCCTGCACCCTCTTCAATCCGGGACATCCCTTTCACAATCCTGGACCACTGGCTCCTAACCATTCACCTGCCTGCCGGCCTGGTCGCCCCTAACCACCTCTGCTTGCCAGCCTGATCACCCCTAACTCCCCCCCCTGCCAGCCTGATCACCCCTAACTCTCACCCCTGCCAGCCGTATCACTTCTTACTGCTCCCCCTTCTGGCCTCGTCACCCCTAACTGCATCTGGCTGCCTGTCTGGCTGCCCCTCACTGCCCCCTCTGCCAGCCTGGTCACCCCATGCAGCCTGCTGTTCACTTGACAGGTTGTTTCAGTTGTCACAGTCACTGCCTTTTTATATATAGAGATTATCTTTCTTTATGAGGAAATGGCACAACCTTTTGAAATGTCTAGGCTAAAGTTTGTTGTGACAAGAATTTTTCATTTACATGTGGAGGATCTCTGGAATTATTCAAAAGTTTTAAAAGCATATTTGATGATCACTTAAATGTGACTTTATAGTTAATTTCAATTAATCTCTGGCAAGGAATTCTTTATTCTGAAGCTAAATATTCATTGGAAAAATGTAGGGAAAACAACCAAAAGATAAGCTGGCACATCTTTAATGATAAACAGCAGCCAAATGTGTACATTTCGTAGAGAGTAATCTTTTTATTTGCTTATTAGCCTATTCAATGTAAATTTCTCTTTACTTTTAACTTAACTTATATAGAAATCTAGGTTGATTCCTAGGACTTTAAAAGTTTTATAAAATTTCTGCTTCAACGTCTATCATCCATATTATTAGATATCATAAGCTTCTCTTTCTCTTACTACTAGTACCAATTAAGTATGATGAATTTAATTTATACTTCCTTATTAACCTTCATATATATAGATACTAATTAAATGCACTGCTAGAAATTAACTCTTCAAAATGGTTTTCTTTTGTCAAGAACATTTCTGAATCATTATATACATATTCTGATTGAGAGTGACTAATATTCATATCAATTTGGAACATTGACTGATACTTCTAGTTTTATGTTCTGTTTCCAAAAGTTTTTGAGTTTCTTAAAAATATTTTTATTGATTTAGAGAGGAAGGGAGAGGGGGAGAGAGAGACATAAACATCAGCGATGAGAGAAAATCATTGACTGGCTACCTCATGCACCCTCCCCCCCCACTGGGGATCAAGCCTGTAACCTGGGCATGTGCCCTGATCAGGAATTGAACCATGATTTCCTGGTTCACAGATGGACAATAAACCACCAAGCCATGAGGGTTGGGCCCAAAAGTTTATTTATTTATTTTTTATGTTTAAGAGAAAGAAAAAACAAGTACTGCATTACAATTTAGTGTGTCATTTCAAAGTTATGATTGCTCAAATCAAGTTATGATGCAAAACTTTTTAAGTCATCTGGTTTATGGTGAGCAAAAAGGAGCCCATTACAGCTCTAAGCACATGTGGATCATGAAGTATACCTTCAAGAAATGCCTCAATTACAACATTGTGCTTTGATGATTCTCAGCTTCATAAATAAATAATATCTTATAATCCATGAATGCAATAAATATCATCAGAATTTAGAACCTGGCTTTCTTTTTTCCATAAAATGTTATTTCCAAGATGTCTTTGAATGAATACCTACTTATTAACTTACTAGAGGCCCAGTGCATGAAATTTGTGCACTCAGAAGTGGGGGATCCCTCAGCCTGGCCTGCACCCTCTTGCAGTCCAAGAGCCCTCAGGAAATGTTCCAATGATGACTTAGGCCCCGGGGAGTGGGCCTAAGTTGTCAGTTGAACATCCTAAGTGCTGCCATGGAGGCAAGAGAGATTCCCACCATTGCCGCTATACTCACCAGCATGAACCTGGTTTGTGGCTCAGCAGTGTTTCCCCTGTGGGAGGGCACTAACCACCAGGGGGAACTTCCTGCATTGAGTGTCTGCCCCCTGATGGTCAGTGCACATCATAGCGACCATTAGGTTGATTTGTATATTAGTCTTTTATTATATAGGATGATAAATTATTTTGAAATAAGCAAAACAGAAGACAAATAGAATCATCTTTAGCAGACTTGAGAATTTTAAATACTCCTCTTTTCTCAGTAAAATTTGGATACTACTATTTGACCCAAAATTTAATGTGTTCCACTTTTTTTTCTGAATGTATACTTTCCTATTTTAACTTTGTGTTAAAACCCCCAAGTTCTATTTGAACAGTGGCTTCTGTTCAGGAAGTGTGCATTTACAATGGAAGCTAAGGGGCAGAGGAGAGCCAGCTATCTATTCATTCAAATATATTAATAGAATTCTTCAGTGTGCTATCACACTCTGATATGGGTTTACGGAGAGATGAAAAAAATAAAAAGAAACAATAGTTTCTCCCTTGAAGTAGAAAATATATTAGATACATCTAAATAAGTTCATCAGTATCACTCACAAAGAGCTGGGTACCCTCATTAAAAGCAAAATCTTGAATAATTGCAAAATCTTGAAAGTTTTAAATAATACAGATCTTTACTATGTTTTTCTTGGAAAGACGAGAGTATACAGGGTTCATTACCTATTAAATGTTCAAAAAAATACTTCTTTATTTGAATTCTCACTCCAGGATATTTATTACATTGTTTTTTAGAGAGTGGACAGAGAGGGAAAGACAGTGTGAAATAACACTGAGAGAAACACATTGATTGGTTGCCTCCTGCATGCACCCCTATCAGGGCCTGGGCAGGGAAGGAGCCTGCAACTAAGGTATGTGCCTTTGACCAGAATCGAGCCTATAACCCTTCAGTCTGCAGGCCAATGCTCTATCCACTGAGCCAAACCAGTTAGGCCCTAAAAATACTTTTTAATCTTTCTCTCTTTCCAATATTTCTAATAGCAACTTAAAAAAACTACTAAAATTGCTAATTCTCACTTATACCAGTACAGTTTGCTTATTGCTATATTGACATAGATTCAAGCTTCTTCGTCTTCTCTTTTGGTGTATACATCCCAAACCTGACAAATAATACCTGCCATGTACAGCTGTCTGGGAATGTATTTCCTCTATTGATTTTCTTGTGAGACTAAGACATCTGTACTATCATGATAACATACTCATTACCCACAAGTTCTAGGAAATAAAATTATAATAAACATTTATTTGGTGTCCTTTAAAAAAAAGAATAGTTTATTGATTTTTAGAGAGAGGAAAGGAGAGCAAGGGTTATTTTGGAGACCTTTGATGGGCAGTTAGCATGCTGAATGTTGATATGCTACATACATAAACATGAAATCCTTTGGCTTCCTATGTTTGTGATTTACTCTGCTTGTTTATTAATATTCAACTCCACTATGTATTCCTAGGTGAAGAAGAAACCTGTTTAACTCACTATATCTCCTTGGGCTTCCATATCCCTATAAGCAAATGAGAAGAAGCAGAGCGTCAGGATTCCATTTACTCAGAGCAAGACTTATTATTCCTACAGCAGCAGAAGTGAATAGGGGCATGAGAGGTCTCCTTTTACCTGTCTATCTCTTTTCTTTCATCCCCTCAACAACCACTATTTTAGCCTCATATCCACCATTCATTTTGTGGTCAGGGAAACTTTTCATGCCTGTTAGTCAGTGGCCTCAAAAGGTCCAGGTTCATACAGATTTGACTTCCAATCTCACTTCTTCCAAACTTCTTCTCTTGCTACTCTTCCTTCTGTAACTCACAAGCTTTCATCACTAGAATCACTTCCATTCTCTTCTTCTTTGATATCTTTACTTCCTTTCCTCTTAATAAAGAACTGGATCTGTCTTATGAAACCCAGGGACCCTATCAAGTTAAATTATCTTGAAAATAATGGTCATATTTGTACTTCATACTATATCCAAAAAATTTCTATTCCTCTTCCCCATAATTTGAATTTCAAATTACTTGTCAAAGCACTGAGCTCAGTTCGAATATTTAGTGTTATAAAATATATCTACAGATAACCCACCCAGTTCTCTAGAAATTTTTCAGGAACACTTAATACTCATAAAAACCCTATGTGGTAAATAGTGAAACTTATTGAAAGCATTATCTATTCTGTTTCCAATTACTCTTATTAAATTTAATGAATATGTATAATTGATTACCTAGCATCCCATGGATATCTCAAATTAACCATAGCAACCCTTCTTACCCCATTCTGCTCTTTACATGACTGCCACATTTCAAATGTGACTTCAGGCAAATTCATACTGTACTTGACATACATTATCCAGATATCCCCTAGTTTCCTTCATCACTTTCATATATTTCTGCACAAATGTTAACTCTACATACACTATTTTAAAGTGCAACCCAAAACTCCCTACCTCTGTTCTGTTATTTATGCTCTTCATAACACCATCAGACATATTATATTATACTTATTAATTTGTCTGTACATCCCACTATTATGCAAATCCTATGACAATAGGCCTTATTGTCTTTAAATATATATATATATACCCCCAAAACCTAGAAGAGTGTCTGATAAATATTAGGGACTCAATAGATATTTGTTAAATAATTTAATAAATAAGCGAATCTCAAAAGAAATTTGATTTAAGAAAAATAGGAAAAACTAGTGCAAAGTATTTCCTATTTGATGTGTTTGATATTCATTGAAGTCAGATGTATCCCTTATAAATACACAGGGTCTTGTAGACAAATTCTTCTCAAGAAACTAAAATGATGTGATGACTAAATGTATTGTTAGATCCTGGAATGGAAAAAGTATCTTAAGTAAAACTAGGAAAACATGAGAAAAGGGTAAACTTTGCTACAATATTAAATATTAAAAATAATGTATACTGCCAAAAACAGTTTGGCTCAGTGGAGAGAGCGTTGGCCTGCGGACTGAAAGGTCCCAGGTTCCATTCCAGTCAAGGACATGTATCCTGGTTGCGGGCACATCCCCTGTAGGGGGGCGTGCAGGAGGAGGCTGATCAATGTCTCTCTCTCATTGATGTTTCTAACTCTATATCCTTCTCCCTTCTTCTCTGTAAAAAATCAATAAAGTATATTAAAAAATAATAATGTATACTATTTATTGTGACAAATGAACCAGACTAATATGTGATGTTAATAATATGGTAAAGTGAATGTGGGGTACATAGGAACTCTCTGTACTATCTGTGCAAGTTTTCTGTAATGCTAAAACTATTGTAAAAAAAAAGCATTATAAATGATAATATAATATTTATATTAACATATGTGCCTATTAATATTGTCATTCTTTTAAGAATAATCTTATTCCAAATTTGATAATGCATCCAGAAAAGAATGGAAGACAAAATTGACAGTGTGAGTAAGAGCCAAGAGGAAATGAAGAAGACCCAAGAGGAAATGAAGAAGAAGCAAGAAGAAATGCAGAAGAACCTAGAAGAAATGCAAAATAATCAAGAACAAATGCAAAATAATCAAGAAAAAATGAAAAATGACATCACTGCTATAAACAACTCAATAGAAAGCATCAAAAGTAGACTAGAAGAAGCAGAGGACCAAATCAGTGAGCTAGAAGACCCGGTAGGAAAAAATACCCAAGTACAGCAGCTTCTAGAAAAAAAAGTTAAAAAGCATAGGGAGAGCCTAAGGGAACTTTGGGATAAGAAGAAACAAAACAACATCCGCATATTTGGGGTCCAAGAAAGAGTGGAAACTGAGCAAAGATTAGAGGACCTGCTTGAAGAAATAATGACAGAAAATTTCCCCAATATAGGAAAGAAAAAACCGACACAAATCCAAGAAGCTCACAGAGTCCCAAGCAAAATTAACCCCAACAAACCAACACCAAGGCACATTATAATAAAATTGGCAAACACCAACGACAAAGTAAGAATCTTAAAAGCAGCCAGAGAGGAACAGAAAGTTACCTACAAAGGAACCCCCATAAGACTAGCTACTGATTTCTCAACATAAACTCATCAGGCCAGAAGGGAAAGGAATGAAATATACAAAGTCATGCAAAGGAAGGGTCTGAATCCAAGAATACTGTACCCTGCAAGGCTTTCAATCAAAATTGAAGGTGAAATCAGAAGCTTCAGAGACAAAAGAGGACTAAGGGAATATATTACCACCAAACCAGCAATCCAGGAAATGTTAAAGAATCTGCTGAAATAAAAAGAAATAGGAAGCAAAGAAGGAACTCTGGGCTAAAGACTAAAAATGGCAACAGATAAATACCTCTCAATAATAACTTTAAATATAAACGGATTAAATGCTCCAATCAAGAGACATAGGGCAATCGATTGGATAAGAAAACATGATCCACATATCTGCTGTCTACAAGAAACCCTCCTCAGGAAAAGAGATGCACACAGATTGAGGGTGAGGAGATGGAAGATGGTATTTCAGGCAAATGGAAATAAAAAAAGCTGGGGTTCCAATACTTATATCTGACAAATTAGACCTCAAAGTGAAGGACATAACAAGAGATAAAGAAGGCCACTTCATAATACTAAAGGGAACAATCCAACAAGAAGAAATAACTCTGGTAAACATATACACACCCAATATAGAAGCACCTAAATACATAAAAAAAACTCCTGGAGGGTATTAAGGGAGAGATTGACAGCAATACAATCATACTAGGAGACTTTAATACCCCACTGTCACCACTGAACAAATCCTCTAAACAAAAAATCAGCAAAGAAACATCAATCCTAAATGACTCACTAGACCAGATGGAATTAATTGACATCTTCAGAACATTTCACCCCAAAGCCACAAAATATATATTCTTCTGCAGTGCACAACGGTCATTTTCAAAGATAGATCATATGTTGGGTCATAAAAAAAGTCTCTTCAAATTCAGGAAGATAGAAATCATGTTAAGCATTTTCTCAGACCACAGTGGCATAAAACTTGAAATCATCTACAATAAAAACAATACAAAGAAATCAAACACATTGAGACTAAACAGCATGCTATTAAACAATGACTGAGTAACCAGAGAGATCAAGGAAGAAATAAAAAACATCATGGCAACAAATGACAATGACAACACAACAATAAAATATTTATGGGATACAGTGAAAGCATTCTTGAGAGAGAAGTTCATAGCCCTACAAGCCTACTGCAAAAAACAGCAAACAATTGTAATAAATTACATAACCCTACAACTCAAAGAGCTAGAATGAGAGCAACAAGAAAAGCCCAGTGTATGCAGAAGGAAGGAAATAGTGAAGATCAGAACAGAGATAAATAACTTGGAGACTAAAGAAACAATTCAAAAGATCAACAAAACCAAGAGCTGCTTCTTTGAAAGGATAAACAAGATTGATGGACCTCTAGCCAGGCTCACCAAGAAGCAAAGAGGGAAGACCCAAATGAACAAAATCAGAAATGAAAGAGGAGAAATAACAACAGACGCTGAGGAAATACAAAGGATTGTTAAAAAATACTATGAACAACTCTATTCCAACAAATTGGAAAACCTGCAAGAAATGGACATTTTCGTAGAAAAATATAACCTTCCAAAAATCAATGAGGAAGAATCTAAACATCTCAATAGTCCAATAACTATGGAAGAAATTGAACCAGTCATCAAAAAGCTTCCATCAAATAAAACCCCGGGACCAGATGGCAACACAGGAGAGTTTTACCAAACATTTAGGGAAGAATTAAAACCTATCCTCCTCAGACTATTCAAAAACATTCAAGAAGAAGGAACACTTCCAAACACCTTCTATGAAGCCAACATCACCCTAACACCAAAACCAGATTAAGACAACACAATGAAAGAGAATTATAGGCCAATATCTCTCATGAACACAGATGCCAAAATGCTCAACAAAATTCTAGCAAATCGGATCCAGCGGTACATCAGAAAGATCATACAGCATGACCAAGTAAGATTCATCCCATGAATGCAGGGATGGTACAAATCAATAAATGTGATACATCACATAAACAAATTGAGAGATAAAAGTCACATAGTCATATCAATTGATGCAGAAAAAGCATTTGACAAAATCCAATACTCTTTCTTGATAAAAACTCTCAGGAAAGTGGGAATAGAAGGATCTTACCTCAACACCATAAAAGCCATATATGATAAACCCACAGCTAACATCATACTCAATGGGCAAAAACTAAAACCATTTTCCCTAAGAACAGGAACAAGACAGGGATGCCCACTCTCACCTCTCCTGTTTGACATAGTACTGGAAGTATTAGCCATTGCAATTAGACAAGAAGAAGAAATAAAAGGCATCCAAATTGGAAAAGAAGAAGTAAAATTCTCCTATTTGCAGATGACATGATACTGTACATAAAAAAGGACTCCATTCCAAAACTAATTGACTTAATTAATGAATTCGGCAATGTAGCAGGATACAAAATTAATGCTAAGAAGTCTGTGGCATTTCTAAAAGAGAGACGAAAAAAGCAATCCCATTTACCATTGCACCAAAAAAAATTAAGATACCTAGGAATAAACCTAACTATAGAGGTAAAAGACCTATATGTAGAAAACTACAGGACACTGAAAAAAGAGATAGAGGAAGATGTTAACAGATGGAAGAACATACCATGCTCATGGATTGGGAGAATCAACATCATTAAAATGTCCATACTACCCAAAGCAATCTATAGATTCAATGCACTACCCATTAAAATACCAACGACATATTTCACAGACCTAGAAAAAATTCTTCATAGATTCATCTAGAACAAAAAAAGACCATGAATAGCCACATCAACTCTGAGAAGAATAAAGTAGGTGGGATCTCAATTCCAGATTTCAAGCTATATTACAAAGAAACTGTTCTCAAAACAGCCTGGTACTGGCATAAGAACAGATATATAGACCAATGGAATAGAATAGAGAACCCAGATATCCACCCAAACCACTATGCTCAACTAATATTTTGTCAAAGGAGGCATGAACATACAATGGAGCCAAGGTAGCCTCTTCAATAAATGATGTTGGGAAAATTGGATGGATACATGCAAAAAAAATGAAACTGGACCACCAACTTACACAAAATACAAAAATAAACTCAAAATGGATACAGGACTTAAACATTAGAAGGGAAACAATAAAAATATTAGAGGAATCCACAGGCAGCACAATCTCAGATATATGCCAAAAGAACTTCTTCACTGATACTACTCCAAAGGCAATTGAAGCTAAAGAAAAAATAGACAAATGGGACTACATCAAAATAAAAAGCTTTTGCACAGCAAAAGAAACCATCAACAAAACAACAAGAAAGTCCAGTGTATGGGAGAACATATTTGCAAATGTTATCACTGATAAAGGTTTAATCTCCAAAATCTACAGCCAACTTATACAACTTAATAAAAGTAAGATAAATGATCCAATAAAAAAATGGGCAATGGACCTAAATAGAACCTTTTCGAAAGACGACAGAAGGAAGGCCAAGAGACACATGAAAACATGTTCAAAGTCACTAATCATCGGAGAGATGCAAATCAAAACAACAATGCGATACCATCTTACAGTGGTCAGAATGGCAATCATCAACAAATCAACAAAAGACAAGTGTTGGCGAGGATGTGGAGAAAAAGGAACTCTTTTGCACTGTTGGTGGGAATGCAGACTGGTGCATCCACTGTGGAGAACAGTATGGAATTTCCTCAAAAACTAAAAATGGATCTCCCATTTGACCCTGTAATCCCACTCTTAGGAATTTATCCTAAGAAATTACAAACACCCATCAGAAAGGATTTATGCACCCCTATGTTCATAGCAGCACAATTTACAATAGCTACAATTTGGAAACAGCCTAGGTGCCCGTCAGCAGATGAGTGGATCAGAAAACTATGGTACATCTACACAATGGAATTCTGTGCTGCCATTAAAAAGAAGGAATTCTTACCATTTGCAGCAACCTGGTTGGAACTGGAGAGCCTTATGCTTAGTGAAATAAGCCAGTCACCGAATGAGAAGCATCATATGATCTCACTCATTTGTGGATAATAAACAATATTATAAACTGATGAACAAAAGGATAGATACAGAGGCAGTAAAGCATCAAACAGATTTCACAGCAGAAAGATTAAGGTAAGGTGAGGTAGATAAGAGATCACTCAAAGGACTTGTATGCATCCATATAAGCATAACCAATAAACATAGACACTGGGAGGTTGGGGTATGCCTTGGAGGGAGGGGGAGCAATGGGGAGATATGTGTAAAAAATTAATAATAAAAAAAAGATTTCCTTTTTTGAATAGTAGAGGGAATAATTATCTTGTCTTTACGTTACCCTGAACATCAAATGAGATAATAACTTAGAAAAGTATAAAAGCACCATATAAAGACAACTGCCTTTTTCCATGTACTGAAAAGACAATAAAGTGGTAAAATGAAAAACACTATTTTTATTCTCCCCCTTCCTTCCTTTACAGCCCTTATTTAAACTTTGAAATTTATAAAAATTTCACTCCAATTTTAATTTCTTTACATTCATTATTATTTTGTATTGGTTTCAGGTTTTATATTAGTTACAGAATAGTGGTTAGACAATCATATACTGTACTTTACAAAGTGTTCCCCTATATTTTCAGTACCCACCTGGCATCATATGTCATTACAACACTATTGACTATATTCCCTATTTAAGTGACAATGAGCTTACAGGTTCCTTCCAGTCTTTCCTTTGTGTTGTTCGCCTTTCCTTTTCTTTCTCACTTCTTCCCTCACTTTCCTTATATAGTATCTCAATTGGCCATCACAGCTCACTGAAGGCACTGGGACATGTTTCATCCATTACAGAACAGGAACCTGCGGCCAATTACAGTTGGCTGCAGAACTTGACTCAGTGTACAAGGAGCCCTCAGCGCTGTGCTCTCCACCCTTCCTAAGGGGCAACTGTCAGGCATACAGAACAAACCTCTCCATCAGGCTTCCAAGCCTCATTCTCAAGCACCTCTTCATCTTGGACACTTTGTACTCCTTCCTCTCCCCTACCCTTATCCCCATTCTTTACTGCCCCTACGCCCCCACCCCCACCCCTTCTCAGGAGCAGGTGGAAGGTCTCACACTCACTGTGCAGGTGCATGCTGCCATGGGACAAGGTGGGGCAGGAAGTGGGGGTGGGGCAGGAAGTGGAGGTGGGGCAGACATGGGCTTGCTTTGGGGCTGAGGCAGGAGCAAGAGTCAGCACCTCTCAAGTGTGCAGGAGCCTGGCAGTACTGGTCTCAACATGGAGTGGAAAGGTGAGCAGTGAAGTGGCCTTCACCATGAGGGGCAAAGGCCACCAGGGCGAGACCTGGTTAGCACTGGGAGCTTCACTGAACCACCATAGTCGGGTACCTGGCAGTGTGGTGCCCCTCCACTGAGATGGCACAGTTCCTCAACCCCACTTCAGCCTGGGTGTCCATCCATGCCAGCAGTCCTCGACCCTTGTTCCCTGCTGGGCTGACCCTTGTCATGGGGCCACTATAGAATCTTATTCTCCAAAGGCGAGGCAGATCCCCGAGAAATGGCCCCCTTCCCCTGCCCGAGCCCCCTCCAGTGCACTCCACCTCTGCACCGCTCTGCACCCTTTGGGCTGCCTGCCTCCTAGCCAGCTGCTTCACCAAGGCCTCAGCACTCGCCCAGGAGCTACCCTTCAGAGGAAGGTCTCTCTGAGCACTTGTGACCCCCCCTTCCCCCTCCACCCCACCCCGCACCCCGGGCTGGGGCCTAGGCTGATGCCCTGTTCCTGTCCCTGACATTGTAAGTCCCCATCCACCCGTGCCTGCTGGCACGCAGCCTGCTGATCAGTTGTTACTATGACTGCATCTCGACCATTTTGCACATTTCCCTATTCTTAGTATAGGTGTATTGAGATCATTTAATATGCCAGTTCTCAACAGGTAGATCACACAATTAAATAAACGAGTGATTAAAAGAGTGACTGCTTAGAGTGATTTCTTGATGAAAGCAATTTAAAATTATAATAAGGAAGTTAGGGAACCCACATCTTTATTATAGGGTAGAGAGAAACAAAAATGGAGAGGTAAAATTCTTCTCAAGTGTGTAAGTCTGGGAAATATTCTAAAATAAATAAATAATATAAATGAAATGCCAGGACTACACAATAAAATTACCTCATAATAAGAATATATGTACTGTTTCCAATAGTTATGATTTTTATTGCAATACTAACTAATTTAGGGTGATTTGTTAACAAGTTAACAGCATTTTCCTAGATATAACAAAATTTGGAAGAATAATTATTCTTTGTATATCCTTGCAATATATACTTAAATTTTTAGTAGCCCATACTGGAAAATAGACAGAATCCAGTGGTATATTCTATGGTTGAATCTATATTGAGCTAAAGTTATTATTATAGTGTAACAAGTCAAATCATCACTTTTATCCCTATGGCATTTGAATAAATGGGCCCTTAAGAATAGTTCTTGAGTAAATTTTATTAAAGATTAGTTTTCTAGTGGTTTTTATTACAAGAACTCTCTAGTGTTTTCTATTCTGACATTTTTCCCTGACCGAAATTTTGAAGAAAAACCTAATATAGTCTCAGTTCAGAATATCATAACTTTCTAACCCTCTCCTGTGCTTACAAAATACTATTCACTTAAGGTCAGCATTATGAACATAATTGAAAATATGAGACCAGGGAGTGATGATGTGAACTAAATGTAAAAATACATCAAAATCAAGGATAGGCAAGTCTCCCAGGAAAGTCAACTTTTATTCAAGAGTATCTACAGAAATATTGCTATATTTTTAAATTATTTTTCTTTATATATATTCATTATTTGTGGATGTTCTACTATTTTGAACAAAGAATTGTTAGGTATTTTAGCCTTAGAATAAACCTAATTTTATGAATTAATGTTTTGTTATTAGTTTCATTCAAACGAATATAGTTAAATAAGAATCACTCTGGCTATAAAGTTATAATGATTCTCTTACATTTTACCAGGTATTTTACAATAAGTAAAATGTAAGCATAACTTAAGCACACATTTTACTTGTATTATTGATAAATTTTCTATCAAAATCCAGTATAAGTCAATCCAACAACTATTAATACAATAAAGGTTAAAATTTATGTATTCAATACATTTTTGCTCTAATTCAAATTATAGCATTCCAGATTACAGAATAAAGTGAGGTTAATACAATAATCATGTTTCCATCTCTATTAATTTGAATTGACATTTAATGTGCTTAAATCATAAAAAATCATAAAACATCAATAATAGCAACATCAAAATTAAAAGAAATAAGCAACATGCAAATTATTTCATTCTGAGATAAAAAAAATTATTACATTTTTAACACTAACCTTGTGATCACTTATGAACTCAAAATGATGCTTTTCTTTGATTAAGAAATTGACTCAAAATTGATCAAATTACATATACTCCAAAGCTCATAGATTCTAACTTTCATCACTCCAAATTAGGATTCCTTAGAGGAGTTTGTAAAATTATCTCCACATATTTCCAGAGGCATTGAAACATGTAGATATTAAAAGTATTTTAAAACCCACATAGTTATTGACCACACAAAAGGGAGTCAAGCTATAGAGATAGAGCAGGATTCTAGAAATGGCATTAATTATTTCACTGATGGATCAGGAGTTAGTTCTTTGATAGGGACCACATGACTTGAAGTTAATAGTGAAATACTTCAATATTTTAACAAGAAGTATGGTTGAGCAAAGCCATACCACTCAAGAGTTTAGTTGTAGCCTTCTTTCCTTCTGTCA
The DNA here is from genome assembly GCA_011751065.1 of Lasiurus cinereus. NCBI lineage: Eukaryota > Metazoa > Chordata > Mammalia > Chiroptera > Vespertilionidae > Lasiurus > Lasiurus cinereus. The sequence goes on along the minus strand of JAAGEH010000286.1, from coordinate 25,898,501 downwards.
GGAAATACTGTTAAAAAGACAAGACAATAAAATTTCCTGATCCTCTGTGCTATATTATGATTATAAGCCAGTGAATTGTAGTTTTTGTTTTTTGTTAATCTTCACAGGAAGATATTTTTCCATAATCCTCACAGGAGGACATTTTCCCATTGATTTTCAGGGAGAATGGAAGAGAGAGGGAAAGACAGAGAGAAACATCTCTTGGTTGCCTCCTGCAGAAGCCCCGACCAAAAGGAACCTGGAACCAAGTCACGTGTCCCTGATTGGAATCAAACCATTTGGTTCACAGGCCAACACTCTATCCACTGAAACAAACAATTCAGGGCTGAGCCAGTTAATTGTAATAATTTATAGCCTTAGTGTTGGTCAAAAATGAAATGGATCTGACTGGCTTCTGACAGAAAAACGAGTGAAATACCTACTCTACTATAATGGTCATTTCAAAGACATAGCAATATGAGATACCACCCTTTTTAGATTTCTGTAACACACTATCTACTTTTAAAGTTTCTCTAATATAAGATACATCAAAAAAATTTGATGAGGAAAACCAGGTTTTTGAAACAGAATTTGATGTTCACTAAGAACCTAGTTCTTATATCTCCATGATTAGCAAAGGCTATTTTTGTCACACTCGCACAAATGCAGTATTTTCTGGAATTAAGGAAACTCTTTGTGGATTAAAATATCATTTTTTCCACTAATATTTGACTAACCTTTAAATTTATGACCCCTATTTATCATATTAACCATTCTTGGTTCCTATTATACCCTATGCACCTATGCAAAGTCACCAGTAAATACTATTGAATTGGCGTACTTCATTGATCTTATTGGAAGCCACAAAAAATAATTTTAATTTGACCCTAGTTGTCTGAGTGTCCCTAAAATATTGCTTTCTCACATAGACCTGGAATTTTAAAGCTAGCTGTTAATTTCAAGATAGACCCCTTGGGCCTCTCATTTACATAGACATAGACATAGACAAAGACAATTTATTGGAATAACATTGGTTAATAAAATTAATTAGGTTTCAGGTGTGCAATCTTATAATACACATTGATATATTGTATTATGTGTTTCCCACTCCAAATAAAGTCTGCTTGCATCATCATTTACCCTCTTCTACCTCCCCTCACCCCTTTCCCTCTGATAATCATCATACTGTTGTTTGTGTCTGAGTTTATTTATTTATTTATTTTTACTTAATCCCTTTACCTCATTCACCTAGTCCCCCAACACTCCTCCCTCCTGACAGCTGTCAGTCTGCTCTCTGTATTTATGAGTTTGTTTCTATTTTGTTTATTAGTTTATTTTGTTCATTAGATTCCACATATAGTGAAATCATACAGTACTGTCTTTCCCTGATTTACTTATTTCACTAAGCTTTACTCTCGAGGTCCACCCATGCTGTCTAAAAAGGTAAAATTTCCTACTTTAATATGGCCAAGTAGTATTTTATTTTTTTAAATGTATCACAGCATTTTTAACCACTTATTTAGTAATACGCACTTAGGATGTTTCAAAAATTTTGACTATTGTAAATAACGCTACAATGAATATCAGGGCACACATAGTTTTATGGATTAGTGTTTCTGATTTCTTTGGAAATATTCCCAGAATTGGAATTACTGGGTCACAAAACAGTTCCATTTTTTATTTTTTGTGATAACTCCATATTGCTTTCCAAAGGGACTTCTCTTTTATTCCTTCAGTTTTCATTAATAGCTGCTAATTGGAGTTTTATTATTACCATTCCATATTTCAACAACCTAATCCATTGGTTCTTTAAACTGGAAACTTCCCTTTATTTTTATCATATTTCATTCTTTCCTAATAATTGAAGTTTGTTTGTTTGTTTTTCCATATCTTTGTAATTTTTCTAATCCTGAAGATGTTCTACTAGATCCCCTTTTTGGAAACTTTGTTATTCCAGTTACCTATTACTGTGTAACAAACTACTTCACCAATTAATGGCTTAAAATAACTATTTCACTGTATTTTAAGATGATTATGGCCAGGAATTCAAGAAGAACTTGGCTAATATTTCAGGGACTGTGCATAATATTGACTAGAACCACCTGGTGCCAACACATGAGCTGGTATTTTGATGATATGGCTGAATAAATGAGTTCAAATGGACCTCTATTCCTCTACATGTAATCTCTGGCCTTCTCCATGTTGTCTCTCCATCTGTGTAGCAGGACTTCTTAAGTGGTAACTCAGTACTCCAAGAGGAAGTCTTAAAAAACAATAAGTAGATACTTTGAGAAACCATGATGGTGGCATAGATAAAAACCTAAACTGCTGCCTCGCACAACAATTTCAAAACTACAACTAAAAGACAAAACTACATCATCCAGAATCACAGGAAGGCTGGCTGAGTGGAAATTCTACAACTAGAAGGAAAGAAAAAAGCACACTGAGGCTCAGAGGAGCTGCAGAAGAAAGAGGTATGGAGATGCACACACGGAGAGGGCTCCAAACTGAGTACACGGCTGGCTTTCTCAACTGGGAGGGAGACAAAAGCTCCCAACTGCTCTGAACTCCAGTTCCAGGTGAGACTCTGGGGACCCAGACTCATTCAGGGAGAAACTGTACTGTCTAGCAGTGGGCAAACCTCGAGGGTGGCTTTCTCTCAGAGGTCCTTGCAGCAATTAATCACAGGACACTGTGACCTAGGGGCCTCTTAGGGCAGGGCTGATGGGAAGCCATTGCTGTCTGCTCAGCCCTGATGCTCCATCTCATCAAAGCTGAGCTCAGAGGCTTTTGCAAGTCTTATCTCATAAGGGTGTCTCTAGCACAGCAGTTCTCCCAGCATAGGCACAGCTAATCCTCACAGTCAATTGGCTTGGAGATCAATTCCTCCCAGTGATACCAACAACAATCAAGGCTTAACTTCAACAAGACTGTGCACACAGCCCTCAAAGGGGTGCACCAAGCATGTCCACCTCAGATAACTGGGGAGGCTGAGCCACTGGACCCCACAGGACACCTAGCACACAAAGCCACTCTATTAACTCAGTGAAGCAGTCAAAATGCAGAGACAAAGAAACAGGTCACAAATGAAAGAAACAGAGGAAAGCAAATAATTGGATATAGAGTTCAAAACCATGGTTATAAGGTTTTTCAAGAATTTTCTAGGAAAGGTCAATAAATTTAGCGAGACTCTGGAGGATATAAAAAAGGACTAACTAGAAATTAAGCATACACTGACTGAAATAAAAATTAATATACAGAGATCCAACAGCAGAGTAGAATATTGCATGAATCAAGTCAAAGATTTGAAATACAGAAAAGCAAAAACCACCAGCAAAAAGAAAAAAAATCCAAAAATATGGAGATAGTGTAAGGAGGCTCTGGGACAACTTCAAGTGTACCAACATCAGAATTATGGGAGTGCCAGAAGAAGAGAGAGAGAAAGATATTGAATACCTATTTGAAAAAATAATGACTGAAAATTTCCCCCATCTGGTGAAAGAAATAGACTTACAAGTTCAGGAAGTGTAGAGAACCCCAAACAAAAGTAATCCAAAGAGGACCACAACAAGACACATCATAATTAAAATGCAGAGGGCAAAAGGCAAAGAGAGATTATTTAAAGCAGCAAAAGAAAAACATTTAATTACCTATAAGGGAGCACCCATATGACTGTCAGGTGATTTCTCAACAGAAACTATGCAGGCCAGACAGGAGTGGCAAGAAATATTCAAAATGATGAATAGCAAGAACTTACAACCAAGAATACTCTATCCAGCAAAGCTATCATTCAGGATTGAAGGGCAGATAAAGAGCTTCACAGATAAGAAAAAGCTAAAGGAGTTCAGCACCATCAAATCAGTATTATATGAAATCCTGAAAGGTATTCTTTAAGAAGAAAAAGAAGAAGAAGGAGGAGGAGGAAGAGGAGGAGGAGGAGGAGGA
>JAAGEH010000286.1:25766175-25894477 GCA_011751065.1 Lasiurus cinereus | reverse complement strand
GGAGGAGGAAGAGGAGGAGGAGGAGGAGGAGGAGGAGGAGGAGGAGGAGGAGGAGGAGAAGAAGAAGAAGAAGAAGAAGAAGAAGAAGAAGAAGAAGAAGAAGAAGAAGAAGGAGAAGAAGGAGGAGAAGAAGAAGAAGAAGGAGAAGAAGAAGGAGAAGGAGAAGGAGGAGAAGGAGGAGAAGAAGGAGAAGGAGGAGGAGAAGAAGGAGAAGAAGAAGGAGAAGAAGGAGAATAAGAATAAGAATAAGAATAAGAATAAGAAGGAGGAGGAGGAGGAGGAGGAGAAGGAGAAGAAGAAGAAAGAGAAGGAAGGAGAAGAAGAAGGAGAAGAGGAGGAGGAGGAGGAGGAGGAGAAGGAGGAGGAAGAAAAAGGTAAAGATAAAAATTAGGAACAGCAAATACATATGTATCAAGTGAATATAAAAATCAAGTGAATAAAAAATCTGATGAACAGAATGAACTGGTGAATCCTATCTAATAAAAGAGTAAGATGCAAATTAACCATGACTCTGTTACACTACCAGCCAATAGGAGTGAGTATGCAAATTACCCAACAAAGATGGCCACACCCATGGCCAGGCAGCAGCACCCAGTAGCTCCAAGCCCCACCATGGCCGCTGGGAGGTTCCAGATTGGGGACACAGACCCGCAGGAAGGCCAGCACCCTGCAGCCCTGAGCCCTGTCATGGCAACATTGGGGCAGCAGGGGCCTGGATGGGGAAACAAACAATCTCGCAGACAGGCTGGGACCCAGCAGCCCCAAGGCCTGCCACTGTGGTGCTGGGGCTGCTTAGGGGAGTGGTGGAGGAGAAACCTGTGGAAAGGGAGATAAATTATGATAACTTTATCTTCCTGTCAACAAGATGAGAAAACTGCCCCTGGATTATTTAGTGATGTGGCCCACACCTTTCTACAAGCACAGGGTAATGTTATGATCACTCTCAGGAAGATCTGGTCAGAATACCTTCTCCAGGGAATAATGCTACTGTGGCAAATCATCTAAGAGAGGAAACAAGCTTTTGTTGGGTTTATTCTGAAGGTCGGAGAACATGCCACCCCAACATATGCTGTGTTGTTATATTGATGATCTTGAGCTGCAGATGCTTGTTAAACAGTAAATGTGCGCAAAGGCTTTCACTGAAGTCTCCTGATCTGCTTAAAATCAGAACCCCTAAGTGAGCTTAAATGTCATAGATCCCCTTGACAGAAGTGTCTTCAGGCAGATAAGACTGACTCCTGTTACAGGACAGGAGAGTAGAAGTTGACATCATACCCAAACTTTGTTACAAACTATTTCCCCCCACCCCAATTCATCTTTCCTAAAAACCATTTACTTTCCTCTAAGAGGCCTACATCTCCTGTCCCCTTTTCCTAGGAAGAAAGTGTTTAAATCTTCATTCTAAGCCACTTTGAGGAGTTACTCATTTTTCCCTGGGATGTTCCACATATGCCTGAGGAACACATGTTAAAGAGGAACACATGTTAATGAACTTCTGTTTTTCTCTCGGTGATTTGTCTTTCATTACAAGGGCCTCCACTAAGAACTCAGAAAAGTAGAGGAAACCTATTTTTCCTCCTCCATAATTTTATCTTGGGAAATCAAGGCCCCAGCTGAACTATGAGTTTGGCTCAAGTACCAAGCAGTCCCGACTAATGGGAGGGAAGCTTTTAGGGAGAAATCAATGATATTGGCATCAAAGTGGGACAGAGTGCACACGCATGGTTGCTGGTGGGATTTTAAAGTGGTTCAACATTTTTGGAGGATGATTTGGCAAATTCAATAGAAATGTTCAAGGTACATCCAAGAGTCTTCTACTAGGAATCACTTCTGCTGAGATAAAACACGAGCACATAAACCCTGGTCAGAACTCAGGATGCTACTGCGGGCTCTTCTTCCCTGATAGGAAAACCTGGGAACAACATGCATTTTTAGGACAAGGTGGCATCTATACTAATAAAAGGGTAATATGCTAATTAGACTGAACATCTTCCGAATGACCTTCCAGATGTCTTTCTGAATGTCCATACTGACAAAACCATGTTGGCAGGGCCAAGGCAGAATAGATTAGAGGCGATTAGACAGACAGGAGAGAGCAGTTAGGGTGAACAGGCTGTCAGGGGAGAGCACTTAAGGAGATCAGGACAGCAGGGGAGAGCAGTTAGGGGGATTAGGCTGGCAGGTAGATGAGCAGTTAGGAGCCAGGGTCCTAAGGGGTCCCAGATTGGAGAGAGTGCAGGCTGAGTTAAGGAGACCCCCTTCCCATGCACAAATTTCATGCACCAGGCCTTTAGTATAATATAATAAGGGGCATAGAAAGGGAATGGACTGACAAATCTTAGCGGGAGGTGATGGGGGAGGAGGGAAGAGGGGGATGTGGGAAGAGACTGGACAAAAATTGTACACCTTTGGATGAGGACGGGGGGTGTAAGGGCAGGGGGTGGGGTGGGAACTGGGTGGAGGGGAGCTATGGGGAGAAAAAGAGGAATAACTGTAATAATCTGAACAATAAATATTTATTTTAAAAAAAACAATAAGTAGTAACTATGAATCTCTTAAGGCTGAAGACCAGAAAGAGGCAGAGCATTACTTCTTCCATATACACAACAATGTCAAAGCCCAATTAAAAGGGAGGTGTCACTTATCCCATCTCTTATTACAATTGTATCTCACTTTTTTCTTCCTGTCTTTATACCATCACAGTATGTTATGAAGTATGACCATAGTATATATTAAAAGCATTTTGCAATAGGTTATATAGTTTTGCTATATCTGCTTCTGCACCTAAAATGTAAGTGCATTAAGGGAATGCACTTTTCTTTTTTATTCTCAATAATTTAGGAAATATTGGACAAATAGGCATCAAAATATATATGTTGAGTGAATGAATGAAAAAAAAACTGTAATAGAGTCAATCTACTACCAAATGGCTTCAGTGCCACCAACTCATTCAAATTGCATTCTCAGCCGAAACCGGTTTGGCTCAGTGGATAGAGCGTCAGCCTGTGGATTGAAAGGTCCCAGGTTTGATCCTGTCAAGGGCATGTACCTTGGTTGCGGGCACATCCCCAGTAAGGGGGGTGCAGGAGGCAGCTGATCAATGTCTCTCTCTCATTGATGTTTCTAACTCTCTATCCCTCTCCCTCTCTGTAAAAAATCAATAAAATATATATTTTTAAAAACTGTATTCTTCAAGATAAATAACAAACTTCTTTATAAAATAATAGATATAACCAACCATAAAAAGAACAAGAAAAATTTGTTCTCAGTCCTCAGTCTGCTTCATTTCTTCATAAAATCAACCATCTCTTTTTTTATTAAACCTCTTATCCCTTTGTTTCTGTTTTATAATCTCTATCTATCTATCTAACTATCTATATTGCTAACTCTATCTCTACCTTCCTCCCCCTACCCTTATCTCTCCATCCGGTTCTCCTTCTCACTCTTCCACAACCTTCCCTTCTCTCCTCTCTTAATTTTTTGTCTCTCTTTTTCATAACTTTTAATAGTTTATTTTCCTCTGCTTGACATCAAAGTGCAAATGTTCTAGTAAACTCTCTCTTTAATTGACAATCGTTTCAATTATTGAGCTTCATTTACTTGCTTTGACTATTATGGTCACTAATTTAAGCCCCCATATTAAATTATACATCGAACTGATCAATGATCATTCTAGTGACTTACTAGACTTATCAACCTAAATGTCTTATATTTAAACTCAAATTACCTAAGTTAAGTTCTTGGAATTTCCAAGTAAAATGGCAGATGAAGGAGGCATGAGAAATAGTATCATTCAAACATCAGTCACAGCACACATTCCCATATACACAGATTCCAACTATATACACCACACAAATTAGTAGTTAAAAAAATATTTAAAAAAATACAGAGTTGAGTTTGGAAGAAAAAAAGGAAAATCTAACCCCTTGAAGGATGGATGAAGAACTCCCTTGTCCTATGTAATTAGAAATTAAAGCTGCACAGTTCAATTGTGTATCAGGATGAGAAACATGCTTCAAAGACTAGAGTCATAATTTGATGTTTATAGTACTGAAAACTTGATTCTTCATTAAAAATGAAGAGTCTGAGTAATTCTATTATATCTCTAAATGTCTTCAGGCATTAGCCTAGCATCTTGGTATCAAAGGCAGCACCTCAGATTGTTAGAGAATTCAGACCAAAGTACAAATTTAAAAACCTGACCCAACAAAGGTTCAAAGAGATCAAAGAAAGAATCTATAAAAGCCTAAGAAACTGAACTACCAGACAACCAGCTGGTGTGTCCTGACCACCAGGGGGCAGATGCTCAACACAGGAGCTGCCCTCTGGTGGTCAGTGCATTCCCACAGCAGTAGCACCACTCAGCTGACCAACGAGCACCAGACACTGGGCTCATGGCTGGCAAGTGCAGCTGCAGCCAAGAGCCTCTCTCATGCATGGGCAGCAGCAGGTGCAGTGGGCTGGGATGAGCAAGAGTGGCATGGTGCCAAGCCTGGGCTCAGGTCCTCCCCAGCCACCTGCCGCTTTGTGCTTTGCAGGATCAGCATGGACAGTGAGCTGGAGCCTGACAAGCTGGCAGTAAGGCTGGGCTGTGGCACTTAGAGGTCCACTAATCCCCACAGGCCAGGCCAAGAGACCCCACCAGTGCACAAATCCATGCACCTCTTTTCTAGTCTATATATATATATATAGAAGCCCAGTGACCGTTATGGCAGAATGACCAGAACAACTGGTGGCTAAGATGAGCACTGTGGCAGCCAACCAGCCTGATCCGGGCCCCGATTGCCCCCTCAACCTCCCACGAACCCTCTCTTAGCCCACCCTATCTCTGATCAACTCCCTCACCCTCTCTCCCATTATGAGGTGCCCCAGGGAGGAGGGGTTCTGTTCCTTGCTGTACTCCTCCAGACCTCAAGAGCACCAAATTACAAATGTGGATGCCTGGAGGGAGAAAAGGTCAGGAAGTGGGAGGAATGCACAGCAAAGAGGGCGAGAACTAAGGAAAAAGCCTGCCAGGAAGAACCTGAACCAGGAGCAGCCATGCCCCCCTCCCCAACTCCAGCCCAGCCCCTCAGGCTGCCCAACAGATGCTACTGCAAGGTGGGTGCGGAAAGGGATCCCCAGCATGTAAGTTGGGTAAACTGTGACTCCTGCATGCCACCGCTACCCCTCACTAACCTGACATACCCTGCATGAAAGCACCAGGCATGTGCCCAGATGGCCTATCTGTCGCTTGACCACCCACCAACTCCGCAGCCACTGCCTCCTCATGCTCATGCTGCTGCCTCAGTCAATGAAACACCTGTGTTGTGCCATTGGCCAGCCTTCGGTAGACCATTCTCACTCTACCCTTCCTCCATCTGTTTACAATGATTGGGATGAACAGGACAGGCTGACCCAGCGCACAAGTGCATTTCCTCTTCCCACCACAGGAGGGCTTCTCAGGTCCTCCACTCTACACTGACAGATAAGGCCATCTGGGCACACACCTGGTGCCCTCGCAGAGGATATGCCAGGAGGCATAATTCTCAGAAACTCAAAGCCAAGTCTACAGGAGGGCCCTTTGTGGAAGAAGCACACTACAACTCCCAGGAAGCACCACACCTCCTCTGACCCTGAAGCTCGCAGAGAAGACTGAGGGAACACAGGAAAGAACACACACTGCTGGTGCTCTAGGGGAGCCTATGCAGTTCCTGGTCTTGGGGGACTGGGTGGGATGTACACCAATCACCGGAGGCCCTTCCCCCTCGCTTGCCCCACCCCTAAAGCCCCCCATCCTGATCAGGGATGGGGCTAGCTGGCCAATCTCTCCCAGCTGGTTCCATACCAATCACCCTCCAATTGGGGGAAGGGCCGGGCAAACTCTCACAGCCCCTCCCCCTGGCCAGCCCAGTCAGATGGCTTCCATTGGAGTGGGCCAGCAGACCCCCCCCCACGTGCATGAATTCATGGGGGGGATACATAAAACAATAAAATATTATTACAGGATACATAAAAAATAGAATATTATTACAGAAAACAAAATATATAAAATAAAATGTTACACACTAAAAAAAAGGGCACAGTTAAGAGAGAATTACAGAAGAGTAACTAACCATGAAGAAAGAAATACAGAGATATGAAGACATGAATAATAGATGAAAAGAAACTCTAAGAGATAGGCATATAATTAACTAATAGAATTTTCCAAAGGAAAATATAAGTTTAAAGAAAAATAGTATTTTCCGAAAATGAAAAATACATTATTTTCACATTTAAAAAAAACACTGAAATGGGATTTAAAATTTTTATTTTATTCTAAAAGTTGGATATAGTTGTGTTTTTTAAATATTTTTTTCTTTATTAGAAAAAATAAATAAGAACATTTTCAAAGTTAATACCATTAATGGTCAAATTCTTCATAGTATTATGAAACACTACATAAGAATGAGAATTACAGCCCTAACTGGTTTGACTCAGTGGATAGAGCATCAGTCTGCAGACTGGAGTCCCAGGTTGGATTCTAGTCAAGGGCATGTACCTTGATTGTGGGCACATCCCCAGGAGGCGGTGTGTAGGAGGCAGCTGATCAATGTTTCTTTCTCAATGATGTTTCTAACTCTCTATCCTTCTCACTTCCTCCCTGTAAAAATTCAATAATATATATATATATATTTTTTAAATGAGATTTACAGGGAAGTCATTAGACATGGAGAAGCTCTTTGTGATGTCAGAAGAATAAATTTACACTCCTCTCCACTATTTACCAATTGGGGAACCATGAGAACATCAAACTTCTACAGCTTCAGTTGTATCTGCTATAAAATGTATAATAAAACTGTTATGTAAATAAAATGATATGTAGTTTGGACATAAACAGCAAAGGTTTATAAGAAGTATTAGCAGCTCTTTTTAAAATGAGATACTGTATATTATCTATAAAAATAAAGTATATATCATTAACTTTTAATAACTAATGAAATATAAACTATAATACTTATAACTTTAATTTTTTTCTTTTTTATAATTAGGATATGTATGTAATGCGTCATCCAATAATAACTCTATAATTTATTCAAATTGAGACCTTCCGAGAATAAAAGGGAGAATTTATTAATGATTATACCAGTAATGTCACAGTATAATTTTGCACTTTCCAAAGCAAAGCAAGTTGTGTGATTACTCTATCCACAATAAACTTTTTATCATGAATTTTACACAGCTAAATTGAATTATGTCAATGATTTTCAACTGGTATGCCACAAGAATTTTTTTAAAATATATTTTATTGATTTTTTACAGCGAGGAAGGGAGAGAGATAGAAGGTCAGAAATATTGATGAGAGAGAGACATCCATCAGCCACCTCCTGCACGCCCCACAGTGGAGATGTGCCCGCAAGCAAGGTACATGCCCCCAACTTGAATCGAACCTGGAACCTGTCAGTCCACAAGCGGATGCTCTATCCACCGAGCCAAACCGGTCTCGGCAAGAATTTTTTTTAAATGCAATACCTGACTATTTAGTCAGGGGCACTGACCTCCTTTTCCTTAGATTGTCAATTTAAAAAAAAATTACAATAGCCAGCACAATAGCCATCCAATGTGGATAAATAAAAACTATACCTACTTTTGTCAGATCAGCAAAAATTATATATTTTGGTATGTCAAAGAATTTTGGTAATTAGTTTATGTGTTACATGAGATGAAAAAGTTTGAAAATTCACTGAATAATGTGGTCACATGGAAACTGGTACCTTTGATATAAATGAGTATATCCTACTGGTTCCATATCTAAATCTGTCACTAAGCTGAATTCAATGAAGAGGTAATAATATACATTCTTTTTGTGTTCAATAAAATATAATGTATGTCTACATAATGCCAGTAGTACTAAAATTATAGGATTACTTAACTCAATGTGAACACTTTTCACAAATGTATATTTGTATTCCTGATGCATTAAGAATCATTCTTAAATTTATTTCAGACTCATTCCTTATTTAGTGTTAATATGGATCAGCTACAACAGACAGTGAATTGAAAACTTCTGGGGAAAATGTTACCATTCAACAAATGAAACCACTCAAAGCTTTTTAAAATATAATTAATGATTGAAAATTTGTTTTTTATTTTGTTCTCTAATGCTTAAAACTGGAAATTCTAAATGAAATTGTTAGGTCAGGGTGCCTGCCTTTTATTATATAGAATAATTAAAAAATTAAGAAGTTGGATGGAATAAAAAAACAATTCAGAAGGAAAACCTTGATGTGGAAGGAACCAGGCACATACTCATCACATTCATTTTCTGCTTTTTCTGGACACAGCTAGATCGCATTGCCCACCTTCCTATATAATAAAATATGACAAAAAGTGAAGTTCTAGTAAATCTAGTATGATAGAAGTGGTCACACTTCCAGATCAGACTATGTAAACATCTCATATACCATATCCCACATTCTTTACATTTCCAATGGCTTTATACAGATGAACGCATGACAATGGGTACAAGTATTGAATATTGTAGAGTATAAAGATGGAGATGACTGATTCCTTATCTCATAACTTGGAGGACAGCTACACACCAAATAATTCTCATTTGAGGCTTTACAGATGACATGTTAACGTCTATGATGTTTAAGTCATTATGTAAGTTCAGATTTGTTCACTATTGCAGTATTGGCAACCTGACTAATATAAAACTGTTTATGGAATCATGGTGCTTTATATGATCTTATTTAGTTCTCTTCTTCTTTGAAAATAGGCTATTGGATTTGACCATCAGGTAGTCATAGGTGAACTGCAAGAAAGCAGTTTCCATAAATAAGTAAGAATGAATCATAGAAGAGAGTCCAGGAATTGAAATTGATATTGTGTGCAGGGAGGCTTTCTTTCAAAACGTTATGTGGTGGAGAAATAGAACTAAGAATTTAACTAGGCAGAAAAGCAAGAATCATGAAAAAATTTGATTTGTCTTTATTTTTAGAATAAGGATGACTGAAAGTATTTAAAGACCAGAAATGGACAAATATAGAAGGAAAAATTAATGGTATCTGAGAAAGAAGGACCAAATTGATGAAATAATGAGTGGATAATGCAAATGTTATACATTTGCAGTAATGAGAGAAGTCTTAATGTGAAAAGGACAAAGGAAGATAGGAGATACATGCATATATACATATACATACAGATACACATATTCAAACATACATTTAATGCAAGAAGTGAATATATGTCTGAAACATTCTTCGAGAGAGATGAAGCTTGAAGAATAGACAATAAGGAGTATAACAAGAGAAGAATAAGAAAATGTCAACATATTTGATGGCCTACACAAAATTACAAAACATAACTTTTCAATGGACATCTTTAGTAAAAAAAAAAAAGTAGCTAATAAGCTTCATGATTTTGTTTTAAAAGAAATGTATACTCTAGCATATATTAGTCTTTTGCCAAATACCATATAGGTATCATCACAGAAGCAAAATAATAGTAAAAAATAGCAGATTATATTGGTATAGATTTCATGTCAAATAATATTTCACTATTTTCTAATTATTCAAAAATTCATAATGTATATATAAATTATATTATAATGCTGAATAACCAAGCTAATTCCAATTTATCACTCCTTGTGAACAAGAGTTTACTGTGCATTAAAATGCATAGCTCATCTGATTCAATAGTCTATAAAATGTCAATTATTTTCAGAACAAGCTCAAGGAATTTAGAATTGCCTCAAGGATTTTATAATTGTAGAAATATTCTGGGAAATGTACTTGTAAATTCCAATCTTAAAGGTGTTCATGTTTTTAAGACTCAGACTGATTCACCTAGAGAGTAAGAATGAGTGGATAGTTTTCAAGAATTAAATCCAATACTTGTAATACAGCCTAAGGGCAAATAATATCATAATGCTCAGAAACTCACAACATAAATTCTCCTGCCTATCATTTCTTTCTCATTGTTTTGTAGATCATATTTTTTATGTATAACCAGCATGTCATAGCATTAATTATTGTATGCCTATAATAAAATATTATTAAATACCCAATAAATACGTTCTAGAATATATTACTGACTTCTCTAACCTCTCCAAGTAACCTAGGAAATCAATTACTTCAGTATAGTATAAAATATATATATATATGGAACAGCATATAGAATAAGTAGATCAAACAGATTACTTTTTATCACATATTGTTATTTGAGAACTAAGAAATTGTGATTCCTGCCTTAGCCAGTTTTGCTCAGTGGATACACTATTGGCCTGCAGACTGAAGGGTCCAGGTTCCATTCCCATCAAGGGCATTTAGCTGGAATTTAAAAAAAAAAGAAATTGTGATTCCTTTTCTTTAAGTTTTGTCTAACTTCCAGGAAAATTGCAAATTTCTCCTTGGTTATCTCTGAGATGTATAACCTATTATTCTGAAAATAAAATTGTGAGGATGTTGAATTAAAATCTAAGTTTCTTTAATATGGATAAGCCTTTTGGATATCAGGATATTTCTCTTGCTATGGTACTATTGGAAAATGTTTTAAAGGAAACACATTTGAGTATGTACAGTGGTACCTCGAGATACGAGTGCCCTAACATACGAGATTTTTGAGATACAAGCAGTTGAGCGAGCGATTTTTGCTTTGAAATACGAGCAACATTTGAGATAGGAGTAATCGCGTGGATCGGCCAGCTGCGCACGACCCACCAGTTTACCGCAACTCGAGCGTTTTATAGTTTCCCATGCCTCAAGGTTATGGAACGAATTAAACTCCTATCTCGAGGTACCACTGTATATGTATCTGAGCAGAAGTATATCAGAAATGGAATGTGTTACGCTAGAGAAATATGTCAGAAACATGCTTCTTCCAAATTGTTCTCTTTGATTATATGGAGTAGAGGTTTCCACACCAAATATTGACTTTCTCTAATCTAAAAATCAGAATGATCAGTCTGTTCCTCAAATGAATGGCACAGAGACTTGAAAAGAAAGTGTGAACCCATATCAGAAGTTGACTCAAAAAAATGTCTCAGGAATTGTCCTAAACAAACATTCCAATAAAAGCCTGATAATATTCTATTATTTGAAATAAAAATAGTTGCCTTCTCTCTATCTTAAATAATGAAGAGACTATTAAAATAGCCTAAGCATTTGAATGGAAACATCTTCTCAGCTAATATGGCATAGGGCAGCAAACTAAGAGTTTTAATGGTGCAGCTCAGAACTCTGCTTTAATATGGCTACAATATTTTCCTGTTTAGAAAAGACAAGACAGATGAGAATACTTCCTTACAGAACCATACATCACTGAGACTATCTTTTGCTTTCTGAGCACATTTTGTATCCATTTAAAATCATGTAAATGTAACCTTAAACACCATCATAAAATAGGCAAAGTGTCCTATATAATAAAAGAGTAATATGCAAATAGACCCAACAGCCGAACAACAGAACATCCAATATAAGTGTAATATGCTAATTATATGCTAAGACTACTCCACTGCTTGCTATGATGTGCACTGACCACCAGGGGGCAGACAGTTGACTGGTCAACCAGTCACTATGACATGCAATGACCACCAGGGGGCAGATGCTCAGACCAGTAGGTTAGTTTGTTGCTGGGGTCCAGCCAATCAGGAATGAGTGAGAAAAGCTGGACAAGCCCTAGAGCCTTCTTGCTGTCTCTCCCTAGCCAAAACATGCATCGGTGGGGTCCTTCAGCCTGGTCTGTGCCCTCTCACAATCCAGGAACCCTTCAGGTGATATCAGAGAGCTGCTTTCAGCCCAATTCCACAGGCCACTCTCTTAGGAGGGTGCTAGATGCAGGGCTCATGTCTGGCAAGGGCTGCTGCAGCAGTGCAAGCCTCTCCTGATCAGAACTGATTGGGCATGAGCCCATCTGAATCTGGCCTAAACGGGCAGTTGGACATCCCTCTTACAATCCAGGACCGCTGGCTTCCAACTGCTCGCCTGCCTGCCTTTCTGATTGCCCCTAACTGCTTCTGCCTGTCAGCCTGATCACCCCCTAACCACTCCCCTGCCAGCCTGATTGATGCCTAACTGCTCCCCTGCCAGCGTATTTGCCCCTAACTGCCCTCCCTTGCAGGCCTGGTCCCTCCCAACTACCCTTCCCTGCTGGCCATCTTGTGGTGGCCAACTTGTGTCCAAATGGGGGCAGGATCTTTGGCCACATGAGGGCAGCCATCTTGTGTGTTGGAGTGATGGTCAATCTGCATATTACTCTTTTATTAGATAGGATAGAAGCCTGGTGCATGAGTGTGAGCCAGCTGGTTTGCCCTGAAGGGTGTCCCAGATCAGGATGGGGGTTTTCTTGGGGCATGGAATGACGTGGGTGAGGGCCCTGTGGTGGTTGGCAGGCTGGCCACAACTCCCGGCAACCCAAGCAGAGGCCCTGGGATCTGGGCTTTATTTATCTTCTATAATTGAAACATTGTAGCCTTGAGTGGAGGCCTGGGCCTGCCAAGATGTGTGGAAAGCTTTGCTTCCTCCATCGCTGGGGAAACCAAGCCTCCCTCCTGCTAGCTCAGTGGCCGCAGCTATCTTGGTTGGGGTTAATTTGTATACTCACTCCTGATTGGCTGGTGGGCATGGCTTGTGGGTGGAGTGGCGTGATGGTTAATTTGCACATTACTTTTTTATTAGATAGGACTAGGTTCTTTTTTTTAAAATATATTTTTATTGATTTTTCACAGAGAGGAAGGGAGAGGGATAGAAAGTCAGAAACATTGACGAGAGAGAGACATCGATCAGCCGCCTCCTGCACGCCCCCTACTGGAGTTGTGCCCGCAAGCAAGGTACATGCCCCCGACTGGAATCGAACCTGGGACCCCTCAGTCCGCAGGCCAACGCTCCATCCACTGAGCCAAACCGGTCTTGGCAGGACTAGGTTCTTAAATCAGCAAACATAAATCCTGTTTCTGATTTTTAATAATTATGTAACATTTTCAGTTTCCTTATTAGTAAATTGCAACATTCAAATAAAATAAGATATTGCCAAAACAGGTTTGGCTCAGTGGAGAGAGAGTTGGCCTTCGGACTGAAAGGTCTCAGGTTCGATTCCAGTCAAGGGCATGTATCCTGGTTGCAGGCACATCCCCTGTAGGGGGCATGCAGGAAGCAGTTGATTGATGTCTCTCTCTCTCTCACATGGATGTTTCTAACTCTCTATGCCTCTTTCCTCCTTTCTGTGGAAATTGATAAAATATATTAAAAAATAAAACATAAAAAATAAATAAAGTAAGATATAAATAAATTTTATCTCAGCTATTACAACAGGGTTTAATATTATTCAATTAATATATTACAATTGCTTCACTTGATAAAAAAATTTTTAAAAATCGTTTTTATTGATTTCAGAGAGAAAAGAAGGGAGAGGGAGAGAGAGATATAAACATCAATGATAAGAGAGAATCACTAATTGGCTATCTCCTGCATGCTCCCTACTGGGGATTGAGCCCACAACCTGGGCATGTTCCCTGACCAGGAATTAAGGGAATGGAACAGTGATCTCCTAGTTCATCAGTTGAAGCTCTGCCACTGAGCCACACCAACTGGACTTTGATGAAAAATGTTTAGAAAATTTATAACAATATGCAAATGTCTCTATTTGAATGACCAGAACCTTTAAGAATGTAAGTACTTCCTCCTGTACTGTAACTTAATTTTCTATAACTTTAATTTGGAGCTAGTCAATGTATGTGTCTGTGTATATTAAGACATTTTCCTTTACCAAAGTCCCTTACTTATTTTTACTTAATGATTTTTAGACATTTTTTAAATGCATTGTAAATCTTCTAACACATTTATATGCATTTTCTGAAACATTAATGTTTGGTAGGGTTAGTAATTGAATTGATTATTCCTTCTTTCCAATTATTCAATTGCAGATCTAGTGTACTTAAAATAAGAAAAGAAAAAGAGAAGAGGAACATGAAAGCTTTGTTCTGGATAATTTATTCCCAGAAGAATTTGACTGCAATATTTGATAATGTCCCATCTTTCCCCCATCATTTCTATCCTCCCTGTTTCACTTAGAAGTGTCTTCATGTAACACAACCCCATGGCCTCAGCAATAGCACTCTTAAGACAACTCCTTAAGCAGGTTGCAAAAGGCAACCTCATACACACCAACCTTGTGGTTTGTAACTTACGTGCGCTTTCTAAAACTAAACTAATGAATTAGCTGTGACCAAAGCTCCTGAGTGGCTACCACAATTTACCTCAAACCACCCTGTGGCTTTGGTTCCAGCCACATCCATGTGTGCTCATTCTGTGGATGCTAGTCTCTAGTGCAACATCCCAATTGTAGAATTCCACACTTTCTTTATCACATCACTCATTCTAATGAATTATAAAATAATTATAAAATAATTCATAAGGTCCTGCCACCCTATTGTCAATCTGGCTATTCTGCCCAGTATTTCAACCACTCTCCTATATAGATATAATGTTCTCCAATTAGTTCCCACTACGCTTGCTCCCTCAATGTCCCAGTTTTATCTAAATTTCACCACTTTTGCCTCTAAACCTTTGCTCCTAAATGGATCCACCAGAACTCACCTTCTCTCCACATGTTACTTCAAATGATGATTAACTAGATTTGCATCTTCTGTGCCCTACCTCATTCCAGGTTGTGCATCCCTTTGTTTTCTGTACCATATACTGTGTGTTTCCTCCCCTCATGTCTATCCTACTACTGTAGGTTTTTCTCTTCTCTATTAACTAGTGCTTCTAATAACTCATCATAACTGAGCCACCTTCTTTGGTGTTAGCTTCAAGATAAATTGTATATGATTTGTAATTTACATGTATGTTTATTTTAATTCGTACACACATTGTAATTGAGTCTTTATTTAATATTTCAATTATTTTCTGAAAAATGTACACTAACAATAAAATATGTATTCTAAAAAACTAATGTAACCCAGTCTCACCCACTAATATTTAAAGGTAACACTCTTTAACACAGCTAGTTTCATGAACATGAAATCAGGGAAGCCACACAGCTCCCCATGATGAGAAAGGATTCTATGCTTGGCTTACAGATCTAGTGTCACCTTATTAAAATTCTTAATAATTTCATATTTGAACTTGTATTTTGACATGAGTCCAATGGAACAATGGAGCATGCACATGAGTGGAGAAGTTACCTGCTACATTCAGGTTCATTGTTCTTGGGCACCCTGTTTCCATACAGTATTTGAGGTCCCCACAGCACAGAATTGTACGGACTCATGATGCATAGGAAATGAGTGAGACTCAAAGTGAGTACAAGATAAACTTGCTTTCTCTATTAGAGAAAGCAAACACATTGCCAACCCAGAGAGGCCACTTTTTCATTAGTATCAGAACTTGCTTAAATATAGAAAAGCAGTAGCTTGTTGTGGAACACAAATACCAATGGAATCTTTTCATATACTTTCTTTTTTTTAAAATATATTTTATTCATTTTTTACAGAGAGGAAGGGAGGGGGACAGAGAATTAGAAACATCAGTGAGGGAGAAATATCGATCAGCTGCCTCCTGCACGCTCCCTACTGGGGATGTGTCCTCAACCAAGGTACATGCCCTTGACTGGAATCGAACCTGGGACCCTTCAGCCCACAGACTGATGCTCTATCCACTAAGCCAAACCAGTTTCAGCCATATACTTTCTTACTTGTGCTATGTCTCTGTGTTAGCCAACTACATACAATGAAAATTATTACGTAGAATTAAAGGGAAAGACAGGGCAACTCCATACTTTCTTTTACTTTTAGTCCTTCCTTACTTATCTAAAGGTAGAATTTTTTAGTAAAATCTGTGTATATCAAAAGTAAAATAAAAACAATTCAATTAGTTTTGTGCAGCATTTCCACTATTCTTATAAGAACACAATGCAATCTGACATGTTTTGCTCAGTGGATAGAGCGTTGGCCTGCAAACTCAAGGGTCCCAGGTTCGATTTTGGTCAAAGGCATGTGCCTTGGTTGTGAGCACATCTCCAGTAGGGGTTGTGCAAGAGACAGCTGATTGATGTTTCTCTCTCATCGATGTTTCCAACTCTTTCTCCTTTCTGCTCTGTAAAATATCAATAAAAAATATATTTTTTAAAAAAGAATACAATGCATAGGCATATGCAAGGTAAAAAACACAAATTGTTCAATTTCAGTAACTTAAATTCAATGCTCCAATTTGTATTTAAAACTCACATTCCATAATATAAAGATGGATGGTGAAATCTATACTAATCCTATCTAATAAAAGAGTAATATGCAAATTGACCACCACTCCAAGACACAAGATGGCTGCTCCCATGTGGTCAAAGATGGCTGCCTTCATGTGGACACAAGATGGCCAGTAAAGGAGGGCAGTTGTGGACAGTTAGGGGTGACCAGGCCAGCAGAGGAAGGCAGTTGTGGGGGACCAGACCAGCAGGAAGGGCAGTTGTGGGTGATCAGGCCAGGAGGAAGGGCAGTTAGGGGTGACTGGGCCAGCAGAGAAGGGCTGTTGGAGTATACCAGGACAGCAGTGGAGGGTAGTTGGGGGAACCAGGCCTGCAGGGGAGGACAGACCAGCAAGGGAAAACAGTTGAGGGGGACCTAGGCCTGCAGGGGAGGACAGTTGGGGGGATAAGGCCTGCAGGAGAGGGCAGTTGGGGGGACCAGGCCAGCAGAGGAGGGCAGTTGGGGGAGACCAGGCCAGCAAGGGAGGGCAGTTGGGGGGGGGAACCCAGGCCTGCAGGGGAGGGCAGTTGTGGGGGGACCCAGGACTCCAGGGGAGGGCAGTTGTGGGTGATCAGGCCAGCAGGAAGAGCAGTTAGGGGTGACTGGGCCAGCAGAGGAGGGCTGTTGGAGGATACCAGGCCAGCAGGGGAGGGTAGTTGGGGGAACCAGGCCAGCAGGGGATTACAGGCCAGCAGAGGAAAACAGTTGAGGGGTACCCAGGCCTGCAGAAAAGGACCATTGGGGGAATGAGGCCTGCAGGGGAGGGCAGTTAAGGGTGACCAGGCTAGCAAGGCAGTTAGGGGTTACCAGGTCAGCATGGGAGGGCAGTTGGGGGAACCAGGCCAGCAGGGGAAGTCAATTGGGGGTGATCAGGCCTGCCGGGAAGGGCAGTTAGAGGCAAATCAGGCTGGCTGAGGAGCAGTTAGGTATCAATACAGCTGGCAGGGGAGTGATTAGGAGGTGATCAGACTGGCCAGCAAGTGGTTAGGGGATGATCAGGTTGACAGGCGAGTGGCTGGGGACCAGCAGTTCTGGATTGTGAGAGGGACGTCTGACCGCCTATTTAAGCCTGATCCCATGGGTCTAAACAGGTGGTCAGAAATCCCTCAAGGTGTCTCAGATTGGAGAGGGTGCAGGCTGGACTGAGGGCTACCGTCCCAAGTGCACAAATTTCATGCACTGGGCCTCTAGTAATTTATAAAGTTTTAGTTAGAGACTAAATAAAAGCACCAATGTAGGTGGAGAGAGAAACTACAGGAGAAATTTAAAAGTTTTATATGGTAAGTTTTTTCTTAAAAAAAAAAATGGTCCTCTGTTTTCATTTTGAGCTGGAAAATTATGTAGCTGGCCCTAATCCTTAATAATGTATTTGAATGCACTACTCAGACTATAACTAATTAATCTTTTGGGGATTTTAGTGGATACAATATATTGATTAGAAGAGTAAGCTTACTTCATTTCTAGGGATGTTATGTCCATGGTTGACAAAAATATAGTTGTTGGTTTTCTACACCCTCCTTTGCTTTTATCTCCGCCCTTCATCTCCAATAAAGCACTATATAAAACTTAGCAGTGTTTCTTCTTGATCAATGAGATTTCTCCCTTTTCCAAAAGCATTTTCTATAGCAGACTCTGTCCCCTAAGGTCTTAAACACATGGATGCTTATATTCTGCTATTTTTCTTCATTTAGTATCTCATCTTAGTACAAGAGGAAAAATAGATTATTTATCAAGGTGTAAAATTACTGTTGTTACACACACAACATGTGACTCTCTGTACTTTTCCTATACTCAGTAGGATAAAGTAAAAAGTATCCTAATATATGTATGTTTTTCTGCTGTTTCTCCCCAGAGTGTTTATTGTTGTCTTTTCCTCCATCTATATGAATAACCTTACAGATAACTTTAATTTCTAGTAAAAATTGGGTTCTAGAATGAACTTCTTATGTGGTGGACTGTACTTCACCTTTATGATCCTGAGAAGGCCCACACAATTTAAGTCTTATCCTTGGAATAAAACTTTTAAAATAAAATTAATTTGCCTCACTTTTCTCCAATTTAATTTTAGTAGTTAACATAACAGTTGCTAGATCTTTTGAAAGTTTTTTTTAAAGAACTTTAAAGATATATTATGTGATATCTGCAGGTTATCTGTATTTGGACTTATATTAGAATGACATTTGAAACATCTGTTTAAAACTTAGTTTAACATGTTAAATATTATGTATATAAAATAAAAATTCAGAAAAAGAAAATAATATTAAATAAAAATAAATTTCTCAAAGCATCCTACAATATAACTTATTACTCGAGAGATAAAAATAGTATATTATATATTTCTCAATTACATTAAATCAAAATTTCAACTTACCAAATTTATTTTAAATTTATGTGAATATAAATTTATATTAAATTTGAAATTAGTGACCTCTAGGATATTCAGTAGATAATGCAATTATCTCTAAAGACATAGTGAAATAAACTTTTATAACTTTTTTAAATTAAGAAAGTAGATACTCTTGAGTAAAACAAAATAGTGTAATTGATAGTTTCTGAGGATATATGAATTTTGGGCACATGATTTTAATATTAAAATTTCTATAATAGCATAAAAGATAGCATAGTGTGACAGGTTGTAAGAGCAGATTTTGGATAGCCCACCTGGCAGTACAGTGTGAACTAAGCAAAATTGTGATTCTCTGCCTCAGTTTCCTCATTGGAATATGAGGACACTAGTAATTACCTCAGAGGTACGTTATAATAATTATCTAAGTTAACATTTATGAAGTACTTAGAACAATTAAAGTTATATAATAAATGCTAAGTGTCTTTGGGTATATAAAATTTAATATTGATAGACTTTATGGTTTTAATATTATTTATTTTGCCTAAATTTACAATCATAAATAAATGGATAGAAATGACTCCAAAAACTGGTGAGCCCACAATAAAATGATATTCAGTTACTGTTTCTAATGATGACAAAATTTTATATTTGTAAGCTTACTGCATTAAAAGGTATTCTGTACAATTTTAGTGAATTAATACTTCTTTGATGGACCACAAAAATTTAAACTCAAGTTTAAATAAATTACTTAAAAATGTGTAATAAAGAGAATCAGAATGCCAAAATTGCCTATAAGAAGTTAGCTGAGCCCTAAGAATTAAAAGGATGATACACTTTGCACATCTACACTAATAAAAGAAAAACATGCAAATTGACAGTGATGCCCACCAGCTAATCAAGAGTGAGTATGCAAATTAACCCAGCAAAGATGGCGGTGGCTCCGCTCCCCAGCTGCTCTGGGCCTCTGCACAACACACATGCAGGTGCAGAGCAGCCCAGGAGTGGGGCAGGATGCCTGCTATGAGCAGGAGGGCAGGGGATGAAGGGAGCTACAGGAGTAGCATTCCTGCTGGAGCAAAGACTGAAGGCTCTGGCCAGAACAAAGACAGAAGGAGATGGTCAGAGCAAAGGCCAGAGGAAAACCAGTGCCGGCAACCAGGGGAAGAAAGGCCTATTGCATGAATCTTCATATAATGGGCCTCCTCTAGTAATGACATAAAATATAAACCAGTGTAAATTGACTTATCACTAAATTTTTTACCTAAGTATGCTAACTTCTAAAATTTTTGAAATATCATAATCAAGCATTGATCCAGTCTATACTAGTATAATATATATATGTATTCATTTCCACAGCAGAACATATCACTTTAAGATATTCATTTTACAACTTTGAGTGCCTCACTTACCATACACCATGAAATTAATAAGGCTTAGATAAATAATATCTTGTCACTTTTAGACTAAACCCTAAAAATGAGTTGGGTTGAGTCACCAGAAAGAGAGCAAGGATAAATGAAACCAATTTGGAGCTGGTTCTTTTTTTCCATTTCTAAAATCAAGGAAAATCGGAGCTCTTCACATTCAACTTTGTCTAGTAGTAGTTGAAGAGAAGCTCATTGGTTCTGGAAACTGAAATCAAAGGAATATTTTGAACTGATAACAAAGACGTGTAAAATCATATACCATCTGGTTGATTTTGTTTTCATTTTTATGCACAAGTTAACTATTTAAATCTACAGTCTAAATGAATGGATCCATTTTAAAATAAATAATAGTGTATACCTGAGTAGCATTATTAAGATATATAGAATTCATTTAGCTGTAAAATTTTAGTAAAGAAATGAGATAGTGAATTGAATGAATTTTTTTCACTGCTCAAGCCCTAGCATGTAGACTTTCACTGTGTATTTTGAACCCCAGGCACTGTAAATAATTTTTAATAACTGACTTACAATTGTATGTTTTTATCCTTTTAATTAAGTTATTTCAGAATGTCTTCTGTTTAAAATGCAAATTAAAGCTAGTTCAAATGTTGTTTCTTGTCTGAAGTCATGGATGATCCAGTCCCCAAAATGAATTATTCTCCAGGTTGTAATGTCTTTTTAATTTTTTTCTATAAAACTCTGTTCTATGTAATAAGAAATTTCCTATCACAGAGGAAAGAATTTATTCTTCAATCTTTAAAATTATAAAAGGAAAATAAGGGTCCCAAATATATTCTAAAAATTTCTCCAATATTTTAGAATTTCTATAATCTAGCTTTTAATAGTTATTAAAGTTGAGATATCATTTTAATTTTTATCTAGATGGGAGTGAATTTTATTAATTTTACTAATTAAGTATCCCATTATTTCCCTCAATTTGAAAACCATCTTCATCATATACTACATGCTCAACTAATAGTGTTTTTTCTTGATTTTCCATAATGTTGCAATGCTTAATTTGTCATTCACTTTCAATATTATATCATTTCTTATTGTGATACTTTAAAAAAAGTTTTGAAAGCTGGGGCAAGTTTAAGCTTTATCCATTCTTCTATTGATGGACACATATTATTTCATGCATCCACTATAGTAAATAATGCTTCAAGGATGCATCTATCTCTTTGAGATACTAATCTCATTTCTTTCAGGTATATGCTCAGAAGAGGAATTATTAAGTCATATCGTACAGTAGATCTACTTTTAATTTTTTTAGGAACTTCCAAATTGTTCTCCATATTGGTATCACCGATTTACATTGTTACCAACAGGACACTAGGTTTCCCTATTCTCCACATCCTCCCTTGCCAACACTTGTTATCTCTTGTCTTTTTTATAATAGGCATCCTGTTATAGTAGGTAGCTAGGAATATATGAGCTCATAGGGGTAGCTAGGGCTTGGGAGTGCAGGAGAGGGAAAGTCTAAGACATGACAAATTAAAAATAGACAATGGAAGTGCAGGCCCCTATGTGAAGAGGAGGATTTAGAGCCTCTCTTCTCCCTGTCCTGACATGTGGTTTAACTGGTTGCATAACATGTGGGTGAAGAGATATTTTTTGAGACATGAGAAAGATGGTGAATTGCTCCTTGTCTATGTGTGTTCCAGCCGAGGTATATAAATAAACCCTATAAACTCCCCCAAATATTAGGGCACTTGGTTTGGTTTCTGCCAGCTGAGCTGTCCACTCAGGTCCTGTCTGAATATATTTCTTCCCTACAAATAAACCCTTGCCTATGTATGCTGTTATTTGATTTCATTCCTATAAGCAAGACAAGAACTGGGGGCACAGAGTACTGTCTCTGGTCATAGTCTCTGCTCAGAAACCAATCCAAAGACCACTCACACTCTCAGGTATGAAATGATATGTCACTGTGGCTTTGGTTTGCATTTCTATGATAATTAGTGATGTTGAACATCATTTCATCTACCTGTTGTCCATTTGGATGTCTTCTTTTGAAAAATGTCTATTCAGGTTCTCTGCCCATTTTTTAATTGGATAATTTTATCTATTTATTTTGCCATTGATTTGTAAGAGTTCCTTACGTATTTGGGATATTAACCCCTTATCTAATCTATGATTTGAAACATTTTCTCCCATTTCATAAGTTGTCTTTTCATTTTATTTGGGCAAATGCTATAATGATTGTGCCTTCTCACTAGAATGTGAGTACAAAGCTCAAGGTCTGTGCTGGAGCTATAATAAGATAGGCTCTCCAGATCTAGCTATTTGGGAAAATTGTCATGTGTGTGAAATGTGGAATACACAGTGTCAGTGATGTAATGAGGCAAAGATTCAAGAAGTTAGCTACCAAGAGAAAAAAAATATTCCAGGAAGGTAAATCTCTCTTATCACAAAATACCAAAATGAATCTCCCCCCTCCATCTGCAAATTTCTCTTACCAAACAAAAATTTTAGTTCTTTCTTTTTTAAGGCTAATTATATAAATCTAAAATGTACAAAAATACTTAAATGCATCAAAATGATGATACACATGATATTTACAATATAATCTCCCAAAATTATGGTTTTTACTCAATTGATTTTTCCAAGTTTCTATCTCTTCACTATGGCAAATTGTAAAATAGTCACCTTCACCTCATTTTTGGACAATCATCCCCAATACTAATTCTGGATTTGGTCATGTGGTTGCTTTGTGCAATGAAACTTTAGCAAACTTAATATAAGTAGAAACTTAAGAGTTCTTATACATTGGAACTTGCCACACCTTAAAGTTGCTTGAATCTGGCTACCAGGTGAAGTGCAGACACCAAAATAGTTCACTGAGAAGCCTCATCCAAGAAATCTCTTCTGCATTTGGACTTGATTTAAATTTTAAAATCATGAGACTCAACTGTGGAAGGAGGGCAAGTGTATCTTCCATGTTAAAGAACATAAATTAGTTCAACTAGCGAGTTAAATGACACAAAATGTTTGCCAAATGACCATAATAATCTCTCTTCTTGTCTCTATGTCCTTGGGTGTTTCCTCCTAGACTCACATTGGCTATGTGACTTGCTTTGGTCAAGGGAGCATATAAAATATAACACAAAGATAAGCTTGAAAAGTATTTTCTGCTCCAGCTTTTCATCTGAAATTCAATCACCATATGAAGTAATTTAAAGCAATCACAAAGCACATGAGTGAGTGATCTAACAACCCCCGAGCTTACCCAATAGCTCACCATATCTGAATGAGTAAGCTAGGCAAACCCAGCAGAGGCATAATGCAGCTAAGCTGAGACCAAATTCCCAAACCAAAGAATCTTGAGTTGGTAAATGATTATTGGTTAAGCCATTAAATTTTAGGGTGCTTTGTTATGTAGCAAAATCTAACTGATGTAACCCAAACCCTATACTTCATCTTGGCTAATCCATACTATGACCTGGGCAATAATTGCAATCAAACAGGTTTTTAGTTTTCTATGTGTGTGTGTGTGTGTGTGTGTGTGTGTGTGTGTGTGTGTGTGTTGGGGGCAGTTGCATACAGCATGGTTTTCATTTTTTCAGACTTATTCATGTATTCATGTAAAATAATTTAATAATACATATTTTATAGATAAGTGGGGGAAATATAATTTTCTAATATTATTTTTTGCTAACATTAATTTCTAATGCTTTGCATTTTCCTTTTAGTTGATGCTAATTGAAAAAACATACTGAGAAAATGTATGACAGTTTGTAATAAAGTCAATGTCAGTTTTATTTCTCCAACAGCTAATAAGCAACCACTTTAGGTTTCCACACATCTATTAGATTTTCCAAGAAAAAAAGTTACTATAGCAACTTCAGAATTATATGATATTCTTTTAAACTATTACTAGTCACCAATATTTCTTTAAATATGAATACATGTATAAATATGTCAACTCATGACTAAATACATAATTTTATGATAAATTAGGTTGTGGCATTTGTAACACTGTTGCTTTTAAAATAAATATTATGTCCTGACCCAAATACTTATAATCATTTCAACTGCAGAAGCAAATATTTATAAAGCCAGCTATGCAATGAATCTCAGAGCCCTGATAGTACACAAAACCTCCACTGATCCTACTGTCTCCGTGTCAGACACTGAAAGAAGCTCTGAGAAGTCCAAGAAGGAATATCAAATAGGAAGCCATAATTAATACACGAGAACTGTGGACCCCAAGTCCCACGTCTTAACCATTAATTACTGGAAAAGAGACAACAAATATGGAGTTGGCACAGAAACAAATCCAGTACTGTAATTCTAAGTGTCCTGTTGCTTATTACAAAAGAATTGAAAGAATAATGGCTTAGAATCCTTAGGCCTAGACTTAGTGACTGATAAGTACCTCTGAAATTATTCTTAGAGGCTCCTTTTAGTTGACCAAACCATCCCATCAATTTAAATGTATATGTATGAATTAGTGAGAAGTTCTCTTAACCATTCTTCTTGTCTACAATACTCTCCAACTAGCCCATTGTCTTAAGGTTGTTTTCCTGAAAATGTTATCTAATCAAGTAACTCTCCTGCACTGTCCACATCATAATGAGAACATAGCCCTTATGGTGGTGAGGAGTCAGCTCTTGTTTAAAAAAAAACAAAAAAAACCAACTATTTTTTTCAGGCCCAAATATAGGCAATTACAAATGCTTCAGGAAAAAAGCTCCCCCACCTCCACACACACATACTTATCACACACTCACACTCTCATACACACACCAGTTTTGGTACATGGCCAAAGCATTACAGTTTCTACCATAAATGTTATTGAGTTGTAGTCAAGGACACCATTCCCCTGGCTGGCCATGTTTTTTTGCTAATTTGCATTCCTAGTCCAAGTGCCTTCATTCCTAGATATCTTTATCTGAGGCCTTGGGTCAAGGTCCTTTTCAGGCACCTCTGAGGAAGCTTCCTCATGGGGAGAGCCCTGAAGCCAATGTCCCACACTGACTCAATACCCAGAACTTTTCCACTCCCAGACCTTCCCCCCGCACCTGTTCCCTAACTTTAGGATTCATAAAACTAGTCTTAAGTCAGCTTAAATTGGAGCTTCATCAACAGTGAAAGGATCTCATCCATGTTTGCTTTGATCCACCTGTGTTTCTTTCCATGGGAAAAATGAAACAGAGCACTAGTGTTTTATCTCAGTTTAGCTTCTTGCTTATATCATTGCAGTAAGTGATTAAAGGCTATCCTCTCTATTTTTTGCTTGTTGCTTTAATTCTTTAACCAGTTACTCAGATAGATGACAGCTCAGCTCTCTGGATCCCACCTCAGCTGAACTCAAGGCTCATGGAGCCTTGTCAGGGTTTGTCAAAATTTGCTCCAATAAATTTTCAGGGCATCTTTTTTCCTTTACAACTTTCTTCATACTCCATATTCAGCCAAATTGTACCTGCATCCCTTTACAAATGTATTCTTTCTTACTCTGTAGTTTGGATTTATATTTTGTCTAGAACCTTCCCTTTCTCCCTGCTACTAAGTAATAGAAAAATAACTAATATTACTAACAAACAACTGAGACATCACTTGCTCTCTACAGTTCTTCCTTCATTCACTTATATGGGATTACCTTTATGCTCCCCCAATTTTATAGGAGTTTTACCCCAGTTTTATATATTTCAGTTATACTGTGAATCATTTTTTTTTCATGATATAAAACTTAAGAATTGTTTATTTCTGAAATTTTCTACTTAATATTTTTGGATCACAGTTAACTGAAGGTAACTGAGTCAGGGAAAGTAAAACTTTGGATAACTGAAAAGAACTACTGTATTTTAAATTTTTTCTGCACAGTTAATGATAAAACAATCCAATGCAAACATGATTTTTTTATAAATGTTAGTATTTTAGTCATCATGGAAAATATCATTCATTGTAATATCTATCATTCCCAGACACACACACTTTATCTAAAATGTGGTCAGACATCTTTGCAGAAAGGAATAGCATTTAAGATAATGCAACATTGACCCAATGGTTATTCTTTCCCCTTCCCCCATATCCTTTAGTTTTGTGGGTCTTTTTTTAATAATATTTTTTATTTTTCTATTACAATTGATGTATACTATTATATGTGTTTCAGGTGTCCAATTAAATGATTAAACATTTATATAACTTATAAAGTGATGATTTTGATAAATCCAGTACCCACCTGATACCATACATACTTATTACAATATTATTAACTAGATTCCTCATGCTTTACATTATATATCCATGACTATTCTATTATCAACTTGTATTTCTTTTTCTTTAAATCCTTACCAGAAGACATACTTTTATTGATTTGAGAGAGAAAGAGAAAGAAAGGGGGAAAGAGAGAAACATCAATGTGAGAGCAAAACATCGATTAGATGCCTTCTGCATGTGCCCTGACTGGGGATCAAATACCCAACCTGGGTATGTGCCCAGACTGGGAATTGAACCCATGACCTTTTGGTGTATGGGACGATGCTCCACCCAACCTTGCCACACTGGCCTGAGCCTAATTTGTATTTCTTAATCCCTTCACATTTTTCACCATAGCCCCAACGTCCTTCCATCTGGCAATCTTTACAGTGTTCTCTGTATCTGTGAGTCTGTTCCTATTCTGTTTGTTTATTTTGTTTTCTAGATATCAGATATAAGTGAAATCATAAAACATTTGTCTCTATGACTTATTTCACTCAGCACAATACCTTCCAGGTCCATGTATGTTGTGGCAAATAGAAAAATTTATTTTTTATGGCTGTATAATATTTCATTATATATATATATATATGTGTGTGTGTGTGTGTGTGTGTGTGTGTGTGTGTGTGAGTGTGTGTGTGTGTGTGCGTGTGTGTGTGTGTGTTGTTTCTTCTTTTTTTAAAAATATATATTTTATTGATTTTTTTTTTACAGAAAGGAAGGAAGGAGAGGAATAAAGTTAGAAACACTAATGAGAGAGAAACATCGATTCAGCTGCTTCCTGCATACCCCCTACTGGGGAGGTGCCCACAATGAAGGTACATGCCCTTGACTAGAATTGAACCTGGAACTCTTTAGCCCTTTATCCATTGAGCCAAACTGGTTAGGGCTATGTGATTTCTTCTTTATCTATTGATGGACATAAGTTACTTCCATATCTTGGCTATTGTAAATATTGCTACAATGAACATACGTAGTGTTTTGGGTTTCTTTTTTTTAATTAAATCTTTATTATTCAGATTATTACATTTGTTTCTCTTTTTTCCCCTCCATAGCTCCCCTCCACCCTGCTCCCACCCCTTCCTCTACCCTTACCTTCCCCCACAATTGATGAGTCTATAGGTGTATGATTTTTGTCCAGTCACTCCCTGTACACCCCTCCCCCCTTTCCCCCTGAGAATTATCAGTCCACTCCCTTTCTTTTCTTTTAAATATATTTTATTGATTTTTTTAACAGAGAGGAAGGAAGAGGGATAGAGAGTTAGAAACATCGAAGAGAGGGAGACATTGATTACCTGCCTCCTGCATGCTCCTACTGGGGATGTGCCCACAGCCAGGATACATGCCCTTGACCGGAATCAAACCTGGGACCTTCCAGTCCGAAGAACAATGCTCTATCCACTAAGCCAAACCGGTTTCAGCAGTCCACTCCCTTTCTGTGCTCCTAATTCTATTATATTCACCAGTTTATTCAGTTGATCAAATTTTAATTCACTTAATTTTTAGATTCACTTGTTGATAGATATGTATTTGTTGTTCATAATTTTTTGGCTTTTACCTTTTTCTTCTTCCTCTTCTAAAAGAGTACCCTTCAGCATTTCATATAATACTGGTTTGGAGTTGATGAACTCCTTTAGCTTTTTCTTGTCTGTGAAGCCCTTTATCTGCCCTTCAATTCTGAATGATAGCTTTGCTGGATAGAGTATTCTTGGTTGTAGGTTCTTACTATTCATCACGTTGAATATTTTTTGCCACTCCCATCTGGCCTGCATCGTTTCTGTTGAGAAATCACCTGACAGTCGAATGGGTGCTCCCTTGTAGGTAATGAACTGTTTTTCTCTTGTTCCTTTTAATACTCTCTCTTTGTCTTTTGCTCTTGGTATTTTAATTATGATGTGTCTTGGTGTAGTCCTCTTTGGATTCCTTTTATATGGGGATCTTTGTGCTTCCTGGACTTAGAAGTCTATTTCTTTTACCAGATGTGGGAAGTTTTCAGTCATTATTTCTTTAAGTAGGTTTTCAGTATCTTGCTCTCTCTCTTCTTCTGGCACCCTCACAATTCTGATATTGGTACACTTGAAGCTGTCCCAGAGGCTCCTTACATTATCTTCACATTTTTGGATTATTTTCTCTTCTTGCTTTTCCAGTTGAATGTTTTCTGATTCTTTATATTTCAAATTTTTGACTTGATTCTTGCCTTCCGCTAGTCTGCAGTTAGGTCTCTGTATAATATTTTTTATTTCATTTGGTGTATGTTTAATTTCTATTTGGTCCTTTATCATCTCTAGTTGGATCTTTTGTATCTCTAGTTGGTCCTTTTTCATCTCCTCTTGGGACTTGCTAATTTTATCCAACTTTTCTAGGATATTCTTGAAAAACCTTATAAGCGTGGTTTTGAACTCTATATCCAATCGTTTGTTTTCCTCCATTTCTTTTGTTTGTGATCTCTTCCCTTGTCTCGGCATTTTCACTATGCTGGAAGAACTTCTGTGTTGGATTCAGCCTTATGATACCAGACTTGCAAAACCGCAAAAGCCTCTCTGTTGAGCTTGAGATGGGTGGAGTCTCAGGGCTTAAGGGACAGCCTTGCCTTCCTTTCGGCCCCGCCCTCCACGACCCGTGATTCTCATGTGACCGGTAATCTCTGGAGCGGTCCCTGTGCGAGCGTGCTCTTTTGCAGTGCCTCTAGACTGCTCTCCCTCCGGCTACCCTGTGCTCCGGGACCACACGAGTCTGGGTCCCCAGGGTTTCGCCCAAAACTGGGGTTTAGTGAAGTTAGAAGTGACACAGTTGTGAGGGCCTGTCTCCTGCCCACTCTCGAAAGCCAGCGGCACAATCAGCAGTTGATCCTCCTCTTGCAGTGCCGTGCGCGCCACCAGACTTCTGATCTTTTTGACTCCCCTAAATTTCTGTGCACTTCTCCCCCTTCACAGTCCAAACTCCCCCATATGAGTTTCAGCTGGATCAGGGGTTTAGTGTCATAGGATAAGTAGTTCAGTGCAGTTGAGAGTCTCTGTCCCGCCGGCCAGGTTCGCAGTCACTCGCTCTCTCCAGGCTCGTGTCTCTGTACCTCAGCTTTTTGCAGCTCCTCTGGGTCTCTGTGAGCCCCTCTCTTTCCTTCTAGTTGTAGAATTTCCACTCAGCCAGCTTTTCTGTTGTTCTGGAGGATGTCCATTCTGTCTTTTAGTTGTAGTTTTTTGAAATTGTTGTGTGAGGCAGCAGTGTAGGTGTTTACCTATGCTGCCATCTTGGATTCGAAAAACCTGTTTTGGGTTTCTTAAGAGAAATAATCACAAGTAAAATTGCTGAATCCTTGTTTTTTGTTATAGTCTTTGTTTTAAAATCTATTTTGTGTTATAAATATTGCTAGCCTAGCTTTTTTTATTTCCATCTCACTAAGCTATAATCTCTGCTGGTCTTCAGAGACAGAATTTATAAGAACTTCTCTTCCTGGCACTAAAATCCTGTGTTGGGGGTTGTGATGTGGGTCTGGGACTACTCACTCCTTGGGGAAAGCTCGACAGACCATACCTCCCTCTGATTTTTAACTGTCACATGTGGTGTTGGACTGGTCCATTCATCATCTCCACCCCTTTTATCAGTCTCAACCTGGATTCATTTATATATTATTATTTACAGGAATTCTGTACAGTTAGATTTCAAGTGGTCCTCTATAGTTTAATCGCAATTTTGATGTGGTTATGAGAGGATGCCAGTACTTTGATTACCTACTCAATTATCTTGATTGGAAGATTGCAAATTATATATCTATATATTTATTTACTTATTTTAATAAGAATTTAAATTCCGGAAGTAAGACCTGAATCACATTTTTGTCTATTACTTCTAAACACTGAGCTTTGTATATAAAAGTACTGAAAACAAAAACAAAACAAACAAAAACAACAACTAGATTCCTAATTAAGGGTCTTAGATTTTATCATAAAAATGAATTAAATATTGTCTTTAGTAATATATTGATAGAAAGATGATAGGAGTAGGAAGGAACACTTGATTGATTGCTTACAACATTTTTGTAAAGCATATTTATACTTGCATTTATTTTTGCTAAAAGATTATTACATAAAATTACAGTTCTGACATTCCTGAGAACTGATGCAACTCAAAAGCTGCACAATGAAAATAATTTCTGTAATAATTGTAATACACATTGGAAAAGGTTGCATTTTACATATTAACTTTATGATTATTATTGAAATAAAGCATTGTATTCCTAAAGCTTAGTCATTATCAGAAATAATAGTTTTGTTACTTTTTAGATAAAATAATTAAAAAGTTTATTCTCAAAAATAAAAAGTAATTTTAACAAACTTCTGGTTTCATGCAAAGCTAAGAATTATGTTTTTGACTATACTTTATTTTTTTTTAAGTAGAATAAGTATGGACAGATATCTTTTTAACAAATCCATCACAAATGAATCACTGTCACATGTTTCCCTTATGTCAAACTCTATTCATTTAATTTTTGGTTTCAAACTCTCAAATTTTTGTTTCATTTTAAAATTTTCATATATTATAATTTTTAAACTTTATTTTATTTTATTTTTTGCTCACTCCTCTTTTTGCTTTATTTATTCCACTTCCCTCATTTGTATTCACACATGCTTATATAAGGTGGTATTTTTATTGTAAAAATGCTTATGCAATTGTAATGGCTTTCTTTTGGTAGTAATATAATAAAAATCCTGTCACAATCTGAAATAGTTTCAAAACCTTATGATATTTGAAAATATATTCTCTTGCACATTTCCCATTTGTGGTTTTTGCATGTGATTCTAATATTTGTTCTGTCACTTAGCTAATGTTTACTGGTCAAAAAGTATAAAGCCAGGAATGTTGTTACAAATAAAAACAAAAAATCTGTTCCCAAAGTTGTTAGTTTAGGAAATTAAAATCCCTGTCTGTAAATATTTGCTACAATCATTATGAGCACAACTCAAAAATAAGGACTTTGACGGCAAAGTCCTCCTAAAGCTTAAAGGATACATTGAAGGTTGTCTGTCCAAATGTTAATCACCTTTTACATTCCAGACCCCGCACTAGGAGTTAAGATATGCAGTAGTGAACAAAACTAACATGGTCTCTAGAGGTTGAGAAGGAAGATTTAGCAGGAGGGATGGGAGATGAGAGAAGGAGGAAATCAGGACTAAGGGCAGGACATGTTGAGAGTTGTGAAGCCATGAGAAAGACATCTGTTTTTTGGTTTCAGCCTGTTTTGCCTGTGCTTTCTTTTGTGATGAGTGCTTAAAGTATGACAGAAACACTAGATGTAGAGTTAGAATTACAAAATTATTCAGTAACCTATTTTAAACTGGTTTCTATAAAGTGACAGGAATAACGTTTTTCTTTTCTCACAATAGACTGTTGTGCAAACTCGATTAGCAGAGTCAGAGGGAAGGAATCATATGCCACGATGGAACACTGAAGGTTTGTGTGAACATATCTTACAGTTCCTATGTTCTCCCCTGAACCAACCAACTTCACCAGCAGTAAGACAGCCAAACAATTCCACAGAAAGTTAAGTAAGAAACAATTAGTCTGACCTTTTTTGCCTGAATGTGTAAAACTGTTCCTCAAATCAATTTGAAATATACAGTGGTACCTCGAGATACGAGTTTAATTTGTTCCATAACCTTGCTCATATATCAAGTTGCTCGTATCTCAAAGCAAATTTCCCCATTGAAATCAATTGAAATGCCGTTAATCCGTTCCAGCCCCCAAAATGCCACCCCAGTTGTTCTTGTTATGTGTTTTTGAATAAGAAAAATGTATTTATAAATGACAAATATTTTATAGAACGTAATAAAAGAGAATGAATGTAAAGGAATAAACTGGTTTTATAAAGTGTATTTACCTACTCGTTCGTTACACTCTTAATGCTACACTTTATTCCTAAACTGAATGTAACTTAACTAATCTTCACTGAACTTAATTGCTACTGGTCTTTGCATTTTTGGCCAATTTAAAAAAAAAATGTGTCCAAGGAGGTTTGCCTCTTCCTCCCTTTCAGAATGTTTCTGAAATGGGTGAGGCAAGTTTCATTGAACAGCTCCAATACACGACCAATAGCAATTTTTTCGGGGTGTTTCTTTTCCACCAAGTGTGACACCCTCTCCTACATTCCTAAGATCTCCTTTATCTCACTTGTAGAGATCTCCTCCACCTCTGGCTCCTCCTCGAAACCAATTTCTTGGAGAACCTCCGCATGTTGCTGAGACTGCAACTCTTGTAACTCCACCATGGTGAGTTCCAGAGAGTGCTCCTCGACGAGCTCATTCACATCTCTCTCATCCACCTCCAGGCCCATGGATTTTCCCAGAGACACTATCTCCTCCTCCACTGGCACCTCGGGTTTGAATCCTTCAAAGGTCCTTTCGGCTACGGCCTCAGGCCATAGCTTCTTCCATGCAGAGGTCAAAGTCCTTGTTGTAACACTCAGCCAGGCCTGATCAATAATTCTGAGGCATATCATGATGTTAAAGTGGTTGATCCAGAACTCTCGAAAGGTGAGGTTTGTGTTCTCAATCACCTCAAAGCAGCGCTTGAACAGGTGCTTGATGTACAGCTTTTTAAAATTAGAAATCACCTCCTGATCCATGGGCTGCAGGATAGGAGTGGTGTTGGGAGGTAGGTAGACAACCTTGATAAACTTGAACTCTTCGAGGAGTTCATCTTTGAGGTTCGGTGGGTGAGCAGGAGCATTGTGGAGGACCAGGAGGGCTTGCATGGTTAGGTTGTTTTCCTGTAGATATTTCTTAACAGAAGGGCCAAAAACCAGGTTTTCCCACTCCACAAAGAACTGTCTGGTGACCCATGCCTTTGGGTTTGCCCTCTACATAACTTGCAGTTTATCTTTGAAAATCTTATGTGACTTAAAGACTCTGGGGTTTTCCGAATGGTATAAGAGCAGAGGCTTGATCTTGCAGTCGCCACTCGCATTGGCGCACAGTGTGAGAGTTAGCCTATCCTTCATGGGTTTGTGGCCTGGCATCGCCTTCTCCTCTGCCCTTATATAAGTCCTATTAGGCATCTTCTTCCAGAAAAGCCCTGTCTCGTCACAGTTGAAGACTTGCTGGGGGATATATTCTTTGGCTTCTATGAGTTCGGAAAAAGTTTTGAGGTAATCCTCAGCTGCCTTCACATCTGAACTTGCTGCCGCACCATGCCTGATGATGGAGTGAATGCCGGACCTTTTCCTGAAGTTATCAAACCATCCTTTTCTGGCTTTAAATGAGTCTTTCAATGCTTGTCCGTGGAAGTGCGTGGGGTCTGCTCCAGCAAATCACTGTAATTCGCTCGCGCCTTCTCGCATATGATGCCCTGTGTTAATAATGTATTTCCTTTAAGCTGCTTCTCCATCACCCACACCATCAGTAGATTCTGCATCTTTTCATGGAGAGAGCTACAGAGCTTAGAAATTATTGTAACGCCCTTAGCTGGCATTATACTCTTTATAGACTCCTTCTGTTTAAGCACAGTGCATATTGTTGAAGTACTACACCCGTAGTGCCTAGCCAAGTCAGCTACTCGCACACCTTGCTCATATTTTTCTATGATTTCACACTTTAATTCAGTAGACATCATCCTCTTCTGAGCACTGACCTTTCCACTCACTTTCTTTGGACCCATGGTTATAAAAAGAAATGTGATAAAGTATGTGAATGCACAAAAGATGCTTTGACAACGAGGTAAACAAGCACACTGACTGAGGCATGGGAAACTATGAGATGCTTGAGTCGCAGTAAACTGGTGGGTCATGTGCAGCTGGCCGATCCGCAAGATTACTTGTATCTCAAATGTTGCTCGTATTTCAGAGCAAAAAATCGTTCGCTCGATGGCTCATATCTCAAAAATCTCATATGTTAAGGCACTCGTATCTCGAGGTACCACTGTATTGCCCTAGAACTCTCAGTTTAATTCCATATTGTGCCTATTTGACAGTTCATGCTATTATTTAACCAATATTTGTTAAGTTCTTATTGTATACTGTGTGTTTTTTCCCATAATGAGGTTCCAGCTATAGATAAAATGGATGACATACATAAGGTAGGAAGATAAATAAACAAAATATACACTGAGTGGCAAGATTATTATAACCTCTGAATGCATAATAATGTGGTCACTCAGTATATATATATTTAGATGCCTGGTGCATGAATTCATGCATTGGTGGGATCCAGTCAGCCTGGCCAGGGAGGGGATATGGGCAGTTGGCCAGCCTGCCTGCTGGTTGAACTCCTGGTTGAGGAGACAATTTGCACATTAGCCTTTTATTATATAGGATATACACTGAGAGGCCAGATTGAATTCTCAACCCCTAACACATGCTTTCAGCCCTCTAGTATCTGTGTCCATTGTTTATGCTTATATGCATGCATACAAGTCCTTTGGTTTGATCTCTTACCCCTCTCTATCACCCTTGCCTTCCCTCTGAAGTTTGATAGTCTGTTTGATTATTGTCTATCTTTGAATGTATTTTTGTTTATCAATTTATGTTGTTCATTATATTCACAATTGAGTGAGATCATGTGGTACTTACCTTTCTTCGACTGGCTTATTTCACTTAGCATAATGCCTTCCATGTCCATCCATGCTGCTGCAAATGGTAACCATTTTCTTTTTTTACAACAGTTTATTATTCCATTATATACATATATCACCATTTTTAATCCACTCATCTGCTAATGGGCACTTAGGCTATTTCCAAATCTTAGTTATAAATTGTGCTGCTATGAACATAGAGGTGCATGAATTCTTTCTGAGTGGTGTTTCTGATTTCTTGGGATATATGCCCAGAAGTGGGATTACTGGTCAAATGGGAGTTCCATTTTTAGTTTTTTAAGGAAAGTCCATACTGTTTTCCACAGTGGCTTCACCAGTCTGCATTCTCATCAGCAGTGCACGAGGTTTCCTTTTTCTCCACATCCTCTCCAGCACTTGTTTGTTGATTTGTAGATGATAGCCATTCTGACAGGTGTGAGATGGTACCTCATTGTCATTTTAATTTGCATCTCTTGGATGATTGTTGACTTTGAGCATTTTTTCATATGTCTCTTGGACTTCTGTATGTCCACTTTGGGAAAGTGTTTATTTAGGTCCTTTGTCCATTTCTTTATTGGATTGTTTATTTTCCTTTTGTTAAGATGTATGAGTTCCCTATAAATTTTGGAGATTAAGCGCCTATTGGATACTAGAGGCCCTATGCATAAAATTTGGACAAGAGTAGGCCATCCTTCCCCTGGCTGCTGGCACCAGCTTCTCTCTAGCACTCAGGGCCCAAGCTTCCCTCTAGCCACCAGTAGGCACCTGGGACCTGGGCTTCCCTCCAGCCCTAGCTTTGTCTGGAAGGATGTCGGGAATGACATCCAGAATGATGTCTGGTCTAATTAGTATATTACCCTTTTATTATTATAGATACATTGCCAAATATGTTCTCCCATGCAGTGGGTTTTCTTGTTCCTCTGTTGATGGTTTCTTATGTTGTGCAAAAGATTTTTATTTTGATGTAGTCTCATTGTTTTTCTTTTATTATTATTATTTATTTTCTCCTTAGTTTCCATTGTCCTGGGAGCTATATAGGTAAAAATATTGCTACAACAGATGTCTGATATTTTGCTACTTATGGATTTTTCTAAGATTTTTATGGTTTCCCATCTTACACTTAAATCCTTTATCCATTTTGAGTTTATTTTTGTGTATGGTATAAGTTGGTATTCTAGTTTAATTTTTTTTGGCATTTATCTGTCCAATTTTCCCAACACCATTTACTGAAGAGAATATCTTAATTCTATTGTAAGTTCTTGCTTCCTTTGCAAATATTAATTGAGCATAATGGCTTAGGTCAATTTCTGGGTTCTCTGTTCTGTTCCATTGGTCTATATACTATTCTTGTGCCAGAAATCTATGGCCTTTTTATACACCAACTAGAGTCCCAATGCACAAATGGGCTCAGTCCCTGATGATGCCAGGGCCGCCTTGGGCCTCGCAGTCCTGGCTTATCTGGAAGGTTATCAGGATAGATGTCCAGTCTAATTAGTACATTATGCTTTTATTATTATAGATAACTAGAGGCCTGGTGCACAAAATTCATGCATGGCAGGGGGAGGGTTCCCTCAAACCATCCCGCACCCATTCAAATCAGGGATCCCTTGGGGGATGTCCGACTGCTGGGTTAGGCTTGATCCCAGAGGCGGTCGGACACCCCTCTCACAATCTGGGACCTCTGGCTCCTAACCACTCACCTGTCTGCCTGATTGATTGCTCCAACCTCTCTGCCTGCCTGCCTGATTGCTCCTAACTGCCTCTGCTTGCCTGCCTGATCACCCCTAACTGCCCTCCCCTGTCGGCCTGATCAAGCCCCCAACTTCCTCTGCCTGCCTGATCAACTCTTAACTGCCCTCCCTTGCTGGCCTGATCTTGCCCCCAACTGGTCTCCCCTGTCATCATGATTTTGCCCCCAACGGCCCTCCCCTGCTGGCCTGACCTCGCCCCTAACTGTTCTCCCTGCTGGCCTAATTGCCCCTAACTGCTTCTTCCTTCCTGATTGCCCATAACTGCCCTATCCTACCAGCCTGATCTCACCCCCAACAGCCCTTTGCTGGCCAATTTGGCTCTGATTGATCAGTTTTTATGCCAGTCAGCATCTCTGGGCCTATCAACAGGGACTTATCAGAAAGGCAGGGATGATCAGGAGCCCTGGTGGAGGCATGGAGAGAAATGGAGGCACAACTGTTGACCAGCCTGGGAGAGAAAGAGAAGCAAATTCTGATCAATGGCTGCCACCGGAGGCTATAGATAAGACCCTGCCTCTCTCTGTAGGCCTCTCTCCAGGCCTGATCCACAGCCCCCTAGGCAGTTGGTGGTGGGTTGGGGGACCTGGCAACCCAGCACTGACTTCTGGTCTGGTTGAGCCTTGGGTTGTAACAGCTGTGACAACCCTGGCTCTTTATTATAGATGAACTCACAGAAAGAGAAACAAATAAACAAAAAATTCCATTTACCATTGCACCAAAAAAAATTAAGTCCTAGGAATAAACTTAACTAAGGAGGTAAAAGACATGTACTCAGAAAACTATGGGACATTGAAAAAAAAAAAAAGATAGAGGAAGACATAAACAAATGGAAGGAAGAATATACCTTGTTCATAAATTGGTAGAATCAATATCATTACAGTGTCCATACTACTCAAAGCAATCTATAGATTTAATAAAATCCCCATTAAAATACCAACAGCAGCCGAGACCGGTTTGGCTCAGTGGATAGAGCGTCAGCCTGCAGACTGAAGAGTCCCAGGTTTGATTCCGGTCTGGGGCATGTACCTTGCTTGCGGGCACATCTCCAGTGTGGGGCGTGCAGGAGGCGGCTGATCAATGTCTTTCTCTCATCGATGTTTCTGACTTTCTGTCCCTCTCCCTTCCTCTCTGTAAAAAAAATATATTAAAAAAAAATGCCAACGCCATATTTCATAGACCTAGAGCAAACTCATATGGAGTAAAAAAGAAAAGGCCCCGAATAGCTACAGCAATCTTGAGAAAGAAGAACAAAGTTAGAGGGATTACAATATAAGATATCAAGCTATATCACAAAGCCACTGTTCTAAAAACTGCCTGGTACTGGCACAAGGGACTAGGATGGAAGTAGGGAGAAGTATGAAGCTCTTATAATATGAATGTAGGCAAAAGAGGGTAATGGCTTTCACTAAGTTTAAAGCCATGTTAGTGTTCAAAAAGGGCTATGTTTATCATTGAAGGTAAACATATCTACATATATAAACACTTAGTATGAAAATTAGTAAGGCATCATGAATGCTCAGGTGGAGGCTGCATCACGATCACTCAGGAGGAGCTTCAAGCACATGCTGCCCCACCTCAGCGGACACACACCAGGAGTGGGGGCATGCTCTGAGCAGCTGCA
The DNA here is from genome assembly GCA_011751065.1 of Lasiurus cinereus. Lineage (NCBI taxonomy): Eukaryota > Metazoa > Chordata > Mammalia > Chiroptera > Vespertilionidae > Lasiurus > Lasiurus cinereus. The sequence continues at coordinate 25,856,367 of JAAGEH010000286.1, read as the reverse complement.
GTGCTGCTTGGAGTACTACCCACTGGGTGGCAGCAGTGGCCACAGCAAAGCAGCCCCAGTCCCAGATGCCTGGGTCCTACATGCCTGGGAGTGGCAGGAGCCTACCAGCAGCAGGAGCCTAGCAGCCTGGGTCCTGGGTGCCAGTGGGAAGCCGAATCTTCGTGCATTGGGCCTCTAGGTTGATGTTACAAAGGAGGAAATTAGGATTAGAGATCACATTCTGCTTGAACTAAGAGTGTTATCGAATCAAAATCCTTGTGCTTGACAATTCAAAATGCAAAACATCAGGATTTGATCATAAGAAAGACTTGTTGATTGAAAAGGTGTCAACGGAGAAGATGGGAAACATAATCCTCAAATCCATCTTGCTTGTTGGACATGGCCAAAGATCTTTATGGTGCTGGGAGAAACAGATATGCCAGAATGCAGTTGAGCAAGTTTTAGTCGGAGGACCTTGGAACTTGGGCATTTGTGGTAAAGGGATATCAACAGCAAATCTTCCTAGACAATGGCACTTGGCTTTTGAAAGAGTACCAGTGTTTGAGTTTCAGTTATATCCTGCTCCTCTGGTTCCGTGTGTATGTGTGTGTGTGTGGCTGGGTATACTAGACTACTACACTTTGGTTCTAGGAGCAATAGGAGGCCAAAGATCTCTGTACATGTCCAGGTTGTATGACTTGTGGTCTTGGTCTGTTGTCTCTGAAAAGCAACTCAGCATCTCACTGAACAGAAGAGGACTTGCTTCTGTGATTTTAAGAGATTTCATAGGAGAAAACTACAGTATAGAGTTGCTAAAATTTTCCAAAATATATGGAATGAGAGTGACAATAATAAAAGAAGGCATTTTAGATCAGTATCTTGCACATAGTAGACATTCAAAAAGTAATTGTTTGAAGTATGTTTTTCAATTTATCTATTTTATATAGTATTTTAATGTACTTATATATTAAATCCATTAGACATGGACTTGATATAAAGACAATCTCGCTTTTAGGTTCTCAAACAAATGATTTACTTGAGTTTTTTTCTTAAAATTAAAAACTGTAGGAGGTGATTCTATCAAACAAACAAAACAATTCAGTCTCAGAAAGAGTGAACAATATAGTATTTACACTAGGTTTAAAATGGATTTTTTTAAATGTGTTTATTGATGCTGGTAGAAAAGTATGATTTCAATATTAGAGAGGTTGTAAATAAATTTCTTTATTAATTATCACAAATATTTGGTTCATGCTGACATAACTTTGACTTGATAGGAACAATGAGTTTAGAACTGAAGTGCAAAAATATCTGTTTAAATTCTATGTATATCACTTAGTTTCAAGGTGCTAGGTTCCCACAAACATAATCATTATGTTCAGATGTTAAAATATTATACGACTATTTGACACTTGAATGTTTCCCTTCCAGTTACTAGATCCTTTCATGGAAAATAATATATTATTCTGAAATATTTTTCCCAGGAGCCTAGCATACTACCTGATTCTGAAAAACTTCCTCGATTACATACTAGTTGTATGAATGATAGAAAGTATTTCATGGAGGCTAAATAAATAAATAATATGTCATAATAACACTCAGTTAACTGTTGGTAAACTTAAGATTAATATAAAAAAGTCTTCATAAACAAAAAACTATACCCTTACTATTTATTTGTGTAATTAATTTCTTATTCAATATTTCCAATAGTTTTTCAAATGAAAAATTACTATTTTTACATTGTACTCTTACAACAGAATTGCTTAGAAATATGTTATGTTAGAAGTCTAAAACATGCCTGAGACAATGATTTATAAAAATAAATTTGTAACTAGAAATTTTTAAGAAAATCAATTCCTTTTGCTCTCTTGAATACATTTTTTTAAATTACTCTGGGTTTTTGTTGTTTTTATTTAGTAAAAAATAGGCTTCTTTTGAACATTTAACAAAATAGATACAAGAATATATTTCCCCAAAATTTTAATCTGTTCTTAAAATAATTTATTCTTATGATTGTTTTTTAGTATTGTAGTTATCATAATAAAAGATTAAAAATTAGCAGAAGTTTAGAGAAAAAATATCAAATGTATACATGAGAAAACTGTTCTTTATATCTAATGTAATTTAGAATAATTCATCTTATCTAAATTTAATTGTCCTAATTTAATCATCATTCTATGTAAAAAAAATTACAGGAGATTTAAATTTCCACAAATAGTTTGAAATTTGCATACTTATATTTATAATCAGAGATTCAAACTCTATTTATATTTTCAATTGCACTGAAAGCATAGAAACATATTTAAGTTAACAAATTACATCATTCACACCAGAACTATAAAAAAAACTGTGACTCATTTCAGTGCTGGTTTTTAAACTTTATTAAGATTAGTGATTCTCATTTCACTTTAGTTCTATATACAAATAAGCATCAAAATTATTGTAAAGAAAATTAATTTTAAGCTTGACAGTATAGGAGTGTTGTTGATCTGGTGAAAACTAAGAAAGATACAACCACTTGCAGGCCCTATCCTAAGGGTGATTAAAAAAAGAAAAGAAATATCTATTCAAAACAGCATTAACAATCTGTTAAGAAAGAAATGACTTTGTGGTATTTGAACCAAAAGCCCTATCACCCTCCTCCAAACCCTGTGATTTGGAGACAATACTCCAGACTGCTGCAGCCAAGAACACAGAGATCCCTCTATCCCTGGCACCCAGATGGAGGACTTCCTTCCATAGAGAAGAAGCAGATTAGTATTTCTCATCTTCCCTCAGCTATCTGTTACTGCAGTTAAGTCCTGGGGGAGTGCAGTTGTAACCACAGAAACTTCATTTACTATGACCTTTTCTCCTTTCTTTCCTTTTGATTCAAAATGGCCTCATCCAGCATCCTCACTGACCTGCCTCTTGGCATGACCACTCTCTTAATCATCAAGCCCTACAGACAATGAGGTTCTGATCAGCATCAAATAATCTTAAGAACAAAGCCTTGGGCCTGTTTATCACAGACAGGGTTTCTATCAAATTAAAGAGAACATGTAGTCCTCTGTTGTGTTTCAGCTCCAGGCCCAGAGAAGTGCTGAAACCAGATGAAGCTACGCCATGGTTGGCATCAGGATAAATGGCACTGATCAACAACCTGCTACTTTAGCAACAGCCAATTGGTAGAGGCCACAACCACAACCCTAACTTTCTTAGTCGCCATGATTAATAATTTTCCCACATGTAGCCTTGCCCTGAAAGCCATCACAGAGCCATGTCTTTGAGCATTAGATCACCTGTTTACAAGAATGGGCCACTTTCTAAAAATAAATCCTTACTTTCTTCCTTGCAAAAAAGGAGTTCATGTCTTATTGATGTCTGCAGGAAAACTGACTCCTTTGGTAACACAGTTGCAAAGTGGGACACTTGTGGAACAGAAGTTCTTACTTTGTGTGTGGACCTGCTGAGAATACTTGAGCCCTAATCACCCTGGTCCTGGCTTCTAAAGTTGTTGTGTTAAGCCAAAGAGGATTTAGGCTCAGAGAAGTTTCCCATTCTCCCCATTCTTCCCATTTCTAGTACTGAGATCTGGTTCAAATCTAAACCATGAAGGGAGAAACAGAGCAAAAAAATAAAAACTCCTAATCTCTTCGAAAGAAACTGACTTTGTTTGAAACAGAGAGTGAAGTTAAAATCTAAAGATACTATTAAAAATAATGGCAGTGATTTATAGTGAAAAACCATTGGTAGGAGATTCAAGAAAGGCTAAACTGTAGGTGGGCCAGGTTTTAGAATGTATTTCAGAAAATAAGACAGATCAGAAGAACCCTTTTGAGGTCAGAACAAAAATCAAGCATTGACCTCAAAAGCTATCTCTTAAAAAAAAAAAAAACACCTAGGTTTTGATTGGATTAGTATGTGGAGCAATTTATGCCCAGGGCATTTTTGAAAACAATATAGCAATCAGCTGGAAACTAGTAAAGTTTAAAATCTAAGAATAGCCAACAAAAAAGACAGATTCATTCCCAATGCAGCTTTCTTTCCACGGTGACAGTTGGCATACCCATCTCTACTTAAGTGGCTAAACATTGTGTGTGGCGGGGACTGGGGGTAGGAGGCTAGGATAGATTTCACCAAAATAATTTAGTCAGTCATTAACAAATAGAAAGCGCCTATAAGAAAGTCCAGATGTGTCAGATTTACCAGAAAAAAACTTGAAAGTAATAAAGAACACTAATATACACCTATGCACATAATGGGACAACCAGGAGAAAAGGCCAGAGCAGGGGTGGAAAAACAACAACAACAACAACAAAAAAAACCTGGAAAGAATTATGACTGAAAAAATCCCAGATTTGCTGAAAAATTAAAACATATACATCTAGAAAGCTCAACAAATTCCACATAGGATAAATATAAAGGGATCTACTAATAAATATATCATAGGAAAAACCTGGAAGTTAGACAAAAATAAAATCTCGAGGAGAACATATTTGCCAATGATATCAACGATAAGGGTTTAATCGCCAACATTTACAGGGAATTCATACAACTTCACAAAAGGAAAGAAACAAAGCAATAAAAAAATGCGCAACTTACCTAAATAGATACTTTTCAAAAGAAGACAGAAGGAAAGCCAAAAGACATATCAAAACCTGCTCAAAGTCACTAATCATCCAAGAGATGCAAATCAAAACAACAATGCAGTACCATCTCACACCTTTCAGAATGGCTACCATCAACAAATCAACAAATGACAAGTGTTGTAGAGGATGCAGAGAAAAGGGAACCCTTGTGCACTGCTGGTGCAAATGCAGACTGGTGCAGCCACTGTGGAGAACAGTATGGACTTTCCTTAAAAAACTAAAAATGGAACTCCCATTTGACCTAGTGATCCCACTTCTAGGAATATACCCCAAGAAACTAGAAACACGAATCAGAAAGGATATATGCACTCCTATGTTCATAGCGGCACAATTAACCATAGCTAAGATTTGGAAACAGCCTAAGTACCCATCAGCAGAAGAGTGGATTAGAAAATTATGGTACATCTACACAATGGAATACTATGCTGCGATAAGAAAGAAGGAATTCCTACCATTTACAACAACATGGATGGAGCTGGAGAGCATTATACTAAGTGAAATAAGCCAGTCACTCAGTGAAAGATAATTATCACATGATCTCCCTCATTTTTGGAACATAATGAACAACATAAACTGATGAACAAAAACAGATCCAGAGACACAGAAGCATCGATCAGACAGTCAAATCTCAGGGAAGGCAGGGGACAATGGGGGTAAGGTGGAGAGATCAACCAAAGGACTTGTATGCATGCATATAAACCTAATCAATGGACACAGACAATAGGGGGGGTCAGGGCATGAATGTGGGGATGGAGAGTAGTGGGGGAAAAGGGACACATATGTAATACCTTAATCAATAAAGAAATTTAAAAAAGAATAAAATCTTGAAAACGTTTACAAATAATTTATTCTCAAAACTCATCTTGCCTTCAAAAGATCACAGGGTTAAGAATTAAAAGTTCAAATTCAATTCTGCACCTCATAATATCTAGATGAGTTTTATCTTTGAATTCCAATCTTCTCACTTACAAAACAAAATTAATATTTCTAACAAACAAAATTGTTCTTAGATTCATATGTAATAAATTTTGGAAAGATTATGGAATATAAGAAAAAGCAAGAAGAACAGAAACAGACTTATAGAAACAGAGAATATTTTCATGGTTTGCCAGATGGGAAGAGGGTTGGGGGACTGGGTGAAAAAAGTGAAGGAATTAAATAGTACATATTAATAGTTACGTTGGAAGCCAGTTCCAGGTGTCAGACCTTGGTTTAGCAGCCTCTGTACTTGAATTCTGGCTAAGAAAGAATTCAGAGACAAGACTCAAACTATAAGAGGAAATTTATTTAAAAAGTCACAGAGGTAAAATAATTAAGCTATAGAAGAAATGGGCTCAGGAAGCAAGTTACAGAGGCTAAAGAAGGGCCCGTGGAGCTTAGGACAGAGAGAGAAACAAAAGTGAGATGAAAGGCACAGGTGTGCTCCAGAAAATGAGATCCTAAAAGTATGCCTAGGTTCCCTATCAATTAGGCTTTTATCTGGTAATCTTAGGGGATGGTCTAAATAGAATGTTCATCTGTTTTCCAGGTGTGACCCCTGAGGGTCTTGATCTCCACTGATTGGTTGGCACCAGGACAGGGGGCCAGTAGTCAGTGCAGCTGTTTCTGATGTTAGCCATGGCATTGTTCCATCTGATTTTGGTGCTTCTCTGGACATGGAGCTGAAACATAGCTAGATGAAATCATCTCCAGTGATTAATGCTTAAGGGAGTGGTCCTGTAAGGGCTTGTAGTTTCGCCTCTAACAAGGAACCCAGGGCTTTCCCCTCTGCCCCTGACATATCCTTCCTAATCTGCTCATGCCTGTCTAACTACCTAGTATAGTTACAGAATAGTCATAGGGATGCAAAGTACAAAATAGGAAATATAGTCAATAATATTGCAATAACTATGTCAGATGGGTAGTAGATTTGTTCAGGTGATCACTTTACTAAGTCATAGAAGTTTACTAAGTTATATAATGTCTAATCACTGGATTGTACACCTGAAAATTAATATAATATTGTATATCAGCCCAGCCAGTGCAGCTCAGTGCTTGAGTGTTGACCCAGGAAACAAGAGGTCCTTGGTTCAGTTCCTGGTTGGGGCACATGCCCTGGTTGCCGGCTTGGTCCCCAGTAGGAAGTGTGCAGGAGGCAGATAATTGATATTTCTCTCTCATTGATGTTTTTGTCTCTTTATCCCTTTACCTTCCTCTCTCTATAAAATCAATAAACACATGTAAAAATATATTATATATCAACTGTAATTGAAAAATAAAAGAATATTTTTTAAATTAATGTATTACATGTATACATATCTTCCCATTGCCCCCCCCCCCATCCCCCGGCATACCCTTACCTCCCAATGTCTTGTGTTCATTGGTTATGCTTATATGCATGCATACAAGTCCTTTGATTGATCTCTTATTTACTCCACCTCTCCCTAAACTTCCTGCTGTAATTGGACAGTCTCTTGGATGCTTTACTGCCTCTGTATCTATCATTTTGTTCATCAGTTTATAGTGTTCTTTATTATCCACAAATGAGATCATGTGGTGTTTCTTCTTCATTGACTGGCTTATTTCACTTAGCATAATGATCTCCAGTTCCATCCAGGTTGCTGCAAATGGTAAGAATTCCTTCTTTTTTATGGAAGCATAGAATTCCATTGTGTAGATGTACCATAGTTTTCAGATCCACTCATCTGCTGACGGGTACCTAGGCTGTTTCCAAATTATAGCTATTGGAAATTGTGCTGCTATGAACATACAGGTGCATCAATCCTTTCTGATTGGTGTTTCTAGTTTCTTAGGATATATTCCTAGAAGAGGAATTACTGGACCAAATGGGAGTTCCACTTTTAGTTTTTTGAGGAAATTCCATACTGTTCTCCACAGTGGCTGCACCAGTTTGCATTCCCACCAGCAGTTCACGAGGGTTCCTTTTTCTCTGCATCCTCGCCAACATTTGTTGTTTGTTGATTTGATGATTGCCACTCTGAGAGGTGTGAGATGGTATTGCATTGTCGTTTTAATTTGCATCTCTCTGATAATTAGAGACTTTGAACATCTTTTCATGTGTCTTTTGGCCTTCCTTCTGTCATCTTTTGAAAAGGTTCTATTTAGGTCCATTGCCCATTTTTTTTATTGGATCATTTATCTTCCTTTTATTAAGTTGTATAAGTTGGCTGTAGATGTTGTAAATTAAACCTTTATCAAGAAATGAATAGCCAAAAAATATAAAATGTTTTAAAAATAACTTAAAGGAAGATATTTTTGAAGTTTGAACCAAGCATCTGGACTAAGTATGCTAGTTCACTCTTTGCTTTGCTCCATAAACCCAGTTTAATCTAAACAACTAGCAAAAATGAAAAAGGCCATTTTTTTTGCATCAAAAAAGCTATTATTCATTTTAAAAAGATACAATTTGTACATCAATACAGGCAAAGAAAATACATTAGTGATGTATGAATAAACACTAGATCAATATGCTCTAAGTCAAGTGTTTTAGGATTTTTTGAGTATTTTATCATTACCAAAGCAGTTATAAAATATACCAGGCTTCTAAGAAGTTGTACTGATATTCATGTTGATCAATTTCTCTAGAAGAGAAGTATATATCTAATTATGTTTATATAAAACTAGTGAGAAAAATAAACAGTATTTGTGCTCACTTTGCATCACCTATACTGAAATTGGAACTATACAGAGATTAACATGGCCCCTGCACAAGAATGACATGCAAATTCATGAAGCGATCCATATTTTAAGAATAAAAAGCCGAAACCAGTTTGGCTCGTGGATAGAGCATCGCCTGTGGACTGAAAGGTCCCAGGTTCAATTCCGGTTAAGGACATGTGCCTTGGTTGTGGGCACATCCCCAGTAGAGGACATGCAGGAGGCAGCTGATTGATGTTTTTCTCTCATAGATGTTTCTCTCTATCCCTCTTCCTTCCTCTGTAAAAAATCAATAAAATATATTTAAAAAAATAAAAAGCAACAGTATTTTGAATTAATATATTTTATATTGATAATTATTTGATATTATCTTGATATCTAATATTATCATAAGATATATATTAATGTATATATTATGTTAATATATATATGACATATAGATGAAAATTTGAGAGAAAAGTGAGATCCTCAAGGAAGACATTGATTTATGAAAATGAACTAGATTTTAGTTGCATAGAAATTGGTGAAAATTATAATTACTTTTCTGTAAAATAGAAAAATGCTGAAAACAAACACACAGAGATGGCAGCTGGCAGGATGGAGGTGAGGGAGAGGAAGTGAGTGAGGGGATGAAAGGAGAGTGTGTGGATATGTGTGGTGTGTGTGTGAGTGAGTAAGGGACAGTTAAATCTTGCAGGAGAAGCAGGGGTTAGCCATGGACAAGGAGAGACTACCACTGCTGTGGGCACTCCCCGTACTGCGGGACTCAGGCATGGACCCCACGCCATCTTGAAGGGGAAAACAGATTTTCTTTAGGAACTCATTAGCACCACCACCCAGACAGGCCTGGAACAGTCCTGCGACCCAGCAGCCACTCCAAGCCAAAATCCTGCTGCCCAACTGCAGACCTGTGGACCCTGAGACCTCCACCTCCAAAGACATACTGCTCGGCAGTGGTAAGTGCAAACTCCCCTCCCCAGCTGCAAAATTCCGGATCACATGATTTTGTACAGACAAGGAGGCACTACCCTGCAGCAGAAATTCTTAATTCCCTCTTCCTGAATAACCACCCACATTTACCCCAATGGCTCAACCTCAGTACCAGGACCCCTCATAGTGTGTCAAAGCACTGTGCCAGCAAAGGCTCCTCCACAATGGAACAGGACACATGAGCCCATCTATCCACAGCACACTCTGGGAGCAGCTGGGAGACTCTGCTGAGTGTGATGCTCCACAGACCAGCGCACCTTGCCCAACAGTAGAAATTCTGGATTCCCTCTTCCTGAATAACTACCCTCATTCACCTCAGTGGCTCAACCTCAGTGCCAGGACCCCTAAGAGTGCTTCAAACCACTGCACCCAGCAAATGCACCTCTATAGATGTGAAGTTACAACAGGCAGTCACCCTGAGCCCATCTACCCACAGGGGGCTCTTGGGAGCCACTGTGATCTCTTCCTGGGTGCAATCTTGAATAAGCAGGGGCTCACTCCCCCAGAAGTAGAAATTTTCAATTCACTCATTCTGGATACCTGTTCACAGACACCTCAATTATGCAGCTACACTGCCAGGACCCTTCAGAGTGCTTCATGTGCCTCACTGGAAAACTTACCGCAGGTGCTCCTGTGAGCCACCACTGGGAGTCAGTGGCTATCTACCTGGTGCAGCAGCAAAAGCTGCTATAAAACTCTGGGCACCACAATCATGCCTTTCTGAGTGTAGGACCCCTGAGCTACATCACCCTGACAGACAGTTCCTTGGTGCTACTATGAATTCCCACTGGGCACATATGATATCAATTAAGGGTGAAAAACAGCAAAAATAGGGACCTTCCCATCCATGGCTGCTGACTTCTAGACACCATATTGTGCCTCTCAAGCTTGCAGGCCTACATCAAGAGAAACCATATAGCTCAAGTAGGGAGCTACAATAGATTAACAAGCACAGGAGAATTGAGAGAATACACCAGTAGCAACATTCCCAAAAGAACCTGGGTAGAAAAGCAATTGGATCTACAATTAAAACATTACAGGAAAACATGAAAAGAAAAAAAAGCAATCCCCAAAGGAAAAAAAAAAGAGGAATTACCAGAAAGGGAGTTAAATGAAATTGAGGCTAGCAGCTTATCAGAGAAAGAATTCAGAATAATGTTTTTAAGGGTTTTTAAACAGCTGGGTGACAAATACACACAGCTCAATGAGAACTATAAGGAGCTGAATGAGAATGTCACCAACATGAAAAGAAACCAAGAGGAAATAAAGAACGGCATAGCTGCAATAAGGAACACAATAGAAGGCCTAAACAGTAGACTAGTAGAAGCTGAGGATCACATCAGTGAATTAGAAGACAAGGTAGGAAAAAACACACAAATACACAGCACCAACTGGAAAGAAAATTTAAAAAGCAAGAAGAGAGCCTAAGCGAGCTTCGAGACAACACAAAATGAAACAATATTTGCATAATAGGAATAGCAGAAGGAGAGGAAGAGAAGCAAGGAATAGAAAACCTGTTTGAAGAAATAATGACAGAAAACTTCCCTGATATTGGCAAGAAGAAAACTATGCAAATACATGAAGTACATAGAGTCCCAAACAAGTTGAATCCCAAAAGACCGACACCAAGACACCTCATAATTAAATTGACTAACACTAATGACAAAGTAAAAATCATAAAGGCTGCCAGAGAGAGAAAGAAAGTTACCTATAAGAGATATCAACTGATTTCTCAACAGAAGCACACTAGGCCAGAAGGGAATGAAATGAAATATACAAAGTGATGCAAAGCAAGGGACTGAACCCAAGAATACTATACCCAGCAAGGTTATCATTCAAAACTGAAGGTGGAATCAGGAGCTTCACAAACAAAAAAGGGCTAAGAGAGTTTATTACTACCAAACCAACAATGCAAGAAATGCTAAATTGAGTGCTGTAAAAAGAAGAAAGAAAAAGGTAAGAAGAAACACAAACACTAAGGAAAAATATGACAACAAACATGAACTTGTCAATAATAAAATTAAACATAAATGGGTTAAATGCACCAATCAAAAGACATAGGGTAGCTGAATGGATAAGAAAACATGACCCGTATATTTGCTGTCTACAAGAGACCTACCTCAAAGCAAAGGATTCACACAGACTGAGAGTGAAAGGATGGAAATGGACACATTCCTAGAAAAACACAACCTTACAAAACTCACTCAGGAAGATTTTAAAAATCTCAATATGCTGATAACTATGGAAGAAACTGAAGAAGTCATCAAAAAGCTTCCAGCAAACAAAAAAAAGCTCAGGGCTTCATAGGGGAGTTTTACCAAACATTCAAGGAAGAACTAAAACTTATCCTCCTCAGACTATTACAGAAAATTCAAGAGGTAAGAACACTTCCAAATTCCTTCTATGAATTCAGCATCACCCTTATACCAAAACTAGATGAAGATAACACAATGAAAGAGAATTACAGGCCAATAACCCTCATTAACATAGATGCCAAAATCCTCAACAAAATTCTAGCAAATCGAATCCAGCAGTACATCAGAAAGATCATATACCATGACCAACTAGGATTTATCCCAGGGATGTAAGGATGGTACAATAACTGCAAATCAATAAACATGATACATCACATAAACAATTTGAGAGATAAAAATCACGTAATCATATCAGTTGATACAGAAAAAGCATTTGACAAAATCCAACACCCTTTCTTGATATAAACTTTCAGCAAGGTGGGGATAGAAGGAACATACCTCAACATAATAAAAGCCATATATGACAAACCCACAGGCAACATTATACTAAATGGACAAAAACTAAAACCATTTCCCCTAAGAACAGCAATAAGACAGGGATGACTGCTCTCACCACTCCTATTTAACATATTGCTGGAAGTACTAGCCATTGTGATCAGACAAGAAAAAGAAGTAAAAGGCATCCAAATTGGAAAAGAAGAAGGAAAACTGTCCTTAATTGCAAATGACATGCTTTTGTACATAGAAAACTCTAAAGACTCCATAAAAAAATTATTAGACTTAATATATCAATTCAGCAATATACCAGCATACAAAATTAATGCTAAGAAATCTATAGCATTTCTATATACCAATAATGAACTTACAAACAGAGAGACTAAAGAAGCAATCCCATTTATCATCGCACCATAAAAATTGAGATACCTTGGAATAAACTTAACTATGGAGGTAAAAGACCCATACGTGAAAAACTATAGGACACTGAAAAAAGAGATGGAGGAATACATAAATAGATGAAAGAATATACCATGTTCATGGATTGGTAGAATCAATATAATGAAAATGTCCATACTACCCAAAGCAATCTATAGGTTCAATTCACTTCCTATTAAAATACCAACAGCATATTTCCCAGACCTAGAATAAACTTTCCAAAAATTCACCTGAAATAAAAAAGACCCCAAATAGCTACAACAATCCTGAGCAAGAATAACAAAGAAGGTGGGATCTCAATACCAGATTTCAAGCTGTATTACAAAGCCACTATTCTTAAAACAGCCTGGTACTGGCACAAGAACAGACATATAGATCAATGGAATAGAATAGAGAACCCAGAAATGGACCCAAACCACTATGTCCAATTAATATTTGACAATGGAGTTACGACAGTCTCTTCAACAAATGGAGTTGGGAAAATTGAACAGATACAAAAAAAAAATGAAACTAGATCACCAACTTACACTTTACAAAAATAAACTCAAAATAGATAAAGGACTTAAACATAGGACAGAAAACCATAAAAATACTAGAGTAATCCACAGGCAGCAAAATCTCAGACAAATGTCGAAGGAACTTCTTCACTGATACTGCTCCTAGGGCAATGGAAACTAAAGAAAAAATAAACATATCGGACTACATCAAAATACAAATCTTTTGCACAGAAAAGGAAACCATCAATAAAATAAGAAGAAAGCTCACTGCAGGGGAAAACATATTTGTCAATGATACCAATGATAAGGGTTTAATCTCCAACATACAACTTCCCAAAAAGAAGATAAATAACTCAATAAAAAAATGGGCAACTGATCTAAATAGATACTTTCCGAAAGAAGACAGAAGGAAGGCCAAAACACATATGAAAACCTGCTCAAAGTCACTAATCAACCTTTGGGCACAATTTACAATCCACAACTGATCTTTTTTTTTTTCATAATATAAATAGTTGTTTTGCGACAAAAACAAAGCAAAATCTGAATCTGGTGCTAGATTAAAAATAATATGTGACTTAAAACTCTTTTCTGTTATAAGATTGTTTCCAAAAATTAATACCAATTATTATTATCCTTAAAAAAACTTTCTACTACCAACTCAAAGACTATACAATGTATATTCATTTTTGGCATGCTCACAAATGTTTGATTGTCTTATTCCAAGAATATTTTTACTTTCCACCTATTTGAACTCAAGCAGAACCATGTCACATTTTCTGACTCCTATCCATGTGACTTATTGAGGGAGGAGGATTCTTCCTAGACCCTGTGAAGTGATATTTGTCCATGTAGTTTTAACCAATGAAAAGTAAGTGGAAGTGATGGACTCCACATCTGATCAGAAATTCTAAAAGTCATTGAATAATCTGGCTTATTTCTATTCTCATTTCTCTGGATAAATATGTCAACTTAGTTTCTATACTTAATATTTATATCAGAAGAAAAATTTTAGATTAACTTTCTAAATAATCAGATGCTTAAAAATACATATGATTCTTATAAGCAGGCCCTAATTATCACCTGACTATACTGTGCTCTGTGGGGAGGCATCCCCACCCAGTTGAGCTCTGGGAAAATATAGCTAAGTGTTTTGTACACAGAGAAAACACAGGATCAGTAGTGAACAGACAACCAAGCCATCCACTCCATTGCCTTTGCTGATGCATTTGTTCAAGTTGGGTAGAGACTCTCTAAGTTATGTGGGGAGGAGTAATGAAGGAGAGTCATTGAGCTCAGTGACTATCATGTTAAAGATGGTAATTTTTAGATAGTCAGTATTATAAACTATTTCTAAGCCCATTCTCATGGGCCTAAATTAAATCTTGCTCCAACTGGTAACTCCACTTCACCAAAGCCAAGAGGAGGCAGAGAGATCTGAGTAATTCTAGGACGTAGTATACGTTACTAAACTCAAAAGCATCATGATCCTAAATAAGACAATGACCATAATCCTAAGATTAAAGATGCTTTGCAATTAATTATCTTGTGGTCTTTAATGCAGGCTAATTCAAGGCAGAGATCTTTATCAGATAGTTTCATAAATAATCAAATACTTTTATATATTTTGGTTGACTAAATCTATACCTTCAAATTAGCTCACATTTTCAATGCTTAGTTCAATGTAATTTAAGAACATTCAGAATGATGGGCTTCTAAATTATTATAAAGTAATATTTTTTTCCTTGAGGATATATTTCTATGCTTCTCAATAAATCATATATAAAATGTCCTTTGGCAGTTTTATTATTTTGATAAATACTAAGATTAAACTATATATAATGAATTTTTTTAATTTGTGTAAGAAACAATATGTTGAAGATTAACAATAAAACATGAGTTTGGGGAAGAGAGAAAGATTATAACGACTCATTTGTATAATGTATAAATGTTTAAATAAAAAACTAATTGTAATATATTCATCTTCTAATGAGGAAATTTAATATTTTACAATAGCAACTAATCACCTATGCATCATTATAAATCAGTTAGAACCATAATTCCAGTAACTTAGTGGTTCTTATTGATTTTACTTACTGTTAGATTTGTAGCATGACTGAAATCTATTTAGTTATAGTCATTGATTCAATATTCAAGTAAAAAATCCTCATGTGATGTCAATGTTTTTATATTTATTAGTTAAAACTTGAAAATATAAAAAAGAGTTAACTTAATAGGAAAAGAGAACAAAATAATGTAAAAATTTTGAATACACTTAAAATATCTCGTATACTCTTCAATACTATTATTGCTTAAAAAGGTCTCTAGAAGCTTCCATATTCTTTTTAAATCACTGTCATTTGAGTATGGAGTTCTTAAGGCATGAAACTGAATTATATTCAAACCAAAAGTAAAAGCCAATATATATATCTATATATATTTATAGTAATTTTTTAATTTGCTTTTTGTGTTTAACTCATAAAATTAAGCTACTCACCTTAGTTACAAGCTGGTTGATAATTTCAGTGATAAATGTAATTGCACAATACCACACGTCTCAGTTTCATCCCTTCTCATAGATATAGTCATTTTTCCAAAGGACCACCATCTAGATGCAATTCTCTATTTTATTTTATTTTTATTTTTATATTTTTGTAGAGCTTCTTTTTATTATTTATTTATTTATTTATTTATTTATTATTTTTCCCCTTATTGCCCTCCCCACCCCCCAGTATATGTCCTCATCCATCCCCCTCCACTCCCCCCCACCTTCCCTTATTGCCCTGTATCCACTGGCTATCCCCACACACACATGCATACAAGTCCTTCAATTGATCGCCTATAGGCCCCTCCTCCTCAACTTCCCCTGCTTTCCTACTGTAGCATGATAGTCTGTTCATTGCTTCTTTGCCTCTGAGTCTACTTCCGCCCCACCCCGCCTGATTCTTGTCTTTAAAAACATCTTTCCCCTGTAGGCTAGAAATAAACCCACCAGAGCAAAAGAAAAAATTATTGAGTCCCAATTTCAATGTCCTATAGCTTTGAGACCCAGTTTCAATGTCATTTTGTGTACATGTCACCAATGGTATCTGGATACTGGACAAATGGTGGTGATGCCGGTCCGACCCTCTCTGGTTTGGTCCTGGGCATCCTGTAGCGATGCTCAGCTGCTAATTGTTCACATGGCAAGGCATCATCATCGTCTTCCATCTGTGGACAGTTTCTTCTCTTGCCTTTGTGTTTGGCGCAAAAACCTTTCCACTAATATATACAGGGTAATCTAAGATTGTTGGTAGAGTATTAAATCTGACATAAAAGAGTTATCAAGCTCTCAGATTAATTTAAATTGGCGAACTGAAATAAGCGAACACCCAAGAAAATTTAAGTGTACTGGATAAAAAGCTGTTTCTAAAGTCTTAATTAAAATTTCTATTGATAGCTTATCTCATGGTAAAATTGCTTAATATGTACTGAACAGAAAACAGGCATATTTGTGTACAAAAAGTTAAAATTTAAAGTTATCAAGATTGCATTAAAAAATTTTACCAAATTCTCCATTAATCAAAAAAAGGGGGGGAGGTAGGATAATAGCATGTAAGGAAAAATATCCGGTAAGTAAATTACATTAAGAAAATTTTCACTTTAGAAAATTAATTTCCATTTATAATGCTAATAGCAAGACACCCATGAAAAACACACATGGTGTCAAAATAAGCCAAAGGAAAAGCAGGTAGGCAAAAATAAAAAGGACCCCAAGTCAATTTTATAGAAAAGATTCCTTTATTAACTCTTGGTGGAGAATATGTTTATATACTTTCAGAAAACAACTCCAAGACCAAATGGACTCCTGCAACAGAGAGGAACTGACAGGTCTGCACCAAACAGGAAGGCAAAAGCAATTCTCTATTTTAACAAATTGAAATAAAATTGCTAGTTTTTTTTATTTCAGAGTTTTTTTCTGATTTTGTTTCCTAACTTATTTTGATGGTCAAATAAAAATTAAAGATAAGTAAGAAGAATTAAAATGATTTTGTTGAGTAATGAAAATAATGATGTACTTTTTTTTTAAATTTCCATTTTTTATTGTTTAAAGCATTACATGTAGTCGTACATATATCTCCTTTTTTTCCCCAATTGACCTTCCCCCAACCTTCCTTACCCCCTGTCACATGCCCTCATCCAAAGGACTTGTATGCATGCATATAAACATAACAAATGGATACAAGACACCTGGGAGGAGAGGAGGAAGATAAAGGTGTACTTTCAACATGAACTTCAGCAGTCATCTTTCTCCTATATTTTAATGTCCTACTGTCCAATATCCTATCTTGCTACTAGAGGCCCAGTACACAAAATCCATGCATGGATGGGGTCCCTAGGACTGGCCTGCCATCAGGGCCAATCAGGTTCCCTACTCTCAACCTCCTCCTTCCCTCACCACCCACCCTGGCTCCCCATCCAAGCCTGGGTCCCGACTCTGATTGGGTGATCAGGGTCTACTGGCTGGGAGGAGAAAACAGGGGAGGGACCTGAGAGGTTGGCCTCTGGCCCCAAGGAGGGAGCCAGCTCTTGACCCCCCTGGGAAAGGGCCACATCCACCACCACCCACCCATGGTTCCCTGTCCCAGCCCTGGTGCTTGCTGGCTAGGGGGAGGGACCCAGAGGTTGGCTGACAGGCCTCATCAATAATTGGAGCCTGTGGGCTGGGGCCTCCTGCATTGAGTATCTGCCCCTTGGTGGTCAGGGTGCATCATAATGACTGATTTTTCCAATTCCATCATAATGGTTGCTTAGGCTTTTATGTATATAGATGAGGAGCTTCCACAATTATTAAACCTTTCTTTTTGCATTTGTGTAATAGGTCTTCTTCTCAAAAATTGGTGTATCAATTTGTCAACAGACCTATAGATATTATATATTCTTAAAAGTCATAGGCAACAATATAACTAATTTGGGTCTTATAGAAAGAACACAAAATAGTTCCCCTCTATTTTTTCTGTAATCTTCTTATCCATAATAATGTTTACTATATCAGAGATATGACCAAAGATATTGTCCAGCCATTTATAGTTAAATTCATCTAATCGTTCAACAGTTTGGAGGAATGCATACCATGGGCCTAGCAAAGGAAATACATATCCTTCCAGTAATCTAAAGCAGTGGTTCTCAAACTTTCTAATGCCACGACCCTTTAATACAGTTGCTCACGTTGTCGTGACCCCCAACCATAAAATTATTTTCGTTGCTACTTCATAACTGTCATCTTGCTACTATTATGAATTGTAATGTAAATATCTGATATACAAGATGTATTTTCATTGTTACAAATTGAACATAATTAAAGCATAGTGATTAATCACATAAACAATATGTAATTATATATTGTGAAATATTTATTTCTAATTACAAATAAATGAAATTTTGTCTTGAATCGTGATGTAGCACGGGCAACAGTCTTCATATGACAACAGTAAACTACATTGCTACACTTTGCTACACCGAGGAACGGTCTGTTGGTTCCTAAGACCATGGGAAATAGGTGTTTTCCGCTGGTCTTAGGTGACCCCTGTGAAAGGGTCATTTGACCCCCAAAGGGGTCGCGACCCACAGGTTGAGAACCACTGATCTAAAGAATCCTCTACTTGAGCTCAGTGGTGGATTCAGGTAAATGGAACACAGACCTTCTGTACTTCAATGATTTAATGAAACAACTATCAAAGAAAAATGCAAAAAGAATTATGTCAGCAAAGGAAAAAAGGAAATTTAATCTGCCTGTTTAGAAAGAAAAACTTTACAAACAATGGTATTTAACTGCATGTTGAATAATGATAAAATGTTTACCAGATTACAAAGATACTGATAGAAGATTAAAAGGCAGAGAGAACAGCATATGTAAAGGAAGAGATATAAAAGTATATGGCACTTTCTTGCCCTGATTCTTCACTCTTCTTCATGGACACACTGGCTATGGCCTCATCTTAGGCAATACATACTTCCATTCCTTGGCTATAAACCTGACCATTTGACTTGTTTTGACTAATGAAATATGAGATGAAACAATAGTGCTTAGGCCTCAAGAGACATTGATGTATTTTAACCTATCATATGCTTGTGGAAGGGAAACAAACGTCCTTCTACCATCAAGATTCTTCTGGTGGTCTAATAAACAGACATGAGGCAGATTAGTGAGAAAAAATAACGAGATTTAATACATACATATGTATGGAGACACCACCCACACAAGATAGTCAGAGACCCCCATGCACGAGAGATTCAGAGGTAGAAGGGAACATCAGAATATAAGATATCTGGAGCTAGGGATGAGATGGTGCACCTTGGGAGCTTCAAACAGTCATTGTAGGATAATAAGCAGAATAGACATTTATTAAATAGAAGTATGCCCTGCCCTATAATCAAAAGAAGTTATCTCTTACTGTAAGTGATTCAAATTCTTCTGGTAAAGGGAAATTTTTCTTCAGCCTGAAGCTAAAATTGACTTTAAGTCAAAGTATATGAGAAGATACTGAACATAATTTTTCATTAGGGAAATTAAAATCACAATGGCATACCACTCTAAACCCATTAGAATGGCTAAAACCCCAAAACAGGTAAAAACAATTGCTGGTGAGAACTGGAAGCAACAGAATGAGTCATTCATTGATGGTGAAATACAAGTGGTCATCAGCCACTATGGAAAACAGATAAACCAAGGCATAATCTTATCAGATAATCCCACAATTACACTCCTAGGTAATTACATAACTGATTGAAAACTTAGGTACATAATAAAATCTGCATGTGAATGCAGCTTCACTTATAGTCACCAAAATTTGTAAGGCACCACATGTCCCTTCAGAGAGCCAACTGATAAACAATTTTGGTATATTCATATAGCAGACTACTATTCATCAGTAGAAAGGAATTACCTATCAGTTCCTACAACATCATTAATGATTCTTAATTTCATATTGCTATAGGAAAGATACCAGTCTTAAAAGGTTACATACTGTTTGATTCCATTTGTATAATATTCTGGAAAAAAACTTATGAAGAAGATAAAATGATCACAGTGAGGGGTATGAGGTGGTAGTGGTGAAAGGATATTTCTTAGTTTGGTGGAAGTATTCTGTATGATATTGTAACTGTGGATATATGCCATTATGCATTTGTCAGAACCCACTGGATCTCATAGCACAAAGAGTAAACCAAGTATTTTTTTAAAATCCTTTAGGGAGTGGGTAAATCCCAGAAAACCACAGGAATTCATCTCATGCTTCATTTTAGTCAGTATCCTTGTATCCCTTAGAAAAAATCTATTTTTCCATCTGTGTCATTTTCCTTCTGTCTGAAGGACTTCCCTTAACTTTTCTTGAAGGGCAAATCT
Organism: Lasiurus cinereus; assembly: GCA_011751065.1. Classification (NCBI taxonomy): domain Eukaryota; kingdom Metazoa; phylum Chordata; class Mammalia; order Chiroptera; family Vespertilionidae; genus Lasiurus; species Lasiurus cinereus. The sequence goes on along the minus strand of JAAGEH010000286.1, from coordinate 25,836,044 downwards.
GATCATGATGGATTATTTCAGTTTCTGTAGTGTGGTTGAGACCATTCATTTTCCTAGATATGCCCACATGGAGAAAGAGTGAATTATAGGACTACAATGAACCATTTCTAAGGCAAATATAGATTTGGTATATAAAATACAATCACATAGAGAATAATTTAACAATAATGTTGCCAGTTTGCCCATATGTTGTAAATTTAAATACATACCTTACAATCCCTAAATTTCACCCTATAAACACATGCACACAGGGAAATAAGCACAATAGTATTAGATCTGCATTTTTTCTAATTGGCAAAACTATACATAAATAAATAAAAAGTAAAAAGCTTAATAAAAATTACTGCTTATCAAGAGGAATACAGTTAAATACGGTTTGGCACACAATTTAATACTATATCATAGAAAAAGCAAATTAATTGGAGTTATATGTACCAACATGACTACATTTCACATATAATGCTAACAACAGGTTGAAGAAAAATGCACTCAATAACTCTTATTTATATAAAAATAAGCAACTTTGGAGGTTGCTTAGGGATTCAAACATATATAGGTAAGTACAAAGAGATCCATATAAATTACAAACACCAAATCTGTGATCTTAGCATTCTCTAGGCAGGACAAAAGGAGCTAAAACAGGCTTGAAAAGTGTATTTAAGAAAAATAATGATCATCTTTTCTGGATTATAAATAATCTATACTTTAATTTAAAAAGTGATTACCATGCATTTAATATAAACTCAAAAAATAAAAACCTTCCTATGAAAAGGCACAATTGTCAAAAAGCAGATAGTTGTTATCAAATTATAAATTGTGTGGAAACAAAACCCTATCATTGTGTAGTTTAAAACAATAAAGGAGTTTATAATCCAAAAAGGAGAGGATAATGGAGTAATTCACAAAAGTAAAGAGAAGAATAATATTTTATAAATATAATGCAAATTAATAACAGTTTCAAATTGAGGGCTATTTTTATCTAACTGAATGGATTAAGAAAATGAGAAGTGACAGCAAAAGCCTGCTTTTAATACTGGTGTATACATTTCTGGTCAAATAACATAGACACTATGGTAATTTTAAAATAAACTGAATAGAACATAAGTCTAGTACTCACTTGGCATCATACATCATTATTATAATACTAGAGGCCCAGTGCATGAAATTTGTGCATGGGGAGATGTGTCCTTCAGCCCAGCCTGCTCCCTCTCAAATCTGGGACCCCTGGAGGGATGTTCAACTGCCTATTTAGGCCCAATCCAGGTAGGATCACTCCCAACTGCCCTCCCTTGCAGGCCTGGTCTCTCCCAACTGCTCTCCCCTGCTGGCCATCTTGTGGTGGCCATGTTGTGTCCACATGGGGGCAGGATTTTGTGTCATCTTGTGTGTTGGAGTGATGGTCAATCTGCATATCACTATTTTATTACATAGGATAGAGGCCTGATACATGGGTGAGAGCCAGCTAATTTGCCTTGAAGGGTGTGTCCTTGATCAGGGTGGGTATTACCTTGGGGCATGGGGGGACCCGGGTGAGGGGCCTGTGGTGGTTTGTAGGCCAGCCACACCCTCCGGGAGGCCCAAGCAGAGGCCTTGGTATCTGGGATTTATTTATCTTCTACAACTGAAACTTTGTAGCCTGGATTGGAGCCAAGCCTTCTGCTCCTACAGCCATTGAAACTTTGTTGCCTAAGTGGAGGCCCGCCAGCCAGGGTTTGTAGAAAGCTTGGCTTCCTCTATCATCAGACCAGGAGTAACCCAAGCCTCCCTCCTACTCTCACTGTGGCCATAGCCATCTTGGTTGGTTAATTTGCATACTTTCTCTGATTGGCTGGTGTGCATTATCAGTGGGTGTGGCTTGCAGGTGTAGCAGAGGTATGATCAATTTGCATATTACTCTTTTATTAGATAGGATTATTGAACATATTCTCTATGCTGTTCTTTATATTCTCATCCAAGACAATCATAGACTCTTCTTCATATACTATGCAGAATCAATCATTCTCAACTAATTTTTTGTTGTTGTTAATCCTCACCTGAGGATATTTTTCTATTGATTTTTTTAGAGATTGGAAGGGAGGGGTAGTGACAAAGAGAGAGAAACATCCATGCATGTGAGAGAGACACATCGACTGGCTTTCTCCTGCATGCACCTGGGCTACGACCAGAGATCAAGCTTGCAACCACGGTATGTGCTTTTGACCAGAATCGAACCTGGGACCCTTCAGTCCAAAGGCTGACACTCTATCCACTGAGCCAAATTGGCTAGGGCTCAACTAATTTTTGCAAAGAAATCATTACAAAATTTTAATGTAAGCAAGCTCTCTTTATATTATATTTAGAAGAGATCTTAACTAATCAATTAAAACTGGCAACTGAAGTTGTGATATTGGTATTTAGAGTGGGCAGACCAAGGAAGCAAATTAATGTTGATGCTTAAAGTAGCATTTTTCAAATAGGACTGAGTGCTACTCCATCTGCTAATAATTATTCATATTTTTAATGGTTTTTGGTCACATACATTTATGAAACTTGGGTTAAATAAATTTAGATGTCCATATAAATTCTCAGTCTTTTATATCCTAATGTGCCTTATAAATTTTGGGTATAAGGTACATTCGCAAAAGTATCTATGTTTTCCAAACTTATTTGATAATGGAAATGTTATTTTTATTGACATCTGAATTTTAGCTTAACAAAGCTTACTTCTACCTGGGTACAGATATGCATAAATATTCAAAATTTCAAAAATTTTAAGAAGTTATAAATAGACCTTTATAGCCATTTTGATATTAATGTAAAATGTATTTCAGCTTTCACTAAATCTAAAAACAATAGCTTTTACTCAGTCTAACTTTTTTCAAAAGAAATGAAACATTCTCTCTTTCAACCAACTGAATATTATCATTATTTCTCTGGCCTAAGCTTAGCTTGAACTTACAGAGAAATAAGATATGAAGAACTTTCAACCAATTAGAACAATGGAATAAACCACATTAAAAAAGAGTTCTCTGAACCTTTTTTTAAAACAGCAGGAAATGGTTCTTTCTAAGATATATAAAGAATATTCTTGCATTAGGCAACCCCTAAACTACATTCAATCTTTAGCTGTCTACAGGTGACAAGAGGTCATAAACAAATTAGATATCCACTTTCTTAATAGGTGTCTAAGTCAGGAAATAGTTGGAAGCCATTAAACTAGATGATTATTAAGTCTTTTATTAGCTTGAAAGTTTCTACAAAACTGTACTTCAGTTCTTGCACTATAGCAATAACATAAAACTTACATAGCTATAGGCTTTATGTTCCTTTCAATGTATTCAAATCCTAGACATAGCTGTTTTACTGTCACATAGAAGGATATAAAATATGACTAAATCATTCATTCTGAAGTTTCATAAGTACAAGAAATGCTCAGGTTTTCATACTAGATTCAGGAGGCTTTTATATAATCTTTGAGAAATGTGTTTAAATTTCTAGAAAGATAATTGACTACCTCCATCATAGCAACATATCTCATTTAGATGCACTGAGGTATAGAGTGTAGTATTATTTAAAATTACCCTGGAGTGAAAGCTTTTGCAATGAAACAATGCTATTAGTTTTGAGAACTAACTTTAAATGTTGGTATAGTCAAGTAGATAAATGAAGCAAGAAAACAAAATACATAGTTATGAAAATAGTAGGAAAGGGAATATATAATGATTTATGATAAGTCAGTGTAATGTAATGAATTTTAGCATTATGAATAGAATTATGAATGAAGTAGAAAATAACAACAGAATTCTTTGTTATTCTTTCACTTATAAGATTTTTAAAATGTAAATCTGTTACCTAGAGCCAGGCTCTTGCATTAATATATTCTTACTATTCTTACTTAAAAGAGGAAGACTTACTAACATGTCTATACTCAATTTTAGAGCAGTAAGACATTGAAAAGATTCAGTACAATTATATCTGTCATTCAGTTTTAACCATCATCGTGTCTACTCTCTAGAGATGATTGCAGAAATGACTTTCTTTTTTCTTATATCTAACTGGAGGATAGGGTCCCTAGGTCAGGGTCACTAGGCCTGGCTGGTTATCAGGATCAATCTGTGGGATGATCAGCAGGGTGATGGAACAGCGGGGCCGGGTGCGGAGGGGAGAGGGGATGCGGGGAAGGGAGGAGAGGCTCCTGCTGGCACACACCTTGGCTGGCCTTGGGGCCTGAAGACTGGGGCAGCTCCTGTGTTGAGCATCTGCCCCTTGGTGGCCAGTGTGTGTCATAGCAACCAGTCATTCCATTGGTTGTTTTGCCATTCAATCGATTTGCATATTAGGCTTTTATTATATAGAATTAGTCTGAGTGCAGTGGCCCAAGAATTGCTAGACCATTCTGGTCTTTCTTTCTGAAGAATGTAAAAATAAATTGTGGATTAAAGAAACAAAGTAATGTGGATAAAGGGTAAGTGGAGAAAATAAGATACAAGCCACAAAGACATAGAGATTGAGAAGGAAAACAAAATTATCAAATGCAATAAGCACCTGTTCTGGTGGAAAGAGCAATAGACATAGTCTCAGGAAACCAGCCCTGGGTAATCCTTTCATGTTAATCTCTTTAAGACCCACTTTTAATAATTTTAAAATTAGAGTGAGAGGAATTGTATAAATAAACTTTGAAATATTTTCCTTTTTTAAAATTCTAGATTCTGTGTTTCAATTATAGTGGTCTTTCTGTGTGAGTGTGTGTGTGTGTGTGTGTGTGTGTGTATGTTTTCTCTTCCTAGAACTAAATATACTTAGGGTATTAGGGATGCTCTACTTAATTCTAATGTCTAGAGGTTCTCAGAGACCAGTTGATTATCCTACAATTCAACTCAAATTCAGACACTACGTGGAGGTAACATCAAATTCCACACATTAAGGGTTTCATCCTGCAGCACTGCTCCCACACACACACACGCACACACTTCAGATGCCAATCATAAGTTGAGGTTACCACCTGTGCTTGTTACCTACCAAATATAGATTGGAAATTCAAATAATTTGCTAAAGCAGCTCCCAGAACTCAGAGAAACATTTTATTTGCTGGATTACCAATTTATCAAAAGAACAGCAAGATGAAAAATATGATAGTGCAAAGTATGGAAAAGGGGCTCAGAGCTCTCATGATCTCTCCTAGGGAGTCGCTCTCCTACCACTTCCATGTGTTCACCAACTGGAAGCTCTTCAAACATTTTCCTTTTGGGTTTTTATGGAGGCTTCGTTACATAGGCATGGCTAATTAAATTATTGGCCATTGATGGTTGATTCCACCTCCAGTGCCTCTTTCCTTCCTGAAAATTAGCGAGTGGAAACTATAAGTTCCAAAACTATAGTCATATGGTTGGTTCCCTAGTAACAAGCCCCATTATTAGATGAAGTCTAAATGACACCTTGGTCACTCCATCACTTAGAAAATTTCAAGGGGATATGATATAGAGACATATCATTGCCTAGTGGGAATATTCTTTTCCACAAGTCACTGCTCTTCTTTTCTAGAATGTGTGAAACAAGATTTGAAAAGTTTAGACATGATCAATATTACCTGTCTTTACCCTCCAGGCCCATACCTCTTACTGCATAAATGGCAAAGTTATGTAAGTGAAAGTAAAAGCACTGTAAGAAAAGGAAAGCACATGAGAGAGAGAGAAAAAAAGAAAAGAAAAGAAAGAATCTCTCTCAAACTTAGAGCATAAATAGCTACATTTGCACACTACTTCTTTCTACACTGGGCAAATCTTGTGAACTGAAACAAGTCATAGCTACTTATACTATTCTGTTGCACAAAGATGAAAACATGCCAAATTAGTGGAAATACAAACAAAAAGAGTGAGTTCATGAACTGATGATGCAAACATATCCAGCCTTTAGCTCATGTATATCATGTTTCCCTTTTCTTTAACAGGGAGAAAATAGAAAATTAGCAGAAACCCAACTCTTCAATCCATTAGCTTTTCTATTTCCCTTAAAGGAGGAGCGGGGAACCTTTTTACTGCCAAGGGCCATTTGGATATTTATAACATCATTTGCAGATCAAACAAAATTATCAACTTAAAAATAACCTGCTACATTTGGTCAAACATTTAATTAATTCACCCCTAATGCCTTGGCAGGGCCAGACCAAATGACTCCTCAGGCCTTATACAGTTGTGGGCCAGACATTCCCCACTCATGCCTTAAAGCATTGAAATAAACCTTTGTATTTTTGTTTCTTTGAATATTCTCTCATCTCCCACTGAAATATAAGCACCATAAGGGTAACCTATGACCTAGAATATAGATAATACTCAATAATTATTTTTTGAATAAATTATATAATTTAACTAATAAGGGTAACATGAATTTAATGGTAAGTTTATAGAGTTTCTTACACATAATAATATAAATAACCGTGTGTGTGTGTGTGTGTGTGTGTGTGTGTGTGTATGTAAAAGAGACCCTCATTATTCAGCCTCTAACATGGTCTATGATATTTAATTACATAAGCATTCTTTCATTTGTGCTTTCTTGAACTGATACTGAAGCTGTAAGCCTACTAGAATACTGTAATCCATAGACTACTCCCATACTCTTGATATCACACTCATATACTACCTTACTTTGTGTGATATTATATTGCAAAATGAAGATAAACATATATTGTCTATGTGTTAGATAGAATTTTCTTTTATTTTATCTCTATCTTCTTTAGCTTTATACTTAAAACAGAGAAGTATGGCAAATCTCCTGTGAAGGCTTTTTCTCTTCAATCCAACTAGATTCCTTTCATGTTATAATAAAGTGGACATCTATGCCTTATTTTTTTTAATTGTTATAATAGCCATTCTCTTACTTTAGATTTCATTCAATGAATGTTATAAGCAAAATATACCTTTATGTTATACTTACTGTTATGATCTATCTTAACTTTGAAAAGAAACTTTCACCCAGCCAGTGGGGTTCAGTGGTCGAGCATTAACCTATGAACCAGGAGGACACGGTTTGATTCTCTTCAGGGCACATGCTCCAGTTTCAGGTTCAATTCCTAGTATGGGGCATACAGGAGGCAGCCAATCAATGAACCTCTCTCATCATTGGTGTTTCTATTTCTCTCTCCCCCTCTCCCTTCCTCTCTGAAATCAATAAACATATTTTAAAAAATAAACGTTCAAGACCTTAATATATCAACACTGCAGTGAATATCATGGACTATATTTTTGCAACAACAAAATACACTCTATTTCAAGAGAGCTTACCTAAAAGTTCTATGAGAATTTCCATGAATAGTCAATCATAAGCATAAAAACAAACACTGTGCAACGTAGGCCAGAAAAACACTATGTGGACCCATCTATCTTACACCAGTAATTAGCCTTGGGGAACCAGGTAACTTGGGACATATTATTTATGCAATGAAAATACACCAGCTGAGAAAAAAGAACAAAGTGGTAGATCTGAAATGTAAAATCTTTAAGAGGTATAATTTCAAATTACTTACTAAGTAATTTAAATTCAATTTATTTTAATTACTTTTCTACCAAGTTTCCTAAGTCTAATTATTCAGATATCTCATGTTAAAAATATCCCATATGCTATAAAATATAAAGTATAATGATTTTCAAAGATAAGAATGTAAAAATTAATAAATTGATGATTTTATAATTAAAAAGAAAAAATAAACTCTGAAAAGATGCTTTGTTAAAGAATTTTAACTAATTGAATGAATAAGCATAAGAATGTGATAATACATAGGAATCTGTATAATATTAATAACACAATTATTTTATACTATGAATAATTCAATGTTGAATTTTAAGTTAAGTTTAAACTATGTCTTAATCACTATTTTCTTTTTTTAATAAATATATTTTTATTGAATTCAGGAAGGGAGAGGGAGAGAGATGGAAACATCAATGATGAGAGAGAATCATTGCCTGGAATCAAACCTGGGAACCTATAGTCCACAGGCTAGGGCTTAATCACTATTTTCATTTAAAATATAAAAAGGCCCAGCCAGTGGGTCTTAGTGGCTGAATGTCAACCTATGAACCAGGAGGTCACAGTTCTATTCCCTGTCAGGGCACGTGCCCCGGTTGTGGGCTCGATTCCGAGTGTGAGGCATGCAGGAAGAGATTGGTCAATAATTCTCTCTCATCATTGATGTCTCTCTCTCTCTCTCTCTCTCTCTCTCTCTCTCTCTTTCCCCCCCCCTCTCTGAAATCAATAAAAATATTTTAAATATATACATATGTGAATGTTTGGCATTTTTATATGTTTATTGGCAAAAACAATAATTTAACTTGATCAATGAATGATTCAGTTACATGCAGGCATTACAATTTTTAAAAAATACTAAACACCATTTTAAATTCAATCTAAAAGTTTATGTAAACTTTGGATGATATAATGTATAGATATTTTTTCATAACTGCCTTTGAAATACCTATGTCCACATGTCTCTGCAGACTAGGCATTAGGTTTACACAGACCCAGCTGCACTTTTGTTCTTTGGTCCCTTTGAAGGAAGAATTCTATTTTAGAATAATATTAAATTATAATAACAGGCTACATGCCTCAGCAGAGTATGTTTATTTTCGCTCTTTTTTTCCCCAAAAAACAAATAGAACTGAGTTCTGGTTTTGGCTCTGACAAGTAAAGACCTGGAAATTTGTCACTCCTCTCTTACAGCAAGCAAAAGCTGAAAATCGATGTCTTTAATTAAACTTATCAGACTTTTGAGGTCATAAGATAAAGCCCAATCCAAAGACTGTAAAGAAAGGCAAATACAGATTCATATTCTGCTTTAGTTTACTGGGGTTAGAAGTCACTAGGGTTATTAATTGGTAGAAACACATAATTAATATTAACAAATTGCTACAGACAAAATGTAGACTAGTGTAGTGGCTCTCAACCTTCCTAATGCCGCGACCCTTTAAAAAAAGTTCTTCATGTTGTGGTGACTCACAACCATAAAATTATTTTCGTTACTACTTCATAATTGTAATTTTGCTACTGTTAATGAATTATAATGTAAATATCTGTGTCCTGACCCACAGGTTCAGAACTGCTAGCAGGGTCACCTAAGACCATCGGAAAACACAGATATTTGCATTACGATTTATTAACAGTAGCAAAATTATAGTTATGAAGTAACAATGAAAATAATTTTATGGTTGGGGGTCACCACAATATGAGGAACTGTGTTAGAGTCACGGTATTAGAAAGGTTGAGAACCAAAGGACTAGTGTGAGAGTGAGCAATTTCTGGGTTTCATAGTCTGATGATTCCCCAACCTTTTATTTTTTTAATTAATTTTTTTCTTTATCAATTAAGGTATTACATATGTGTCCTTATTCCCTCATTGCCCCCCACCTCACCCCTGCTCATGCCCTCACCCCCCTGTTGTCTGCGGTCATTGGTTAGGCCTATATGCATGCATATAAGTCCTTTGGTTGATCTCTCCCCTTTACCTCCACCCTCCCATGCCTTCCCTCTGAGGTTTGAGGGTCTGATCAATGCTTCTCTGTCTTGGGATATGTTTTTGTTCATCAATTTATGTTGTTCATTATATTCTATAAATGAGTGTGATCATGTGATATTAATCTTTCTCTGACTGGCTTATTTCACTTAACATAATGCTCTCCAATTCCATCCATGCTGTTTGCACTAGTAAGAATTCCTTCTTCTTTACTGCAGCATAGTATTTCATTGTGCAGATATATCACAGTTTTTATCCCACTCATCTGCTGATGGGCACTTAGGCTGTTTCCAAATCTTAGCTATGGTGAATTATGCTGCTATGAACATAGGAGTGCATATATCCTTTCTGAATCTTGTTTCTAGTTTCTTGGGATATATTCCTAGGAGTGGGATCACTGGGTCAAATGAGAGTTCCATTTTTAGTTTTTTCAGGAAACTTCATACTGCTCTCCACAGTGGCTGCACCAGTCTGCATTCCCACCAACAGCACATAAAGGTTCTTTTTTTTCCTCCAACCTTTTCATAATTTTAATGCCCAGGAAGCCAACCATGTTCTCAAGATGAAGAGAAAAAAAAAGTGCACATGTTTTTGGCAAGGATGGGAACAGAAAAACATTTTGATATATGCTCAGAGTATTCTTTCTAACTTTAAAAGAAAAACTTTTATCTAGCAAGAGAAAAACTTTACCAGAGATTGATATCATAAGGGGGAAGAAAAATTATCCAACTATGGCTGTTCTACTTTTCTGTCTCACCTAAGGGAGAAAAGGAAAAAGCTGAGAAACACTTGTGAGATCACAAACCAGAGACACAGACCAACTAAAACAATGAGTGTGGAATGTTCCTGCTCCTCTCACAATAGGATTTAAGTATAACATTGGAATGTATTTAAAGAGCCACAGAGCTCAGACTCTGTCAAAGAAGGAGTGTTTAGGGAAACTCAAAACCCACAGGGACAACTTAAAAACAAAACAAAATAAAATAAAAAAGCAAGGGCACTAGAGGATTTGAAGCCTAAAGCTAAAGCAGACTAAACACAACCCAATATCTAGTAAGATAACATAAAATCTCACACTAAAAGCATAGAAGCATGGAACAGTGATAAATGTTGGGGGCAAAAGTGGGGGGCAAGAAAAATTAACCCTAGAACTTGTATGCATATATGCATGCCCTTGGACACAGGCAATAGTGTGGCAAGGCGGGTGCAGTGTAGAGGGGGTCAATGAGGAAGACAACAGAGGGGACATATATTTTCAACAATAAGGATAAGTTCTTTTTTAAATTTAATAAATCTTTATTCAGATTATTACAATTGTTCTTCTGTTTTCTGCCATAGCTCCCCTCCACCTGGTTTCCACCCACCCTTTGCCCTTACTTCCCCTGCATTGTCCTCATCCATAGGTGTATGATTTTTGTCCAGTCTCTCCCTGCACCCGCCACCCCTTTCCCCCTGAGAAGTCAGTCCACTCCCTTTCTATGCCCCTAATTTTATTATACTCACCAGTTTATTCTGTTCATTAGATTTTTAATTCCCTTGATTTTTAGATTCACTGTTGATAGATATGTGTTTGTTCATCATTTTTATCTTTATCTTCTTCTTCCTCTTCTTAAAGAGTACCTTTCAGCATTTCATATAATACTGGTTTGGTGGTGTTGAACTCCTTTAATTTTTTCTTACCTGTAAGCTCTTTATCTGACTTTCAATTCTGAATGATAGCTTTGCTGGGTAGAGTAATTTTGGTTGTAGGTTCTTGCTATTCATCACTTTGAATATTTCTTGCAACTCCTATCTGGCCTGCATAGTTTCTTTCTTTCTTTTTAAAAAAAAATATATTTTATTGAGTTTTTACAGAGAGGACGAAAGAGAGATAGAAAGTTAGAAACATCAATCAGCTGTCTTCTGCACACCCTCTACTAGGGATATGCCCACAACCAAGGTACATGCCCTTGAATGGAATCAAACCTGGGACCCTTCAGTCCACAGGCTGATGCTCTATCCACAGAGCCAAACCAGTTTTGGCTGGCCTACATAGTTTCTGTTGAGAAATCAGCTAACAATTGTATGGGTGCTCACTTATAAGTAACTGTTTATTCTTGCTGCTTTTAATATTTTCTCTTTGTCTTTTGCTCTTAGTATTTTAGTTATGATGTGTTCTGGTGCGGTTCTCTTTGGATTTCTTTTGTTTGGGGTTCTGTGCACTTGTAAATCTATTTCTTTCACTAGGTGGGTGAAGTTTTCTGTCATTATTTCTTCAAATAGGTTTTCAGTATCTTGCTCTCTCTCTTCTTCTAGCACTCCCATAATTCTGATGTTGGTACAATTGAAGTTGCCCCAGAGGCTCCTTACACTATCTTCAAATTTTTGGATTCTTTTTACTTTTTGCTTTTCCAGTTGAGTGTTTTCTGCTTCTTTGTATTTCAAATCTTTGACTTGATTCTTGCATTCCTCTAGTCTGACATTAGGTCTCTGTATAATATTTTTTATTTCAGTCAGTGTATGTTTAATTTCTAGTTGGTCCTTTTTCATATCCTCCAGAAAATCATTAAATTTATTGACCTTTTCTAGGAAATTCTTGAAAAACCTTATAACCATGGTTTTGAACTCTATATCCAATCATTTGTTTTCCTCCATTTTTTTCCCTTTGCAATCTGTTCCATTATCTCCACATTTTCGGTGCTTCCCTGAGTTAATAGAGTAGTTTTGTGTGCTAGTTGTCCTATATGGCCCAGTAGCTCAGCCTCCCCAGTTGCCTGAGGTAGACACTCTTGCTGCATCCCTTTGTGGACTGTGTGTACAGCCTTGTTGTAGTTAAGTCTTGATTGTTGTTGGTATCACTGTGGGGAATTGACCTCCAGGCCAATAGGCTGTGACGATCAGCTATGTCTATGCTGGGAGATCTTCTGTGCTGGAGTCAGTCTTATGAAACAGTACTTGCCCAGAACCGGGGTTCAGGTGTTCAGTGCAGTTGAGAGTTTCCACCTCCCTCCTATTAGAGGAAGCCAGCCAGGGCCTCAGCCATCCCTCCTCTCCACCCACATGTCCCAGTACCTCAGTTTTTTGTAGCTCCTTTGAGTCTCCATGAACCTCTTTCTTTCCTTATAATTGTAGAATCTCCACTCAGCCAGTTTTTCTGTGGCTCTGCATGATGTCTGTTCTGTCTTTTAGTTGTAGTTTTAAAATTGTTGTGCAAGGCAGCAGTTTAGGTGTTTACCTATGCCGCCATCTTGGTTTCTCAAGAAAGATAAGTTTTAAAAAATAAACTTACCTTTGTTTTTAAAAAAGAAAGAAAGGAAGGAAGGAAGGAAGCCTATACCTCAGTTCCTACTACCTGATATATTATGCTTGATTTTCATAAAAAAATAAATGTACTACTAAGACCAGGGATGTGGGTATGGGGGAGGGGAGTAGATACAATCTAAACAAAGCAAGAATCAAAATCAGATTCAGACTTAATGTAGACATTGGATCTATAAAACCTGGAGTTTATATAACTGTGATTAACAGGCTAAGAGTTATAGTGGAAAAAGTAGACAACTTGCAAGAACATATAGGTCAGTGGTCAGCAAACTGTGGCTTGCAAGCCACATGCAGCTCTTTAGCTCCTGGAGTTTCTAGCAAAGGCCAGCTTAGGAGTATCCTAATTAACTTAATAACTGCCTATATAGTTTAAGTTTAGAAAATTTGGCTTTCAAAAGAAATTTCACTTGTATGGTTGATATTTGGCTCTGTTGACTAATGAGTTTGCTGACCATTGATATAGGAAATGTAAGCTGAAGAAAGGCAGCCCAAAGAAAGCATCAGAAGACATACTAGAAATAAAAAACCTTATGATGGAAATTAATTCTTTTGATGAACTCAGCAGAGAAGTATCAATGAGCTTTAAGATGGGTGAATAGAAACTTCATAAACTGAAATGTAAAGGAAGAAATTAAGTTTAAAAATCCAATAATGTGGAACAATTTCCAATATGTACCTACATGTTATTAGAGATGAAAAATATTTGAGACAATAATGAAAGGCAATTTTCCAAAATTAATTGTAAATACCAAACCACAAAACAAGAAGCTAGTTGAGATAATACCAAACAGGATACATAGCAAAATTTCAAAAATAATTGTTTTTATTTTAATTTAATTGAATTTTAGAAAAACAAAGATAATAAAAAATCTCTTAAGCAACCAGAGGAGTTGGGAAAACATCTTACCTCTAGAGGAATAAAAATTATATCCACTTCTTATTAGAAATCCCACAAGCAAGAACTTAAACTCCCCTCTCCAGTAACTGATAGATCTATCAAAATTGACCAAATTGACTTCTGTAGTCTGTTTCATCCAAAAACAGCTGATTAAATGTTACTCTTAAGTTCATAGAGCATTCACTCCTATAGAGCACATTTGGGGCTTTTTCTCACAAACTAAAAAAGATGAAGTTATAGAGTGTGTTTTTCAGGCCAAGATAGAATTAAAGTAGAAGTGAATAACAGAAAAAAAACTAAAATTCCCCCAAATATTTGGAGATAAACAAAGCAATCCAATTAACATTGATTAAAGAAATCTCATGAGAAATTTAAAACATTTTAATTAGTTGAAAATAAAAAATATAATTTATAGAATTTGGTGAGAGCATCTCTTATAGGGAAATTTATACTATTAAATGCATATATTAGAAATAAAAAAATATAAAATAATGAACATCATTAAAATGTCCATACTTTCCAAAGCAATCTATAAATTCAATGTCAAACAGTTCCTTTAAAATACTAATGGTAAACTTCAAAGATCTAGAATAAATTCTCCAAAAATTCATCTGGAATAAAAAAAGACCTCAAATAGCTGCAGCAATCTTGAGAAAGAACAATGTTGGAGGGATCACAATATCAGATAGCAAGCTATATTACAAAGCCACTATTCTCAAAACTGCCTGGTACTGTCACAAGAACAGACATATTGGCCAGTGGAACAGAACAGAGAACCCAGAAATTCACACAAGCCATTATGCTTAATTAATATTTGATAAAGGAGACAAGAGCATGCAATGGAGATAAGACAAACTCTTCAATAAATGGAGTTGGGAAAATTGGACAAATACTTGAAAAAAAATTAAACTAGAGCACCAATTTACACCATACACAAAAATAAACTCAAAATGGATAAAGGACCTAAATGTAAGATGGGAAACCAAAATTCTTAGAAGCCATAAGCAGCAAAATAGCAGACATTTGTTATAGCAATATCTTTACAGATACAGCTCCTAGGGCAATGGAAACTAGTGAGAAAATAAACAAATGAGACTACATCAAAATAAAAAGTTTCTGCACAGCAAAAAAAATTATCAACAAAACAACAAGAAAGCTCACTGCATGGGAGAACATATTTGCTAATGTTATCTCCAATAAGGATTTAATTTCCAAAATTTACAGGGAACTCATACAACTTAACAAAAGATAACCCAGTCAAAAAAAAAAATGAGGGAGACATATACTACTATTTGTAAATACTTTAAACAATAAAAAATGAAGAAGAAAAAGAAACATTAAAAAAAAATGGGCAAAGGACCTAAGTAGACACTTTTCAAAAGAGGACATTCAGAAAGCCAACAGACATATGAAAACATGCTCAAAATCACTAATCATTCTAGAAATGCAAATCAAAACAACAATGAGATACCATCTTACACCTGTCAGTATGGCTATGATCAACAAATCAACAAACAAATGCTGGTGAGGTTGCAGAGAAAAAGGAACCCTCCTTTACTGCTGGTGGAAATACAGACTTATGCAGTCACTGTAGAAAACAGTATGGTGTTTCCTCAAAAAAATAAAAATGTAATTGCCATTTGACCCAGGAATACCACTTCTACGAATATATCCCAAGAAAACAGAAACGCCAATCAAAAAGGCTATATGCACCCCTCTGTTCATAGCAGCACAATTTACAATCACTAAGATTTGGAAACAGCCTAAATGCCCATCAGTATATGAGTGGATTAGGAAACAGTGGTACATCTACACAATAGAATACTAAATTGTCATAACAAAGAAGAAATTCTTACCATTTGCAACAGCATCGATGGAAGTGGAGAGCATTATGCTAAGTGAAATAAGCCAGTCCCTCAGTGAAAGATAAATACCACATGATCTCACTCATTTGTGGAGTATAAAGAACATTATACACTGATGAACAAAAATAGATAGAGGCAAAGAAGCATAGAACAGTCTGTCCAACTATAGCAGGAAGGCAGGAGAGGGTTGAAGGGAGGGGGTAAGAGATCAACCAAAGGACTTGTATGCATGCATATAAGCACAACCAATAGATGCAAGACACTGGGGGGCAGGGAAGTGATGGCAAGTGCCAGAGGGTAGAGGAGGTGGTGGGGGAGGGGAAGTTAATGTGGGGAAAAAAGACATATGTACTACTATTTGTAATACTTTATTTTTTTAATTTATTTATTTATTTTTTTTAATGTTCAATTTTTTAAATTAATTTTTTATACATATATCCCCATTGCCCCCCCTCCCTCCCAGGCATACCCCAACCCCCCAGTGTCTATGTTCATTGGTTATGAGTATATGCATAGATACAAGTCCTTTGATTGATCTCTTATCTACCTCACCTAACTTTAATCTTCCTGCTGTAATTTCACAGTCTGTTCGAAGCTTTACTGTCTCTGTATCTATCCTTTTGTTCATCAGTTTATAATGTTCTTTATTATCCCCTAATGAGTGCGATCATGTGATGCTTCTCCTTCATTGACTGGCTTATTTCACTAAGCATAAGGCTCTCCAGTTCCAACCAGGATGCTGCAAACGGTAAAAATTCATTCTTTTTAATGGCTGCATGGAATTCCATTGTGTAGATGTACCACAGTTTTCTGATCCACTCATCTACTGACAGGCACCTAGGCTGTTTCCAAATTGAGGCTATTGTAAATTGTGCTGCTATGAACATAGGGGTGCATAAATCCTTTCTGATTGGTGTTTGTAATTTCTTAGGATAAATTCCTAAGAGTGGGATTACAGGGTCAAATGGGAGATCCATTTTTAGTTTTTTGAGGAAACTCCATACTGTTCTCCACAGTGGCTGCACCAGTCTGCATTCCCACCAACAGTGCACAAGGGTTCCTTTTTCTCCGCATCCTCGCCAACACTTGTCATTTGTTGATTTGTTGATGATTGCCATTCTGACAGGTGTAAGATGGTATCGCATTGTCGTTTTGATTTGCATCTCTCGGATGATTAATGACTTTGAACATGTTTTCATGTGTCTCTTGGCCTTCCTTCTGTCGTCTTTTGAATAGGTTCTATTTAGGTCCGTTGCCCATTTTTTTATTGGATCCTTGATCTTCCTTTTATTAAGTTGTATAAGTTGGTTGTAGATTTTGGAGATTAAACCTTTATCAGTGATAGCATTTGCAAATATGTTCTCCCATGCATTGATCTTTCTTGTTGTTTTGTTGATGGTTTCTTTTGCTGTGCAAAAGCTTTTTATTTTGATGTAGTCCCATTTGTTTATTTTTTCTTTAGCTTCCATTGCCTTTGGAGCAGTATAAGTGAAGAAGTTCTTTCGGCATATATCTGAGATTGTGCTGCCTGTGGATTCCTCTAGTATTTTTATGGTTTCCCTTCTAATGTTTAAGTCCTGTATCCATTTTGAGTTTATTTTTGTATTTGGTATAAGTTGGTGGTCCAGTTTCAATTTTTTGCATGTATCTGTCCAATTTTCCCAACACCATTTATTGAAGAGGCTATCTTGGTTCCATTGAATGTTCATGCCTCCTTTGTCAAATATTAATTGAGCATAGTGGTTTGGGTGGATATCTGGGTTCTCCATTCTATTCCATTGATCTATATGTCTGTTCTTGTGCCAGTACCAGGCTGTTTTGAGAACAGTTGCTTTGTAGTATAGCTTGAAGTCTGGTATTGAGATCCCACCTACTTTATTCTTTTTTCTCAGAATTGCTGTAGCTATCCGTGGTCTTTTTTTGTTCCAGATGAATCTATGAAGAATTCTTTGTAGGTCTGTGAAATATGTCGTTGGTATTTTAATGGGTAGTGCGTTGAATCTGTAGATTGCTTTGGGTAGTATGGACATTTTAATGATGTTGATTCTCCCAATCCATGAGCATGGTATGTTCTTCCATCTGTTAACATCTTCCTCTATCTCTTTTTTCAGTGTCCTGTAGTTTTCTGCATAAAGGTCTTTTACCTCTTTAGTTAGGTTTATTCCTAGGTATCTTAATTTTTTTGGTGCGATGGTAAATGGGATTGCTTTTTTAGTTTCTCTTTCTATAATTTCACTGTTAGTTATAGAAATGCCACAGACTTCTTAGCATTAATTTTGTATCCTGCTACATTGCCGAATTCATTAATTAAGTCAATTAGTTTTGGAATGGAGTCCTTTGGGTTTTTATGTACAATATCATGTCATCTGCAAATAAGGACAGCTTTACTTCTTCTTTTCCAATTTGGATGCCTTTTATTTCTTCTTCTTGTCTAATTGCAATGGCTAATACTTCCAGTACTATGTCGAACAGGAGAGGTGAGAGTGGACATCCTTGTCTTGTTCCTGTTCTTAGGGGAAATGGTTTTAGTGTTTGCCCATTGAGTATGATATTAGCTGTGGGTTTATCATATATGGCTTTTATGATGTTGAGGTATGATCCTTCTATTCCCACTTTGCTGAGCGTTTTTATCAAGAAAGGATGTTGGATTTTGTCAAATGCTTTTTCTGCATCAATTGATATGACTATGTGATTTTTATCTCTCAATTTGTTTATGTGATGTATCACATTTATTGATTTGCGGATATTGAACCATCTCTGCATTCCTGGGATGAATCCTGCTTGGTCATGGTGTATGATCTTTCTGATGTACTGCTGGATCCGGTTTGCTAGAATTTTGTTGAGGATTTTGGCATCTATGTTCATGAGAGATATTGGCCTATAATTCTCTTTCATTGTGTTGTCTTTATCTGGTTTTGGTATTAGGGTGATGCTGGCTTCATAGAAGGTGTTTGTTAGTATTCCTTCTTCTTGAATGTTTTTGAATAGTCTGAGGAGGATAGGTTTTAATTCTTCCCTGAATGTTTGGTAAAACTCTCTTGTGTAGCCATCTGGACCCGGGCTTTTATTTGCTGGAAGCTTTTTGATGACTGTTTCAATTTCTTCCATAGTTATTGGACTATTGAGATGTTTGGCTTCCTCCTCATTGAGTTTCGGGATATTTGTAATACTTTAAACAATAAAATAAATTTTAAAAAAATGAAAAAGAAAGAAAAATATAAAATAAATAACCATAATTTCTGCCTTAGGAAATTAGAGAAAGGAAAGTAATGTAAGCCTAAAGGAATCACAAGCACAACAAAAAATAAATAAATAAAAACAAGAGCAGAAATTAATGAAATTAAAACCAGGAAGAAAAATAAAAACCAAAGCTAGTTCTTTAAAAAGACAAATAAATTTGACAAACCTTTAGCTAATATAAGCAAGAAAAAATATAGAAGCTATCAAAGGAAAACATACTGAAATGACACTGTATAAATCTGAAGTGAGTGATCAAATTTAACTGGTATTGACCAAAATCAGATATTTTGCATAAAAGCATTGTCACATTGTTACATACCTAAAATCTGTGGCCTGTGATATTGAATCTAGGACACCAAATAATAATTACTATTCTTATTGTCATGTCAGAAATTCAACAAAGCTTTTTTTAAAAGGGGAAAAGCACAATTTGTAGAATGGTCTTATTTATATACAACAGCATGGTTCCTAAGATATTTTCCTTCACTTTGAAAAATTAGTAATCTCATTAGTCTATCAGCTTCCTATAAACTCTGGCATGATAGAAGACTGCTTAAAATCAGTGAATAGGATTGTGTAGTATGAAAACAATTTAACATCACATTTAGCAGAGCACTAAGTAAGTAACAGAGCACTGATTAGTCCCTGGAGTTATATACATCCATAGATTAAGTGACAAGACTGAAAAATTGCACTTTAGATCACAGTCTTGCAAACCTAAAAAGGCTTATACCACAAAATAGCCACAGCTTGTGATATGCCAAATTTAGTTAACTTGAAGAGATCTATGGTTAGACTTAATTTATTTAAATTATTTCATGTTTCCTTTCATGTAAATCACTCAATTACTATAAAAATAATAAAAAGTGAAAAAATCTAGATAGTATATAAACCTTTTAAATAAATAATGCTTTTCATTACCTAATTTTTCTAAGGACTGCATTTCATTTCTGTGTTAATGTTTATGAACTAGAAAATGTATAAAGAAGTTTGAAGCAGAAATGTCTTCTAGAGAAGTTTGAAGTGGAAATGTCTTTAGAGAATATATAGTGTATGATATACACTGAAAGAGTTGATTGTTCAGACCTAACACTACCAATAGGGAAGAAAGTAATATACTCCTTTAAGGATGGAATAACTGGTCTTATATCAAACAACATGGCAAAGACTATTTCCTAGACATTCCTTACAGTTTAGACAACCTTTTCTAATAACACATTATACTCAACAATGTACTTCTGTAGTCACCTCCCATTTAGCCTTGATTGGTGATCTAGTAGGGTATGGCCTATGTGTAATGGAAATATGAGGTCTCTCGAAACCTTCCCTGATATTTCCTTATGTCTCTCAATTCCCGGTT
The DNA here is from genome assembly GCA_011751065.1 of Lasiurus cinereus. Classification (NCBI taxonomy): domain Eukaryota; kingdom Metazoa; phylum Chordata; class Mammalia; order Chiroptera; family Vespertilionidae; genus Lasiurus; species Lasiurus cinereus. The sequence goes on along the minus strand of JAAGEH010000286.1, from coordinate 25,815,903 downwards.
CCCTACTGGGCTGACTGAATTTGCTATTCACTTTCTCATTTCATATAAATATTTCATCAGAATTCACTCAGAGGTTATACCTCTCAGAACACAAAGGATCATATCTATGCAGTCACTTTCCCTTGAGATTTTAGCCAATCCATGATTTTATTTTATATTTTTACTTGATTTTTAAATTTTTTTTCCTTTACTTGGCCAACTTTTTTTTTTCTTTATTGATTAAGGTATTATATATGTGTCCTTATCCCCCAATTATCCATCCCCCACTCTTGTCCTCACCCTCCTGGTGTCAGTTGGATAGGCTTTTGTATGTCTATTGGATAGGCTTTTATGCATGCATGCAAGTCCTTTGGATGATCTCTCTCCCTTACCTCCACCCTCACCTGCCTTCCCTCTGAGGTTTGACAGTCTGATCAATGCTTCTCTGTCTGGGGGTCTGTTTTTGTTCATCAGTTTATGTTGTTCATTATGTTCCACAAATGAGTGAGATCATGTGATATTTATCTTTCACTGAGTGACTGGCTTATTTCATTTAGCATAATGCTCTCCAGTTCCATCCAGGTTGCTGCAAATGGTAAGAATTTCTTATTTTTAACTGCAGCATAGTATTCCATAGTGTAGATGTACCACTGGTTTTTAATCCACTCATCTGTTGATGGGCACTTAGGTTGTTTCCAAATCTTATCTATTATAAATTGTGCTGCTATGAACACAATTATGTTTTGTGTTTCTAGTTTCTTGGGATATATTCCTAGACATTAGATCACAGGGTCAAATGGGTGTTCCATTTTCAGTTTTTGAGGAAACTCCATACTGTTCTCCACAGTGGCTGCACCAGTCTGCATTCCCACCAACAGTGAATTAGGATTCCTTTTTCTCCACATCCTTGCCAGCACTTGTGGCTTGCAAGTTGATCATAGCCATTCTGACAGGTGTGAGATGGTATCTCATTATCCTTTTGATTTGCATCCCTTAGATGATTAGTGACTTTGAGCATGTTTTCAAATGTCTCTTGACCTTCTGTATGTCCTCTTTCAAAAAGTATCTATTTAGATCTGTTGCCCATTTTTTTCATTGGGTTGTTTATCCTCCTTTTGTTAAGTTGTATGATTTCCCTATAAATGTTGGATATTAAACCCTTATTAGAGATAACATTGGAAAATATGTTCTCCCTGCAGTGGGCTTTATTGTTGTTTTGCTGATGGTTTCTTTTGCTGCCCAGAACTGTTCAGAAGCTTTTTATTTTGATGTACTCCCATTTGTTTATTTTCTCTTTAGTTTCCTTTGCCCTAGGAGTGGTATTGGTAAAGCTATTGCATTGGCATATGTGTGAGATTTTGCTGCCTGTGGATTCCTCTTGTATTTTTATGATTCCCTGTCTTATGTTTAAGTCCTGTATCCATTTTGAGCTTATTTTTGTGTATGGTATAAGTTCATGATCTAGTTTCATTTTTTGCAAGTATCTGTCCAATTTTCCCAACACCATTTATTGAAGATCCTGTCTTGACTGCATTGAATGTTCTTGCCTCTTTTGTCAAATATTAATTGAGCATAATGGTTTGGGTAAATTTCTGGGTTCTCTATTCTATTCCATTGGTCTATATGTCTCTTCTTGTGCCAATACCAGGCTGTTTTGAGAACAGTGGCTTTGTAATACAGCTTGAAATTCTGGCATTGAGGTCCTTTCTACTTTGTTCTTCTCAGGATTACTATGGTTATTCGAGTTCTGTTTTTATTCCAGATGAATTTTTTGAGAGTTCTTTCTAGATCTGTAAAATACGACATTGGTATTTTATTGGGGAGTGCATTGAATCTATAGATTGCTTTGGGTAGTATGGACATTTTAATGATGTTGATTCTACCAATCCATGAACAAGGTATGTTCTTCAATCTGTTTATATCTTCTTCTATCTCTTTTTTCAGTGTCCTGTAATTTTCTGAGTAAAGGTCTTTTACCTCCATAGTTAAGTGTATTCTTAGGTATTTTAATTTTTTTTTTTTGGTGTGATGGTAAATGGGATTGTTTTTAATCTCTCTTTCTGTAAATTCACTATTAGTGTATAAAAATGCCATCATTCTCTTGGCATTATCTTACTACATTGCCAAATTCATTTAATAAGTCTAATAGCTTTTTGATGGAGTCTTTAGGGTTTTCTATATACAGTATTATGTAATCTGTGAATAATGACAATTTTATTTCTTTTTTTTCTCCAATTTGGATACCTTTCATTTATTCTTGTCTAATTGCTATGGCTAGCATTTCCAGTATTATGTTGAAAAGGAGTGGTGAAAGTGGAAATTCCTATTTTTTCCTATTCTTAGGTAAAATGGTTTTAGTTTTGGCCCATTGAATATGATGATGGCTATAGATTTGTCATTTGTGGCTTTTATTATGTTGAGGTATGATCCTTCTATTCCCATTTAGCTGAGGGTTTTTAACAAGAAAGAGTGCTGGATTATGTCAAATGCTTTTTCTGTATCTATTCATATGACTATGTGATGTTTATTTCCCAATTTATTTATGCAATGTATCATGTTTATTCATTTATGGATATTATACCATCATTGCATCCCTGGGATAAATCCTACTTGGTCATGGTATATGAACTTTCTGATGTAATGCTGGATCTCATTTGCTAGAATTTTTTTGAGGACTGTGGCATCTACTAGTATGTTCATGAGGATATTAACCGGTAGTTCTCTTTCCTTGTGTTGTTTTTATCTGGTTTTGGTATTAGCATAATGCTGACTTCATAGAATGAGCTTGGAAGTGTTCCATCCCCTTGGATTTTTTTGGAATAGTCTGAAGAGAATAAGTTTTAGTTCTTCCTTAAATGTTGGGTAAAACTCCCCTGTGAGGCAGTCTGGCCCTGGGATTTTGTTTGCTGGAAGCTTTTTGATGACTCTTCAATTTCCACCACAGTTATCAGCCTATTGAGATTTTTAAATTCTTTCTGATTGAGTTTTGAAAGATTGCATTTTTCTAGGAATATGTCCATTTCCCATAGGTAGTCTAGATTGTTGGAACAGAGTTTTTCCGAGTATTTTTTTTTAACAATCCTTTGTATTTCTCTGGGGTCTGTTGTTATTTCACCTCTTTCATTTCTGATTTTGTTTATTTGGGTCCTCTCTCTTAGCTTCTTGGTGAGCCTGGCTAGAGGTTCATCAGTTTATTTTTTCTTTCAAAGAACCAGATCTTTTGTATGGTTTATTTGGTCTCTATGTCTTTTTTTCTGCTCTGATGTTTATTATCTCATTCCTTCTGCTCATTATGGGCTTTTGTTGTTGCTCTCTAACTCTTTGAGTTGTAGAGTTGATGATTTATTACCATGTTTTATTTTTTTTGAGTTATGTCTTTAGAGCTATAAACTTCCCTCTCAGGACTGCTTTCACTGTGTCCCATAATTTTGGATTGTTGTGTTTTCATTGTCATTTTTTTCCAGGATGTTTTTAATTTCTTATTTGACCTCTTTGATAACCCAACTAATGTTTAATAGCATGTTATTCAGCTTCCAAGTATTTGGATTTTTTTATTTTTTATTATAATTTATTTCTAATATTATGCCATTGGGTCAGAAAAGATGCTTGATATGCTTTCAATCTTCTTGAATTTGAGGAGACTTTGTTTGTGACCCAATATGTGGTCAATTTTTGGAAATGTCCCATGTGCACATGAGAAGAATGTATATTCTGTAGCTTTGGGGTGAAATGTTCTGAAAATGTCAAATAAATCCACCTGCTCTAGTGAGTCGTTTAGGATTGCTGTTTCTTTGCTGAGTTTTTTTTCTCTATTTTTTTTATTGTTTAAAGTATTACAAATTGTAGTACATGTCTCCTTTTTTTTTCCTTTTGACCTCCCCCTGGCCTTCCCTACCCCCCAGTACATGCCCTAATCTGCCCCACCCCCACAGTGTCTTGTATCCATTGATTATGCTTATATACATGCATACAAGTCTTTTGGTTGATCTCTTACAGGTTCCCCCTACCCCTGCAACCTCCCCTGCCTTCCCACTGTAGTATGACAGTGCGTTCATTCCTTCTTTGCCTCTGAATCTGTTTGTTTGTTTGTTTTTCTTCCCCTGATTCTTTTCTTTATAAACATCTTGCCTCTGTAGGCTAGAAATAAACTTATAATAACAAAAATGTTTGAGTCCCAATTTCAATGTCAAACAGTTCCTTATGAGTTTTTGTTTAGAGTATTTATCCAGTGGTGTCAGTGGGGTACTAAAGTCCCCTATTATGATTGTATTGCTGTCAATATTTCCCTGGATATCTTCCAGAATTTTTTTTTAATGTATTTGGGTGCTCCTGCATAGGGTGCATATATGTTTGCCAGAGTTATATCCTATTGTTGAATTGCTTCCTTTAGTATTATGAAGTGGCCTTCTTTTCTCCAGTTATGGCATTCAGTTAAGGTCAATTTTGTCAGATAGAAGTATTGCTACCCCAGCTTTTTTTTCATTTCCATTTTCCTGATATATATTTTTCCATTTTTTTCACTTTTAGTCTATTTGAGTCCCTTGTTCTGAGGTGGGTGTCTTGTAGACAGCATACATCTGGGTCATGTTTTTTATGTTTAAAATTATTATTTATAGGTACTTCTTTGTAGCCATTTTTAATTTTTGTGCCTATGTTCATTCTTCCCTTTTTATTTCTTCTTTTTACACCAGTCCCTTTAGCATTTCTTACATTGTTCAGTTGGTAGTGATAAACTTCCTTACCCTTTTTTTGCCTGTGAAGCTCCTTATTTCCTCTTCAATTTTGAATGATAGCTTTACTGGATATAGTATTCTTGATTCAGTCCCTTGCCTTGCATCACTTTGTAAATTTCCTTCCATTCCTTTCAGGCCTGATGTGTTTCTGTTGAGAAATCATTTGCTAATATAATGGGTGATCCCTTGTACATAACTTTCTGTCTCTCTCTTGCAGCCTTTAATATTCTGTCTTTGTCCTGAATGTTTGTCATCATAATTATGGCATGTCTTGGTGTGGGTCTTTTCAAGTTCATCTTGTTTGGGACTCTCTGTGTTTGTGTGATTATTTTACTTTCCATATCAGAGAAGTTTTCTGACATTATTTCTTCAAATAGGTTTTCTAATCCTTGTTTCTCTTCCTGTCATTCTGGTACCCCTTATATATGTATGTTATTTCATTTCATGTTGGCCCAAATTTCTCTTAGGCTCTCCTCTTTTCTTTTAATTATTTTCTTCCAATTGCAGTTCAGTTTGGGTGTGTTTTGCTTCCCTGTGTTCTTATTCGCTTATTCAGTCCTCTGCTTCTCCTAGTCTACTTTTGAAACTTTCCATGGTGTTTTTTTTTATTGCAGCTATATCACTCTTTATTTCTTTTTGATTTTTATATGAGTTGTAGATTTTTTCATCTATCTGGTTTATGAATTTATTCTGAATTATTTTTCTGACATATTGCATGCCTCCATTTCCCTTAACTGCTTTTCTGTTGATTCCTCCTTTTCTTTCTTTTGGGGTTTCTTTATCTCCACATAGTTGCTTTCACCAAAGGATCTAGGTATCAAGTCATGCAGAAACTGTTCTTTGGGTGGCAGTGGCTTCTCGGTTGGTGGCTGCTTCTCAGGCGGTCTTGGCAACAGCTGCTCCTCATTTGGCAGTGGTTCCTCTGGTGGGTGCTGTTTGCAGCATCTGTGTCTCCTCTGGCTGGTGGGGCAGGCTACCCACACAGCTGCTGCTCCTCATATGAGGACAGGCTGCTCACAAGGTTACTGCTCCTTGTACAGGGGTGGGCTGCCCACACAGCTGCCACTCCTTGGATGAGTGCAGGCTTCTCATGAGGTTGCTGCTCCTCAGACAGGGGTGGGATACTCATGCAACTGCTCTTCCTTGGATGGGGGTGGACTGTGCAGGGCTGCCCTGAGTGGAAGTAAAGCTGGGCTCCCAGTAACAGCAGCTCTCCCCTTCAAAGAGGCATTGCCTCTAAAGAAGAGCTGGATGCTTCAGGACTGTTTGTAATGGTAGCAGAGGCTGCCTGGTTAGATGAGCCCAATCAGCCTACCCCTAAAGATCCTGAGGGATCTAACTGTGACACACACATACACACACATACACACACACACACACACACACATCCACACTCTTTCATCCATGCTCTCTTCCTTACTTCCACCTTCTTCCTGCTTCGGTAATTGGATCTGGAGTGTTATTGAATCATTTGCAGATGGAGTCTCCTCTCTAGGTGTCTGGTTATGTGGCTAGCTATATACAACATTGAGCAAACAGGTTAAAATTTGCCTTGACAAAAACAACACAAGGGGAACAAAACATGAATGTACTCACAACACCAATAACCACCAGATAAAAGAGAATTAGGGGAGAATAAAGACATTGAAAATGATGTTGAAGAGAGAGAAAATGGTATAAGAGAAAAGCAAAAGAAGAGAAAGGAAAAAACATATACATATGGGGAGAAAACAACAGAGAATAGATAAAACAAAATATACAGACATAAAATACCCAGTAAAGAATGTGGGGGCAGAATATTATATACAGAAAGTAAGGATAAGCAATTGGATGAATATAGGGAGGACCTCAATTCAGGATAGAGGAAGTAGAAAGAGAATGAGTGAATAAAAAGAAAAAGAGAAGACAACAACAACAACAACAATAATAAATTGAATATAAATTAATTTAAAAACAGAAAGGAAGAAGAACATATTTCTGATCATTTAGAAAATGAATCCAAGTGAGAGCTAATCAAGAACATGAGGAAAAGTGCCAGAAATCAATCCTTCCATGCATAAATGGCTTCAAACAGTACTTGGTTCCCAGAAAAGTTCCTAGAACTCCAAAATTTCAAGAGACTGAGATTTTATTCATACTTCCATTAAAGATCAAAGATTATGACATAATTTAAAAATTATTTTTCCCTGAAGTCTCTTCACAAAGGGTTCCTGCAGTCTTTATTGCAGCTAGGGTTCAGGAATCTGGAGAAAGGGCTGTGACATAGTGAATTAAGAGACTAGACAAGAAATATAATTTGGGAGACATGGAGGAGCCAGGGGAGGCTCCACTTTCTAGTGAAGTGGGCTCTCCGAAAGTCCGCATACATGGCTATTTATTCACATATTGTGCCCTTTAGCAAATCAGATATACTTTCAAAGGTACGGCCTGGTTAACAAAGGACCATCAGATTATGGCAGTAGTTGACAAACTGCAGCTCGCAAGCCACATGTGGCTCTTTGGCCCATGGAGTGTGGCTTTTCCACAAAATACCATGGCCTGGGCAAGTCTATTTTGAAGAAGTAGTGTTAGAGGGAAAAAATGGCAGCAGAATAGACGGACATGTTGGGAGCCTTGTTCCTAAAGCAGACAGTGAAAACAGCTGAGGGTCATCGCACTGGGAGTGTTTGTTGGCAAGTGAAGAGTCAGTTATCCTCCAAGAGAAAGTGGGGGAGTGCTGGAGAGGGCTCCCATGACCATGCAGGCCCACTGCCACGGGATTTTTGTTTCCTGGAGGCATCAGCATGAACTCGGAGACCGCATCATCTTTCAGGGGAAGTGGATGTTTATGGCAGTCAGAAAAGCTAGCTGCAGCACCCACTGAACAGCCAGAGTGCCCAGAATATCACTCTCCAATCAGCGCAAACACTTGGACACAGAGGAGCTCCACATGCCACACGGAAAGGAGAGAGAACTACATAACTAGACATCCAAAGAAGAAAGACCATGGGCAGATGAAGAAACAGCCCACATATGAAAGAAAAGCAGATATCACCAGAAAAGGAAGTAAATGAATTAGAAGCAGAAATAAACCTGCCAGAAAAGAGTTCAGAGAAATGGTCATAAGGTGGCTGAAAAGAATGGAAGACAAAATCAACAATATGAGTAAGAGCCAAGAGGAAATGAAGAAGAACCAAGAGGAAATGAAGAATAATCAAGAAGAAATGAAAAAATGACATCGCTGCTGTAAAGAACTCTATAGAAAATATCAAAAGTAGACTAGAAGAAGCAGAGGACCGCATCAGTGAGCTAGAAGACATGGTAGGAAGAAATACCCAAATACAGCAGCTTCTAGAAAAAATAAATAAAAAGCAAGAGGAGAGCCTAAGGGAACTTTGGGATAAGAAGAAACAAAACAACATCCACATAATAGGAGTCCCAGGAAGAGTGGAAACTGAGCAAGGAATACAAAACCTGTTTGAAGAAATAATGACAGAAAACTTCCAAGATATAGGAAAGCAAAAACCCACACAAATCCAAGAAGCTCACAGAGTCCCAAGCAAAATGAACCCCAAAAAACCGACACCAAGGCACATTATAATTAAATTGGCAAACATCAATGACAAAGTAAGAATCTTAAAAGTGGCCAGAGAGAAACAGAAAGTTACCTACAAAGGAACCCCCATCAGACTAGCAACTGATTTCTCAACAGAAACTCATCAGGCCATAAGGAAATGGAATGAAATGTACAAAGTCATGCAAAGAAAGGGGCTGAATCCAAGAATACTATACCAGCAAAGCTTTCAATCAAAATTGAAGGTGAAATCAAGAGTTTCAGAGACAAAAAAAGGACTAAAGGAATTTATTACCACCAAACCAGCAATGCAAGAAATGTTAAAGGACCTGCTTTAAAAAAAAGAAATAGGAAGTGAAGAAGGAACACAGGAGTAAAGAATAAAAATGGCGACAGATAAGTATCTTTCAAAAATAACTTTAAATGTAAACGGATTAAATGTTGCAATCAAAAGACATAGGATAACAGATTGGATAAGAAAACATGACCCATATATCTGCTGTCTACAAGAAACCCACCTCAGAAAAAGAGATGCACACAGACTGAGAATGAAGGGATGGAAGTTGGTGTTTCAGGCAAATGGAAATGAAAAAAAAGCTGGGGTTGCAATACTTATACCTGACAAATTAGATCTTAAAGTGAAGGACATAACAAGAGATAAAGAAGGCCCCTTCTTAATATTAAAGGGAACAATCCAACAAGAAGAAATAATTGGTAAACATATATAAACCCAATATTGGAGCATTTAAATACATAAAAAAAAACCCTGGAGGATATTAAGGGCAAGATTAACAGCAATACAATCATAGTAGGAGACTTTAATATCCCTCTGTCACCACTGGACAAATCCTCTAAACAAAAATTCAGCAAAGAAACATTAATCCTAAATGACTCACTAGGCCACATGGAATTAATTGACATCTTCAGAATATTTCACGCCAAAGCCACAGAATATATATTCTACTCCAGTGCACATTGGTTATTTTCAAAGATAGACCAAAAGTTAGGTCATAGGAAAAGTGTCTTCAAATTCAAGAAGATAGAAATCATATCAAGCATGTTCTCAGACCACAGTGGCATAAAACTGGAAATCAACTACTATAAAAACAATACAAAGAAATCAAACACATGGAGACTAAAAAGCATGCTATTAAACAATGACTGGGTAACCAGAGAGATCAAGGAAGAAATAAAAAACATCATGCCAACAAATGACAATGACAACACAACAAAACAAAATTTATGGGACACAGTGAAAGCAATCTTGAGAGGGAAGTTCATAGCTCTACAAGGCTACTGCAAAAAAACAAGAAACAATGTCATAATAAATGACCTAATCCTACAACTCAAAGAGCTAGAATGGGAGCAACAAGAAAATCCCAGTGTAAGAAGAAGGAAGGAAATAGTAAAGATCAGAGCAGATATAAACAACATAGAGACCAAAGAAATAATTTAAAGATCAACAAACCAAGAGCTGGTTCTTTGAAAGGACAAACAAGATTGAAGGACCTCTAGCCAGGCTCTCCAAAAAGCAAAGAGAGAAGATCCAAATAACAAAATCAGAAATGAAAGAGGAGAAATAACAACAGAACCAATCGAAATACAAAGGATTGTTAAAAAATACTATGAACAACTCTATTCGAACAAATTAAACAACCTCCAGGAAATGGAGATATTCCTTGAAAAATATAACCTTCCAAAACTCAATCAGGAAGAATCTAAACATCTCAATAGTCCAATAACTATGGAAGAAATTGAAGCAGTCATCAAAAAGCTTCCAGCAAACAAAAGCCCAGACCAGATGGCTACATAGGAGAGTTTTACCAAATATTCAAGGAAGAATTAATACCTATCCTCCTCAGACTATTCAAAAATATTCAAGAAGAAGCAACACTTTCAAACACTTTCTATAAAGCCAGCATCAACCTAATATCAAAACCAGATAAGACAACACAATGAAAGAGAATTACAGACCAATATCTCTCATGAACATAGACGCCAAAATCCTCAACAAAATTCTAGCAAATCGGATCCAGGAGCACATCAGAAAGATAATACACCATGACCAAGTAGGATTTATCCCAGGAATTCAAGGATGGTACAATATCCATAAATCAATAAACATGATACATCACATAAACAAATTAAGAGACAAAAATCACATAGTCATATCAATTGATGCAGAAAAAGCATTTTACAAAATCCAACACCCTTTCTTGATAAAAACTCTTAGCAAGGTGGGAATAGAAGGATCATACCTCAACATCATAAAAGCCATATATGATAAACCCACAGCTAACATCATACTCAATGGGTAAAAACTAAAACCATTTCCCCTAAGAACAGTAACAAAACAGGGATGCCCACTCTCACCACTCCTGTTCAACATAGTACTGAAAGTATTAGCCATTGCAATTAGATAAGAAAAAGAAATAAAAGGCATCCAAATGGGAAAAAAAAAGAAGTAAAACTGTCCTTATTTGCAGATGACATGATACTGTACATAAAAAACCCGAAGTACTCCAACCAAAAACTAATAGACTTAATAAATAAATTTGACAATGTAGCAGGATACAAAATAAATGCCAAAAAGTCTATGGCATTTCTCTACACTAATAGTGAAATTATAGAAAGGGAGACTAAAAAAGCAATCCCATTTACCATTGCACCAAAAATATTAAGATACCTAGGAATAACCTATCTAATGAGGTAAAAGACCTATACACCGAAAACTGCCGGACACTGAAAAAATACATACAGGAAGACATAAACAGATGGAAGAGCATACCATGCTCATGGATTGGGAGAAACAACATCTTTAAAATATCCATACTACCCAAGGCAATCTATAGATTCAATGCATTACCCATTAAAATACCAAGGACATATTTCACAGACCTAGAAAGAACTCTTCAAAAATTGATCTGGAACAAAAAAAGGACCCCAAATAGCCACAGCAATCCTGAGAAAGAAGAATAAAGTAGGTGGGATCTCAGTACCAGTTTTCAAGCTATACTACAAAACAACTGTTCTCAAAACAGCCTGGTACTGGCACAAGAACAGATATATAGACCAATGGAATAGAATAGAGAATTCAGATATCCACCCAAACCACTATGCTCAATTAGTATTTGACAAAGGAGGCATGCACATACAATGGAGTCAAGACAGTCTCCTCAATAAATGGTGTTGGGAAAATTGGACAGATACAACCAAAAAAAGAAAAATGAAACTAGACCTCCAACTTACACCAAATACAAAAATAAACTCAAAATGGATATAGGACTTAAATATATGATGGGAAACCATAAAAATACTAGAGGAATCCACAGGCAACACAATCTCAGATACATGCCAAAAGAACTTTTTCACTGATACTGCTCCAAGAGCAATGGAAGCTAAAGAAAAAAGAAACAAATGAGACTACATCAAAATAAAAAGCTTTTGCACAGCAAAAGAAACCATCAACAAAACAATAAGAAAGGCCACTGTATGGGAGAACATATTTGCAAATGGTAGCACTGATAAAGGTTTAATCTCCAACATCTACAGCCAACCTGTACAACTTAATAAAAGGAACATAAATAATCCAATAAAAAATGGGCAACTGTCCTAAATATTACCTTTTCAAAAGACAACAGAAGGAAGTCCAAGAGGCACATGAAAACATGTTCAAAGTCATTAATTATCCGAGAGATTCAAATCAAACCAACAATGTGATACCATCTCACACCTGTCAGAATGGCAATCATCAACAAATCAACAAATGACAAGTGTTGGTGAGGATGTGGAGAAAAAGAAACCCTTGTGCACTGTTGGTGGGAATGCAGACTGGTGCGGCCACTGTGTAAAACAATATGCAGTTTCCTCAAAAAACTAAAAATGGAACTCCCATTTGATCCAGCAATCCCACTCTTAGGAATATATCCTAAGAAATTTAGAAACACCAATCAGAAAGGATTTATGCACTCCTATGGTCATAGCTGCATAATTTACAATAGCTACAATTTGGAAACAGCCTAGGTGCCCATCAGCAGATGAGTGGATCGGAAAAATATAGTACATCTATACAATGGAATTCTATGCTGCCTTAACAAAGAAGGAATTCTTACCATTTGCAGCAATGTGGATGGAACTGGAGAGCCTTATGCTAAGAGAAATAAGCCAGTCAGTGAAGGAGAAATACCACATGATCTCACTCATTTGTGGATAATAAAGAACATTATAAATTGATGAACAAAAAGATAGATACAGAGGCAGTAAAGCATCAAACAGACTGTCCAATTATAGCAGGAAGTTTAAGGAGAGGTAGGGTAGATAGGAGATCAACCAATGGACTTGTATGCATGCATATGAGCAAACCAATGAACACAAAACACTGGGGGGTTAGGGTATCCCTGGGAGTGGGGGGCGGGGACAATGGGAAGATATGTATACATGTAACACATTAATAAAATAAATTTAAAAAAAATTAAAAGAAAAGAAATAAGTGGTGTTAGAAGAATTTTAAGTTTAAAAATTTGGTTCTCTATAGAAATTTCAATCATTATATTGTTGATATTTGGCTCTGTTGACTAAGGAGTTTGCTGACCACTGGGTTATGGGAATTGCCCTCAGCTGTTTGGCAGCAGGTAATAATATGCAGATCTTTAGCCCTGCTGGAGGTGTCCATCAGCCTTCTGACAAACTTCTTGCATAATTATTATCTACTGGAATTTGCCACCAGCAAAGGGTCAACTCACATGAGAGTAAAGGGGAGCAAAGAGAGGAAAAATACAAAAAAAAAAAATCTCATCATATTCCAATTCACTTATAATGCTCCAAATATTTTTGGGTATATTCTCTCTCTCTCTCTCTCTCTCTCTCTCTCTCTCTCTCTCTCTCTCTCTCTAATATTAAAGAGATAGTATACAACTTCAGTTAATGCAGTACTTAATTTTACGTCATTCTCCAAAAATTCTATAAATAGTAAGAAGAAAATGTTTTTTAATCTGCAAAGGTTTTATTGCAGAGCAAGACTGTCGTAATCTCAACATGGATACAGATTGAACTATATCCCTGATTGATGCAGACATAAAGAGAAAAGAATAGAGAAATAACTGTGATTGGAATGAAGACATCCCTGGCAATGTCAGTTTATTCACAGGAAAAATAGAAGTGGTATCAATTCTGGACTGACCCAAAAGAGTTTGTAATTTGGAAAAGAAGATGAGTAGTTATAATACCCTTTTATACTTATCACAAAAAGAAAGCAAGTTGTCTACAGAATAATTGGCAATGAGCAGGAGTGAGACTTTTCATCTTGGAGTACTGTGGTATGAGTTTCGCCAAAATCAAAGCACCAATGTTGATAGCAGCAACATGAAAGATATAGAGCAGAGCCTGTAACCACCTCTAGAATAATTCTCTAGGGTTGGTGGCTGTGGAAGTATCTGCTAAGTACTTATCAAAGTATTCCAATAAGGGTTATTTTAATGACATTTTATGAAACTCATATAACTAAAATAAAAAGCCTATAATAATTACCTAGTGCAATTTATAAGTGCAATTTTATAACCTTAGGCAATTGAGAAGCTTGGCACACAGTACTAGTAAGATCAATTTGAGAAGGACAGTTTTTCTAAGAAATGCTTTTATTCATTAATAACATATACAACTTCATATCATCTAAACACTTTGCAAGAGAGTATGTTTTTCCTAAATATAAAATATTCTTCCCAATACTTTTTTTTACCTGCTCTTGTTAGTCATTGAGAATGTATATTATTTTATTTTATGAGAACAAGCACTGCATCTATAGAAACACTATGAAATAATTTTGAACTGATCCCTGTATTGATTTTATGTTCTTAATTCTGTGTAATTGAAAGAAATTTAACAATAATAACCCATGTTTACATGACATAGAATTCACATAGAAATTCTGAATATCTTGCAGTTTTATTTGCTCTCAGGATCTAGATCACAAATACTAGTTTCATGGTAAGTTTGGCAATTCTTATGGTTTCTGTAGTAGGAATATCTTAAACATAAGATAAGTGTGTTTAACAGGTATTATTCTTAAAATATTACAAAATACTTAACAATATAAGGGATATTTTCATAATCTGAGAAGAATAACCTATTCTGATTTTGGCATAAATATATTCATTCATTCAATTTGTACATTCATGTTTGCATGCTTATTTCATTTAACACATATTGGTGAACAGATAAAGTACCAGGTATTTTATTGTGCCCTGACAAATAAAATAAGGTTAATAATAGAAAATAATTGTTCTTCTACACTCATTATAGAATACAAAGAAACATAGCAATTTGGTTAAAATTCTTTGGGCTGAGTTCCATACTAGTCTATAGTCATTGGAGCAGGAAAAACTTAACTCAAATCTTTATCCAGTCCTTTCCTAATTGTGTGGTTCAGGTTAAGTTACTTAAACTTTCTAAACTCTTGTCCCCTCTTCCTTTAGAGAAGTTTCTTTTTACTTTAAATAGTTGCAATATCACTTAAGGGATTATAAGAATTAGATGAACTAATATATGTAAATTATAATACTATTGTTTTTTTAAAATATATTTTATTGATTTTTCACAGAGAGGAAAGGAGAGGGATAGAAAGTCAGAAACATCGATGAGAGAGAGACATCGATCAGCCGCCTCCTGCACACCCCACACTGGAAATGTGCCCGCAAGCAAGGTACATGCCCCCAACCGGAATCGAACCCGGGACCTTTCAGTCCGCAGGCCCACGCTCTTTCCACTGAGCCAAGCTGGTCTCTGCAATATCCTATTGTTTTTAATAATTTATGTTTTTAATAATTTATACAAACAAAGAATGTAGAAGTACAATGACCAACTCAAATAAATATAGTGAGTTTTCTCATCATTTATGCCAATTAGTGGCTAATTGAAATATTGATATATTTTAAATGTGAAACATTAGACACTGTGAAAAAGAAAGCTCTATTCTTATCAAAGATGACATGAGGTAGCTAATTAGTGTTTAAAGGTTTGGAATCTTTCCACATCACACTCCTTCTCATATATATAGACTGACCTTAAGTGGTCCCATAATTGAAAAAAATATATTTATGAATTACGAAAGATTTTTTTACCAAAAAGAAATCACAAAATAGTCCCCCCTATTGTTTTCTTATAAGAAAGGTATTTAAATTAGTCCCATTTAAGTGCCAGTTATTTTTTTACTTATTTTTTTAATTACCCACATAAAGTGAATATGTTTACTTGGGTTTATTTCTATTTCTTCATGTGTTCACTTACACTTGAAGATTTATAGTTTAAGATGAAAAACATTTATTTGATGGCATGAAACTATTATTCTGAAAGTTGAAAATACCTATTTTATACTTTTTAAAAAATAAAACTTCAATTTCTAATTTTTTTAAATAATATAAGGTTGATAAAATAAAGACATCTAAAAGCAGAGCAAGGGGCAAAGAAAGAACAGTAACAATCTTTATGATGAAGGAATGCAGCAGAATGTAATCATAATTGGACACTTTGATTCAGATAGCTTCCCCTCTTAGGGATGCAATCTGAGAGTACATTGGAGGTACATAATGCATATCACACAGAGAGCTAGAACTTCCTGTGCAGCAGAGAGCATAGAATTAGGTCTTAAAAGTCTTCATTTAATTTGATTACAGCTCATTGAAATAAAGGAACTTACTAGTAGTACGAGATGACAGTGTTAGCTCACCAATGCAAACAAATATTGCACAAACCAAGCTTCAACATCTCGTTTCATTTACTCTATTCTAAAATTCACATTACCAAGAAAGAGAATGAAGGCGGTGTGGCAGTAATTCAGCTGTAACTTGGGGCGCTGGGTCACATTAACACAGATGTGGCTGACAGGAGTTATTTGGGTGTTTATCAAGAAAAGAAGGGGGGATTGTAAAACTCTAAAAAGTTATTTTGAAATGACAGTTACTATAGTTTTTAATAAACTGATAAACTTAACCATATTCAGACCAAAGCAAGATAAGAAAATGTGGCATACACAAAAAATAATGTCCTTTATGTATCTCATGTCCCATGTCTTTCTGGGAAGTATGCAAATGAGGTTCTACTCAAGTGCTAAAATAAAGTCATTTGGTACATATATTAGAAAATTAGTTAGATCGTAAAAAAGAGGTGATATACTAGGTGATTCAATTAAATAGAAGTTTATTTCTTCCTTGTTTTAAAGAAAAGCTGTTATAGGAGAGTGGCACTATAATCCTCAATATGTGATTTCATGTTTGAGTCCAAATAAGCAGTTCCTTTTTCTTTTAATCTCCTATAAATCATGGGGAAGGGAGGAAAGAATTTAAAGCATTTGCTAATTCCTTTTAAGAAAAACACCTGATGGTAGCTCAATTTTGTTCCTTTCTGCTGATCAGAACTTAGTAAAATGTCCACATCCAACTTCATGGAAACTGAAAAAGGAAGTGTTTAATTTGGTCAACTGTGAAGCCAGTTATAACTTTACTATGAGAAAATGGATGACTGGATATTGATGGAAAAGAAGCAATCTCTCACAAAGGTTTAAAAAAACTAGAAAGCGAGACCAGTAAAATAAATTCAGAATGGTTAATGTGACAGGCATACAACAGGACCAGAAGTATGGAAATATTTAATTCTTAAATATCCAAAGGGCATGAGATTTTTCCAAAAACAGAAACCCCACAATACAACAGAGATTTCAAATATTTGTTGAGATCCAAATTCCTACACGAACCTAAAAATGTCTCAATTTTCTTTTGACTCTGAAGAATAGTTTAAAATGTATATGCTTTTGACCTGGCTGTGATGCCAATGGCAAAAGCAGAGAATATAAAAGTTATTTATTTTTTTTCACTATTCAAAATTTTATTAGGATGACAATAGTATACTCAATTTTTGTTTTAAAAGTTTAGGCAGAAACATATTTATTGGAATTTAGCAATAACATTTTTTAACCACCTGCAAAAAACATGATTAATATTAGAAAGATGGGTACTTTTTTTTTCATCTTCTATTTTGTTGTTGACTTTTATAAAAGAAGGAAATAAACTGCATGGGTTTTATGAGTACAAAAATAAAACCATTTTGAAAAGAAATGGCTATTTTCTGAATCTTTATTTGTATTACAGACTGAAATTTAAGTTACATTGATTTTTAAAGGAATTTATTTTTTTAATTTTTGGTTTCAAATGGTAATATTGCTTAAAGCTTCTTATAAACTTAAATTTCTTTTAGTTAAATAAAACTATTGATAGTAGCTTAGGTTTCATTAAGAAAAACTTTAGGTAACCCTTGATACTTGATCTATTCTATATTCTAGTGTACGCATATATGTCCTCCCCATCTAGTGGCAGTGGCCTGAATTACATAGTGTCCCTTAGCAAAACAATATTGAAATCATCCATTATGCATGATTTATAGAATTGCACTGTAAACTTCTGCAAATACAAGTGTCAAATTACATGTCTCTTTGATATAATTTTGTTCTTGAGTTACCTATATAGTATGTGTGTTTGTATTCAAGTAATAGTTCATGTTAAAGAATACATAACTAGATATTTTAGTCATATGTTAGACACCAAAAATTCTACACTGTATACCATGTTATTCTAAGACACTTTCACTATTCTATTCAGATGTGGCCATTGGATAACAACAAAGATTCTCCCCCACATGATAAAAACAAACAAAACTTAATTGGATGGCTAAGATATCCAGTCCACTTATTTATTTATTGATTGATATAATTATAAATAATATATGCTCATATTTTATAAGCATACTCATATATTCATTGAATTTAATGGGATAAAATAAAATGACATCATTTATTTTATTGCTCAAACTGTTCCACCTTTGATTATTAGGAGCTCCTTGTAGTTGGCTACTGTGTTCTATCAATAGGTGCCCATCTTTTAGTGAGTACTTCCATACTTTCTGGCCAACATACTATTATATCATACTCCTATTATATTTTTTCTTACCCAAACCCTAAAATTATTTAGTTCTTAAAGAATCTGTGGTTCCTTATATTAAGGAATGGTGCTTAAAACCAAGATCCTTACATTAGGTAAAATTATTGTTATTGGAATATTATTGTTTCTATGCCTTCTCAATGGACTCAGCCAGGAAATATATGCATATATACTAATCCATGCATAGCATACATCTATATTTCTTTTTCCATCTACCTACCTATATATCCATCTATTTGTGAGAAATATATTTAGTACGACATTTGTGTATGGTTCACATTATATTTATGCTTTCAATTAAAATACTGTGCTCTAAAGTTAGTAAGATTATTTGTTTTCTTTCCAACTCACTACAATATTGTTTTAAATTTTTAATTTAGTTAGGCTTATTTTTAGTGTACATATACTGTTTTTGTTCCCCCCAACATTTAGGTGGGTTGTAACTGTTTGTTTATATGGGGGTGGAGAGAGTTATGAAACACATTACTGTGGGGAGGCGGGCAATGGGGAGATATGTATAAAAAATTAAAAAAATATATTGGGAAAAAAAAGAATCAGAACTATACAAAGTAACACTCAAGAGAAATGTCACTTCCTTTTATCACTGCAACCCTGGTCTTATTTCCCCATCTTTATATAGCTTCTAATATGATTGACATTCAGAACTTATGATTGTATCCTCTAGCCTACTACCTAGATTGTTAAAAGATTAAGATAAATGTGAAATGTTTACATTTTAGGTAATATATTTCAAGAGTAAAATGCAACTTCTTGTTTCCCTGCTTATATCATATATTAGGCCAATTTATTATATGAATATTTTAACTATATACCTACCTTATTTTTTCCTTTACTGTGGAATAATGCTAACATTTTTTGCTCAAATTGTTCTACCTTTGATTATTAGGAGCTCCTTGTGGTTGGCTACTGTCTTCTATCAACAGATGCCTATTTTTTGTTAAGCATTTCCAGTTTCTGGACAAGAAACTCCAAGTTCCTATTATATTTTCCTTGTTCTAATTAGTCCTTAAAGAATCTCTGGCTGCTTTTATTAAAAAATTGTTGTTTAAAACCAAGATCTGAGTGCTTTTATTAAATATATCTGTCTTCTTTTTAAATACCCAAATATTCTTCAAGATGATGAGACATAAATAAGTGAATCTTGAGTTTTCCTCATTCTCACTCAGACTGTTTTGAGAGTAAGTGGAATCTTTACTTCAGTTATGACAAGACTTGAAGAACTGTAGAGGCAGAGATAAAGAAAAGGGACAAAAACACAATTTTGCATTATAGTTTTGGTGGTCTATAATAACTCGCATTCTGTGGGAGTTATTTCAAATCTTTTTGAAAATAGAGTTTTGGTAATAATAAGTATACCTGAAAATGCTTTAAATATTAATAATATTAAAATAATACAAAATGTTCATTGTCATAAAATGTATACTTTTGGCTTTTATTTATACAAAATAATATATATACCCACAGACAGACAGAGATAGAGAGAGAAATACCATATATTTAGTTCATCTTAAATTATTTCAGTTTGTATGTTTGTGTTTTCACTGATTAGAATAAGTTGATAACAAAAATGTATGAATCTGTATTACTCCAATAGTCTAGGTCTTTATAAAAAGAAATCTGAAGCCTTAATATAAGTATGCTCCAAATAATCTATAAGACATATTTATACTAAATTTTGTTGTCTAGATGAAATTCATATTTAAGGAGATGTTTTGTACTTTATGTGATAGCCTTATCCCAGTAGGATAGGACTGGATCATACTTAATAAGTTATTAAGAAAATAAGGTGATATTTTATACACACCTAAGAACATGGAATAAGAGTCAAAGATCCTACACAACCATGGGACTTAATCAAATTCTAATGAGTATATGCATGGATATTCAACTTCTCTTTTAATAAATTCATAAATAAATTAAAGTTTCAACATGGCTTCTGATAAAGCCTACTAATACCCAAAAAACATGGGGAAGTCTTTCTGAAGGTCTCCTGCTACTGCTCACATGCTTCATAATACTATGGGTGTGGTCAGGAACAATTATGAGTGGCGACTTTAGAATCAGTATGCTCATCTCAGTCCTTTCTACTGAGCAGGAAAGTTTCAAAACCAGAAAGCCCTTGTTTCATTGGCTATCCAAATTGAAATTTAGGAAAAGAATGAACAAAATCACGTTTATGTTCTTGATCTCTTTTTATTTGAATTGTTTTGGTCTTCCTACCAGAATCATATACAGCAAGGGTGGAGAGCATCCAGTCTGGGGGTCATATAAGGCCTGAGAAATTATTTGGTCTGGCCCTTCCAAAGTATTAGGAGTGAGGTAATTAAATGTTTGACCAAATATAGCAGGCTAATTTTTAAGTTGGTAATTTTGTGTGGCCCACTAATCTTCACTAATAATAAACAAACATGTAAATCGACCGTACCTCTGCTATGCCAACAGCCAGTCAGAGTGAGTATGCAAATTAGAAGGTCAAAGATAGTGGCTGCCCATCTGCTCCAGACATGGAGTGGCTAGGCAAGACAGGATGCCTACTATGAGAGGAAGGGTGGGGGATGAAAGGATCTACAGGAGCAGAGTGCCAGGGCAAAGACAAGACTGCAGATGAAGAGGAAGATGGCAGACTCCAGCTGGAGTCTGTAGCAAAGATGAAGAAGGCAGATTCTGACCAGAGGGGAAGTCTGGGTTCTAGGTGCCAGAGGAAAACTCATGCTGGAAGCCAAGGGAAGGAGGGCCTATTGCATGAATCTCTTTGTGCCATGGGTCTCTAGTCCTATATAATAAAAGCCTAATATGCTAAGTGTCTAGTTGTCTGCTTGTTTGTTCAGCCAATCAAAGCATAATATGCTAATGATATGCTAAAGCTGCTCAACTGCTCCCTATGATGTGCATTGACCACCAGGAGATAGACGCTCCAACCAGTAGTTAGCTTGTTGCTCAGGTCCAGCTGATCAGAACTGGACAAGACAGGCTGGACATGTCCTGGATCCCTCCCACAGTCCCTCACCAATGGCCAACATCCTGTGTTCCTCCCTGGCCCTGATTGTGCACCAGTGGGGTCCCTCAACCTGGTCTATGCCCTCTTGCAATCCAGGCCCCCTCTGGAGATGTCTGAGAGCTGGTTTCAGCCCAATTCTGAGGGACCCCACTGGTGCATGGATTCGCCCTATATAATAAAAGCCTAATATGCAAATCAACTGAATGACCAGTGCAAAGACCACTCACTATGATGTCTACTCACTATCATGGTGGAATGACCAGTGCAAAGACCACTCACTATGATGTGCACTGACCACCAGGGGCAGATGCTCAATGCAGGAGCCATTCCCAAACCACAGGCCAGCCAAAGCGGGTGCCAGTTGGGGACCCCTAATCACCCTGCCCAATATGCAGCAGAGGGAAACAACCAACGGTGATAGTAGAGGGTGGAGCCAGTGAGCAGGCGGCACCAGGCTGGCCAAGGTGGATGCCAGCAGGATCCCCCCAATTGTTTTGCCAGTCACCCCGCAGATTGGCCCTGATTGCCAGCCAGGTCTGGGGACCTTATCCTTGCACGAATTTTATGCACCAGGCCTCTAGTGATGTTATAAATATCCAAATAGCCTTTGGCTGAAAAAAGGTTTCCCACCCCTGATATACAGAGAGACAAAAATAGAATTACCCACCATTTCAGAAACAGAGAAAACAGCTACACCAATGGCATAGATATAGTAGTACCAGTAAAAGTGGTAGAATAGGATAATTTTTAGAAAGCAACAAAAAGCTCCTATCCTTTATATTTATCCCCCAGTTATTTTTGGCCAGTAGTAACTGTATTATAATACAAATGGAAAAATATCACTAAGTATATGCATTTGCTGCCCTAGTTTATAAAAGATCATCAGTGTTTTCAAATTGTGCATAAAAGTAAATTATTTAGCCAATTATGTTAGAAAAAAGAGAAAGAAAAAATAATTATCTTTTGTTTAATGTATTCTCCAAGGTAACATAGTAATTTGTTTCACAACTTGTAATACATACGGGTATTTCTGATAGCTTTTCTTCTAGATATTTATTTGTCAATCTCCAACTCATTAATGCTAGTTATTAATATTTTATTTGGAAGCAAAAGCTTTAATTTGTAATATACTGTAAACCTGATATTATACAATATGTATATATATTAAAATATAGGCAATTCTTTCTGTATGTAATGGTGCAGTGCCATAAAAATGATTGTATTACCTGAACTGTACAAAGTAATCTTACTAAAATGGAAAAAATCTATAATACACAATTCCATAACCTTTAAAAATATTTGTGGAAACATTAAAAACTCTCTTACTCTCAAGTATAAATGTATAAATAAATAAAAAATGTAAAACTAGTATTTATTGTGTACACTATACTTTAAAACATTAGAAACATTAAAAATTAAAGTGATTATTTCTTTGTAAAAAATAAAAATAAAAAACAACAATAACGTGTCAGGAGTAGTTTGACTAGTGCTTGCCTTCTTATCATGCTATCTAGAGTATCTTTCCTATGCCTAGTCATACTGAGGTTGGAGGACTCACGGGGAGGCCATGGGAGGCCTCAACCCAGTGGCTGTGTCCAGGTTCTTGTCACCACACAAGAAAAAAATCAAGTTCTAGGAAGAGAGATTCAGCAAAACAGCAGATCTATTAAAATGAAAGTACACACTCAAGAAGAAAGTGAATAAAAACTCAGAAAGCAAGTTGCCCCTAGGGGTTCTTGAAGGAGTTCTTATCGGCAATGGGCAGGGGGAGGGAATGGAGGTGGGTCCTGGTCTCTGTTGTTCAGGTTGTGGTGATGGAGAGTGAAGCTCATTTCAGTCCCTCCTCTGGTGGTGGCTCTTTCTTTGTTGTTGTTTTTTTTTGAAACTGGATAGTGATCTAGAGGGCAGAGTGAATTCAAAGCAATGATATAGGGCAACATGGCTTCCAACTCTGGCAGAGATGGGTTTTTGTTTGTGTCAACTATTTTTTATCCCAGGAAAGTGGGAGGAGAACCGTGGGAGACAGGTGTCTAGCCACAAGTTCTGGCTGTCTGTAGTGTTCTAGCCTAGAAGGGGAGGGGACAGGGAGAGCCTGGGGCCTCTGTCCCCTATGCTAGCTTTCCCACCTCAACTCTCCCTTCCAAGTTTTGACCAACTTCCAACATTTTATCCTTTTATATGCATAGTTTATGGACATAGACAATAAGCTTGTGAAGACTGGGAGGAGGGGGGAATAAAGGGTGGAAATGGGAGATATCTGTAATACTGTCAACAACAATATATGTGTGTGTATTCATATACATATATAGTATGTAAATATTAGGTTCACCTTATATACAACCACAATTATGTACATTTCTTCTATCCATTTTCTATTCATGAAGAAAACAATAAATAACTTAAGAAAATGAAATATATATTATATTCACATTTGTAGAGATAAATATATAAATATTATATATGATATTTAAAAAATATATATACATTTTTAAAAAGTCATGAAATATATGCAAAGTTTCTTAAATGTGAAGATTGTTGCCAGTGTCACTGCCTCTGAGATACCTTCCTCTATTTATCACAACCACTTTTCTCATGGACATGGATAAATTGGCCTTTGTTAAGTTCCTCTAGAATCCCTTAAGTTATTTTAGAATTCTGTTTACCTCAGATTCCAATTTTATTTCCAGCATGATCATTTTTGGTTTCCTTGCTACATTTTCAACTTTGTTGGCCAATTCCCTGTTTTAATTATCCATATTTATAAAATGTCACCTGCGTTTATCAGGGGAAATAAAGAAGCAATATTATTATAGCTTTGCTTTCTGTGTGTGACCAAATAACAAACTCAGTGATCTATCAGTCTTTGAAAGAAGTGACATGATTGGTCACTGATCAGGATGTGCATCTATTATTTACACAGCTAGGACTCTTTGTTTTTACTGCAACTAGAACTAGGCTGATTGATAAATTTAGTTGGCAGAAAGATTCCCTCATTGACTGACAGGTGACTTAGCAGAGTTAACAACAAAAGGCTAACTGGCAAATAAATGAACAAAATTGGAACAGACTCATAGACGACACAGACAACAGACTGATGGTTGCCAAATGAAGAGAGGAGGGGGATTAGAGGACTGTGTAAAAATTGTGAAGGGAAATAAGAAGTACAAATTGGTAATTACAAAATTGTCATGGGGATATAAAGTACAACATAGAGAATATAGTCAATAATATTGTAAAATCTATGATTCCCAGTAGGTACTGGAAATATTGAGGAGAACACTTTGTAAAGCATGGTTATAGAAACACTATGCTGTGCACTTGAAAAGAATACAAAATAATATGGAATGTAAACTGTAATTGAAAAACAAAATTTAAAAGTTCTTAAATAAAAGAAGGCTAACTTACAGAGTACTTAGCTTTTGCCATAAGCCTCAAAAGAATATCCAAACACATACCAGTACAAAAACAAATGTAGAATATAAGTAAAAATACCACTTTTATGATATAAATACAGATTCAAGACCACTGCCTTACTTGCCTCAATCATATGGACACACATAATACAATCTTATACACATTCTGGAGTTCCTACTCCTTCTTAGCCTCTATGTCAGATGCTACCTTCCGCAAGAGAGCTCAGTACAGAACAAATAACTTTATGGAGAGCAGCTTCCTATTGAAATTTTGAGCTTATTACTCTCCCAATAAATATAAGCCACACAGTGCTTCTGACTTATCTCCATAAAACTATTGTCAATGAGTCTGTCAGTTCACATTTATTATTTTTATCATTATCCACTGATTATTGAACTTGGCACAATACATAATCCCATCATACCATATTGAGCTTTTGTTCCATGGAGTTCTCATCTATTCCTTTAATTCAGAATCCTTCTTTACCTTTCTAATCACTTCATGTTCTCTCTTCTAAATACTAAGGAATTCCCCAAATAGTATGTAAATATTAGTTCACTTTATATACAACCACAATTATGTACATTTCTTCTACCCATTTTCCTTTCATGAAGAAAAGAATAAATAGCTTAAGAAAACAAAATAC
The DNA here is from genome assembly GCA_011751065.1 of Lasiurus cinereus. Classification (NCBI taxonomy): domain Eukaryota; kingdom Metazoa; phylum Chordata; class Mammalia; order Chiroptera; family Vespertilionidae; genus Lasiurus; species Lasiurus cinereus. The sequence continues at coordinate 25,790,576 of JAAGEH010000286.1, read as the reverse complement.
ACATTACATTCAGATTTATAGAGATACATATATAAATATGTATCTGATATATGCCATATGTGTTAAATATAAACAGGTCTTATATATAAAGATATATAATATGTATATGCTGAGAATTTCCAAAAACTGAAAAAAATTAGCAAAAAAATAAAACTTAATAGAAGAGAGCTTAGACATCATTCACCTAAATTACACATCTTTTGCATGCTTTTTTTTTTCTATAAAACAAGAAAATTTTTGTTTGTTTTGAGGCAAATAGTAAAACTTTGTGACTATAACCTACAGGAAAATTCTCAGTAGTCAGAAGTTAATGTTAAATTCTTTGACTGATATTACCAGCATTCAAAGATTGTTGTAAATGTCAGCAAATCTACAAAGGACGTCTCTGAGGATGGGATTAGACAGCGAACACATCCTGAAGTCAACTGTTAACCTCAAATATCATTCTATTCTATCTCCAGCAAAAATCAAGGAGATTAGAATAAAGGAAAAACCACACTAATTTATACTTAGCAACAAAGGTTTGCCACAAAAAGTGATTAGACCTCTAAGAATGCCCAGAACTTATCCTCTGCCTGTGCAGCAATCTTCAACTGCAAACCCTTAGGAGACATTACCTCACCGCATATGGGTGAGGAGTATCCACATGAAAGTGTTAAGGATTAGCAAAGACAGGCAGTAGGATATGGAGTTGGCAAAGAAGAAACTGGAATGACATAAGAGGCAAGAATAAGAAATTGCATCGCTTTCAAGCTAAGATCACACTGAGGAGTTATATATCTCAGTAACACAGTCAGGGGGGCACAAGCAAAGTTTAGAACCAAGTGACTCAACTGGAGTGAAGAATTCTCAGTTAATGTGCTGAGCCATGGAATCATGAGATACATAAGCAAATCTTCTGACCAAATCTTGAATATTAAGCAACAAGACTGAGATAGTGTTAGAAGTCGCAGAATATAGATTTTTTTTCCATATCAGTTCTCTGCTAGAGACCTAAGATTCATACTCTTTTTCTTTCTTTCTCTTCATGCTATAAAAAATAACCTATAAATAAAAGTATGCTTGATCACCAAATCCTCTGGAAACACTCTGGCCTTGAGGGGTGAAGAATTTGATTTTTAAAGATAATGCCTCTTTAAAGGAGGCTCTGAAGTGAACATTGAATCTGAAAAACCATGTTTCTAACATTCCTGGATATTAGGAGTTTAATAAGGCTGAAATAGTTTATTTGTACATAGTGAAGTTTTGATTTCACTCACATCATATGGCCCTTTATCATTCCTTCACTCCACTATTCAAAGACAATTATTAATGACCTACAATGTGGCAAGAGTTGATTTTCTATATACTGGTAATCTTATATAATTAAAGTTTAACATGCAAATTGTCCCCTTGGGCGATCATTGACTAGGAGTTCCACTGACTGGAAGTTTGACCGCTCAGTATGACATGCGCTGACCACCAGAGGTGGTGGGTGTCCCCGACGGTGGCAGTAAGCAGGAGCGGAGGTGTTGCCAGCCCGATGAGCCACAATGACAGCAGGACCTTGGTGGGATGGTGGAGCAGGTGAATGGGCCGCATCAGGCCCAGGCAGATGCATGTTGGGACCATCCCCCAACCCCCATCACCCCATAGACACTGTGGCCAGAAGTGGCAGTGGGGGTTAGCGTGATCGTGCGGCACCAAGCCAAGGCAAGGTGCCAAGTGGGGTTGTGAGACTGGGCCATGAGCTAGAGCCCAATCTCTGCAGGCCACCCCCAGGGACCCCACCCATGCACGAATTCCGTGCACTGGGCCTCTAGTAAAAATTTGAATTCCTATCTTTAGGGCTTAAATTCCAGAGAACCTTGAGAGATAAAGAAGATGGAAGTAGAAAATTTCAAGATCGGCTTTGAGTGTATTAAAACATGAACTTCAGGGGTCACAATTGGCTTGGCAAAGTGCACACACGCATAGGAGTTTCTCCCAGAAAACTGGCGCTCAGTGGCCAGTGGGGGCCTTGCGGGAGGCCAGAGGGAGGGGGGGTCTTTGTGGGAGGCCAGGGGAGGAGGGTTTTGTGGAGGCCAGGGGAGAGGGGTTTATGAAGGCCTGAGGAAGCACAGTGCCCCACCTGGCGAATGAAGAAGCCCACTGGTGGCTCCAGTCGGGTAGGTGGAAACACTGCCCTCCTGTCAAGCGAGAAAGGTGGTCCTCTTTCACCCAATTCCCACCTTCACAGTCAATATCAAAAAACAATGTTTTTATGCCATCAACCTCCTGCGAGCCATCTGCAGGCAATTTTGACTTAGAACCAGGGAAAAGGATCAGTGGGTTCTTGTTAAGGCCACCAACACTGATCCATGGCCACACACCCAGCGCAGGTCTGCCAAGCCAGAAGCGCGGGAGCCTTCCCGGGTAGGGTTACCAGCCCCACAGAAAAGGCCCTCTCAAGGGCCTCCCAGCAGCAGCACTGGCGGGCTCAGGGTCCCAGCCGCTGCACAGACAGCCCCAGCTTCCGGCCCCCCCAAACAGAAACCAGGAGACCAAGCGCCAGCACCTGAAGAGGGAGATCCCCAGAAGCGAGTCTAGCAATACTTCTGAGGAGGACAACTGGCAGAAAAAAAGCAAGATGCACAGCAAGAGTCTGTGTTTGGGCAGATCTTGAAGGACGAAGTTAATAACAAGACTGAAGCAGCGACAGGAGAAATGCCGAACACCCCAGTTCAGAAACCTGAACCGTGACCAGCTGTTTCCTATCAGCTCCAGTTTAGAGAACTGGACCAACAGTACCGATGTCACCTGCAACGCATTTGTATTTGGCCAGAATATGAAGGAGCGTGCTGGTGCCACTAAATTAAATGAGGTCACCTCAGATACCGCCAGAGAAAACTCAGCTGTCTAGTCAGGGTCTGAGTGCTACTCCCAGGATGCCCCCCAGAGAAAGAGCCCTGGACGAATCAGCAGCTGCCTACACCAAGGCAATGTAATACAAGTGTTGCTGGAAAAAAATGGAAATGATCACAGGGAGGAGACTGAGAGCAACACCTTACAAATCCAATATAAGCTGTTTGTCTTTGGCCAAGGACTGCTCAGACCCAACGATGCGGCATCAACTGATGACTGGACATTACAATCCCAACTAGTGAGGCGAACCTGCATCTGATCACCAACACTAAGCTATGGGCCCAGATGCAGATTGACAAGGCCAGTGAGAAGAGCATGCGCTTCATGGCCATGCGTAGGGAGAACAGGGTGTGGACTTTCTGATTTCAGCCAGCTCCAAGGACATAGGACAGTGTGGCCCACTGCAGCCAGAACACCTGCCCCAAACCTGGTACAGCCCCATTCAATGGGGGTGTGAGTGATGATGATGATGTTGACTCTATAGGGAGCCTTAGGAGGCTGCACTGAATATGAAGGGGACAGGCAGACAGACATCAGGAGTACATAACACTAGGAGCTGGTGGCCCAGGAGTCTGCTGCTTTGTTATCTGTCCACCCATCTACCTGCCCCTCACTGGCAGTGTGGAGGCGAGGGCTTGGAAAACCACACTCCTTGTTGGGTCGGCCAGTCTGAATATGCACTGCCCATTCAGAAACTGACTGGGGAACTTTGAATTGAAATGGCACATTAAGACGTTACAGCTTCTCATTGGGACTGGCACGCCTGGTTTCTTCACACCTCTCATGCTACTGCCATCTGCCCAGGCTACCTGGTTTTTCCCCTTGAACTTAAACACTGGATTTGCTGGATGTCCTGCTACTACCTTTATCTCCCAATTCTCACTGTCTGATTCAGGGTATATATTTTTAGATTGCCCTCCCCCCAAAAAAAAGTTTAGTTTTGGTTTCTTAGATTAAGATGCTCCTGTTTCCTCATTCTTCTTATGGTCACAGCTTGTGTTCTGGGGACTTAATGGTGAGGTTAGGGCAGCCCCCCACTTGTTATCTACCAAAGATTCCGTAGACTATCAAGGAGTGTTGAAGGGTAGGCCCAATGCCTGGTGAGAGATTATCTAGAAAAGGGCCACTGAATCTAGGAAGATTCCCGTTTCCCTCCCCTTCTTCTTGTCCCTTTCACGTAGGTCGCCCATCATCAGGCACCCGGGCACACACATGCTTCCTGCTGTTGGCCATTCCTTGCTCAGCCCTAGATGTCACTTTCCCCCAAGACCATCATGGCCAGGGGCCTCCATGACAGGCAGAGGGTTCCTAGCACAGCCTTTGAAGAGGGCAGAGGACTGGTTTCAGACAACAGGCCACTGCATCAACACTGGCGACATGCACCGGTGCAGGGGCCATGCCCACCCCACCCCAGAGTATGACCAAGATCCCAGCTGGACACTTCATGCCTGTAAAGAGAGTCCCTGTGCACAAGAATCTGAGGTATTTCAGAAGAAATTTCCCAACCCTACCTACCCTCATAGGCAGAGAGATAGCCTGGTCTCCAAAGCTGTACACTCCACACCTTGGGTGGACCATATGCAGCCCAAGCTTGAGCCATAGAAACACACCCCGCCTCACCCCCAGCAGATCTAGTTACATTTCTCTACTTTACATTTTATCCAACTAGTGACAAGTAAAACCAGATAATGCCTATTTATTTTGGAGCATTTTTGATTGTCTAATGAAATGTATTGGGGAACTATATTAAAACTTTTAACTAAAAAATAAATAAAATATGGATTTAGTCACTTCTTGTCTTTCCAGATGAGTAATCACAGAAAAAATGTCAAATACTCCTAACCCACAGAGGCAAAATCATTTTGCAAATGATGTCAATTGACACATAACATTATTAGATGTTGGGTTAATAAGAGACAGTGTTCAAAATATTGTTGATTCTACAAAAATGTCTGGGGTAGATATTGATCTTCATAACAGCAATATATGGTGATAATATTACATAGTATCAGGGGTGGCATCCATCACTGTATTTATATTAACATTTTTATTTATTATGTATATAGTTATATAATTATATTTATATGCATTATATTATGTAATGTATTTGATTTATATATTTTGTGGTCAACTTACTTGTGAGTGTAATTTTTCCAATGTTATATAGAGGGAAGAAATTTTTTCAGTTTTATTCTTTGCTATATTTCTAATGCCAGAATAATACTTTCAACATAATAGATGCACAATAAGTATTTACTGATTGTCAGTTATGAAACAACAGGATTAGGACTATATTATCATATTTTTCTTACCCTCTACTTATAAAGATATATATATATATATTCAGAGAAATGCATTATTGACGAGTAATGTCAGAATTAATGCCTTTAATTTGACGCTGCTTATTTTATTAGTCTATATATAATTATCATGTCTCTAGTTGCCATACAGGCTACAAACATGAAAGAAAATACACTATTTTGTGGAGAGATTAAAATTTTATCATGTCAATGTTTCTTGATAATGAGAGTTAAGTGTTTTCTTCAAAGAAGGACAAGTGCATAATATTGCAATGCACTTAATAAAACACTGAAAAACAAAGACAAAAATTATTCAAGCACCTATCAATCTTCTGATCAAATCAAAGATGTCAATATGCCTATTATGTCTTGTACACCTCATACTTTTATAGAAGACAAAGCAAACTTTGTTATTATTAGAACCTTTGATTTAAATTTATCTTGCATAGTTATAATAGCTGATGTTTTTAAAAATAATACTACAAAATTTTAAAAAATATATTTGTGTCTAAAAGTGAGTTGGTATAGTCAAAACTAAACAGTCTGATATGAAATACTTGTACATAGTTAAACTGTAAAGGTGATATGAAAAAAGTCTAACATTATGAAAATACCAATTAAAGTCCAAGGATATAAACTTGGTTCATTATTTGTCATGAAGTATAATGGCATCAAGACTAGAGGTTGGCCCAACATTGGGATCAAGATCTTTTTAAAGGTGTATGAAGATCACAAAGCGATTTGTCTTAGAAGGAATTTTTAATTCCCGTTGCTCAATCTCTGCAGCTCACAGTTCTTGCCCAAATAATAAACTTATTATTTTCACCTTTTTGGAGATTTTCTTATCTTGACCATTGGCCCAGCTTGACCTATAAGTCTGGCCACTTGATTGCCAACTGATTCCCATTCCTTTTTGAGTTCTGACCCTAGGACTAATACACTCTAAATTCCAGTTTCACCATAATTTTTCTACATCTTTGTACTATCTTAAATTAATTTTCACCAAGGCTACTATGGGTCCTGTTTCCAAATACTTCATTCTCCCCAGTAAAATTTTTCACCCTATATCTATAAAGTTGTAACCTAGGGCAACATACACCTGTTTTGTTATAAAATTCTACATAGAAATGGATTTCAATAATGGAGTAAAAGTATCACTCCAAGTGGAAAGACAGAGGGAAGCTAGTTAGACAGGGACTGGGATCATGGGAAAGGGGATAAAACTGGGGAACCCAACTAGGTGGAGTTAATAAGTCACCCCAACTCTGTGGGAAAGTAAGGGAACATGCATGAGACAAACTTTAGAATGTATGAATGTTTCTAAGACTGGCAACTTGCAGATAACCAATCACAAGACAGTGGGGTATATAACCAATCTCAAAAATGTTATTAAGGCAGAATTTTTTGAAAGGACAAATTAGGAGCTAGCAAAGCTGTATCCAGTTAAAAGATGCACACTTACTCTTGCCCTCCCCCTTCTCCCCGCACACAATGGGCTCCTGACATGCCTGTGCAGGGGAGTGCATGTCTTTGCTCACATGGCATATAGCTATGTGGAACTCTACACATGGACTAATAGATTTTAATTAGCATGGATGCTCTCAATAAACCAGTTCTGCTAACACTTTTTGTCTGTGACTTCATTCTTTGATTTGGTGAGACAATGAACTTGGACTCAATACCCCACATTTTGGTTTAACAAGTATAACATTTGCACATCTCCTGTTGAGATGGTTTTCTTCCTTACAATGGTAAGCGATAACTCCAATCTGTCTTATGTTGGTGATATTTGGGGAGGCAGCACAAAACAGATTACAAACCCTTTTATGTATGTACTAGAGGCCCGGTGCACAGGAGGGGGTGTGTGTCCCTCAGTCCAGCCTGCACTCGCTACAATCTGGGACCCCTCAAGGGATGTCCCACTGCCAAGTGGGATCGGGCTAAAATGGGCAGTAGGACATCCCTCTCACAATCCAGGACTGCTGGCTCCCAACTACTTGCCTGCCTGTCTGCCTGATTGTCCCTAACAGCTTCTGCCTGCCAGCCTGATCACACCCTAAGCACTCACCTGCCAGCCCGATCAATGCCTAACTGCTCCCCTGCCAGCCCAATTGCCCCTAACTGCCCTCCCCTGCCAACCTGATCACTCACAACTGCCCTCCCCTCTGGCCTGGTCCCCCCCAACTGTCCTCCCCTGTAGGCCTGGGTTCCACCCAACTGTTGTTCCCTGCAGGCCTGGTTGCCCCCAACTGCCCTTCCCTAATGGCCTGGTCCTCCCTAACTGCTCTCCCCTTCTGGTCTGATCACCCATAACTGCCCTCCCCTGCTGGCCATCTTGTGGTGGCCATTGTGTGTCCCCATAGGGGTGGCCATCTTTGACCACATGGGGGCAGCCATCTTGTGTGTTGGAATGATGGTCAATTTGCCTATTACCTTTTTATTATATAGGATATACATAAAAATAATCATTTTAACTGCAAACATTTCTAAATTATACAGAATTCTTTAAGAGGATTTAATTTGCTAAAATATGAACAGATTAGTTACCTTCATTAATTTTTCAACATGGTTTACATGTTGAATATAAACCAGAATTTTAATATTTAAACACTGAGTCTAATTTTTCTATATATTTTTTTCAATTTCTTCTGAAAGTATGTAAATATTTATGTAAAAGTATCTAAAATATGTAAAAGTCAAAGCTTTTAAAAAGTAATATCTGATTAATTTTTATAGGAAATAAATGGAGCAGAGTGAATTTTTGGAATTAATTAAATTGTATTATCTGCAGGATTTTTTTTTCTTTCATCAGATTTCAAGTAAGAGTCTTAAACCACTAAGTTTTAATTTCAGAGATAGGGGAACTATAAGGTCAAGTAAAGAATGCTCTGGTCCCCATTTTCAGTTTATTCAATGTAGTACTTAAATATGTGTGATTACCTCTTATTTTCTCTATTAACTGCCATATTATATAAAAAAACAGGAGGTACAATAGTTTGAGCACATATAAAGGAGACAACATAACAACATGACAAAAATAATTATTGAATATTTGAAAATATTCACTCTTTTTCATTGCCTCATAAACAGAGGAAACTTTTCACATTTTTTTAAATTAAATCTTTATTATTCAGATTATTATATTTGTTTCTCTTTTTTCCCCTCCATAGCTCCCCTCCACCCAACTCACACCCTTCCCTCTGCCCTTACCTCCCTACCATTGACCTCATCCATAGCTGTATGATTTTTGTCCAGTCTCTCCCTGTACACCCCTCTCCCCTTCCCCCTGAGAATTATCAGTCCACTTCCTTTCTGTGCTCCTGATTCTATTATATTCACCAGTTTATTCTGTTGATCAAATTTTTAATTCACTTAATTTTTAAATTCACTTGTTGATAGATATGTATTTGTTGTTCATAATTTTTTATCTTTTATCTTTTACTTCTTCCTCTTCTAAAAGAGTACCTTTCAGCATTTCATATAATACTGGTTTGGAGTTGATGAACTCCTTTAGCTTTTTCTTATCTGTGAAGCTCTTTATCTGCCCTTCAATTCTGAATGATAGCTTTGCTGGATAGATTATTCTTGGTTGTAGGTTCTTGCTATTCATCACATAGAATATTTCTTGCCACTCCTGTCTGGCCTGCATTGTTTCTGTTGAGAAATCAGCTGACATTCGTATGGGTGGTCCCTTGTAGGTAATGAACTGTTTTTCTCTTGCTGCTTTTAATATTCTCTCTTTGTCTTTTGCTCTTGGTATTTTAATTATGATGTGTCTTGGTGTAGTCCTCTTTGGATTCCTTTTATATGGGATTCTGTGTGCTTCCTGGACTTGTAAGTCTATTTCTTTTACCAGATGTGGGAAGTTTTCAGTCATTATTTCTTGAAATAGGTTTTCAGTATCTTGCTCTCTCTCTTTTTCTGGCACCCCACAATTCTGATGTTGGTATGCTTGAAGCTGTCCCAGAGGCTCCTTACATTATCTTCACATTCTTGGATTTTTTTCTCTTCTTGCTTTTCCAGTTGAGTGTTTTCTGCTTCTTTATATTTTAAATTGTTGACTTAATTCTTGCCTTTCTCTAGTCTGCGGTTAGGTCTCTGTATAATATTTTTTATTTCAGTCAGTGTATGTTTAATTTCTAGTTGGACTTTTTCCATATCTAGTTGGTCCTTTTCCATCTCTACTTGGACTTTTGCATCTCTAGTTGGTCCTTTTTCATCTCCTTTTGGCTCTCACTAACTTTATCCAACTTTTCGAGGATATTCTTGAAAAACCTTATAAACGTGGTTTTGAACTCTATACCCAGTCTTTTGTTTCCTCCATTTCATTTGTTTGTGATATTTACTTTGTCTTTGCATTTTCACTATGCCAAGAAAACTTCTGTGTTGGATTTAGACTTATGATACCAGACTTGCAAAACCGCAGAAGCCTCGCTGTTGAGCTTGGAATGGGTGGAATCTCAGAGCTTAAGGGACCACCTTGCCTTCCATTCGGCCCCGCCCGCCACGGCCCCTGAGTCTCACGTGACTGGGTAATCGCTGGAGCGGTCCTTGTGCGCACGCACTATGCCTCTAGACCGCTGCCTTTCAGGCTCCCCTGCGCTCCAGGACCACACGAGTCTAGGTCCCCAGGGTTTCACTCGAAACAGGGGTTTAGTATAGTCAGAAGTGGCACAGTTGGAGGGTCTGTCTCCCGCCCACTCATGAAAACCAGCGGCACAATCAGCAGTCTGTCCTCTGCGCCCAAAGCCGTGCGTGCCACCAAACCTCTGATATTTTGTGACTCCCCTAAATTTCTGTGCACCTCTCCCTTTTCACAGCCCAAACTCCTCCTTTATGAGTTTCGGCTGAATCTTGGATTCAGTGTCATAGGATAAGGGGTTCAATGCCATTGAGAGTCTCCATTTCCCTCCTGCCAGAGAAAACCAGCCAGGTACTCCAGCACCCGTTCTCTCCATCCAGCGTCTCCGTACCTCAGCTTTTTGCAGCTCCTCTGGGTCTCCGTGAGCCCCTCTCTTTCTCTCTAGTTGTAGAATTTCCACTCAGCCAGCTTTCCTGTGGTTCTGGATGATGTCCGTTCTGTCTTTTAATTGTAGTTTTGAAATTGTTGTGCGAGGCAGCAGTGTAGGTGTTTACCTATGCCGCCATCTTGGATTCTCCTTGCACAGCCATTGAAACTTTGTTCCCTTAAGTGCCCCCAAGTGTTTTCAGAAAGCTTGGTTTCCTCCATCGCTAGGGACAACTCAAGCCTCCCTTCTGTGCTCTCTGTAGCCATAGCCATATTCCCTTTCACATGTTTTATTCTATAGCCACACTATCCTGCTTCTTTCTCTTTCCACTATTTCTCCTGATATTTATTTAAACGAATTTCATTTTTGTAATAATGACAGGTGATAATGACAACAGGAAGTAAGAAAAGGTTGAATAAAAATTGAGGACCCATACTCTATAAATAGGTACACTGCATTCCTCTGTGATGCCTATGACATTAAAATTGTTGGTAATAGCTCATATTTATGGTATTTGCTTTCAAGATTGGATATGATATGTTGGTACAGAGATAGGAAGAAAATAAAGACAAAAAGTATGGTTTACTTTGTTGGAAGAAAATGAGGGATGTGAAGGATCACAGATCAGGTCAAGAAATACATCCTGAATCTTTTATCAGGACCTCTTTACAATTAAACTATTTGCTTTTGTCCTTTCCTGAAAAAAGAAATGTAATCTTTGTTTAAAGAAACTTTTGGTATTAAAAATTCCAAAATAAATAAAAACAAGTTTTCATAGCAAAAAAAAAAAAAAAAAAAAAAAAAAATTTATAAAGAAAAAATATTTTTCTAGGGATTTTTTTTTTTTTTTGGAAAAAATGAGTAGGCATTCATCAAGTGCTTACACCTTTATATGAATACTAGGTGCATGAAATTCATGCAAGGGGCTTGGCCCTTGCAGCCCCAGCTGCCTTGGCCAGGCCTCACAGTTCCTCACAGGGTTGGCTGGCCCTCCCAGCCACCTGCAGCCTCAGCTGGCCCTCACAGACCCAGCTTTGTCCAGAAGGTCGTCCAGACAGTCATCCCTAGAAGGTTGACTTCATGGTCGTCCTGCTGTTCAGTCTAATTAGCATATTAGCTCTTTATTATGTAGGATCTTAATATTATATGGTAAAATAAATATGAAGCACCAGCTGTGATCTAAATAAGAAAATGTTTCTGCTAATATGCTAACATGTTTTTCTATATCTAGAATTATTCCTACATCTGCTTCTACAGTCTATCTTAATAGTCTGATTTAGATGGTAAATTCTAAGAGGTTAAAATCTTTGGTCTTGAATTATTTGAATTCTCCCAATCAGTTTAATGGATGCATTGTCATTTTGAAAATTTGACAGTTTTTAAGATAAATATTTTCACTGAGAGATATTCATTTCATAATTTGCTCTAAGAGAAGGTTGTATCTCTCAAATATAAGAATTTGTATTTAATTATAACACCTCCATGTATGCTTCACTCTCAGTTAGACATTTTGAAATCCAAATTCACTTCTTTAGCTCATGTTACTGTTAACATTAAAAGTCATTTATTAGCATAATTGCTGATCCACCATATGAAGAGAAAGTTTTTTTTTTACAAGTTGGTTTCTTGTTAAAGTGTTCTAAATCATTTTCCAAATGCTTAAAACTCTTTCCCAACATACACAGAGCATCATTGCATGGCATTTACCCTTATCATCCTATATAATCCTATATAATAATCCTATAAAATAAAGGAGCAATATGCAAATTGACCATCACTCCAACACACAAGATAGCTGCCCCCGTGTGGTCAAAGATGGCCACCTCCATGTGGACACAAGATGGTCACCACAAGAATGCTAGCAGGGGAGGACAGTTGGGGGTGATCAGGCCAGCAGGGGAGGGTAGCTGGGGAGGACCAGACCTACAGGAAAAGGCAGTTGTGGGGGGACCTAGGTCTGCAGGGAAGGGCAGTTGGGAGCAACCAGGCCAGCAGGGGAGAGCAGTTAGGGTTGACCAAGTTGGCAGGGGAGGACAGTTAGAAGTGACAAGGCCAGCAGGGGATGGCAGTTGGGGGCAACCAGACCAGCAGGGGAGAACAGTTAGGGGTGACCAGGTTTGCAGGGGAAGGCAATTGGGAGTGACCAGCCCTGCAGGGGAGGGCACTTGAGGGGGACCAGGCCTACAGGAGATGGCAGTTAGCGGGGACCAGGCCTGCAGGAAAGGACAGTTAGGAGCAACATGGCCAGCATGGCAGGAAAGTTGGTGATGACTAGGTCTGCAGGGGATGACAGTTAGGGGTGACCACACCAGCAGGGGAGGGCAGTTAGGATAGACCTGGCTGGCAAGGGAGGGCAGTTTATGGTGACCATGCTTACAGGAAGGACAGTTAGGGGCAACCAAGTTGGCAGGGGAGGACAGTTAGGGGCAATCAGGCCGGCAAGGGAGCAATTAGGCATCTATTAGGCTGGCAAGTAAGTGGTTAGGGGGTGATCAGGGTGGCAGGCAGAATCAGTTAGGGACAATCAGGCAGGCAGGTAGGTGAGCAGTTGAGAGCCGGCAGTCCTGGATTATGAGAAGGATGTCCGACTGCCCATTTATTTAGGCCCGATCTTACCAGGGAGGTCCCAGATTGGAGAGGGTACAGGCTGGGCTGAGACACACACACCACACACACACACACACACACACACACTCACGCCTATGCATGAATTTCATGCATGGGGCCTCCAGAAAAAGCCTAATATGCTAAGTATCTGGTCATCCAGTGACTGGTGCTAAAAATATGCTAAAAATATGCTAAGGATGCTCAACTTCTCACTATGATGGGCACTGAACACCAGGGAGCAGAAAGTCAACTGGTCAACCAGTTGCTATGATGTGTACTGACCACCAAGTGGGAGATGCTCTGACTGGAGGTTAGCTTGCTGCTGGGGCCCAGCAGATCAGGACTGAGCAAGATGGGCTGGACACACCCTGGAACCCTCCCGTGGTCCCTCCCTGGTCTGATAGTGCACAAGTCAGGCCCCTAGGCCTGGCTTGCATCCTTTCACAATCCAAGAACCTTCAGGGGATGTCAGAGAGCCAGTTTCAGCATGAACCCACAGGCCACTCCCCTTGGAAGGGCACCAGACACAAGTCTCATGATGGGACTTATTGGGCACAAGCCCATAGCAGGCATAGTGGGCCAAGGATGAGTGGGAGTGGCAGATAGGAGCTGTAGGTGGCATTGGACTGCTGGTTTCAACCTGATCCCCACAGGCCATGCAGTGGGGCCCTACCTGTACACAAATTCACACACCAGCCCTCTAGTCTATAATAATAAAACTGTAATATGCTAATTAGACTGGACAGCCAAACAACCTTCTGTACGACCTTCTGGATGACCTTTTGGATAAAGCCGAGGCTGCGAGAGCCAAAGAAAGCTGCTGCAGTTGTGAGGGCAGAGCCCCTTGCACGAATTTTGTGCATTGGGCCTCTAGTTACCATAATAATAATAATAAAATTAAAAATGCCCAATTCACAGGTGACAAAAATAACAAACTAACATTTATCAGATGTCTCATCAGAAAATATAATTCATAATTGTTTAAGTAATTTTTCCTCATAATCTTTACTCATCTCCCAGAATTGTGTGTCATATTAATATTTTCCCCCTTCATAAAAATCAGACAACAGATGATTTCACCACTGCTTTCCTCCTTGCCTACTAACAGTTGGAGGAGGAAATATAACTCATTTAGAAAATCATCTGTGTGGCAGCCTTTCTGTTTTCAAAAGAGAATTGGAATCACCAGGATTTGAGATTATAGATTTGGGTTTCAATTTACAATTAGAGAGCCATTCATATCTTGATTCTACTATAGAGGCCAGATATCAGATCACAGAAAGGTGTAAAGCAATGCTAAAAGAAGAAAAAATTCTGTAATTCAGGTCTGCAAAGGCCAACAAAAACTGAGACTATATATTTACTAATATGTAAAGTTATTTTTGCTCAAAATTATTTTCATTAAAAAACAACATTTTCTGTTGTTTGACAGCTTTTGAATTGTTACCTTGCTTTTAAGAAATCCATGAAAGAGGGAAAATCAGCCCCAATGTTCTGGAGCAGAGGGGAGAAGTCAAATGAAAACCTCAAAATAAAACTGTCATTTGACCCAGGGATCCCACTTATAGGAACATATCCTAAGAATCCCAAAACACCAATCAGAAAGAATACATGTACCACTCTTTTCATAGCAGCAATATTAACAATAGCTAAGATCTGGAAACAGCCCAAGTGTCCATCAGTAGATGAGTGGATAAAAAAAGCTGTGGTACATTTAAACAATGGAATATTATGCAGCTATAAGAAAGAAGGATCTTTTTACCTTTTGAGATAGCATGGAGCTACCTGGAGAGTATTATGCTAAGCAAAATAAGCCAGTCAGAGAAAGAAAAGTATCACATGATCTCACTTATATATGTAATATAATGAACAAAATAAACTGATGAACAAAATAGATCCAGAGACATGGAACCGTGGAACAGACTGACAAGTTTCACAGGGAAGGGAGGAGTGGGACACAGGAAGAGATTAACAAAATAACATATACATACACACACACACACACACACACACACACACACACACACAAAACTCTTGGACATAGACAATAGTGTAGTAGACCAGTGGGGAGGATAGATTCAGGGGGAGGAGGTCAATGAGCGAAAACAGGAGGTTTATGTAATATTTTGAACAATAAAGATTTTAAAAAACTCTCTGGATCACATAAATGTTTTCATTTACATAAAACCATATTCTATCAATGTCTCATTTGGAAAGGATCCGTTTCAGGAGAACTCTTTTGCTAAATATCAAAGATTCATTTAGGATAACATTTTTACATTGGATTTTCTATCAAACTCAAAACTAGGCAAAGAAGGAAGAAATGCCAACTTCTATTTGTCAAACCACAACCCACATGAAATTATTGCATATCTTAGGAAGGGACCCAAGTTATGAATTCACCATTGCTACATATAGCATCCTGAATGACTTCAATACCTCCTGCCTTTGAGCAGATTAATGTTCAACAGAGGCACATGGTGTGGCAAGCAATAGGTTGTCAGCCTTTGTTTGTCCTTCAGCCCAGTAACTTTGAGCTCTTAATAAATTATACAACCATATGTGATAGCCAAGGGCCGGACCTGCAACTTTGTATACCACCTGTGCTAATGGAATTATTGTTCTGTGTGTTTGATCTGGGCCCATTATGGCACAGGTTTGTGGAATACTCATCCTTATTAATTAGATTACAGAATACATGTTCTATATTTCTAAATAGACAAGCTTTAACTATCATGGCCACTTTTGTGTAAGTCAATCTCTTTATAAAAATTTCATTAATATTTACATAGTTGTATATATTGTAAAACTCTTTAGATAAAACTCCTAGGAATTTACATATTGAATAAATAATGTGCAAGATAAAAGTATTAGTTGAAGAATAACATAATTTGGTGGCCATGGAAGGAATCTGGCTATAGTGGAGTTGCGAGTTCAACAATACTGATGGCCTAGCCAGGCATCCAAAGTATTCTTTGGCTATTTTTGTTCAAACTAGATTTCAGATCCTAGCAATTTTCTGAACTTAATTATTTTTATCTCTTCATTGATTCTTTGAGCTACTTAATATCCCTTCAATAAATCTATTTTTTGCTTAATTCATGCACAATTGGTATTGTTATTTCTCAACAAAGAACTCTGAGCAATACAAGCAAATGGAAGGATTTATCAATGTATCAGTGAGAGACTTTTATCCCTCGGAACATTTTTATTTGCAAGAATATAAAAATGTCTTGAATACTCAATGAAATTTTCAGGTTGGGAAAATTTACTAATGGTCAATATTTGCTGTAATCCTGAAAATTTTCACACAGGTTCTGATACTTCAATCTCAGAAGCCTAACTATGCCTTTATTCTGAATTCACTCATAGCACTACAAAAAGATTGAATGTTTAAAATTATAACATGTTCCAATGTATTATTCTGCACATTTTCCCTCAAAAATTACTTTTAATTTTCATAAATGTAATTTACACAAGTATGATTGGGGCAAACAATCCATTTTCTAACCAACCACCAAGTACCATTATATATCATTACCATAACACATGGCTTAAATACAATAATAATGCATGTGAATAGACTAAATGTGAATTCAGATCAATATAAATAATTATTTTCAAGGTTGCTTTATCAGAAAAGATGTTTAAAATTCTAAAATGTATTAAAATACCTATGCAGTGCTGACTGGTAGCTCAGTTTTAGTTAGAGCATCCTCCCAATATACACCTAAGTTGCAGGTTCGATCCTCATTCAGGGCATATAAAATAATCAATCAATCAATGCATTAATAAGTGAAACAACAAATTATGTTTTTTTTTCTCTGTCTAAAATAAATAAATAAATAAAATTTAAAGACCTACTCAATCAAAGTTCTACAGTTTCTGTGAGTAATATTAGCACTAACATTATATTGAAAAAAGATTGGACCATGAAGTTAAGATTTCTAGAGCATGTCTATCGCACCTCCCCCCAGCTGGCCCTGCCCCCGAATACCCCTCCACCCCAATGGGGGGTGGAGTCAGCTGGCCAATCATCTGCAGCCCCTCCCCCAAGCTGGACCATCTCTGATCATCCTCTTTACCCCAATAAGGGGTAGGGCTGGCTGGCCAACCTCCTGCAGCCCCTCACCCTGGCCAACCCTGCTCCAATTAGCCCTCCCCATACCAACTGGGGGTGAGGCTGGCTGGCCAACCTCCCTCAGTCCCATTTGCGGGTAGGGTAGACCACCACCTACAGCCCCTCTCCATGCCTGGCCCTGCCCCTAATTGGCACCCCAATTGGGGGTGGGGTCCACTGGCCAATCACCTGCAGCCCTTCTCCCAGCTGGCCCTGCCCTAATCCGGCCCTGATCCGGGCAGGTTGGCCAGCCAACTTGCTCCCATCTCCTCTTCCCAAAAGGCCCAGCCCCCATCATGCACTGGGCCTCTAGTATAAAACATAATAGTCATTATTATATTGAACGGAACTTGAAATTTCCCAGAAAGATGGAGGCTTTTGAAACTGACATGAATTAAAACAGCATTTCCTCTGTAACATAAAACAATAATCAGAAAAGAAAGCTAATAAAACAAGAAGAGATTTAATAAATAACTACACACACACACACACACACACACACACACACACACACACATATATATATATATATATATATTTGAGAGAAAACTTAACATTTAAAATGAGACCTGCTAGCATGGCTCAGTGATTGAACAGCAACCTATGAACCAGAAAGTCACAGTTCGATTCCCAGTCAGGGCACATGCCCGGGTTGTGGGCTCAATACCCAGTGTGGGTTGTGTAGAAGGCATCCAATCAATGATACTCTCTCATCATTGATATTCCTATAACCCTCTCACTCTATTTTCCTCTCTGAAATCAATAAAATTATTTTTAAACAAAATAAAATAAAAATAAAAAGCCTTTAATGAAAACACCAGTTTTAGCAAAACTGTGGGAGAAATAGAACTCTCATGTATTCCTAATAGGAGTGTGTATTGTTATAACTATCATTCATAATTGTCAGCATCTATTAAAACAAGTTTCTTCTTTGACTTGATAATTATATACCCAGGTTTGCACCCAACAGAAATGCATATGCATGTTCACTGAAAAACAAATTCCAATATGCTCAGAGAATTACTATAAGTAAAAGCTTCCAACAGAAACTACTCAAACACTTATCAGCTAAAAAACAGTAAATAAGTTGTGGTATATTCACACAATGGAATCCAGGATATCAATACAAATAAACAAACTATACATACACATGAGAATATGAATGTATTTCACAAATAAGATATTGAGCCAAAAAAATCCAAATTAAAAAAAAATCATATATATCGCAGTCATATAAAATTTAAAAATGGCAAAGTGAATCTACACTGTTAGACTGTAGAACGGTAGTTATCCTTAGGTTTTACTGATTGACTAAAAATAAGTATAAAAGGAGCTTCTAAGATAATGATAATGTTTTATTTCTTGACTTTGGTTTGAGTTACAGAAGTTTGTTTCGATTGTAAAAATTCATTATTTATGATTTTTCAAAGATTATTTGTTAAACTCATTAACCAAACAGTGTTGATTCACAAACTGGATCCAGTACATGGAGAGCATGGAAAGACCAAAGAAAGAGGCAGATCACTTTAGATTGGTAAATGGTCATTTTCATCAGCCAAGGAACTTAAATTATGAGGCTTGTCTTGGGCGTCTGCAAGGCAAGTAGATCTCTGTCTGCCCTGCCCTGAAGAATTTTAAAAGCTTACATGAAGGCCTTACCTGAGTTCAGTAATGTATACCATCCAGATGGTCTCGCACACATTACTAGTACTCCCTCAAGGCTGCTTCCTTTAAAATGGCTCTGCTGGTGGGATTGGAGGCAAATTGAACATTGCAAGGATAGCAAAGGCCGGAGCAACCTCTGACTGCCCAGATCAGCTTGGAGGTCAACCGTAGTTTTTTTTTTCCATGACCTCCTCTAACAAAGAAATATTTATTGTATCACATAATTTAGAATTTCAGATGTAATACAGGCTTTACACAATCTATTTCTCAGGTACACGAAGTGTTCCCATTTCTCAACACTTTTTCATCTGTATTTACTTATAAGGCTATGTATGGTGTGAAAAAAACTGTCAGCCATTCTAGATATTTCCTTTCATATATAAAACCAATGGAAAAATATTTCTCATTTAATAAATGTCTTTTGCCTAAACAGACTGTACTCAGCTGTGTGACCATTCTTTGACCCAATCAATGGAGCCACTAGGAATAGAAAGTACTGATGAGTATGGTTTCAGTCACACACCCTCCCTTCCCTGAAGGTTGATGTCAAGTCTCTCTCTTCCAAACTACTTAGACTGGAAAGTGGGAAAAATGATTTTCTATTTATAAAAACAAACAAAAAGAAATACAGTTTCTTACTCGAAATAGAGTGAATGGATGTGCATCAGAAGTCAAGATAACCCTCAAACAATATATAGCAGTTCAGTTTGACCTTGAGATCTAGATCAGGCACCAATATTCTAAGTGTATTAAGGGAAGGGTTTCATCTGCTCTGCAACTATCCTGAATGAGGTGCTTAAAGATTAGGAGGATCATGAATATAGCTACCCTCGGGAGCTGCATTGTTCCCAAATCCTGTTAGTTAATGTTGTGTGCTGGCAGGGATGACTATTGCCTGTGATGTCACTGTATTAAAAGAAAAAAGCAAGGAAAAGAAACAGCAAGAAAATAAAAAGAAAAGCATTTCACAAGAATTGGAACTAATCAAAATGCTAGATGAGACAATTACAGTAATAAGATCTGTCAAGAACATCACATATGATCAATTGTGAAAAAAAAACAATAAAATAGATTTTTCAATTTAAATTTTCAATATTTAAGCTTTGTAGTCTTTCACTTAAAATAGTTATGGTAGAAAGTTCAATCAATTAAACAGATCTATATGAGAAATATGAAATATGTAGGAAGAGTATAAATAATCAATATGACTAGTGAAAAATGAGTTAGTGAAGGGCATAGATAAGAGAATTTTCATGTGTATAAAAGGAGTCCTGCAATTTAAAAAAATAGGAAGTTATAGAGGAGAGGTAATATTTAAATAAATCAATAAATTTACTTTTATTTGAAGAAAGATTTGTGCCTGAAGATTGAAAAATCTCTCTAGATCTTAGGAAGGATTAATACAAAAAATTATTTACTAGATATATCCCAGTGAAAATTTTGAATTCCAACAGTAAATGTAAAATATTATCAACTTATATAAGAGCAAGTAACTTTTAAAGGAAAGAGAATCTGACACATTTATAATATTAAAACTTATCAGTCAAAGAAATATAATCTCCTGATTCCAAAGGAATTAGATTCAAGATACTATTCACCTGTCAGTGAAAAGGAATGACATTTCCAGATATAAATGGATTCTGGGTATATATCACTCATGTATTCTGAGGAAAATAATTATGAAAATACAATAACCAAATGACAATTAAATGAGAACTAGGATATTTTTTAAAAAATGAGGATTATATTGGGAAAGAGTGGTAAGTAATGACTTGCAATTTGCATAATTACTCTAAATGAAAAATGTCATTATGATTGAAGAATTGTAATAGTGCAGTGAAGTAAGGGATCATAAAAGAAATGAGATAAATTGTAAAGTAAACCCTAAAACTTGATTTCAACAAAATCCAGGACCCTGAAGCTATAAGAAATGGAAAAGAAATAAAAGCATTCTAATTGTCAATCTAGAAGAACAATATGCAACAGAAACTGTTAGTAACTACCTAGCATCCATTTTATTTTTCTTCCTAGTACTGAAATTTTAATTTTATTCATAGCAACAGTTTATCCAAATAGGACATGACATATCTTCCAAGCTTTGCACTTGGAAAAGTCTTTTCCTCCATCTAGCTCCTGGAAGCTCAGTCTCTCTCAAGCTGCTCAGCTTCCCGTCACTCTCTGCCTTGGGGATCCTGTCCATCAAGGACACTGAAGTCTTCCCAGCTACTGGCATCACCTCATCCTATTCCCAAGACCCTGTGGTCCAAGACATCAGAACTACTACTACTGAGGAAATATGACCTCTGGCAGGGCAGACAGGGCACTTACCCTTTAAGTCCTGTTCATGACACCAAGTGTTGGAGTACTTACTCTTCGATCCTGCCGACTATACCAACTGTGGGATGTACAGGTCCTCTGCCAGGAAATGGACCTCCATGGACCCCAGATATTAGACAAAGAAGACATGATAAGTCATAGGCATATTTTATATACCATGTAGCCATTGCTACCAAGGAGCCATCAGACAAAATAATTCTTCAAAGTAACGATGCAGAGCAGCCCTTGTTAATACAGTAGCAAACACAGGAGCCATAGGAGCCATACAAACATAGGAGCCAGCCTGACATCAAAGCAACTTCTCACTAGCTGGTCAGGAACACATCTTTATGCTAACTTAGACAAAAGAGGCATCTTGTCAAATAGTGACACCAATATTTGGGTTACAAAAAGGAATGTCTACAGAGTGCATACAGTAAGATTGCTGTGTCGTTCTCAGATTGGCCTTGAACATCCAACATACTTTGATTGGGATTCCCACACATACTTCAGAGGCCATTGTATTAGTTTTCTATTGCTGAAATGACAAGAACCACAAAGCTAGTGACTAAAAACAATATATACAATTTGTGCTATAAATGTTGGAGATCAGAAGTTTAAACTTAAGGTATCATTAGTGCTACATTCCGCTAGAGCAGTGGTTCTCAACCTTCCTAATGCCACGTTCCTGTAATGCAGTTCCTCATGTTGTGGTGATCCCAGTTTGTTGCAATGAAAATAATTTTATGGTTGGGGGTCACCACAACATGAGGAACTGCATTAAAGGGACGTGGCATTAGGAAGGTTGAGAACCACTGCTCTAGAGCAAGGGTGGGGAATGTCCAGCCTGCAAAATGTTTTGGTCTGGCCCTGCCAAGACATTAGTGGAGAGTTAATTAAATGTTTGACCAAATATAGCAGGCTAATTTTTAAGTTGATAATTTTATTTGACATTTTTTGAGGCCACTGGTTAGCCTACCACAAGATCAATAACTTCATTACATTGAAAAAATAGTTGCAATAGGCTTGGCTGGTGTGGCTCAATGGGTGAGCATTGGCCTATGAACCAGGAGGTCATAGTTCAATTCCTGGTGCAGTATATGCCTGGTTGGTTGGCTCAGTCCCCAGAGTGGGGCATGCAGAAAGCAGCTGTCAATGATTCTCTCTCATCATTGATGTTTCTGGCTCTCTCCCTCTTCCTCCGGCTCTCTGAAATCAAGAAAAAAACTTTAAAAAAAAGTTGCAATAAGACAATAAACATTTGACTATAAATTTTAAAGAGTCATTTCATCAATGAATGCTGAGTTTCTGATGTTATTTCTATGTTTGATAAAGCATCTCTAAGATTAACAAGAAACAGCATAAGACATTTGGATAAATCACAAATCTGTCAATAATTGTTCTTCCAGTTTACATATGTTCAGTTATTATTTAATTGGATATATTTTTGCATCATTACAATGAAATTTCAACTACCTAGTAACCTTAGGAAATGCACAAACAACTGAATTCATTCTTAGGTATTAAATAGAAAAAGAAGTTGTTTGGTATATACTATCTAACATGTTAAGTACTTAATATAGACCCACTCCTCATGAAACCAACTCTATGCTTGGCTGCCTGCTGCTGAGAAAGCCAATCTTATGAGATTGATGCTGATGTGAAGGAAAGTGGTTTATTCAAGTGCCAGCAACCTGAGGAGATCACAGACTCCCATCCTAAAAAACAACAACAAAAATATCTTAACATTTCCATCGAGCCAGTGATTCTAACAGGGTACAAGGGATGGGGAGGACACCTTGTGTCCTGAAACATGCAGAGAAACTGAAGACATGCAGGCCATCTTCTTGGTAGTTACAACATAGATATTTACTGTCAGCATTCTTGAACTGGTCCGTGTCAGTCAAATTCCTGTAGTTAGGCCATTTCAGGTTCATATGGGAACTAGAACTGCTAAGTCCTACAGGATGCTCATAAGGAAACTGTTAGTATATAACTTTCCTTCTATGAGTTTTGTTATGCTAGTGCATTTTATCGTAGTTTTTATTTTATAGTCATTTGAAATAATATAAAGCTTTCATATTTTAATTGTAGGAACCTATATTAACTCAAGTTAATATTCTTCTAGTTTTCCTTAAAGTTAACAGAGTTAGTCGTATGTTGGTTGAAATAACTTCTTGTTATAACTAACTTAATTCATGTTAGGATTCTCTTATACTCTATATTATGACCAAGTTTAGCATTATTGGTCCTGCATAAATTAAAGTATATAAAATATGTTATATGATTATGATTATACTCACATCATGAATGTTTATAAAAGTACAATTTCAAAGGACAGACCTTTGAAAAATATATTCCAACATATGCATTTGATCACTAAGAGCTATATGTTTCTACATCAATTGTTAGTTCACTGAACTTGCTATATATTAATATCTGAGGAATAAGATTTTTCAATATTTTGTACTGAATTACAAATGAACAAATAATATATTTAAAATATATAAGTAATTACTAAGCTTTACTAAAAAGCAATATATTATATGCCGATGATTTGATAGAAACTGATTTTGGCTTTCTTGACACAATGCTGATATCATGAGTTCAAAATAAATATTAACAGTTAAATAACTTCACATACAATCTATTGGTGAATTTCACCATGACCTTCTGCTTTGTCTTATTTCTTTTCTCTCCTTTTTCTTCTCTTCCTTATTCTTCCTCTTCTTCCTCACAAACTGAACAGCATCCAGCATGGCCAGTGGTGAACTTGAGGAGGGGCAGTGAAGGATTAAAGAAAACAGACAAGAGAATATAGTTGGGGCAAGGTGTATCACTGCACCTGGATGAGGACACAGTGACACAGCCTGTAAGCCAAATCTTTATTTTATAATCAGATCACACAAAGCAAAACAAGGGAGCGGTCAAGATGTTTATAATGTTCTTAAGAGTTTCAGATCTACTTCTTTCCTGTTGTTGCAATTCTCTGAACTCTATCAAGCTTTTTGTTTTGGTTTTTATATTTTATTGATTTTTTTAATATTTTATTGATATTTTTTTCTTTATTGAGAGTTAGAAACATTGATGAGAGAGAAACACTGATTAGCTCCTTTCTGCACACATCCTACCAGGGATGTGCCTGCAACCAAGGTACATGCCCTTGACCAGAATTGAACATGGGACCTTTTGGTCCACAGGCCAACACTCTACCAGTGAGCCAAACTGGTCAGGGGGCTATCAAGCTTTGTTTTGGCAGCACTTGCTGCACCTCCTGCAGTCCACATCCCTCAGCTACCTAAAACTACAAGGTCGGACTATAAGATCAAGCTTACATATAACCATAGTCTTTGGCCATAATTGTGTTGGGAGGGCTTTGCCCTCCACACCACAAGAGGACCATGCTTTCTCATCAGTCTAGGGCTTGAACCTGTTCAAATGCTTTGGCCGCTCTCCACACAAACTGGCTCCATTGTTTGGTTTTTATATTCTATACTAGTG
>JAAGEH010000286.1:25490983-25766165 GCA_011751065.1 Lasiurus cinereus | reverse complement strand
TTCATGCACATTGAAAGGAAATTAATTAGAAGAAATATTTTAATATCAATATATACCTTTCTCTAGAATGGAAATGTCAGAGATGAAAGAAAATTAGTAAAATGCATATTAAAATAATAGATAAATTTATTAATAAACAATAACAACAACAAAGACATGATGTGAAAACAACAAAAACCTGATATAAAAACATTAATAAATACAATGATTGATAAATTGATTAACCTTATTCTACTATCTCCATGTATACCACATTAAGGGTAAAACACTCTCAGAGTGCTTGACTAATTCCCTTGGGTTGAAATATTTACAACTTTAACATCACATGCTTTTCAAAATTGATAGAAAGCAACATATAACTGACAATGTTCTAAAATGGGTTCAGGTAAGAGTATTCCTATTCTGTCTAGAGCTTGTCCTTGTGATTTATTAATAGTCATTGCAAATGCTGTCATCATGGGAAACTGTCTTCTAATTAATTTAAATGGGAGGCCATTGTCAGACATGGACAAATCATTTCTTGGAATCAGAACCACCTCTCCCTCTGCAGATCCTGTTAATACTTCAGCTTCAATTATGTTAGGTCCAAATATTTTGATAATAAAGCTAGTGCCATTACAAAGACCCCATTTACTATCAAGATTTCTCAGTTGAATGATGATTACACCTACTTTCTTATAGAGTTTAAAGTATTACAAATGCCTCCTTTTTTTTCCCTGTTGACCTCACTCTGGCCTTCCCCACCCCCCAGTAGATACCCTTACCTTCCCCCCCCCCCGCATAATGTCCTGTGTCTATTGGCTATGGTTACATACATGCATACAAGTCCTTCAGTTGATCTCTTACAGCCCCGTCCCCTCAACCTCCTCTGCCTTCCCACTGTAGTATGACAGTCTGTTCATTGCTTCTTTGCCTCTGTATCTGGTTTTTGGTTGTTGTTGTTTTTTTCCTGTTTTTTTTTTTCCTCCCCTCCCTGATTCTTTTCTTTAAAAACATCTTGCCCCTGTAGGCTAGAAATAAACTTATAAGAACAAAAAATGTTTGAGTCCCAATTTCAATGTCCAATAGTTATGAGTCTTAGTTTCAATGTCAAACATTTCCTTATGTGTACACATCAGCAATGGTATGTGGATAGTGGATAAATGGTGGCAATGCAGGTCCGACCCTCTCTGGTTTGGTGCTAGGCATCCTATAGCGACACACAGCTGCTGACTGTCAATTTCAATTTATGACACAGTATTCCTGAAGGAATAATTCTGTTCAGAAATTTGATGGGATCTTCATATGTATTACACATTCACAAGTCAATATTTAGTTTTAAATTGCCAGTGTGGTCATATGTACCAGTTGGTTGGTCGGTCGGTCGAAAGGACATATGGTTGGTCACTTAACCTTTTATATATATAAATATGTAACTC
Organism: Lasiurus cinereus; assembly: GCA_011751065.1. Taxonomy (NCBI): domain Eukaryota; kingdom Metazoa; phylum Chordata; class Mammalia; order Chiroptera; family Vespertilionidae; genus Lasiurus; species Lasiurus cinereus. The sequence continues at coordinate 25,764,747 of JAAGEH010000286.1, read as the reverse complement.
CAATTTCACTATTCAATAGGAAGGTATAATGTAATTAATTGTTTACACCGGTTTCTAAAGTTTAACATGTTCATCTAGGCAATGATTCAAATTTCAGAAGAAAAATTAATACAAGAATACATTACATATCTGAAATCTCCACTTAGAAAGCAGAACTTACTTATCAACCTTTCTTGCTTCCATCTACAGTATAGAAGGGTTTGATTTCAAAGAGGAGACAATATGTAGAAGCTATTCTGCTCAAGGAGAGGGTGGGAGAAATATAGATTTAGTCTAAAGTGGCTGTAGTCCCAGCGCCAAGTTCTTTTGTTCAGTGTCATCAGAATATTGTTCTTTTTCTTCTGTGTTCTTAGCTGTACTGAACTAATACCTGTCAGCAGTTTGTCAATGAAATGTGTGCAATTTTCAATCTGAAAAGCTTTAAATGCTACTGGAGATACTGTATACTGAATTGCAAAGATACTGCAATAAATTCATTTTGTCTTCAAGCCATTTAGAAATGGTTTTATATTGTTCAGAATTGCTATTTTCAAGGGAGAATTGTGACTGGCCCCAGCAATTAATAACAAAAATTCAAGTATAATAATTGTAGGCAATGTATCTGTAGCTTCATTTCATCAACAATTTAAAAATTAAATATAGCCGAGACAGGTTTGGCTCAGTGGATAGAGCGTCAGCCTGTGGACTGAAAGGTCCCAGGTTCGATTCCGGTTGGGGGCATGTACCTTGCTTGCGGGCACATTTCCAGTATGGGGTGTGCAGGAGGCGGCTGATCGATGTCTCTCTCTCATCGATGTTTCTGACTTTCTATCCCTCTCCCTTCCTCTCTGTGAAAAATCAATAAAATATATTTTAAAAAAATAAAAATTAAATATAAGCTGATACCAATCATGCCAAACTGACACTTGATTTACTGAAAATATGAATAATAAAAACATAAGCAACATATAAGTAGACTGTTAATACCAAAAATTTTGTAATTTGTCATTACCAAAAAGTTAATGACAATGCAATCCAGAGACTATATCTTATAGATATAAAATCAGTGGTACTTAGGATATATGTGTATAAAAGTATATGATAGCATTTTTCATAGTAATAAAAATTTAAAAGTAAATGTCTTTCAGTAAGAGAATGGCTAATGGTGCACTTCGGACATGTAATATTATGAAACCATTAAAAAGAATAACATCGCAGTTGAACTAAATGATTATAGCAGTTGTTGCTGAGTTAAAATAGAGATATACAGGTTAAAGTATATGATATAACTAGAAATTCGTGCACTGGGGATGGGTGCCTCAGCCCAGCCTGCACCATCTCACAGTCCAGGACCCCTTGGGGGATGTAGCAGTGAGCCAAGTGGCAAGTGGCCAACTAGGAGCCCAAACTGGGGTCATGTGCCATGCCTTTCCCGCTCATCCTGGCCTGCTGCGCCTGCTACCACCACTTAGTAGTGCTGCTGCAGAGTCAGGAGAGGCTCCCCCCGCCACAGCTATGCTTGCCAGCTGTGTCTGGCTTCTGGCTGAGCGGATCTCCCCCTGTAGGAGCACACTGACTACCAGGGGGCAGTTCCTGTGTTGAGCGTCTGCCCCCTGGTGGTCAGTACACATCATAGCGACCAGTCGTTCTGGTCATTCCACTGTAAAGGGTACTTAGGCTATTTTATATATATATATATATATATATCTTAGTGTGTGTTTTTTAATCAAAACATGGAAAATCATATTCCATGTATATGTATACTGTTCATATATGCATACACATAAATATATTTGCATAAGGTTACCTCAGTCAAAAAAAGAAAACGAAAGAGCAAACACTGCGTTCTTATCTTAGGTTAGAGGGTTAGAGCTTGGTCAAGAGAGAGGATGGGATTAGTTGGTGGGTAGGGTTTGCTTGAAGTAAGTGAAGGAGGCCAGGGGAGATAAAGTTTTAGAGATACAGATAACACAAAAATGAAAGATAATATAAAATAGCATGCATGCTGCAATTCACTTAATGTAATTTGCATGCATTAAGATATAAATTGTGCCGAAACTGGTTTGGCTTAGTGGATAGAGTGTTGGCCTGTGGACTGAAAGATCCTAGGTACGATTCTGATCAGGGGCACATATTTTGGTTGCGAGCACAGCCAGTAGGGGGTGTGCAGAGACAGCTGATCAATGTCTCCCTCTCACTGATGTTTCTAACTCTATCTCTCTCCCTTTCTCTCTGTAAAAAATCAATAAAATATATTTTTAAAAAAATATATTAGATTGAAAACAAAAGTTATAGTTTCTTCACAGCATAAATATAGGGATGTAAATATCATGAGAAACTCTTTAAAGTAGAGAGTATGTGCCTCTTTGTACTGAGACATGGTAGTGGAGAGTAACCAGAAAATTATTGTTTGTTTTTGCTGTTGCATTAATTGTTAGACTTTAGTGCCATTTAACATTTTAAACTATATACCTATTACTTTGTTAAAATTAAAACAAAATAAAGTTTAAAAAGAAAATAAAATTGTATCCAGGTGGATCCTGATCCTTTTTTTCTCCTGTCAAAAAATTACTCTATTTCACTTTTACACTTGAATGACAGTTTGGCTTGGTCCAGAATTCAAGGTAGCATATTATTTTTCTACAGATTTCTAGATATGCAGCTCCCTTGTCTTCCTGAATAAGGTGTTGCTGATACAAAATGCGATGTCATTCTGTTATTTATTCTTTTGTACATGATATATCGACCCTCCACTCCTGTAGCTTATAGGACTTTCCTTGGTCCTAGATGTCCTGAAATTTTACTCCAGTGTGTCCATGTATAGGGAGTAGAGACATCATATACTTCATTATCACCATTGGCCCATGCAAGGCTACTTTCTAATGTGTTTTTTTAATACACTTATTCTTTTTGTCTCCATTCTCCATTCCTGCCTCCCCCACCCCCCATCTCTTTATTTTAATGTCCTTTCTCTATTTAACTGGCTACTCAAAAAATGTAAAATGAAAAAAATATTGAAAAAATTAGACACACAATAGTAAGGTTATTTTAACTTTTTGCTTTTTAACTATATTGAAAAGATAAAACACACACACACATACAAAACGTTGTTTTTGAAGAAAAATACAAATAAACCCAACTTTTTTTGCATTTTAAAATATATTTTTAACCAAGAAAACTTCTTTTTATCACTTAATTTTATTTTCAATAACATATGCTTTGCCATTCAATTATCTCTCATATAATGCTATGTTCTTCCTTAATGCTTTTCTGAATCTTCCAAATACACAATCACCTTTCCTATAAACTACCATAGAAAATTATTACATATATACTTGAAATTCAAAATATTGTTTTGTACAGCAATTTAGTCTTTATTCTTTCACTAAATATATTCTTTGTCCTGTAGATTCACTCTGCAACCTTGTCTATCCCAAGCTCTGCTCAGAAGCTGTTGCTTCAATGAGCTGCAAAATAGAGAGCCTTGAAGAGTTTATTTTGACAACATAGTGTTTTCAAAATGACAAAATATAGCAAAGCTCCCTAAAAAAAATTTAGACTTTCTTTTAAACAAAAGGTCTTATACAATACAAATTACTGAAAGATTGTTTCTTAATACATAACTTTTAATGACTTAAAATTAAGTGCAAAATATAGTATTCTTAATAGTAAACAAAGTATCAATTATTGTGAAGTAGTCTTTAGAAGTGAGATGAATCAATACAAAAGAATCATTTTTGTTCTTCATAAAATGTTGAAATTCTAAATCTAAAAATCATTACCTGTAATGTTTACTTTAATACACTTTACTCTTGGAAATCTCACTGATGATTCTGAAAGACTCTTCTGATAATACAAGTCCCTCTAGTGTCATCTGATGTGAAATTTGTAATATAAATAATGTTACAATGTTTTAGTGTTTAGAGATATATTAGGACATTAAATACTTAAAAATAAAATTGGTATTTAGAAATTACAGTATCATCAGTCACCTATTTGTTGCAATATGTGTTCATTTTCTAATATATAATATATATTTATTGTTTGTGTTGAATTATTTTTAAAGTTGAAAAATAAATAGATCACATTTTCCAACTCAAAAGGAATAGTTTGATATGAAACAAGGGAATATAATTCTTGCCAGCTAAACAGTGCTAGATGTTTTATGCATTAGTTCATTTGATTTGACAAATAAATGTAATTTATACTTTAAGAAAAATAAAATAAATTTTAGAAAGTTGTAACATGCATATAATTAGTAATAAAGCAAGAAATTCAAACACAAGTTTATCTAAGGCATTTTTTTCTACACACTTCTACTTAAAATAAAGCTGTTTAAAATGAAGAGGAAGACTGACACATAACCAGAAAAATTTGACAGCTCATTCTAAACTGACAAGTAGAAGGGCAATACTAAACTATAAGAAGGTGAATAGGTCAAAAAGAGGTTTTTATCTACAATTCTGATGTAATTAAATTGACTCTCACTATCTCCAACATTTTTATTTTTTAATGGATAATGTCTTAGTGAAAGGTAAATTGACAAGTATCTTGCTTCATTTTAAAATAAAGTTTTAAATTTGACCATATGGCTTATTGTATTTATGATGTTTATCTACCTTCTGATTTCTGTTGAAATTATGTAAAAGATACTTTAAAAGTAGGCAATATCAGTCCATGTCAAGATAGAAAATAAGATTTATAAAGTTTATATTATGGAATATTTCTTACCATAATTTGTATTTTTACTCTAAAAAGCCATCACAAAGAAACATCTTATATATTGAAAGTATAATATGCAAATTGACCAAGCAGCAAAACAAATGGTTGCTATGATATGCACTGACCACCAGGGGGAAGATGCTCAATGCAAGATTTGCCCCCTAGTGGTCATTGTACTCCCACAGGAAGTGGGGCTCATGGCTGGCTGGCTAGCAGAGCAACAGTGGCAATAAGGAGCAAGGGGTCTCAGACTGTGAGAGTTTCTGGGGGATTGGGCCTGAGCCAGCAGTCAGACATCCCCCATAGGGTCCCAGACTATGAGAGGGCACAGGCCAAGTTGAGGGACCCCTTTCCCCCTCCCAGTGCACAAATCTTGTGCACTGGGCCTCTGGTAGTTGTATAAGAGGTTGGGAAAATCCATTTTTGGATTCTTCTACCCCCATTTTTTGAAAACAACAACAAAAACACAAAAAAAATCTACAGATGATTAAAATGTTGGTAATTGTATTTTATTTCTATTTTTTAAAATATATTTTTATTGATTTCAGAGAGGAAAGAAGAGGGAGAAGAGATAGAAACACCCATGATGAGAGAGAATCATGGATCAGCTGCCTCCTGTAAGTCCTTCACTAGGGATCAGGCCCCCAACCTGGGCATGTGCCCTTGACTGGAATCAAACCTGGACCTTTCAGTTCGCAGGCCAATGCTCTATCCACCGAGCCAAACCAGCTAGGGCTATTTCTATTTTAATTAAGGTAAAATCTCTGAAGTATAATGATGCTATTATTTTAATATTAATGTTTATAGATCTGTTTAATATTTTAATATCATGTGCTTATTAAAGTAAATCTAATATTTTCCCATTGCCAACTGTTACCAGCATGCCTCAAATCTGACACTTCTTTCAGGAAATAAAAAAAAAATTTAACTCTATTATTTCTCCATATTATTACCTAATTAAATTTACCCTTGCAATGCTAGTTCTTTCTGTGGTCTGGGGATGAATAAAAAAGAAAGCTGCTATTCACATTCTCATTTGACTGGAACAGGTCTGATGTAGATTATCTTTGGATGTGTCAGATGTATAAACTTTACCTTTCCTCTTGAGGGCATTTTCATGGGCATGGTGAATGTAGGGCATAGAGATGCTATATTGTTTGGGATCTTCCTCCTGATCTGTCCTTGATGTGGTATGTATCTTTTCTAGCTGTTTGCAGATAATTCCCACCTTCTCCTCTGGACTTTAAGCATCACAGCTCCAATATTTATCAGCAATCATCTCCCAAACCGTCCAGATGGCCATTTTAGACATGGTATAAGACAAAATCAGGTTGTTTCTTTCACCTTTTGCCATAAAAATAATGAAATGTTTTCATTTGCAGCCACATGGGTATACCAAGACAGAATTATCTTAAGTGAAATAAGAGGGACAGATATTTCATGTTCATGGATCAGAAGACTTAATATGTTAAAACTGCAATACTCCCTACTCCACTGACACATCTACACAGATCAAGATAACAGAAAATCAATAAAGAAATATTGGCCTTAAAGGAAATGCTAGACCAAATAAAAATAATTGACATTTACAGAACTTTTCATCCCAGAACATCAGATTATATATTCTTCTCCAGAGAACATGGAACATTCTCAAGGATAGACCAGTTGTTGGATCACAAATTAGCATCAACAAATTCAAGAAGATTGAAATTATAAAGCATGTTCTTTGACCATGATGCTTGAAATTAGAAATAAACTGCAAAAAAAGAAGTAAAGGAGCCCACAAATATGTGAAGATTAAAAAACATATTATTAAAAAAATGACTGGGTCAAAGTAGAAATAAGAGATAAGATCAAAATATACATAGAGACAAATTAAAATGATAATATAACATGTCAACACTTCTGGAATGCAGCAAAAGCAGTAATAAGTAGGAAGTTTGTATCATTATAGGCCTATTTCAATAGAACAAGATAAATTCCAAATAAACAACCTAATATTGCATCTTAAAGTACAAAAGCAACATAAAGTCAGCAAAGAAAGAAAATAATAAATATTAGAGTGGAGTTGAATGAAATAGAGAACAAAAAGACTCTATAAAAAAATCAATAAAACAAAGAACTGATTCTTTGAAATGACTAATAAAATTTATATACCCCTGGATAGACTCACTAAGGAAAAAAGGGAAAAGATCCATATAGACAAAATCAGAAATGAGAGAGGAGAAGCCACCACAGACATCATATATATATATATATATATATATATATATATATATACACACACACACACATAAAATATCATACTAGAATATTATAAAAGACTACATGTTATCAAATTCAATAACCTAGAATAAATTGATACGTTTCTAGAATTATATAACTTTCCTAAATTAAATCACAAACTGGAAAATCTAAAAAGACCTATCAGTAGTGGGAAAATTGAAACAACTATCAAAAACCTCCCCCCCAAAAATTTCAGGACCAGGTGGCTTCATGAGTGAATTCTACCAAATATTGAATGAAGATTAAAAACCTCTCCTTCTAAAACTCTTCCAACATGTGAAGAAGAGGCAATACTTCCTAACATTCTGTGAGGCCAATATAACCCTGAACCAAACCTGACAAAGATAACACACAAAAAAGAAAACTACAGATCAATATTTCTATCATACTACAGTGGGAAGGCATGTGAAAAAAATCCTAAATAAAATACTAGCAAATCAAGTACAAAAGCACATCCAAAAAATAATACATTATGACCAAGTGGGGATTATTCCATGAGACAAGGATGGTTCAACATAGCCAAATCAATCAATGTAATACACCATATTAACAAAAGAAAGGATAAAAATCATATGACCTTATCAATAGATGCATAAAAAGTATTTGATAAGATACAACATCCATTTATGATGAAAATAATCAGGAATATAGGAATAGAAAGAAAGTACCTCAAAATCATAAAGGCCATATGTGATAAATCCTCAGTTAATATCATATCCAGTGTTGAATAACTGAAAGCTTTTCTTCTAAGATCAGGAATAAGACAAGATGTCCCCTCTTATCACTCTTACTTAACATAGTGGTGGCAGTCCTAGCTAGAGCAATGAGGCAAGAGAAATATATAGAAGGCATCCAAATAGGAAAGGAAAACATCAAATTGTCACTTTTTGCAGATGACATGATTATATTATAAAAAGCCAGTGGCTGGAATGCCAGAATGACGAAACAACTAGTCACCAGTAGATGCATTGATGGGTCCCCTGGCTGTGGTGAGAGGGATTCTGGGTCCTGTGGTGTAGCAGGACTCTGGGTCTCACAGGATTTCGCATGCTGAGCCTCTAGTGTACGTAGAAAACCCTAAACTTGACAAAGAACCATTAAAAATAATCAACAAATATAACCAACGTGCAGTTTACAAAATTGAAGAGCAAAAATCCATTGGCTTCCTGTATACTAACAACAAAACTTCAGAAAAAAAGAAATGAAAAAAACAAGTCCTTTTGCAATTGTGACAAAAATAATAAAATACCTAGGAATAAACTTAGCAAAGAACATGCAAAACCTGTATAATGACAATTACAAAGCATTATTATTAGAGATTGAAAAAGACACAATGAAATGGAAAAAAAAAAACATGTTCATGAATTGGAAAAATCAACATAATTAAAATTGCCATATTACTCAAAGCAATATACAAATTTAATGCAATCCTCATCAGAATCCTAGAGTCATTTTTAAAAAAAGTAGAACTAGAAACCATCAGATTTGTATGGACCCACAAAAGATCATGAATAGCAAAAGCAATTCTGAGAAAAAAGAACTAAACTGGAGCTATCATACTACAGTGGTAAGGAAGGGGAGGTTGGAGGAGAGGGGCCTGTAGGAGATCAACCGAAGGACTTGTATGAATGTGTATATGGGCATGGCCAGTGGATGCAGGGTAGTGGGAGGGGGGAAGGGCGGATGGGGACATGTGCTGGGGGTGGGGAGGGCAATAGGGAAAAAATTAATTAATTAATTAATTTAAAAAATAAGAATAAATATAATAAAAAATAAATAAATAAATTATACTACAGAGTTATGGTAATCAAAACGACCTAACCATAACGTTCAGACAAGAAAAAATAAAAGGCCTCCAAGTTGGAAAGGAGGAAGTGAAACTGTTCATTATTCACAGATGCCATGATATTGTATGTAGAAACCCCTCAAGACTCTATAAAAAACTACTAGGTTTAATAAATAAATTTAGCAACATAGCAGGGTACAAAATTAACACCCAGAAACTGATGGCATTTTTATACACAAATAATGAACTCACAGAAAGAGGAACTAAAAAAAAACCTCATTTACCATTGCAACAAAAAAAATTAAGATACTTATAAACAAATTTAACCAAGGAGGTAAAAGATCTGTACTCAAAAATCTACAGGATGTTTAAAAAAGAAATAGAGGAAGATATTAACAAGTGGAAGAATGTACCATGTGCATTTAATAGTAGAATCAATATTATTAAAATGTCCATACTACCTAAAGCAAGCTATAGATATAATACAATCCCTATTAAAATACCAACTACAGATCTAGAACAAACACTCAAAAAAATTTATATGGAACAAGAAAAGACCCTGAATGCTGCAAAATCTTGAGAAAGAAGGACAAAGTTTGATATCTAGTATTTTACACTACAAACCCACTGTATTCAAAACATCCTGGTACCAGCACAAGAACAGACATATAGATCAATGGAATAGAATAGAGAGCCCCTAAACTGACCCAAGCCACTATGCTAAATTAATATTTAACAAAGGAGGCAAGAGCATGCAATGGAGTAAGGATAGTCTCTTCAATAAATGGTGTTGGGAAAATTGGACAGGTAAATGCAAATATATGAAATTTATACCACTAACTTACACCATTCCCGAGAATAAACTTAAAATGCATAAAAGACTTAAATTTAAAACATAAAACCCATAAAAATCTTAGAAGAAACTATAGGCAGTAAAATCTCAGACATCTCTCATAGTAATATGTTTACCTATACATTTCTGAGGACAAAGGAAATAAAGGAGAAGATAAACAAATGGGAGTACATCAAAATAAAAAAGCTCCTTTACAGCCAAAAAAACTACATCAACAAATGGACAACAGAGTCCACTGCGTGGAGAATATATTTGCCAATTATATATCCAATAATGGATAAATTTCCATATGTTCAGAGAACTTATACAACTAACAAAAGGAAGACAAACAATTCAATTAAAAAATAGACAAAGAACCTAAATAGACATTTTTCCAATGTGGACATACAGAAGGCCAAGAGACATATGAAAACATGCTCAAAGTCATTAATCATCCAAGAGATGCAAATCAAAACAAAAATGAGGTATGATTGCACACCTGTCAGAATGGCTATCATCAACAAATCAATAAACAACAAGTGTTGGCAAAGTTGTGGAGAAAAGGAAACCCTGTACACTGCTGGTGGGAATATATAGATTGATGCAGCCACTGTGGAAAACAATATAGAGCTTCCTAAAAAATTAAAGATGGAACGCCCACTTTACCCAGTGACCTCATTTATAGGAATATATCCTAAGAAACTAGAAACAGCAATCAGAAAGAATATATGTACCTCTATCATTATAGCAGCTCAATTTACAATAGCTAACATTTGGAAACAGCCCAAGTGCCCATCAACAGATGAGTGGATAAAAAAAAACCTGTTATATATTTATATAATGGAATACTACACAGCTGTAAAAAAGAAAAAACTCTTACCTTTTGAAACAGCATGGATGGACCTGGAGAGTATTATGCTAAGCAAAATAAGCCAGTCTGAGAAAGATAAGTATCACATGATCTCACTTATGTGGAATCTAATGAACAAAATAGACCTGGAAATAGAAACATGGAACACATTGTCAAACCTCAGAGGGAATGCAGGGGAGGGTGGATTTTTTGGAAGAGATCAACCAAAGAACTTGTATTCATATATACATAACACATGGAAACTGACAATAGAGTGATGAAGGCCTGGGATGGGGTGGGGGCAGGCTAGAAAAGGTCAATGGCGGACAGGGGGATATATGCAATACTTTCAACAATAGAGATTTTATTTAACAGAAAAAGGTCAACACAAATAAACAAATAAAAACAACAACAACATGGAAAATATACACTAAGAGCAATGGAACAGATTAGAGAGCCCAGCTATAAAACCACATGTATGTGGACAGATAATTTGGGGGAAAGGAGCCATAAACACACAGTGGAATAAAGACAATCTCTTCAATAAATTGTGCTGGGAAAGCTGGAAAGCCACATGCAAACAAATGAAACTAGATTACGGTTTGTCCCTATGTTCAAAAATTAATGCAAAATGAATTAAAGACCTAAATATAAAACCTAAAACAATAAGTTACATAGAAGATAATATAGGTAACAAACTTATGGACCTTGGTGGCAGAGAACATTTTATGAAGTTGCCCCCAAAGGCAAGGAAAATAAAGGCAAAAATAAATGAACGGGGCTATGTCAAACTCAAAAGCTTCTGCCTAGCAAAAGAAATTGCCTACAAAACAAAGTGGCAGCAAACCGGATGGGAGATGATAATTGCAAACAGTAAGCCTCCAAAAAAGACTTAATTTCTAAAATATATAGAGAACTCAAAACTCAACACCAAACAAATAAGCTAACCAATCAAAAAATGGGCAGAGGATCTGAAAATACCCAAGAAGACATATGAACAGCCAGTAGGTGTACTGGCAATTAGGGAAATGCAAACCAAAACCAGAATGAGATACCACATCACAGTTGTTAAAGTGGCCATCACAACAAGAGAAACAATAACAAGTGTTGGAGAGCTTATGGAAAAAAGCAACCCTCATTCACTGCTAGTGAGAATGTAGACTGGTACAATCATGGAAAGCAGTATGACAATTCCTCAAAAAATGAAGAATAGAGCTATCATATAACCCAGCAATCACTCTTCTGGGTATATACCTGAAAAACTGGAAAGCATATAGTCTCAAAGATTCTCATATATTCCACCAAGACACAGAAACAACCAAAGTGTCCTGCGATAGAGGACTGGATAAAGAAGATGTGGTACATATACACAATGGAATACTACCCATGCATAAGAAAGGATGAAATAGCATCACTTTTTAACAACATTGATGGACCTTGAGAACATTATGCTATGTGAAATAAGTCAGTCACAAAAAGCTAAGAAATGTATGACTTCACTCATATGTAGAATATAAAACTAAAAATCATGAATACAAAGCAGTGTGGTGATTGCCAGAGGGAAGGGGCTAGAGAAAGAATGGAATCCTAATATAAGGTGACAGGAGATTTGACTTTGGGTGGTGAGCAGTGTAATATACAGATCTTATAACATAGAAACCAATATCTAAAACCTATATATTCATGTTAATTAATATCATCCTAATCAATTTAATTAATAAATATTTTTAAACTGCAATTATTCCCCAAATATGGCAATACTCAAATTACTGAAAGAAGGAATAAGATGATATCAATACAGAAATAAAGAGATTATATATATATATGGCTAATATGCAAATTATCCCTTCAGTAATTTGACCAGGAGACCAGGAGTTCAATTGCTCACTATGATGTGTGTTGATCACCAGGGGGCAGCACAGAATGAAGGAAGGCCTTGGCCAATAGCCAGCAGTTGAGTAAGGAAGGCCCCAGCCAGCAGCTGGCAGTTGGGGGAGGAGGACCTTAGCTGGTAGCCAGAAGCCCTCAATTGGCCCTGATCACTGGACACACATAGGAACCCTTCTCATGCATGAATTTCATGCACCAGGCTTCTAGTGTAATAAAATAAATTATGGTATGCTGACTAATTAGATAACAGATGAAACAGGCATGTTCCTAAAACTCCCAAATTGTAGAAACTGACTCAAGAAGAAATACACTATCTGAATAGACCTATACAAGTAAATAGATTGAATGAGCAAATTAAAGACTTCCCAGAAGACTAACCCAGGCACTCTGGCTCTACTGGTGTATTCTACTAAACATTTAAAAAATAATTGATAACAGTCTTTCACAAACTTAAAAGAAAACAGAAGAGGTGCCAGAAACCAAACATTGTCTCACTAATAGAAAGATGTGAACAGGAGACCAGAAGGCTGGTCAACCTCAATTGCTCTGAAAGGTCCGAGCTAATCACTCACTGTTTAGTTGAAACATTTTTAGCTGAAGCAGCCTCTACCTATTTGTTTCATGTTAATTTCTGTTCTTATAATTTCCTGCCTAAAGGCTGTGAGTGTGTCCCAAAGTCTTAATAAAAGGAAGAAAAAGGCCAGAGCAAGAGGTAGTCCTTTCCACTAGAGGAAGGCTCCCGCCTGGTCCCCAATATCGCCAAATTAATGCTTTTCTAGTCTCTCTTTTCATTTGCATGCGGCCTCCTCTAGAACCCGAACCTTGAACAGGAACCTTGAACCACGTGGGACGTGGAAAGGGGCTCCCACAGAAGAGGGAACATTTCCCAACTCATACTATGAGGCCAGTATTTCCTTGATTCCTAAATCAGGCAAAGACATAATATGAAAACTATAAGCCAATATCTCTTATAACTGTAGATTCAGAACTCCTCAACAACATATTTGCAAATATCACCAAAATGGAAGAAGGATTATATACCATGACTAATGGTGTATAATCCTGCAGGTATCAGAGTGAACCGGCTCTCTGACATCCCCGAAGGGGTCCTGGATTGCAAAAAGTTCCACGTCAGGCCGAGGGATACTACTGGCAATGAATTGGTGCACCAGGCCTCTAGTTTTACGATAAAAACATTCAGCAAATTAGGAACACAAAGAATCCATAGCTACATCCATAGGTTCCAACATGGGGATTCAGGCCAGAAAATGAAATAAAAAGCATACATATTTGAAAGATAATAGTAAATTACCTCTATTTGCAAATGACATCAATATATATGAGTATATCCACATATCCACACACACACTATGGACTCCAACACAAAACTGTTAGAATTAATACACAAGTTCAGTAAGATTGCAGGTAACAATATAAATCTAAACAAGTCAATTGTATTTCTATACTAGCAATGATAATCCTAAAATACAATTAAGAAAAACATTTTATGTGCAATAATATCAAAATAACATATGTAGGAATACATTTAACAAAGCAAAAACTTATACTCTAAACACTACAAAATGTTGCTGGAATTAAAGAGACTTAATTATATGGAAAGATATCTTGTGTTCATCTGTCAGAGGTTTTAATATTTCAAAACTGCAATACTCCCAAAAAGTTGGCAATACTCCCCTAGTTGATTACATATTAATTATGGAAATTCACATTATTCATGGAAATTCTTTTTTAAAATAGAGTTTCTTTCTAGATATTAAGCTTTTTAAAAAATATGTGTTATTGATTTTTTTACAGAGAAGAAGGGAGGATAGATAGTTTGAAATATCGATGAGAGAGATCATCCCCTACTGGGGATGTGCCTACAACCAAAATACATGCCTTTGACTGGAATCAAATCTGGAATCCTTCAGTCTACAGGCCAATAATCTATCCACTGAACCAAACCAGTTAGGGCATCATGGAAATTCTTATCAGAATTCTAGCTGGTGTTTTTTTTGTTTGTTTGTTTGTTTTGCAGAAAGTGGAAAGCTAATCCTAAAATTTAAGGGAACATGCCACTGAAACAGAATAGACAAAACAAATCTTGAAAAAATAAAGTTGGAAGACTTACTTTGAAATTTCAAAACTTAAAACTACAGTATTTAAAACAATGTTGTACTGGCATAAGGATAGAGATATAGAATATTGAGAGTCTACAAATAAATATTCATGGCAGAGTCAACTGAGTATAGTCAATGAGGAAAAGAATGTATCTTCTACAAATGGCACTAGAAAACTGTATATCCATATTCAAAAGAATAAAGTAGGAGTCCTTAGGCATACCATATATAAAATTTAATTCAAAATGGATCATAGACCTAACTGTAACAGTTACCACTATAAAACTCTTATAAGAAAACATAGAAGTAAATATTCATTAACTTGAATTAGGCAAAGCCTAATATTAAAATTAAAAAGGAAACATTTAAAGTTATCAAAATTTAAAACTTTTTTCATTTCAAAGCATAATATCAAGATGGTAATAAGGAAACCACCCAAATAGAAGACAATTTTTGAAAATTATACCTGAGAAGAGATATGTACCCTGGATATATAAAGAAATCTTACAGTAAATTAAAAATGAATAACCTAATTTTAACATGGGTAAAGCATCTTTGTCCAAAGACAATATACTAATGACTAATAAGCATACAAAAAAAGATGTTCAACATCATGAGCTATGGAGAAAATGAAAATCAAAACCAGAATGAACTCTCTCTTCACAGCCACTGAGATGGCTGTAATATATAAGATAGATAATAGCAAGTGTTGACAAGGATGTGAAGAAATTGGGACCCTCAAACTGCAACCACTTTGGAAGTAAAATGGGGCCACCACATTGGAAAACAAATTGGCAATTCCTCAAAAGGTTAAACATAGAGTTATCATATGAACCAGCAATTCTACTCCTAGATATATAGCCAAGAGAAATTAAAACATACTTTCTCACAAGCATGCACACATGTTCTTAGTAGCATTATTTCTAATATTCTAAAAGTTCAGACTACTGTCCACCAACTGATGAATAAATACATAATATGTGGTAAGTCTGCACAATAGATTATTTGTTAACAAAGTGAAGTATTCATATATGTATGGATAAACCTTGAAAACATTATGCTAAGTAAAAGAAAGCAGTCACAGAACACTATATTTTGTATAATTCCATCTACTGTATATGAAATGTCCAGAATAGGCAAATCTTTAGAGACAAAAACAGTATTAGTTCCCAAGGGCTTAAAGAATGGATGGGGAGAAAATGGGAAGTAACTTCCAATGGGTATGGAGTTTAATTTGGGGGTGATAAAATATTTTAAAATTGTTTGTGCTGATAGTTGCAGAACTCAGAGTATATACTATAATCTATTGAATTGTACAATTTAAATGGTTGAGTTGTATTGTGTGCTAATTATATTTTAATAAAACTAAGAAAATAAATAAAACAAAAAATTACTTGAGCAGTGGGAGAAAAAAAGGTAAAATTGTTTGAGGTTACATTCCATGAGGTGAGCTTATTTAGTATACTTTTATATTTATAATGTCTTTAATTAACAGACATATAAACCAATGGAATAGAATAGAGAATCCAGACATTGACCCAAACCAAAGGAGGCATGAACATACAATGAACATAGGGGTGCATATATCTATTCTGATTGGTGTTTCTGAGTTCTTGGGATATATTACTAGAAGTGGTATTACTTGGTCAAATGGAAGTTCCATTTTTAATTTTTTGAGGAAAAAACCATACTGTTTTCCACATTGGCTGCACTAGTCTGCATTCCCACAAGTGGTGTATGAGGATTCCTTTTTCTTCACGTCCTTGACAGAACTTGTCATTTGTTGATTTGTCATAATGATAGCCATTCTAACAAGTGTTCGATGGCTTCTCATTGTCATTTTGATTTACATCTCTCAGATGATTAGTGACTGTGAGCATTTTTTCATATGTTTCTTGGCCTTATGTATGTTCACTTTGGAAAAGTGTCTATTTTAATCCTTTTCCCATTTTTAATTAGATTATTTATCTTCCTTTATTTAAGTTGTATGATTTCCCTATAAATTTTAGAGATTAAACATATATGAGATGTTAAATTGGCAAATGTGTTCTCCCATGCAGTAGGCCTTCTTGATATATTTTAAATATTGTAACTAAAGAGCAATATAGTCCAATTTTTTAAATGAGATTCTGAAAAAAAATTCTACAGCCTAATATTTTCTTTAAAACAGTGCTGAGGAACTAGATTTATTGAGTTTAAAAGAGCACAACTCTCCATAGATCATAAATAGATGGACAGATAGATAGTTAATAGATAGCTATATATTGTCTTTATTAAAGTTAAAGGAAAAAATTAAATACATATAATTTTAAATTTTGACCCCAACCAATGCAAACACACACACACACACACACACACACACACACACACTCATATGCATATATATATTGAGCAACTTAAATATATTTTCAATATGGATGACCTTAAGAATTGTACCATTTAACTAATCCTATCTAATAAGAGAGTGATATGCAAATTATCACTCCCCTACACCCACAAGCCACACCCACCAGCAGATCAGGAGTGAGTATGCAAATTAACCCAACCAAGGAGGGAGCAGGAAAGAGGCTTGGGTTTCCCCAGGAATGAAGGAAGCCAAGCTTTCTGCACATGCTGGCCAGCCTAGGCCTCCACTCCAGGCCACAATGTTTCAATTACAGAAGATAAATACTCAACAAAAATGGCGACAGCCACAGAGCTGGAGAGAACAGCAAGTTAGGGGTGCCCCCAGCAATGGAGGAAGCCAAGCTTTCTGAACACCCTGGCCTGTCTTGGCCTCTGCTTAAGGTTAAAAAATTTCAATTATAGAACATACATAAATCCCAACAGAAATGGCTGCCACCACGGAGTGAGCAGGAGGCTTGTCTCCACTCCAGGCTACAAAGTTTCAATTTAGAAGATAAATAAGTCCCAGATATCAGGGCCTCCACTTGGGTCACCAGGGGAGGAGGTGGGGGATGGCTGGCCTGCCCTTCACCCAGGCTGCCCCATGCCTCAAGGGAACCCACACCCTGATCTGGGACACCCTTCAGGGCAAACCAGCTGGCCCCACCCAGGCACCAGGACTCTATCCTATCTAATAAAAGAGTAATATGCAGATTGAGCATCATTTCAACACATAAGATGGCTGTGCCCACGTGGTCAAAGATCCTGTCCCCATGTGGACACAATATGGCCACCACAATATGGCCAACAGGGGAGGGCAGTTGGGCGGAACCAGTCCTGCAAGGGAGGGCAGTTGTGGTGATCAAGCAGTTGGGGTTGATCAAGCCTGCAGGGGAGGTCACTTAGGGGTGACCAGGCCAGCAGAGGAGGGAAGTTGGGGGTGACTGAGCGTGCAGGGAAAGGCAATTGGGGGAGGACCCAAGTCAGCAGGGGAGGGCAGTCAGGTGTGAGCAGGCCTGCAGGGGAGGCCAGTTAGGGGTCACCAGGCTTGAAGGGGAGTGCAGTTAGGGGAAACAGGCTGGCAGAGGAGCAGGTAGGCATCAATCAGGCTGGCAGGGGAATGGTTAGGGGATGATCAGGCTGGCAGGCAGAAGCAGTTAGGGGCAATCAGGCAGGCAGGCAAGTGAGCAGTTAGAAGCCAGCAGTCCTGGATTGTGAGAGGAATGTCCTACTGCCCAGGATCAGGCCTAAACAGGCAGTTAGAGTGGTCTCAAATGGAGAGGGTGCAGGTTGGGCTGAGGGACACCATACCCCCCCTCCCTGTGCATGAATTTTGTGCACCAGGCCTTAGTCCTATAAAATAAAAGCCTAATATGCTAAGTATCTGATCATCCGGTTTTCCTTTTAACCAATCAAAGCATGATATATTAAGGCTGCTCAACTGCTTGCTACTATGTGAACTGACCACCAGGGGGCAGATGCTCAACACAAGAGCTGCCCACAGGCCCTAGGCCAGCCAAGGCAGGTGCCAGGGGTGGGGGATTACACCCCAATTGCACTGCTGGTCACCCCACAGATCAGCCCTGATCATTGGACAGGCCTAGGGATGCAACCTATGCATGAATTTCATGCACCAGGCTGCTAATTTTCTTATATATGTTTAGGATACAAAGATCTGATATATATGAATGTTCACCATAAAGTTATTGGTAAATAAAACTTAAACAAAAGTTATTCAAATTTCCTTTAAAAAGCAAAGAGTTAAATAAATGATTTGTATATATATGCCTTAAAACATTTAGCAGTCACTAAATGTGTTAATTACCTATATTTGTTGACCTGTATATATACTAAAAAGAAAAAAATACAAGCCATAAATCCTGTTCTTTGAAATAAAAATTAAGAGGAATATCTAGATAGAAAAACTAACCCAGGGATAGTCTTTGAGTCTCCAAAATAAGAAGAAATTCACAATATATTTATTTCATAGGAACAAATACATCTTAAATGCTTGAGAAAGTTGAAAATTCCTTGTTTTACTCCTTATCCATTCAAACTAGTCATGCTCTGCTCACGTTTTGGGAATGGATATGACATTAAAATAGAAATGAGTCTATTTTTGGCTTCATGTTTCTTAATTTCATGTAGGAAATGTATTCACTGAGGTCCTACATTGGAGTCTTGAGCCACTATATAAAGAATAGTAGGAATAAGACATATTATATTTCTTACTAGAAGCCTGGTGCACAAAATTCACGCATGGGGGGAGAGATTCCCCCAGCCCAGCCTGCACCCTCTCCAATCCAGGTCCCCTTAGGGATGTCAACTGCCAGTTTAGGCCCAATCCCAGTAATCAGTCCTAAATCATTCATCAGACATCCCTCTCACAATCCTGGATCACTGGATCCTATTCGCTTACCTGCCTGCCTGCCTGGACACCCGTCACTGCTTCTACATGCTGGCCTGTTTGCCCATAACTGCCCCTCCTCCCTCTGCCTTAGTTGCCCTTTGCTGCCTCCTCTGCCAGCCTAATTGCCCTCAACTACTCCTCTGCTGGCCTAGTCACCCCCAACTGCACACCTTCCCACCAGCCTGGTTGCCCCTAACTGACCCCTGCTGCTGGCCTGGTCACTCTTTCTGTCCCCTGCCATCCTGGTTTCCTCCAATTGCTCCCCTCTGCCAGCCTGGTTGCCAATAATTGCCCCTCCTGCTAGCCTGCTCACCCCCAAAAGCCCTCTTGCTGGCCTTGTTGCCCCAACTCTCCCCCACTTCCCCACTGACCTGGTCAGTCCACACAGCATGCTGTTCAGTCATTTGGTCATCCCTCACTAACCGTCCCCCCACCCCTGCCAACCTGGTCGTAGGCAGCCATCTTCTGAGGGTGTGATAGTTAATTTGCATATCACTTCTTTATTATATAGGATTTCTCTCCCTCTTAAGAAAAGAAAATATTCCTTTAGAATGTGCTGGAAAAGATCAGAGAAAAATTACAAGCTTCTAAAGGCAAGTGGAGTCTTGAAAAGAGACAATTTTTGCACAGCTTTTTAGGCTTAGTAATAGAGATTAGTGGATAGGAAGTGTAAAATCCCCCAGGTTGTCTTGGTAGTTGAAAAGGCAAAGGAAACTGTGTCCAGGGACATTGCTACTGCATGTCATATTCATGTTAAGTTGAAAGAACCATGTTAAGTTGAGGAAAACCTGATGCTTTTCTGTATAATAAAAAGTACCCTTTTCCCTGCACCAGGGAAAAAAAGCTTAGACAAGTAGACTGCCTTGGATTTCAGCTTCCACCCACACTCTTATCTAGGCAGTTTGGGCAGTGCACAAGCCATACAAAGCTATTATGTCTGCAGCCTAGATAGAGACCTAGAATGTTGGAAGGACTCTCTTGAAAGAAGAGAGATAAGGAATGTTTTCTTAGCCATCTTTTTAGAGTTTTCCATGTCTCAGAATGGACCTGAAGAGCAGAAGGAGTTCCATGCACCTAGAAGTAATATGGACATAGTTCAGAGAGCTGCTATACGCATAGGTCCTGTGAGAAGACAATAGGACTGGATTAGCTAAAACCAGAATGGGTATATAATTGAGGAAAATGCAAGAGGAAATTTTTACCAAAAGAGGATGATGTGAATAGCCACACTGAAACTTGATGTCCCTAACCCCAACACTGAGATACAAAGTCCCAAACACTACCATCACCAACAGCAAAATATTTTTATAAATAGAGCCATAACTCTGAGAAAGAAATGTGAAGATCTATTAAATAAGTAATGAAATGATGTTTCTTTTTTATAAAAAAAAGAAAAAGGCCAAAATTAAAACTGAGTTATAAAAAATATTCTATTTCTTGCACCCAAGTGTGTGTAATAAAGTGCATATTTGCTAACTTAGAATAACAAATATCATAGCCTTTATTTATTTGTTTGTTTGTTTATTTTCCTAGCCATCTTTAACAGCAAGGCCCTGACAAGAATTCTAGAAGTTCTTGGAAATTACTCTGCTTAACTTACACTTTCAAATAAAGAAATATATGAAATACTGAGTTATAGTTGAGCGTGACATATGATATTATTTTATATAGTTTTATAAAGGTAAACAAAATAACACTAGAATGGACTTAGATAATCTTTGGGGAGGGGGAACTAAATGAACAATTTGATAGATCTTAACTTTAATCTTGAGTAGTTTGAATTTTATTGAAAATATATTTTAACTATGCAGACTCCAAAATTCTGTTCAACTTTCACTTGTTTACCCAGACAATGAAAATTTAAGAACTAACATTATTGGCAATATTCACTTTCCTAATTCATTGGCCTTTATTTAAAAACCTTCTCCCTCTGCTATCTCAATCTGTTGATGTTCGCTACCTGATCCAATTATCAGCATTCATGAATTATCATAATTTTCTTCATTTTTGGGGTGTCATTCAATTAACCCTTTCTCAATGCACTATGTTTTCCTCCACTCTAGGAACCAATATTGTAAATCATGATCTTTATGAATTAAGACTGTCCTGTTTCTGTAATATTAATAAGGAATCACTGTGGGACCACACAAGCTAAAAATTCAAAAGCAAAAGTATTGCATTTTACAATCAAGAGGGATTTATTTATTTTACCTTAGTAATTGACAACTTAAACTCCTTTCCTAGGATGAAGCACAATGATAAACCCAGAGTAAAATATCTGACCATCTAAATTTCATTCATGCCTTTGCAAGCTCTGCCTACAATAACTAAGGTTTTATAATATGAACTTTTCTATGTGTAAAATTTAATCTTATAATCAACCTTTGGGCAATCAGAGTAATAGTAAAGACAATTATACTGACATGTTTTTAAAAGTCAACTTCTGAAATATTTGGTTTAAATAATCCTATATAATAAAGAGCTAATATGCTAATTAGACCAAACAGCAGAACAACCATCCAGATGACCTGGACGACCTTCCAGACAAAGCCAGGTCCCCAAGTGCTGGAGGAGGCAGGCAGGGCTGCAAGGGCTCAGCCCCTTGCAAGAATTTCATGCATCAGGCCTCTAGTAAGAACATATTTTTGCTAAACCTGAAAAAACTTGCTGACAAGTCTGCCTGCTTATGTATTCTGTACCCATTACCTAGAAGAGGGTCATTTACTTCACTAATGAGCACAAAAAGCCAACAGATGTCTAGAAGCATTTGGCAGCTTCTACATTTTATGTCCATACCCCAAGAATCCATTACCTAAAAAAAGGTTATAGAAACTGAAATAATATCAGAATTATTCCATAGGAGATCTAGAATTGGAAGATCACATTGCTATATAATATTTCTCCCTTCAAAGCAGCTGAGAGAATTGGTTAAGCACGATTGGAATATTTATGTAGCATCATCAAAATCATAGTTAAATTTAAGTTTTCTCAACATTCTTAAACTTAAAATACTGAATAATTTCACATGTGTATCAGCTTTTTTAGTGACTAGAGGTAGGAGAATCAGAGAGGAAAGGTTGCAGCTTATAATTTTTATATATCTTATCATAATCAGGTTTACAAAACTGTGGCCAATTAATACCTACTCTTAATTTTCTGCTTCTGATTTTTCTTTTTTAAAAAAAATATGTTTTTTTTGATTTTTTACAGAGAGGAAGGGAGAGGAATAGAGAGTTAGAAACATCCATGAGAGAGAGAAACATCGATCAGATGCCTCTTGTACGCCCCCTACAGGGGATGTGCCCGCAACCAAGGTACATGCCCTTGACCCGAATCGAACCCGGGAACCTTTCAGTCGACAGGCCGACGCTCTATCCACTGAGCCAAACCGGTTTCGACCAAACTTATCTTAATGTACTATTTATTTAACCACTTGGGATATTTAAATTGCTTTCTGGGAAAACACTCTTCCTCAAAAATCCTTCTGAAATAACCTTATAAAGAACAGAGCAGGTCTCTATTTTACAAATATTTTATATCAAACTCTTCAATTGACATTGTAAGATGTTAACTCTAACACCCAAATTTTATTTTGAGTCATATTTGTAGTCACTAATGTAAAATATGGCACTCTAACTACTACTGTCAATTATTTTAGACTAAGTGAAAACTGGTACTTATAAACTCACAAGAAATATTCATAATTGGGAAAATATTCTTTTAAGAATCACTTGTTTCTTCTTTGTATTGTGCTAAGATCTTTTAAATATATTCTTAGATCAATGCAAAGCTGCTTAATTAACTATATTATTAGAGTTGTGCAGACATACCTCTCCAAAATTGTAATTTAATTATATGCTTTTGGTAGCTTTTATTTGATTCATACAAAGAATATTTATTCAAAAATGCATTCTGTACCTCTTTATTCTACCAAACACACACACACACACACACACACACACACACACTCACACACACACACACACACACACACACAAACACAAACAAAACAAAAAAAAAACACATTTTATCAACAGGGTATTGGAGGTCAGATGCTCCTAAGAAATTTTAGCTTATACAAATGGACACATAAAATATAAACAATGTGTAAATATACAAGTTGCTATATGCAAAGGTCACAATATATCCATGGTGCTATGAAAGTATAGAGATGATGGTTCATTTAATACTGCAACTGAATACAGTTTCAATTATGTTATCCAATATCCCTTATACATGGAAATCATGTTTATTCCTCCTAGAAGTCAATGAAGGAAATATATTTATGTCCAAAGAAAAACTTTATGCTCTCTTTTATTGTATTATGAGAACTATATAGCCTAAAGTAATTTGCCTTTTCATTTTTACTTTAGTTCATCGCAGTATGTTATACTACCAGTAAATGCCTGGTGGATTTTTTTTTAATCTTTTCCAAATTAGTGTTTGATGTTTACTTTTAAGCCCTTTGTTTAACACAAGGTTTTGAATTGTGCAATTTTACAGCAGCAAAGGTTAGAAAGATAATCTATTTTAATCTCCTAAAGTTTCAAAGGGATTAATTTAAGCCTCAAGATTGTAAGTAATCTAACCAAGATTACATATCTAGTTAATTGACGAATTTAGATTAGAAACCAGGTGACATGAACCCTAGTATTTTATTTTAGCTATCTTATCTTTCAAAAACATGAAACAGAAATAGATGGTGACAAAGCAGTGGCCAGTTAACCCCTATTTTTAATTTTCTGGTGGAAGAAGAAATAAAGGTAAGAAATTTGAAGCCATAGCAGTCAGCAGCTGTGTGTCACTACAGGATGCCTAGCACCAAACCAGAGAGGGTCGGACCTACATTGCCACCATTTATCCACCATCCAGATACCATTGCTGACGTGTACACATAAGGAACTGTTTGACATTGAAACTAGGACTCAGAACTATTGGACATTGAAATTGGGACTCTGTGGTGGCGGGGGGCGCCGGGGGGCAGATACAGAGGCAAAGAAGCAATGAATAGACTGTCATACTAGAGCGGGAAGGCAGGAGAGGTTGGGGAAAAGGGCTGTAAGAGATCAACCAAAGGACTTGTATGCATGTATATACGCACAACCAATGGATACAAGACACTGTGGGCAGAGTTGTGGGGGTGGGCAGTTGAGGGCATATACTGGGAATAGGGAAGGCCTGGGGGAAAATCAATGGGGGGGGAGGAGACATATGTTTCTCCCTCCCCCACATTTGTAATACTTTATTTATTTTTTAAATATATTTTATTGATTTTTTACAGAGAGGAACAGAGAGAGATAGAGAGTTAGAAACATCAATGAGGGATAAACATCCATAAGCCGCCTCCTGCACACTCCTTACTGGGGATGTGCCCACAATCAAGTATGTGCCCCTGACCAGAATCAAATCCGGGAACTTTCAGTCCACAGGCCGACACTCTATCCCCTGAGCCAAACCGGTTTTGGCTATTTGTAATACTTTAAACAATAAAAAAAAAATTTCTCAAAATTTAGGTATAAAATTTAAAAGAATACAATAGTCAAAAACCTCACCATAAGGTGAAAATATACTCTTGACTATTTTTCTGAAAAATAAATATAGCCTTGAACTCAAATGAAATGTTTATAATACAGAACATGTGTCTTTCTTCAGGGACAGTGGCATAGGTGTATTTTAAGTTGTAAATGTGAACAAGTTTATTTATCTAGACACTTGAAAAAGATTGAGAATCACTCTTTCCCCTTTTACTATTTTTCCTAAGATAGATTGGTGTTTTAAGACCTAAATACTAACAGCTCAGACCTCTACATTATAATGTTACTAATATTTAGCCCAATGTGGGTTCTTGACTGATGAGGGGAAATAATTTATTAATGAATATATTTAGTTTTATGTGTAAAATTAGGAAAACAGCTTAAAATCGATAAGGCTAAACCTGCCATGTATGTATGTATGTTTGTTTGACCAAAAACCAACCTCAATTTTATATGTTTGTTAGTGTTTGGAGAAAAAAACATCATGCTTTGGATACAGAAAATGCCCATTGAGAATTGCTTCAGTTTTCTATTGCTGCATAACAAACCGGCAAAAAAATTGTGATTTAAAACAGTTTATTATTACCTTTAAAATTGTTGAAATAACAATTTGAACTATGTTTATTGCCCATTATTATCTACTAGAGGTCTGGTGCATGAAAATTCATGGACTTGGAGGGAGGTTCCCTCAGCCAGGCCTTCCCCCTCTCACTGTCTGGAAACCCTCAGGAGCAGGATGCGATCATCACACCTCTTCTGCTGCCACTGCCGGCAGCCCAAGCCTTGGCTGGTCCTGGTTACTGGAGTCTTGGGCCAGCCCTGGGTGGCTAGGCAGCCACCATCTGAAGCTTGCCTATACTTCAGCCGACCCCACTTGCCTGAGCCTCAGTAGGTGGGGGGTGCAGGAGGACCCAAGATCTCTGGTGGGGCTGAGAGGACTCCAAGAGCAGCTGTGTGGAGAGGGTGACCCTGGTTAAGGAATGGAGGATATGCTCAACCATGAGTTAAAACTTGCAAATTGTTGGACACCACAGTCAGGCTTCAGCTTTGGGTGGGCGTGGGAGGGATGAGAGGTATGGGCAGCTCATTGGATGAGCCTGGGTGATCTGTCAGTCAGTGGCAGGTGCAGGACCACCCAAGGCCTCCAGCGGGGCTGAGGGAACTCTGGTGGCAGGCCGGTGCGCAGAGCAGTTGGCCCCACCCCTGTGTGGGTACTGCCATCTTGTGATGGTATGCCAGTTGATTTGTATATTACCTCTTTATAATATGGATAGTTCTATGGGCCAATTGGGCTCAACTGGGCAATTTTTTTCTCAGGGTCTTTCTTGCAGCTGGAGCCAGAATCGTCCATAGACCAACTGGCTGAACAACCAAGATGGTTCATGCACATGACTGGCAGTTAATGCTAACTACTGCCTGGGAGCTAAGTTGGAGCACACCTGCAGTGGTCTTTCCATGTGGCTTGGCTTTCTTTCTTTTGTTTTTTAAAAAATATTTTTTTATTGAATTTTTACAGAGAGGAAGGGAGAGAGATGGAGTGTGAGAAACATTGATGAAAGAGAAACATCAATCAGCTACCTCCTGCAACCAAGGTACATGCCCTTGACCAGAATTGAACCTGGGACCTTTCAGTCTGCAGGCTGATGCTCTATCCACTGAAACACACCAGTTTCGGCTGGCTTGGGTTTCTTATAGCATGGTAGGCCATGCCCACCCCTCCCCACCTCCTCCCCCAACCCCCCCCCCCGCCATGAGGCAGAATCCCAAGCATTCCGAGAGGTCCAGGCAGAAACTGAAGCATTTCTTACATCCTAGCCTCAAATGTTCCAGATATTATTTCTTTTGGATTCTAATAGTTTAAACCAGTGGTTGGCAAACTCGTTCGTCAATAGAGCCAAATATCAACAGTACAATGATTGAAATTTTTTTTGAGAGCCAAATTTTTTAAACTTAAACTTCTTCTAATGCCACTTCTTCAAAATAGACTCACCCAGGCTGTGGTATTTGTGGAAGAGCCACACTCAAGGAGCCAAAGAGCCGCATGTGGCTCACAAGCCACAGTTTGATAACCACTGGTTTAAACAGTTACCACAACCAGTTTAGATTCAAGGGGATGGGGATTTAACTCTGCCTTTGGATGTGAGGAAGTAATTAGCACCATCTTTAGATTTATGTACCAAAACAGGTTTCACCAGTATTTTCACAGAGATACAAACTCATCTCCTGTGAGATGAGTATGGGATGGTTACAGGGGATACATCTCACTAAAACATTCTTCAAGAAATAATTTTGAATCTGTTTAAGTGTGTACATTTGTGATTTAGATCCATCAACACCCACAAGTTTTGCTCTAAAAACACCCAGTAAATATGAAATAAATCATTATGTGCTGCTTACTTTCCCTTTAAAGTACCTTAATATTGCTTTTTTTATAAAATGGAAATGAAACAAAAATCAATCATTAACTTTTTTCCTTGGCATTATTTTTTTAACCACCTTTACATTTTTCACTACTGACCAGTTATTTTCAGTTACTTCAAGATTTTCAAGATAAATATTAGTGGAATAAAACATCATGAATAAAAACGTATGTTAATCATATATTCTAGACACACAAATATTAAAAACAGATGAACAACCATTCTGTACATACGCTTTTTATTTATTGTATCCTGCTCATTTTATTTGAATACTTCCTCTATAAAACTAAAAATAACATAAATTATAATTGTATCTAATTGTATCGTATTTCACAGAGAGCTTTAGTTGCATTAATATACAGCTCCCACAGGCAGTAATACTTTCAGTCATGTCAATACTTTTTTTTTCCTAGCTATCTTAAAGATCTGCCATTTATATTAATGATTTTTACCTTTCAAATATTGATGGAAAAACCACAATATCTTATGGTTACATTATTTGGGTCCAAGGGTCATATCAGTTATTATTAAGAGCAGTATCAGTCTCCCTACAAGAAAATATTTTTTGATAAGCGATCTTATTAGACTTCTCCTTCAGGAATATTATCAACATGCTTACTATCTCACACATCTACAAATATTCTCACTTGTTTATGCCAATACCTTCCCTCTTGCTAATTATCAACAAATTTACCTTTAAAATTTAAATTAACACTGCAATTAATATTAATTTATGGGATCACTTAGTAAGTATTTTATCTTATTTCATTTGTATAATATTGATAGATATATATTTTTTTCCTATTAAATTCAAAGCAGTCTTACAAATAAATGCCAAACTATTCACTTCAGCAGTTAGGAAGTTTCCTTTTGCAAACCAGTTAAGTAAATCCTCAGAAGTGATAACTTAGATTGCTTTGGATAGGCTTCTGATACTTCTGTTGTTGCCAACTTATCCCCTGAGAAATACTGTTCCAGTTCTTCAATGGGGTAATGTCACACCTGTGTACCTCTAACCCTGAACAATAGTGCATATAAGTTATATAACCTCGTTAGAAGTGTCAGTGATCTATCAAGGTTAATTCCATATTTCCTAAACCAATTCTGGTATAAAATGTCTTGAAAACCAGTTACCTTGAATCTTACTATTGTTTTACAAGTCTTAATCTGGAAAGATATAGTGAGGTAAGGATTTCAACAGAAAATCAGCAGGATAAAAGAAAAAATTCTATTTCTGAAAAAGAAATTCCAACAACTTGGAACAAAAATGGTTGGCAAGCCCTAACTGGTTTGGCTAAGTGGATAGAGCATCTGTGGACTAAAGGACCTTAGGCTCGATTCTGGTCAAGGGCATGTACCTTGGTTGAAGGTCCATCCCCACTAGAGGGTGGGCAGGAGGTAGCTGATCGATGTGTCTTTCTAATGAATGTTTCTAACTCTCTATCTCTCTCCCTTCCTCTCTGTAAAAAATAAAAATATATTTTTAAAAAATGTTTGGCAAGTCTGTTGCTGAATGTTGTCTATTAGTCTGACTCTGGACATTTCTTTGTCTGGGATTGAGGTTCATCTGAGAATGTATGTTTTCTATCCTTGCAAGTAACAAAGAATAAAAGCAATTTCACAGCAATAGTAGAAGCTGGCCATTAACTGAATAGAAATATAGATGGATTTCTGGAAGACTGATAGAAGGATAGGGACACAGTAAGCCAGATAAAACTGGTCTATAAAACATATGATTCAAATGATATGACCTAAATGAAAATCCATTTGGATTTCCTTTTTTCATTTTACCTTTTTTCAGTTGGGAAGGGACTCTTCTCCAGTATCAGATGCAAATTTGGACATACCCCATGAGTATTCTGTTTTAGGCAATGAATAGTCACTTAACCTTATAACCATAGATTCAATTTAGAATGCAAAATATCCATCAAAATACTAATTAAACATGAATTAATTCAAGACTATTCTTTCTTAAAATATTTCTCTGTTCTCCAACTCTATTCCTACATTAAATCCTGAAGGAGGATACTTATTTTTTGTGCCAGTGATATAGTTGGTCTCTACTATTTCTTCATATTCAAGGCTTTCATTCTAGCTGTAGTGTGGTCTATATGGAGAGGAAAAATATTTAAGAGGACACAAAAAATTTTACTTGGTTTGGATGGCTTCTCTTTTTCTGCCTCTAGAAAAGGCTTAACATTGACTGAAAATTTTTCAGGTATTTTAATATCTGATGGTTTTTCTCATAGAATTCGAGATGAGAAGATGTGTCTCTTTCCAATTGAATTCTTATAATTCATTCCATATTTCCTACAAACCTATTGTTTATCTCCTGTTTTATTTTAAAAATATATTTTTAGAGTATTAAGTCTATAATAAAGTTCATGGGAAGATAGAGAAATTTCCCATATACTCCTGCCTCCCAAACATGCATAGCCTCCCCCATTATCAATATTCCCCACCAGAGTGTATCTCTGTTACAACTGATGGACCTACATTAATACATCATTATCCTCCACAGTCCATCCTTCACATTAAGGATCACTCTCGGTGTTGTACATTCTATAAGTTCAGACAAATGTATTATGGCATGTATTCATTATTATAGTATCATACAGAGTATTTTCACGGCCCCCAAACCCACTGTGCTCACCTATTTATTCCTTCCTGCTTCCCAAATCCTAACAACCACTGATATTTTTATTATCTCCATAGTGTTGCCTTTTCCAGAAGGTCATATATTTGGAGTCACATAGCATGCACATATTTTAGATTGACTTCTTTTACTTAGTAATATGCATATAAGCTTCATCCATGTCTTTTTTTCTCCTTTTAAAAAAGTTTTATTAAATTTATTGGGGTGACATCTGTATATATAAAAGCCTAAGCAATTATTCAATTATTCAACTGTTCAATTGGTAGCTATGATGCACACTGACCACTCAACACACTGGCAGAGAAATATGGAACAGACTGATGAATCTCAGAGGAAAGTGGGTATAGGGGAGGGGGAGAGAGATTAACCAACAATTTTATATACATATTAGAGATCTGGTGCATGGATCCATGCACCAGTGAGGTCCCCTAGCCTTGTCTCACAAGCAGGTGATGTCAGAGAATCGGTTTCAGCCCGATCCCCACAGGCCAGGCCTAGGGATCCCACTAGTGTGTGAATCTATGCACCAGGCCTCTAGTGGGTTAATAAGATTATATAAGTTTCAAGTGTACTATTCTATAAACATCATCTGTATATTGCATTGTGTTTTCAACACCCAAAGTCAAATTGCTTTACATCACCATATATTTGAACCCCTTTACTCTTCTACCTCACTCTTCTGCCTTACTCTACTCCCCTTCCCTCTGGTAACCATCAAACTTTTGTCTGTGTCTATGAGATTTTTGTTTCTCTTGTTGAATCATTAGTTGCTTTTTGTTTTCCATCCCACTATAAGTTAAATCTTATGTCTCACTACTTAATTTGCTTTTTGTGCTGAATAATAGTCCATTGACTGGATGGAACACAGCTTATCCAATAATCTACTTAAGGAGATCTTGGTTTCTTCCTAGTTTGGGCAAATATGAATAAAGAAGCTTTGAACATCTGTGTGCAGGTTTTTGTGCACATATAAATTTACAACTCCTTTGAGTAAATACCAAGGAGTATGATTGCTGGATTATATGGGAAGAGCATATTTAGTTTTGTAAGAAATGGTCAAACCTCTTCCAAAGTAGTGGTACCATTTTGCATCCCCACTGCAATGAATGAGGGTTCCTGTTGTGCCATAACCAGCATTTGGTGTTCTGAATTTTGGCAATTATGTTAAGTGTGTAGTAGTATTGTACAGTTGTTTTAATTTGCATTTCCCTGATGACATACCTTCTGATTTTTGTTGTTGGAGTTTCTCTATCTTTTAAAGAACTTATGAGACTGAATCCATTTTTATCTTTGTTAAATCCTCACTGGAGGATATTTTTTCCATTGATTTTAGACAGAGTGGAAAGGAGGGGAAGAAAGGAAGAGGAGAGAGAGAAAAATATTGATGAGAGAAAGCCACATTAATTGGTTGTCTCCCACATGTGCCCCAACTAGGCTGGGGAACTTGCAATCCAGGTACATGCCCTTGACCAGAATCAAACCCGTGACCCTTTGAATCTTGAGCCGGTACTCTAACCACTGAATATGCTCAATGGGAAAGGCAATAACCTAGTAATATTTTTAACCTAGTAATTTGAAAAGCAAGTAAACAAATAGTAAAACGAAATATTTGTATATTAAACGTATTTGTCAAAGTAATGCAAAGAATCAAGCTCTAAAATTAATGAGGTTCTAGAGAAGTTTTATTTAATTTGATCCATTGGAACATTATACTAGCACAAGATTAATCCTTAAGGTTCATTTCACTTTTTATAGATTTAATCACTAATTTTTCACCAAATATTTGTATATTACAATTAACTCAGCTTATAGGTATAACCCATGCACAAAATATGAAAGACTTAATCATAGTACAGAATAGAATGTTTGTTTTAATTACATTTTTATGTTATAAAAGAATTATAATAATGTTCTCAATTTTGTAAAACAGAAATAATAATGTTATATTTGATAAGTTTAGGGTAAAGAGAGATATAAATATAAAAAAATACAGTCTGTTCATTTCAAACCTTAAAGTACAGGGAGTCAAGTAATACTTCAAATAAATAAAAATGAAAGACCAATGGAAAATTAGACAATTTAATAGCATATGGAGACAGAAGAAGATAGTAAAGAAGTTAGTGTAGGTAAGTTTGATTCTATATTTCCATCATGAAGAGTGAGAAGACACTGTTTAAATTTGATAAATCAAATAAAAGTGCAAACATGTTTATAGAATTGCAGAATCCAATACAATAGCCACTAAGCCACATGTGTGCATATAGAAATTTAAGTTGGTTAAAATTAAATAAAATTAAAATACATTGACATTGCACTTTAGCGATATTTCAAGTGCTCATAGTCATATATGGCTAGTGGCTACCCAATGGAAAAATGCAGAATAGACATATTTCTAACCATAAAAATTTCTATTGGACAACAATAATACAGAGTATTAAAAATAAATACTAGAAATAATAACAGAAATATTTAAGATTGGTCAATTCTAATTAGGTGTTGGAGTTAAACAATTTTTTTTCAGACTGTGACATTTATTTAATTTATTTTTTAATTAAATCTTTATTATTCATATTATTACATTTGTTTCTCTTTTTCCCCCTCCATAGCTCCCTTCCACCTAGCTTCCACCCTTCCCTCTACCCTTACCTCCCTCCCGTTGACCTCATCCATAGGTGCATGATTTTTTTCCAGTCTCTCCCTGTACACCCCTCACCCTTTTTCCCTGAGAATTATCAGTCCACTCCCTTTCTGTGCTCCTGATTCTAGTATATTCACCAGTTTATTCTGTTCATAAAATTTTTAATTCACTTAATTTTAGATTCACTTGTTGATAGATATGTATTTGTTGTTCATAATTTTTTATCTTTTACCTTTTTCTTCTTCCTCTTCTAAGAGCGTGCCTTTCAGCATTTCATATAATACTGGTTTGGAGTTGATGAACTACTTTAGCTTTTTCTTATCTGTGAAGCTTTTTATCTGCCCTTCAATTCTGAATGATAGCTTTCCTGGATAGATTATTCTTGATTGTAGGTTCTTTCTATTCATCACATTGAATATTTCTTGCCACTCCCGTCTGGCCTGCATCGTTTCTGTTGAGAAATCAGTTGACAGTCATATGGGTGCTCCCTTGTAGGTAATGAACTCTTTTTCTCTTGCTGCTTTTAATTTTCTCTCTTTGTCTTTTGCTCTTGGTATTTTAATTATGATGTGTCTTGGTGTAGTCCTCTTTGGATTCCTTTTATATGGGGTTCTGTGTGCTTCCTGAACTTGTAAGTCTATTTCTTTTACCAGATGTGGGAAGTTTTCAGTCATTATTTCTTTAAGTAGGTTTTCAGTAGCTTGCTCTCTCTCTTCTTCTGGTACCCCCACAATTCTGATGTTGGTACGCTTGAAGCTGTCCCAGAGGCTCCTTACATTATCTTCACATTTTTGGATTCTTTTCTCTTCTTGCTTTTCCAGTTGAGTGTTTTCTATTTCTTTATATTTCAAATTGTTGACTTGATTCTTGCCTTTCTGCTGTTAGGTCTCTAGGACCACACGAGTCTGGGTCCCCAGGGTTTCGCCTAAAACCGGGGTTTAGTGGAGTTAGAAGTGACACAGTTGGGAGAGTCAGTCTCCTGCCCACTCATGAAAGCCAGCAGCATAATCAGAAGTCTGTCCTATGCACTCAGTGCCATGCGCACCACCAGACTTCTGATCTTTTGTGACTCCCCTAAATTTCCATGCATTTCTTCCCCTTCACAGTCCAAACTGCCCCAGAATGAGTTTCGGCTGGATCTGGGGTTTAGTGTCGTGGGGTAAGAGGTTCAATGCCTTTGAGGGTCTCCGTCTCCCTCCCGCCAGAGGAAGCCAGCCAGGTTCTTTGGCACTCGCTCTCTCCATGCGCGCGTCTCCGTACCTCAGCTTTTTGTAGCTCCTCTGGATCTCTGTGAGCCCCTCTCTTTCCTTCTAGTTGCAGAATTTCCACTCAGCCAGCTTTCCTGTTGTTCTGGATAATGTCCCTTCTGTCTTTTAATTGTAGTTTTGAAATTGTTGTGCAAGGCAGCAGTGTAGGTGTTTACCTATGCCGCCATCTTGGATTCTCGAGGAGTTAAACATTTTTAAGGATTTTTTTATTTTATACACAACTGGAGAGTTTAGATTTGTATTTCTATATGGTTATATTACTCTTAAAGTGACAAAATGAAACTATCAACACAGTTTATTAATCCCACAAAATTGCTAGTTATAAATTTTCAGAAGTTCTACATTTCACTTAAAACAAGATAAATAATGACAGACACAATTATTCAGAAAATATTTATCAGCCAAAAAGCAGGATGAACACAAAGAGTATGAGCAAATACTGAGTTATTTATTACTTGTTTAATACTGGGTAGTTTATTCTCTAGACTTCACATTCTCAAATGTATATTCATAGTAGTGTTATTGTTGAATTGTAGGCCATCA
Organism: Lasiurus cinereus; assembly: GCA_011751065.1. Taxonomy (NCBI): domain Eukaryota; kingdom Metazoa; phylum Chordata; class Mammalia; order Chiroptera; family Vespertilionidae; genus Lasiurus; species Lasiurus cinereus. The sequence goes on along the minus strand of JAAGEH010000286.1, from coordinate 25,730,428 downwards.
ATGAAATAGAATGGCCTGGCTCCAATTGCTTCCATATTCACATATCATTAAAAAAATATTTTAGATTTTATTTCTTGAAAGGCAAATATAGCTAAAAAATTGATTATCAGATTAGCTGTTATCTGAAAGGAGAGAGGTACACAAAAGAAATATTTAAGACAGACTGAAAGAATAGATTTGCTTAAATTATTTTGCATTTTTTCCCTACAATTTAGAATGCAGCAAATTATTCTCTTTTCCTATAATAGTAGCATAGTAAGACCCTGTCTTTAGAAAAAGCATTGCCTTTTTCTAAGTAGGTAATATTATATGACATTTTTATAAAAAAAAAAAAACAAGAACTAATTTCATCACTTTAGAATTCTGCATCAATGTTATTATATATGCTGATAAAATTGAATAGCTTTCGGAAAGTCACCAGACCTGCAAAAATCCTATTTGGCTTACAATATTTGCATAATCTCTCCCACATACCAATGCCTTTCTTTCTTAGTTATTTTTATATCTTTTCATTAATATAATCTTATGATGTATAAACTTTAAGTCTTTTAAAATCAAACAACTAGTGGAGAAATTGAAATGCAACATAAATTTGAATGTATGATATAGCTTCAACTATGTCAGAGTATTTTTTGGGAGGAGGTAAGGTTAAGCCACCTGAAAATATCCTAAATCAATAATAATAATTAGGTTACAGTACAATAAAAGTGTGCTAGTATCTTTTCAATTTCGCACATATTCTATGATATTGTTAGATCACTTTTAAAATTTAAAAGAATAACTTAAAAAGCACATATCATTTGATTCAAATAACCTTTAGATTTCTGGCATGAACAAGTTACCATTTTCATAGTGCTAAGAGTATAAAATTCTCATAGGTATTTCATCCTTGAGTTTTCTTTTTTTAAAAAAGCTTCACAATCACATACAGAACATTTGTGAAAAAGTCTTTACACTTATACACAGAATTTCAAATAATCCTCCTATTCTCTCTGGCTGAAAATATAGGAAATTTTTCAATGAGGATTTGAGTCCTTCATTTTTGGTACTGTCCTAAATACACTAAATTTAGATTAATTAGTTTCTGCTTAGTTGATAAATACATGATAAACTCATATCTAACTTTGGGAACATTATTTCAGTAAGAGAGTTTATGCTGAGCCCCAACAAACATGATAATATAGTGAATGTTTTGATAACTCTTACTCAACATATAACTGATTTAATTCAATTTAAACTTTCTAACTTTTATAAAAATAAAAGTTATACTTTAAACTAATACTTTTTTAAAATTTTATTAATTTTTATGCATATCTCCCCATTGCCCACCCTCCCTCCCAGGAATACCCCAGCCCCACAGTGTCTATGTACATTGGTTGTGCTTATATGCATGCATACAAGTCCTTTGATTGATCTCTTATCTAGCTCACCTAACTTTAATCTTCCTGCTGTAATTTCACACTCTGTTTGAAGCTTTACTCTCTCTGTATCTATCCTTTTGTTCATCATTTTATAATGTTCTTTATTATCCACAAATGAGTGAGATCATGTGATGCTTCTCCTTCATTGACTGGCTTATTTCACTAAGCATAAGGTTCTCCAGTTCCAACCAGGTTGCCGCAAATGGTAAGAATTCCTTCTTTTTAATGGCAGCATAGAATTCCATTGTGTAGATGTACCACACTTTTCTGATCCACTCATCTGCTGACACGCACCTAGGCTGTTTCCAAATTATAGCTACTGTAAATTGTGCTGCTATGAACATAGGGGTACATAAATCCTTTCTGATTGGTGTTTGTAATTTCTTAGGATAAATTCCTAAGAGTGGGATTACAGGGTCAAATGGGAGATCCATTTTTAGTTTTTTGAGGAAACTCCATACTGTTCTCCACAGTGGCTGCACCAGTCTGCATTCCCACCAACAGTGCACAAGGGTTCCTTTTTCTCTGCATCCTCGCCAACACTTGTCATTTGTTGATTTGTTGATGATTGCCATTCTGACAGGTGTAAGATGGTATTGCATCGTAGTTTTGATTTGCATCTCTCAGATGATTAATGACTTTGAACATGTTTTCATGTGTCTCTTGGCCTTCCTTCTGTCGTCTTTCGAAAAGATTCTATTTAGGTCCGTTGCCCATTTTTTTATTGGATCGTTTATCTTCCTTTTATTAAGTTGTATAAGTTGTCTGTAGATTTTGGAGATTAAACCTTTATCAGTGATAACATTTGCAAATATGTTCTCCCATACAGTGATATTTCTTGTTGTTTTGTTGATGGTTTCTTTTGCTGTGCAAAAGCTTTTTACTTTGATGTAGTCCCATTTCTTTATTTTTTCTTTAGCTTCCATTGCCTTTGGAGCAGTATCAGTGAAGAAGTTCTTTTGGCATATGTCTGAGATTGTGCTGCCTGTGGATTCCTCTAGTGTTTTTATGGTTTCCCTTCTAATGTTTAAGTCCTGTATCCAATTTGAGTTTCTTTTTGTATTTGGTGAAAGTTGGTGGTCCAGTTTCATTTTTTTGCATGTATCTGTCCAATTTTCCCAACACCATTTATTGAAGAGGCTATCTTGGCTCCATTGAATGTTCATGCCTCCTTTGTCAAATATTAGTTGAGCATAGTGGTTTGGGTGGATATCTGGGTTCTCTATTCTATTCCATTGATCTATATGTCTGTTCTTGTGCCAGTACCAGGCTGTTTTAATAACAGTTGCTTTGTAGTATAGCTTGAAATCTGGTATTGAGATCACACCAACTTTATTTTCTTTCTCAGAATTGCTGTAGCTATTCATGGTCTTTTTTTGTTCCAGATGAATCTATGAAGAATTCTTTCTAGGTCTGTGAAATATGTCGTTGGTATTTTAATGGGTAGTGCATTAAATCTGTAGATTGCTTTGGGTACTATGGACATTTTAATGATGTTGATTCCCCCAATCCATGAGCATATATGCTCTTCCATCTGTTAACATCTTCCTCTATCTCTTTTTTCAGTGTCCTGTAGTTTTCTGCATATAGGTCTTTTACCTCTTTAGTTAGGTTTATTCCTAGGTATCTTAATTTTTTTGGTGCAATGGTAAATGGGATTGCTTTTTGAGTCTCTCTTTCTGTAATTTCACTATTAGTGTACAGAAATGCCACAGATTTCTTGGCATTAACTTTGTATCCTGCTACATTGCCAAATTCATTTATTAAGTCAATTAGTTTTGGGATGGAATCCTTCGTGTTTTTTACGTACAGTATAATGTCATCTGCAAATAAGGACAGCTTTATTTCTTCTTTTCCAATTTGGATGCCTTTTATTTCTTCTTCTTGTCTAATTGCAATGGCTAATACTTCCAGTACTATGTCGAACAGGAGAGGTGAGAGTGGGCATCCCTATCTTGTTCCTGTTGTTAGGGGAAATGGTTTTAATTTTTGCCCATTGAGCATGATGTTAGCTGTGGGTTTATCATATATGGCTTTTATGATGTTGAGGTATGATCCTTCTATTCCCACTTTGCTGAGAGTTTTTATCAAGAAAGGGTGTTGGATTTTGTCAAATGATTTTTCTGCATCAATTGATATGACTATGTCATTTTTATCTCTCAATTTGTTTATGTGATGTATCACATTTATTGATTTGTGGATATTGTACCATCGTGCATTCCTGGGATGAATCCTGCTTGGTCATGGTGTATGATCTTTCTGATTTACTGCTGGATACGTTTTCCTAGAATTTTGTTGAGGATTTTGGCATCTATGTTCATGAGAGACATTGGCCTATAATTCTCTTTCATTGTGTTGTCTTTATCTGGTTTTGGTATTCGGGTGATGCTGGCTTCATAGAAGGTGTTTGGAAGTGTTCCTTCTTCATGAATGTTTTTGAATAGTCTGAGGAGGATAGGTTTTAATTCTTCCTTGAATTTTTGGTAAAACTCTCCTGTGTAGCCATCTGGTCCTGAGCTTTTATTTGCTGGAAGCTTTTTGATGACTGCTTCAATTTCTTCCATAGTTATTGGACTATTGAGATGTTTGGCTTCCTCCTCATTGAGTTTTGGAAGGTTATATTTTTCTAGGAAAAATGTCCATTTCTTGTAGGTTGTCCAATTTGTAGGAATAGAGTTGTTCGTAATATTTTTTAACAATACTTTGTATTTCCACAGGGTCTGCTGTTATTACTCCTCTTTCATTTCTGAATTTGTTTATTTGGATCTTCTCTCTTTGCTTCTTGGTGAGCCTGGCTAGAGGTCCATCAATCTTGTTTGTCCTTTCAAAGAATCAGCTCTTTGTTTTGTCGATCTTTTGAATTGTTTCTTTGGTCTCCAAGTTGTTTATCTCCGTTCTGATCTTCACTATTTCCTTCCTTCTGCATACACTGGGCTTTTCTTGTTGCTCTCATTCTAGCTCTTTGAGTTGTAGGTTTAGGTAATTTATTACCATTGTTTCCTGTTTTTTTGCAGTAGGCTTGTAGGGCTATGAACTTCCCTCTCAAGACTGCTTTCACTGTGTCCCATAAATTTTGTATTGTTGTGTTGTCATTGTCATTTGTTGCCATGATGTTTTTTATTTATTCCTTGATCTCCCTGGTTACCCAGTCATTGTTTAATAGCATGCTGTTTAGTCTCCATGTGTTTGATTTCTTTCTATTGTTTTTATTATATTTGATTTCCAGTTTTATGCCACTGTGGTTTGAGAAAATGCTTGATATGATTTCTATCTTCTTGAATTTGAAGAGACTTTTCTTATGACCCAACATATGATCTATCTTTGAAAATGAGCCATGTGCACTTGAGAAGAATGTGTGTTCTGTGGCTTTGGGGTGAAATGTTCTGAAGATGTCAATTAATTCCATCTTTCTAGTGAGTCATTTAGGATTGACATTTCGTTGTTGATTTTTTGTTTAGAGGATTTGTCCAATGGTGACAGTGGTGTATTAACGTCTCCTACTATGATTGTATTGCTGTCAATCTCTCCTTTAATATACTCCAAGAGTTTTTTTAGGTATTTAGGTGCTCCTATATTGGGTGCATATATGTTTACCAGAGTTATTTCTTCTTGTTGGATTGTTCCCTTTAGTACTATGAAGTGTCCTTCTTTATCTCCTGTTATGTCCTTCACTTTGAGATCTAATTTGTCAGATATAAGTATTGCAACCCCAGCTTTTTTTTCATTTCCATTTGTCTGAAATACCATCTTCCATCCCTTCACCCTCAATCTGTGTGCATCTCTTTTCCTGAGGTGGGTTTCTTGTAGACAGCAGATATATGGATCATGTTTTCTTATCCAATTGGTTACCCTATGTCTTTTGATTAGAGCATTTAATCCGTTTACATTTAAAGTTATTATTGAAAAGTACTTATCTGTTGCCATTTTTAGTCCTTACCCCCAAGTTCCTTCTTTGCTTCCTCTTTCTTTTCATTACAGCAGACCCTTTAACATTTCTTGCATTGCTGGTTTGGTGGTAATATATTCCCTTAGTCCTTTTTTGTCTGTGAAGCTTTGGATTTCACCTTCAATTTTGATTGAGAGTCTTGCAGGGTACAGTATTCTTGGATTCAGACCCTTCCTGTGCATGACTTTGTATATTTCATTCCATTCCCTTCTGGCCTGATGAGTTTCTGTTGAGAAATCAGTAGCTAGTCTTATGGGGGTTCCTTTGTAGGTAACTTTCTGTTTCTCTCTGGCTGCTTTTAATATTCTTACTTTGTCGTCGGTGTTTGCCAGTTTAATTATAATGTGCCTGGTGTCGGTTTGTTGGGGTTCATTTTGCTTTGGACTCTGTGAGCTTCTTGGATTTGTGTGGGTTTTTTCTTTCCTATATTGGGGAAATTTTCTGTCATTATTTTTCAAACACGTTCTCTAATCCTTGTTCAGTTTCCACTCTTTATGAACCCCAATTATGCGGATGTTGTTTTGTTTCATGTTATCCCAAAGTTCCCTTAGGCTCTCCTCTTGTTTTTTAACTTTTTTTTTTATAGAAGCTGCTGTACTTGGGTATTTTTTCCTGCCATGTCTTCTAGCTCACTGATGCGGTCCTCTGCTTCTTGTAGTCTACTTTTGATGCTTTCTATTGAGTTCTTTATAGCAGTGATGTCATTTTTCATTTCTTCTTGTTTATTCTGCACCTTCTCTAGGTTCTTCTGCATTTCTTCTTGTTGCTTCTTCATCTCCTCTTGGGCCTTCTTCATTTCTTCTTGGCTCTTACTCAGTTTGTCGATTTTGTCTTCCATTCTTTTCATCCACCTTATGATCATTTCTCTGAACTCTTTCTCTGCCAGGCTTATTTCTGCTTCTATTTTGTTTACTTCCTTTTCTGGTGAAACCTGTCTTTCTGTCTTATGTGGGCTGTTTTTTTTATGCCCATGGTCTTTCTTCTCCGGGTGTCTGGTTATGTAGTTTTCTCTGCTACGTTGATTGAAAGGCACAAACTACAACATGACCAGGTACAGCACACAAGGCACAGAGTAGAAATATATTCAAGATGTTCATAATCACAAATAAGGTGACCACCAATGAAGGACAAATTAGGGGTAAATAGAGAAAGAAGAAGAGGAAAATGAGGAAGAAAGAAAAGAAAGAAGTGCCAAAATCAAATTGGGAGAGTGAGAAAAAAAAAAGATAAATAAATGAACAATAAAATAAAATAAAATAAAATAAGAAAATAAAAAGGAGAAAAAGGAGAAGGAAAGAGGAAGAGAAAAAAGTCAGAGAGAAAAGAAAGTGTATAAGAGAGAAAAGAGGAACAAAATATAGATGTCAGGAGACAACTCCAATAGAACAGTCACTAATCCCAATGAAGGCCAGCAACCAGTACCTAGAGATTAATGCAAATTGCAAATAGCAACTGGTATCGAGGTAGGTGAGGGAAAAGAGAGGTAAAAAACAAAGCAAGCAAAAAACAAAATAAAACAAGTAGAATAAACTAAAACCATCTCACCAAAATTTTCAAAAAATCGATATAATCACTTTCAGGCAAATAGCACCAAAAGGACATCGAGAAAAAACAACTTTTTGGCTCATGAAGACAAGAAGAGAGAGGTTTGTATGGACTTGTAGTAGGGGATTTGAAATTAGATATATAAATGGGTTGAAATTTTAACCAGGTAAAGAGAAAGAATAGGAGGAATCTAAAGTTGGAAAAGGGAAAGTGAAACAAGACAACAAAATGGGGAAAGTGTTGGCATAAAGATAGAGTTGAGTTGGAGTAAAATTATGCTAAAGGAAAGATGAAAATAGAATGTAGAACTCTAATCCTGAAATAAAATATAGAGAAAACAAAATGACACTTGTTTTTTTCCAAAAAGGAAAATTACTAGTACTAATTAATAATACTAGTTTAAAACAAAAATGTAATAATTAAAAAGGTAAAATCAATTGAGGCAGAAAGAAAAAAAATAGTCTTTTAATTAAAATATGTAAAAATGAAAAATAAAAAAAATTAAAAAAAGAAACAAAAATAGAGTGGTCATTCACTTCCACTATTATTCTGCTTGGCACTCCTGTTTCCCAGTAGGGAAGGTATTGCAGTTCCCTGTGTTCCCCTGTGGTGTTTTAATCTCTTTATTCTTTTTTGGTTATGCGAGAGTCAATTTGTGTTTCATCCACTGGGTGGCAGTGTTTCGGAATTGATCTCTGAGACAAAGAGATCAACTGTGCTCAGATCCTGCTAGTCTGTGGTTCTCAAAGCCAGTTTGTGGGGATTTTGCAGCCGGACACTGTAATAACTCCCAGGCTGTCCCTCTGCCCCAGAAAAAAATGAGTCATTTTCCAGAGCTCCCCTCTGTCAACAGCTCGGAGAATCTGCCTCCACACTCAGGGATCACGCCCTGCCTACCTCCGCGGACCTCTCCAGAGGCAGCTTTCCTGCAGCCCGGCTCCAAAGTGTGCGCGTCTCTGTCCTGCAGGGGTAGGGGACCTCACCCTGTCCCAGGCGAAATCCGACCTTCCCTGGTGCTGTGTGTATCTCTGAATCTGCCACCCACGCGTCCGCACAGCCTGGGGAGCCATGCTCTGGATCCCGGGCTGTTCAGTGGGTGCCTCTGCCAGCTGTAGCTTTCAGACCTCCACAGACATCCACCTCCCTCTAATCTCAGGTGAAATCTGACCTTTCGGTGTGCTCTGTGGTTCTCTGATTCCACCGCACGTCTCCTCTGATTGGAGAGCGGAGTTCTGAGTCCCCGGGTCCCCGGCTGCTCAAGGGGTGCCCCAGCCGCAGGCTTCAGACCGCCGCAGACATCCACCTCCCTCTACAAAATGGCTCAGTCTCCGCATTCGTGCTCATGGCTCCAGCAGACAAAATCCCTGTGGCAGTGGGGCTGCCTGGCCAGGAGAGCCCCGTCCAGCAGTCCCCCACCTTCTCCTGGAGGATAACTGACTCTTAACTTGCCAACAAACACTCCCAGTGCGACTCTCAGCCGCTCTCTCTCCCTCTGCACAGCGACAAAGCTCCAGATGCATCTGTCTACTTTGCCGCCATTTTCTAAACTAATTCTTAAATTATTATCTTTATTATGCCCTTATGTATAGTTTATAGAATAATACACATTACATTTTTAATTTAAATATTCAGAATGATCTAAGCTGGTTTTCTTGAAGAATCAGTGCAGAATCTAGGTATTTAAGAATGCAGAGAATGACTTCCCCTTTTGAAAATATTTAACATGGTTCAGCTGTCTGGCCCTGGGCATTGGTTTGCTGAAAACATTTTGATGACTGCTTCAATTTCTTCCATAGTTACTGACCTATTGAAATGTTTAGATTCTTCTTCATTGAGTTTTAGAAGGTTATATTTTTCTAGGAATATGTTCATTTCCTCCAGATTTTCCATTTTGTTGAAATAGCGCTGTTCATGGTATTTTTAAGAATCCTTTTTATTTCGGTGCATTCTATTGTTATTTCACTTTTTTCATTTTTGATTTTGTTTATTTGGGTCCTCTCTCTTTGCTTCTTGATGCACTTTGCCAGAGGTTCATCAACTTGGTTTATCCTTTCAAAGAACCAGCTCTTGGTTTTGTTGATCTCTTGCATTTTTTTTGATCAATGTCATTTATCTCTGATCTGATCTTTATTAAGTCCTTCTTTCTGTTTACACTGGGCTTTTCTTGTTGCTCTCTTTCTAGCTCTTTGAGTTGTAGGGTTAGGTAATTTATTACCATTGTTTCTTGTTTTTTTTTCTTCTTTGTTTTTTTTTTTTTTTTTTTTGGAGTAGGCTTGTAGATCTATGAAGTTCCCTCTCAAGACTGCTTTCACCATATCCCATAGATTTTGGATTGTTGTGTTTTCATTGTCATTTGTTGCCACAATGTTTATTATTTCTTCTTTGATGTCTCTGGTAACCCAGTCATTGTTTAACAGCATGCTGCTTAGTCTCCAATTGTTTGATTTTTTTTGGATTGTTTTTATTATAGTTGATTTCAGTTTTATGCTACTATGATCTGAGAAGATGCTTAATATGATTTCTATCTTCTTGAATTTGAAGAGACTTTGCCTATGATCCAACATATGGTGTATCTTTGATAATGACCTACCTATGTGCACTTAAGGAGAATGTATATACTGTGGCTTTGACCTGAAATGTTCTGAAGATGTCAATTAATTCCATCTGGTCTAGTGAGTAATTTAGGACTGATGTTTCTCTGCTGATTTTTTATTTAGAGGACTTGTCCAATGATGATTTTGGGGTAGTAATGTCTCCTACTAAGATTGTATTGCTGTCAATCTTTCCCTTGATATCTTTCAGGGGAATTTTTTTTTTATGTATTTGGTTGCTTCTGTATTGGGTGCATATATGTTTACTAGAGTTATTTCTTCTTGTCAGATTGCTTCCTTTAATATTATAAAGTGGCCTTCTTTATCTCTTGTTATGTCCTTCACTTTGAGATCGAATTTATCAGATATAAGTATTGCTACCCCAGTTTTTTTTTTATTTCCATTCACCTGAAAAAAACTTTTTCCATCCCTTTACCATCAGTCTGTGTACATGTTTTTTAATGAAGTGGGTTTCTTGTAGATAGCATATATATGGATCGTGTTTTCTTATCCAATCTGTTACCCTATGTCTTTTGATTGGGGCATTTAATCCATTTACATTTAAAGTTATTACTGACAGGTAATTGTTTGTTGCCATTTTTATTCTTTATAAAGTGGTACCTCAAGATACGAGTGCCCTAACATACGTGATTTTTGAGATACAAGCCGTCGAGCGAGCGATTTTTACTTTGAAATAGGAGCAACATTTGAGATAGGAGTAATCGCGCGATCGGCCGGCTGCACACGACCCACCAGTTTACCAAGACTCGAGCATCTCATAGTTTCCATGCCTCAAGGTTACGGAACAAATTAAACTCGTATCTCGAGGTAACACTGTATCTGTGTTCCATCTTCACTTCCTATGTATTTTCTTCACAGCAGACACTTTAGCATTTCTTGCATTGCTGGTTTGGTGGTAATAAATTTCCTTAGTCCTTTTTTGTCTGTGAAGCTACTGATTTGGCCTTCAATTTTTTTATGGATAGCCTTTCTGGGTACAGTATTATTGGATTCAGCCCCTTCCTTTGCATGACTTCGTATATTTCATTCCATTTCCTTCTGGCTTGATGAATTTCTTTTGAGAAATCAATTGCTAGACTGATAAGGGTTTTTTTTAGGTAACTTTCTGTCTCTTTCGGGCTGCCTTAAGATTATTACTTTGTTGTTGGTGTTTGCCAGTTTAATTATAATGTGCCTTGGTGTCAGTCTTTTGGGACTCATTTTGCTTGGGAAACTGTGAGCTTCTTGGATCTGTGTGGATTTTTTCTTCTCTATATCAGGGAAGTTTACTGTCATTATTCCTCCAAACAGGTTTTCTATTCCTTGCTCAGTTTCTTTCCCTTCTAGAACCCATGTATTGCAGATGTTGTTTTGTTTCATGTTGTCCCAAAGTTTGCTTCAGCTCCTCTCTTGCTCTTTAATTTTTTTTCTAGAAGCTGCTCTACTTGAGTATTTTTTTTACCTTGTCATGTAGATCACTAATGCGGTCCTCTGCTTCTTCTAGTCTACTCTTGATGCTTTATATTGAGTTCTTTACAGCAGTGATGCCATTTTTCATTTCTTCTTGATTCTTCTTTATTTCCTCTTGGTTCTTACACATATTGTCAAATTTCTCTTCCATTATTTTCAAACACCTTATGACCATTTCTCTGAATTCTTTCTCTGGCAGGTTGCTAGCCTCCATTTCTTTTACTTTCCTTTTTGGTTGATGCCTGCTTTTTTCATATATGGGCAGTTTCTTTGTCTCCTATGGTTTCTCATCTCTGGGTGTCTGGTTATGTAGTTCTCTCTCTCCTGTGTTGATTTAAGGGCACAAAATACAACACAACCAGGTTCAATGCACAAGGCACTGAACAGAAATTATTCACAATATTAATAACCCCAAATAAAGGTTTTCACCAGAGAAAGGCAAATGAGAGGATATGATAGAAAGAAGAGAAAATAAAAAGAAAGAAAGAAGTGCAAAAATGAAATTGGGAAAAGGAAAAAAAAGAAGGAGAATACAAAAAAAGGAGGGGAACAAACTATATATATGGAGAGAAAACTCCAATAGGACAGCCAATAATCCAAACAAATGCCAGCAACAAGTACCTAGAGATGAATACAAACTATGAACAACAATTAATATAAAGCGAGGCAAGGGGAAATAGGAGCAAAAAAACAAACAAAAGCAAAACAAACAAAGAATAAGCAAAACAATCTCACAAAGAATCATAAAAATCAATATAATCAACAATCAAATAAACAACAACAATAAGACAGAGAAAGACAAATTTCTGGATAGTGAAAATAGAGAAGATAGAGGTATGTATGGACTTGGAGCAGGGGATTGGTAATTAGATAGATATGTAAGGTGAAATTTTGACAGAGTAACAAGAAAGAATAGGGAAAATCTAAAGCAAGAAAAGGGTAAGAGAAACAGGACAACAAAAGGGGAAAGTTAGGAAGAAAGTGATGGCATAAAGGTAAACTTAAGATAGAGTAAAATGATGCTAAAGGGAAGATGAAAATAGGATGTAGAACACTATTCCCAAAGTAAAATAAAGAGAAAATAAAATACTTTTTTTTAAAAAAAGGTAAAACACTGATTGAAAATAAAAATGTAATAACTAAAAGGTAAAATTAAGTGAGGAAAAAAATAGTTTCTTAAGTAAAAGATGAAAATAAAAATAAAATGTGCAGTAGTGAAGGACATTCACTTCCTCTACTATTCTGTTTGGCATGCTTGTTTCCTAGTCAGGACATTATTGTAGTTCCCTGCGTTCCACTGTTTCTCAGTGTTGTAAGCCAGTCCTTACTTTTAAACAGGCAGTGTGTGTTAATTTCTTGTATTCTTTTATTTGTATTTACACAAGAGTCAATTTGTGATTCAACTGCTGGTGGCAGTGTTTCTGGATTGACCTCCAGGTCTATAGGTCCTCTTTGCCAGTGCTTAGATTTTGCTTTTCCTGTGGATTCAATACTGGTTTGTGAGAATGGGATGCCCCAGAGCTGGTTCTCTGATGATTATCCCCTGCTCTGATCCCCAGGTTCCAGAAAAACAACTTTCCCTTGCAGTCTCTTAGGGTGTCCCCAGTTAGGTTATCCCATGTCTTGGGCTTAGTAATCAGAAGCAAGGATTTAAAGGAAAAAGAAAAAACAAACAAAAAAGCCAGCATAAGTGTGCAAACTCTGGGGCTGTGCACAAGTCTGTGCAGTCATTTTTCCCCCTAGGGTCTAAGCAGCCAGCACACTTTTAAAATTTTAGGCTGTTTTTTCTTGCATCATATCAAATTGGGTTGCTTTTCAGAGTTCTTTTCTGTTAGCAGCTCTGAGGACCCCCTTCCACATTCATGGATCACACTATCCCCAACAGCCACGAATTTTTCTAGGCCCAGACTTTCCCTGGTCCTCCAGCTCCCACAGTGCACGCATTTCTCTCCTTGCCAGGAGCAGAAACCTCACCTTATCCCAGTCGAAATCTGTCTTTTCTGTGGTGGAGTGTAGAGCTCCTCTGAATCTGCATGTTTGTGCCAATTGGGGACCAGTATTCTGCGATTCTCAGCTGTTCAGTCCTTTGAAAGGCCGAGTACTATTTCATCATACATACATAATCACATTTTGTTTATCCATTGATCTATTGATGGACACTTGACTTGTTTTCACCTTTTGACTCTGTGAATAATGCTGCTATGAACATTAGCATGCTTTTTTTTTTTTTTGGTTAGCACAGTTTTATTTGCTCATGAGTCTGCAATCAGGACTGGGGTCAGCTGGCTGTATCTTCTGCTGGTTTTGTCATGGTCCCTCCTGTGCATTAAGCTAGTGGGTCCACCCAGGGTCTGAGATCTCTTTTATTTAATACTAGTGACCTGGTGCACGGATTCATGCATATTGAAAGGAAATTAATTAGAAAAAATATTTTAATATCGCTATTTACCCTTTCTCTATAATGGAAGTGTCAACCAAATTTGTGCTTGACAATGACAAATCAAAACACATGCATGTGATTGGCACCAGTGAGAGCTTTATAAGTATCATGCTTGCATGTGTCAATGTAACCTCTTACTTCTATAACTAGGTGCATGAAAATTTGTGCACTTGGGGGGGGGGATCCTCCAGCACGGCCTGCACCCTCTCACAATCCGGGACCCCTTGAGTAGGATCCCTAGGCCTGGCCTGGGTTTGGGGCCTATTGGGGCTTTCCTTCCCCCAGCTTTAGGCAGCTGGCCTCACCCTCACCTCTGCCACTGCTTGCTATTTGTGCAGTGCTGCCCCCCCCTCCTTTCCCCTGCCACTGGTGGCCTCCCTCTGCAGATGGCAGACTGAGGTGTGATGGCATGGCTAGCTTGGACCTCCTTCTGCTGGGCAATTGCTGGCCAGTCCACACACCTGCCACAGAGTCACTGCTGGTGGCCTGGGCCTCTGTCTTTCTTTGCTGGGGAACGGGGCCATGACTGTGAGAGGCTGTCTGCCTACCTGATCACCCCTAACCACTTGCCTGCCTACCTGATCACCCCTAACTGCTGGTCTGCCTGCCTGATGACCTCTAACCACTTGCTTGGTGTCGGAAACCAAATATTGTTCTCACTAAATGGATGTAAATGGGAAGCCAGAAGGCTGGCCAACCTTAATTGCTCTGAAAGGTCAGAGCTGATTACTCATTGTTTAGTTGAAACTATCTGTTTGTATCATGTTAATTTCTGTTACCTCTTGCCTAAAGGCTAGGGGTGTGTCCCAAAGCCTTAATAAAAGGGAGAAAAAGGCCAGAGCAAATGGCAGTCCTTTCCACTAGAGGAAGGCTCCCGCCTGGCCCCCCAATATCGCCAAATTAATGCTTTCTAGTCTCTCATTTCGTTTGCATGCGGCCTCCTTCAGAACCCGAACCCTGACCTGGGAACCCTGAACCACGCGGGACGTGGAAAGAGGTTCCCACAGCTTGGGGACAGGGAAAGCCCGGTGAGGGGCCGCGGTGGTTCTGGTTTCTGGTCATTCCAGTTGTTATGCTTATGCTGGTTGGCCTTTTATTATATGGGATAATAAAAGCATAATATCCTAATTTGACTGGACGTCCTTCTGGACAAAGTCAAGGCAATGAGGACCAAGCCCTTTGCCTGAATATTGTGCATCGGGCCTCTGGTATATAGAATAACTTGCTTAATTAGACCTGCTTTCTGATTTAGCTTAACTTTTTCCAGTCCAGTGAAGCACCCCAATGTCTCTTTCAGGTAAATGTCAGCAACACAGTAAATATCAATATGAAGCAGGTTATTATTGCAGATCATGCAGGGAGAACAAAAGGATGAAATATTTAACTGTAGCAGTGTTTGACTATATTCTGTGCAGTAAGAAAACCTGAAGTCATTTTCAAGTTCCACCATTTCTTACTTCGTTTCAGTTGTGTCAAGTTTCTAAACTTTCTAAGTCTCTGTTTTCTGGCTAATGAAAAGAAAATAGGTTTCTTCCAAGTCTCCTATCTACCTACTCCAGGACTTCTGTGAGGATCAAATGAGATGAGGCATGTGAAAATGCTTCACAAACATTTGGTTAAAGTATAAAATGTTTGCCCCTGGCTATAAAGCAAACTGTGTTCCTGGGCTGAAGAAACTCCAAGGAGGGTAGTCGCTGGGGAGATTAAGCCAGGTACTGCTATGTGATGTCATTACCTGATGCCCACAGTGACTGTTTCTGGGCTGGGCTGGGCTGTGAGCCACATTTTGTGTCTTGGGGTCTTGGCAGTGTTGGCTGTGATTTCGTGGGCTGTCTC
The DNA here is from genome assembly GCA_011751065.1 of Lasiurus cinereus. Classification (NCBI taxonomy): domain Eukaryota; kingdom Metazoa; phylum Chordata; class Mammalia; order Chiroptera; family Vespertilionidae; genus Lasiurus; species Lasiurus cinereus. The sequence goes on along the minus strand of JAAGEH010000286.1, from coordinate 25,715,179 downwards.
TCTGGGGTGGTGGCAGGGCCTGTGTCCCACTTTCAGGAAGCTGAGTGTTGGTTTGTCAGTGCTAGGTCTGCGATGCTGTTTATTTTTTTATTGATTTCAGAAAGGAAGGGAGAAGGAGAGAGAGAGATAGAAACATCAATAATGAGAGGCAATCATTGACTGGTTGCCTCCTGTATGCCCCCTACTGGAGATCAAGCCTGCAACCTGTTATATGCCCTTGACTGGAATCAAACCCAGGACCCTTTAGTCCACTGGCTGACACTCTATCCACTGAGCCAAACCAGCTAGGGCAGTGCAGTTTATTTTTGCCTAAATGGCCAGTGCATGTCATGGCATCTCCTGTGTTGGCATCTGCCCCCTGATGATCAGTGCACATCATAGTTTCTGGCCTGACAGACATGTAGCAGAATACAAAATTAACACCAAGAAATCAGTGTTATTTTTATACACCAATAATGAACTCTAAGAGAAAGTAAAAACCAATCCATTTACCATTGTAACAAAAAAAAAATTAAGATACTTAGGAATAAACATAACCGAGGAGGTAAAGACCTGTACTTAGAAAATTACAGAACATTGAAAAAAGAAATAGAAAAGATATAAACAAGTGGAAGAATATATCATGTTCATGGAATGGTAGAATTAACATCATTAAAATGTCCATACTACCCAAAGCAATCTATAGATTCAATGCAATCCCTATTAAAATACCAATGGCATAGTCTACAGATCTAGAACAAATACTCCAAAAATTTATATGGAATCAAAAAACACCCAAAGTTGGCAGGATCTTAATATCAGATATAAAGCTATACTACAAAGCCACTGTAATCAAAACAGCCTGATACTGGCACAAGAACAGGTATATATAGATCAATGAAACAGGACAGAGAATCTAGAAATTGACCCAAGTCATATTCAATTAATATTTGATAAAAGGAGGCAAGAGCATACAATGGAGTAAAGACAGTCTTTTCAATAAATGATGTTGAGACAAGTGGACAGATAAAAAAAATGAAACTCGATACCAACTTACACAATACACAAAATAAACTCAAAATTGATAAAAGGCTGAAATGTAAAACATCAAAACCACAAAAATCCTAGAAGAAAACAGAGACAATACAATCTCAGACATCTCACATAGCAGAATTTCCACTGATACAATGCCTAGGGTAATAGGAACAAAGAAAGAAAATAAACAAATGAGACTACATCAAAATAAAAAGCTTCTGCATAGCAAAATAAACAGCATCAAAATGAAAATGGAACCCCCTGTATAGGAAAACATATTTGCCAATGATACATCTCATAAACAGTTAATTTCCAAAATATATAAATTACTCATACAAATAAACAAAAGAAAGACATCCCAATTGAAAAATGGGCAGATGACCTGAATAGACATTTCTCCAAAGAGGACAAACAAATGGGCAAGAGACATGTTAAAAAATGTAACCCCACTAATTATCAGAGAGATGCAAATTAAAACGGCAGTAAAATACCATCTCACTTCTGCCAGAATGGCTACCATTTACAAATCAACAAACAACAAGTGCTGGTGAGGATGTGGAGAAAAAGGAAACCTAGTTCACTGCAGATTGGTATGATTACTGTGATAAAAAAAAAAGTGTAGAGCTTCCTCAAAATATTAAAAATGGAATTCTCATTTTACCCAGTGACCCCCTTTCTAGGAATATATCCTAAGAAACCAGAAATATCAATCAGAAAGAATATGCACCCTTATGTCTATAGCAGTTTTATTTACAATGGCTAAGATCTGGAAACAGCCCAAGTTCCCATCAGTTGGGCTGATAAAAAAAGCCATTGTATATTTACATAGCTGTAAAAAAGAAGGATCTCTTACCCTTTGAGAGAGCATGAAGGGCCCTGCAGAGTATTATAGTAAGTGAAATAAGTCAAAGGACAAGTATCACTTGATCTCACTTATATGTGGAATGCAAGGAACAAAATGAACTGATGAACAGAAAAGATCCAGAGCCATAGAAGCATGCAATAGACTGACCTATTTCAGAGGGAACGGGAGAACTGGTGGAAAAGACTTTCCAATTATCTTATATGCATATATGCATAGCTCATGGATAGACATTTGTGTGGTGAAGGCCTGGAGAGGGGGTGGGTGCAGGGTGGAGGGGTCTAATGGGCGAGGGTAGGAGACATCTGCAATACTTTAAGAAAGCCAAATTAAAAACAAAACAAAACAAAGGGAATGATGTTCTGCTTTAACAAATCTGTGGATGTGGTTGTTAGTTATGGAACCTTCACTATGTTTATTGAGTCCCTCAGGTTACTAATTGTGTGGAACCCAGGGTAGTATAACAAATATAGTGCACAGAGCAGGGCTGATGGCAGTCCCTGAACCATTTTTAAAACTCTAGCATCAAAGATTAGGTACATTAGGCAAGTAATGATATTTAGAACTGAAATAATCTATAATAAAAGCATAATATGCTAATTAGATCAGACGTCCTACTGGATGACCTTTCAGATGAAGCTGTGGTGGTCAGGGGCTGAGGCAGAGGTGGCTGCACTGGCAGCCAAATTTTGTGCATCGGACCTCTAGTTTTTAATAATTTTATGAGTTTCTATCAGTGACTACTGTTGATGTCTTCTAACCAACTCAATGTAATATACAAAAGAACATCATAGCAGACCAGCTTTGAAGACAGTGTAAACTCATGTAATAGCAGAGTTATTGTTCAAAGAGAGCTTCATTTTCATGATAAACATTACTGTGTATGACAGAATTTCCATAGCAAGTATAAGCTCTTTTTGTACAGATTTGTACTGTGTGCACTGGATGTTTACATGGTTTTCTTACTTTCCCCAATTATCATTGTGGAAGTATTGAAAATAAAAGTACATATCTTACCTAATAATAGACAAACATGCTAATTGACTGTTCCTTCACAATGCCCACAGCCAACAAAAATGACAGTTAATTTGCATACCTGGCTGCCAAGCTTCCTGCCCCATCCCGGACTGCTCTGGGCCTCTGAGTATCATAGGAAGGTATAAAGGTGGCTCTAGATCAGAGTGAAAGTGGTGACGACAGCCAGGGAAAGGAAGGCCCATGCTGGCATTTATCTTTGTGGTGCATTGGGCTTCTAGTACATATATAAAATATCCTACTATCCATTGTGGTAGCCACTGTCACATATAGTTACTTAATTTTCAATTTATTAAAATTAGTGGAAATTGAATATTCAGTTCTTTGGTCATAGTAAAAGCAGTCAAATACACAAGGGTCACATGGGATTGTGCTACTGTATTGGAAAGCACACATACAGAAATCCCTAACATTGTATTAAGTTCTATTAGACATTAGTTCTAGTAGCATTACTTAGCATTTGTTTTAGATAAATCATAAATAACCTTAATATTTTATTTGAAAGGTGTCCATCTTCTCAATGGACTAGACATTTTTTTCCCATTGACTAAAAATACTCAAAACCAAGCATAAAACTTCTATATATATAAACCATTTTTCTTATATATTTTAACCTTTAAAGCAAAATAAGTCAGGAGTGATAAGTCAAGCATAGCAGTTGACTATATTAATACTAATCTCAGTCAACCTGGTATTTATTTGCATTTTTCACTAATTTAGAAAATTTTATTTTCACCTGTAAAAATATCAGATATTACAATTGAATTCCAAATACTATGAATGTAAATATACTTCTAATACTATGGACTGTAAGTGGAATTTATCACTCTAATACTAGAGGATCCTCACAAAGAAGTGTATAGTGGGATGTAGTTCCCTGAGCAATAAAAAAAACACATTCTCATAACAACTAAGAATGCATATTCACATATAAAAATCTTATAGTTATAATGACTAGAGTATTTATTGATTTTTAATAAACAAAATAGGGACAAGTACTATTTTACAGTTTAAATGTGTATTAAAATATTATGAAAAGTTAATAAATGTGGTTAATAAAGATGGTAAACTTGACCAAAAAGATAAATATAATTAGTATTTAAACACAATTATTTAGCATATATTTTTTGTAGAGATGTAAAAGAAACATTCTCTGATCTTTAAAAACTTTTCAAGGTCCTTCGGAAGATTGGTTATGTGAATCAAAGTTCGTCAAGAATGTGAAAAATCATATGCTTATTTTTAAATTATTGGTATGACTGAGTTATGTATAATTTTTAATCACCTGATAATTATATGACATTGAGAAATGTTTATGTTCCATGAAACAACTTTAATAGCCTTAGTTAAGAAATGCACTGTGATTAAAAAGATAGAGAACCCCTGACAAAAAGGTAAATATTAGGTAGATTAAGTTTTTATAGGGTTGTTATAGGTCATTTGGAAATATAATGAGATGTCATTCAAGATTTGTTCTTTTATTTTTATCAAGTTTAATATACACAAAAATACAGAACTTAAAAAATGCAAACTTAACAAAAATATTAAATAATATTTTTATAAAACACTTTACCCACAAAATTCAGGTTGAGAGATATATTAAGGAATCACTTCTTTTCCTCTGACACTTTTATCTATCTTTAATTTGTTGTAGTAAAAGAAGATATTTTGTATTATTTGTATTAAAATATTTTGTGGACAAGGATTATTAATATGGATATTATTAATACATTAAACATTTAACTATTTGACATATCTAAGTATTTTTATCACAAAACCCATTTTTACTGAAACACGGCATAAGGGGTCTGAATACATGTATAATGTAAGACAAAATACTAACTATTTTGATTGACTAATTTGAAATTCTTATAGAAATTAATAGCAATATTCCTGTTACAGTGTTATCTTATTTGTTATGATAGAAATAATCAGGCATACTTTCATTTAGAAACAGTTTTTTAAGGTAGTTTTATGTCTATCATTAATTGTTTACTGTTTGAATTTTAGAATAGTGCTTGATATTTATTATAAATCAATGAAAACAAAATTGTTTTGACAGAACTGATCATTCAGGGTCATAAAAGATACACTGAATAATATGTTACTAGTAAAATTAAAATAAAATCATATATATCACTTAAAAAATTCTCTACATAATTTAGCTAAAATTACCTTTTGTGGATACTGATGCCACACAGAGTATTAGATTTCATTTAAAAAATACAAGTTAGTTTAATCTAGTTAAATTATTTGGCCATTGTGCATAACTTTTAATATTGTATTTGATGTTAGTAAAAGTTTATGCATTAGCTTTCAGAGGATGAATCAACCAAAACTAAGTGTAAGTTTAACTCAAACAAAAGTAGTAACTACAGATACCATCTCTAAGAGGGGAAGGGTAATATTCCTCTACTTTTTTATAACTATAATAAATTAGGACTTCATTAGGGGATATTATAGAATGATTTGTGTTGGAATAATTCTTATGTCTTTGCCCTTCAATATAACATAAACTCTTGATAGTTAGGAACTAAATATAATAATCTTTGTACCTTGCCCATAATGCTCAGCACAAATGCACATGAAAATCTCACTTGGTAAATGGTTACTGAATTAGAAAACTACTAGGAAGGATGCTTGCATTGGATTACAAGCTTAGACACTCACATATATATATATATATATATATATATATATATATATATATAATTTCTGTAAATAATATATATACATATATTTTTCTTTTACCATAAAATACCACACTACACAAGAACAAAATGAAGTATTACAGCAGAACAAACTGTAATTCATTTTATGTAGTCTCAAGTTAATATTTCTTCTGTGAGATTTTTAAGATTTAATATGCTAACAATAAAGTAAAATACCCAGCACTGCTTTGAATTTCTTATTTAATGAAAGTATTAACTACACCCTAATATCAAAGAAAAAAATTCTAATGTAAATATGTGTGTTTTTCCCCTGTTTACATATATATATTTTTTAATCCAAAGGGCATCAAATTTACAATATTTCACCCTGTGGACTTTTTTTTTTTAACTTTATCTGTTCACATGCTAAAGCATACAATTTAATCTTTTATTTATTTTTATTTTTTATTTTTTAAACAGTAATTATTTTATTTTATTTTTATTAATTTTTATACATATCTCCCCATTCCCCCTCCTCCCTCCCAGGCATACCCCAATCCCCCAGTGTCTATGTTCATTGGTTATGCTTATATGCATGCATACAAATCTTTTGATTGATCTCTTATCTAGCTCACCTAACTTTAATCTTCCTGCTGTAATTTCACAGTCTGTTTGAAGCTTTACTGCCTCTGTATCTATTCTTTTGTTCATCAGTTTATAATGTTCTTTATTATCCACAAATGAGTGAGATCATGTGATGCTTCTCCTTCATTGACTGGCTTATTTCACTAAGCATTTTAATTAATTTATATTTTAAAGTTAATGACATGACAATAATAGTATTTTTTACAGCATATCTCTCAATTTTATATTAACAAAAAAGACTCAGACATTGTATCTATTCAAATTACTAAATTAATATTTGAAGACCTGATGTTTTGATACACTACAGGATCAACATTCTTTTTATGGTGCTTCTACCTTGATTTTAGACAATAAAAATCACAGATATAAATGGAATAACTTAGTCTTCTATCAGAATAACATACTTAAGACTTTTTCAAGCTCTGAAAAATGCTATTAAATATTATAATCCTTTTTTTCCCAGAGGAATTAATTGCAAGTTAAGTCTCTCCTCCTTTCATCCTTTTAAAAAGCAAATAGTATTTGTGAATTCTATTATTTCTACTGTAAATGAAAGCTTAGACTAATTTTAGCATAATATATTCTATTTAATGAAATGTAATCATTCTTACCAGAATCCAGACCAATGATCTGAGAGAATACTAATTGTGAACAATATAGTATTGAAAAATGAGACATGAATGCTTTTTTGACTATTGGTACGATTTAAACAGACAAGTGCAGATAAATCTACATGAATATTGCATTTGGTTCATTGAGTGGCTTATAATTTTTGAACTGTCAAATGTCAACATTAAAGAAATACAAGCAGTACATTTCTGTTAAGTGCAATTGCTTCTAGCTCACATAAGATAACCATGACAATATTTTAAAAATTTGCTTTTAAAAACAAATTATTCTTACTCATATGACCACTAACTCTTCTCTGAATGAATAGAACCTTGCATATAGAAAGAATTCAACCAATATTTTAGAATGAATACACATATGAACATTGTTTATATGTGTGTAAATAAATATAAAGTTATATGTATATAACCTATAACACAAGTAGACAAATGGTTATGATAATTCTTTTTATAATCATGTTTTGAAATTAATAATCATGGCAAACCCATGGAATCATCTTATAGTCAAAGATCATGATAATTATATTTCAGTTAATTTTTTTTAATTTTTACATGAGGACGTTATCTTCTAGACAATAGACAATATTAAACATATGAAGTGTGTTTATCTTAATATTGAGAAAAACGTTGTAATCATATTTTTCTTAAAAACCCGAACCAGAATGTGACTATCAATTATTTGACCAGGTAAAAGTAGTATAGTATACTATAATGGCTCTGATTTATTTAAACAAACAAAAATTGTGAATTTAGGTGAATTGTAGGTAGGAGTGAGGATAGAAATCTAGTTTAATCAAGTTGTTTTTGTTACTCTGAAGTAAACAATAGTTTAAGTTTCACATATTTTACCATGACTTGTAATTAAGTGTGAGTCCTAGAAATTAACCTTAGCTTTTATAAATTTTTTTCTTCCCTCCCTCCTTTCCTTCCTTCTTTCCTTCCTTCCACTCTGTCTGTCTATTAGAACCATTCCCTTATAGCTTAATTTTAAAAGAAGATTTTTGATTTTTTTATATTGTATTCTCTACAATGTTATAATCAAGCAAAGTATCAGAATTTGACATTTTGATATTAAATATTTTTACTCTAGGAATTCTTTCTGTTTAAAAAAACCTCCTTGCAAGTCTAGTTAATCTAAACACCAGAAGTTTAGAAATAGGTTAACATGGTTTATATTTCTAAGATAATAACATTACACATTCCTTCAGTTTAACAGCATACAGTATATTTTAGGCATTTATAAGGAAAGATTTCTTTGAATACAATTTTTCTCTTAGTGACTTATTATTAAGTCTATAAAACTATTCACTGTAAATAAACATCTACATATTTCAAATTTAATTATAAAAAGGTCATGGAAATATATTCTTTGACAGTAAAGTACATAAAAAGATGATTTTGAATCAAAATATCAGTATAATGAGTCATTAAACACTTCTAAGGACATTATTTATTTAGACATAATGATTTACATTATAACCTTTTAATTTTACAGTTTGTTAATTATAAATTCAGTTTGCAAATGACCATGTGGTGAGTCAATATCTGTAAGAGTAGTAAATCAGACACAAAAGTCAGATTTTACCTTTTTAAGTACCAATACGTAAATCTCATACTTGGTTATCTCCTCAGAAGTGATTTGCATACATTTAAATTAGCATGGACAGTTTTAGAGAGGAGTATTTGCATTCCTAATGAGAAAGTACAGTCACCAATCAGAAACCGTCCTCACATTCTCAAAATCACTTGCATTTCACATTTCTCTCCACGCAGCTGAATTAGACATGGTGCATCTTTTGCATATCTTTACCTCCAATTGACTGTAATGCAGTAATTGAAACCTCTTCAATTGTAGTAGGGGACACAACATCCAAGGCTAAAAATCATTGAAGGGGAGGGTCCCTTCTTTTCCAGAAATTTCTGAGCGTGGAAGGTCGACTCCTGATTCCTTCATCCACCACTCCCCCAACTCCTGCCACTTTGCCTTCTCCCTCCCGTGCCATGCCCTCTGCCCACTTTTGAATGTTCCCTCTACCCTTTGTAATACCGCTACTTTCTCTTCTCGGTTCATCCATCTCCTTGTCTGACACATTTTTTTTTCCCCAAAACATCCTTATGAGCTTTGAGGAGGGCCTAAGTCCCTTCCAGAAAGGAAATAAGGATTATAATAACAGCGAATACAGTATTAGAGAATTCCCCACACTAGCAAGATAGGCTCCTCCGCGCATTTATGGGCATTATGTTATGTTTAGCCTGAGAGCCTTCCTCCTTTCCTTAGGTGCGTCCTGGGGGAGACCTCCACCAGCCAGAGGCGGAGGCGATTTGGTTGGCGACTAACCCCCTCTAGCGCCCAGCTGACAGCATCCGAGCCGCCGCGGCTGCCGGGCCGGCGGAGCGCCGAGCTGGCGGAGCTCCGCAGCGCTCGGGGCTCGGCCCTGCCCGCCGTGCCCGCCGCTCCAGGGCGAGAGCGCGAGGGCCACGGACGCCGAGCGCCCCTCGCTGTTATAGCCCTGCGTGCCACCCCAGCCCTTGGCACGAGCGCCGCGCGGGTCCACGGAATAGCCAGTGCCGGCTCCTGACCCATCCCTGGGAGCGCCGCTAGGGAGCGGGGCCGCGAGAGGGCGGCTCAGGCGCCAGAGCGGTCCACCCGCCGCGCTCCGCACGCTCTGGGCGCCGCCGCGGACAGGGCCACGCGCCGCTCAGCCCCGGGCTGCTCGGAGCGCGATCCGACGCTGCCACGCCGCGGGCGCTCCGGACCCCGGGATCCCAGCGCCCGCGGCGGCCACAATGCTCGTGACCTCCACCTCGAAGTCACCACCACTTCAGGCGAAGGGAAGACCTCGGTGAAGCCGGGCCAGGCACCCGACCACGTCCAGCCTGGTGCGACCCCGCTGCCGGCTCCCTCCCGTGGCCGCCCCCGGACTCCAGCCGCGGAGGAGGCCCCAAAGCGGAGGCGCTCGCTCTGGTGGGCAAGTTTGGATGACCCGCGCGGGGGAGCGGTCCGGCCGGTCCGCCACCACCACGCTCGCCCCGCTCAGACAGCGCCTGCCCGCAGCTCTTCCCCTCCAGCGGCGGAGACGTGACGTCTGGGGAGACGGCGTCGGGGGCTGACAAGCCCCAAACGCTGGGCGCCGCCGCTACGAAATGGGGAGCAAAGTGCTTAGGGGACTAGGTGCGGCCTCAGAAAAGCCCGGGAAGCGGCTGCCGAGGCCGCGGCGCAGCGCAGACGCGGCGGAATTGGAAGTGCCCGCGGTGCGAGCCGCTGCCGTCGCCACACCAGCGAGGCGCTGAGGCGCAGTTCGTAGCCGGCTCGGACCACTCGCGGCCCCAGGACATTGGCGCGCTCTCCCCGCACAGGCCGGAGGAAAGTTCCCGCGTCCCCCGCGCCGTCTGCGCCTCCCAAGCCTTTGGCTCCGCCAGTGCCCACTCGAGTCCGGAGAGGCTCGAGCCGCCGCACCTGGTCGTCCCTCCCCTTTCCCCGCCCTGAGGCGCCCTCCCCCGCCCCTCGCTTCCTTCCCCAAACCTCAGCCCGAGCTCGCTCCTGCGCGCGCGCTCTCCCAGGCCCAAGTGAATAGTCCTTGCGCGAGCGGGACGCGGTGGTGGATGCAATTCCGCTCGTCTACAGCCGCCGGGAGCTCCCTGGCGCCGCAGGCAGCGTCCTCCTCCGGAGCGGCGGCGCCTGCACCTGGGCAGCCTGGACCTTCGTGCCCTGCCCTCGGGGCCTCGCGCGGGGGGCGCCCCGGGACACCCCCTGCGGGCAGGGTGGAGGAGGAAGAGGAGGAGGAAGAAGACGTGGACCCGGTCCCCTATCCTACGCAGAATACCTGGCTGCGCGGCTGCCACTACACCTTAAGGGGGAGGAGAGGAGCGCCGGGCAGAGCCATGGGGGGCTGCGAAGTCCGAGAATTTCTTTTGCAATTAGGTTTCTTCTTGCCTCTGCTGACAGTTTGGCCGGGAGACTGCAGTCACGTCTCCAACAACCAAGGTAAGGGCCGGGGCAGAGAAGCGGGAGGGGCCGAAGGAGGTGGGTGCTCTGAGGACCGGAGCCTTGGTCGCTTCCTGCAGGTAACTTCATCCCGGTATAGTTTCTCCAGGCTCGCTCTCAGCTCCCAGAGTGGTCCAGCATGCTCCCCCGCTAGAGCTCCCTGTCCACATTGCCTGGGACCGCGACCTGCCCGACCTCGGTCCCTCCTGCTTCCAAATGTCTTAAAAGGGATGCGTGAGCCTCCGCAGTAGCTGAGTGCCACGGCTGGCGGCGGCGGGACTGCTCCACCGGAGGCCAGTTCCTGGCAAGCACGCTTAATGGAGACTTCTGGCTTTTGGTGGCCGGCCGCTCCGAGCTGGGTGAAGTGTAGGATCTCACATGTCTTTAGGAAAGCAAATTGCTTTCGTTCTGCCCTAGGACCAAATACTTGCCTTTGCCCTGGGTCACTCTGTTGCCCTCGCCTCTCCGCAGGCGGCCCCCTTGTCCCATCCAGACTGAGTGTAGTGGACTTGTTTGAAATCATTCCTAGGTCAGTGTGTTTGTGGTTTCTTTTTTCTTGTGCGCCAAGAGGGTAGAGGGAGATAAGCGTTAAGTGTGAATATCCTATTTCTAAAATCCAGTCTTTGGTAGATTTTTTTTTTTTTTGAGGAAGACAGTTTTAGTAGGTTAAAGTGGTCAAATAAAAGATTTGGATAGTGTGTGAAAAGTGAAAGTCAGGTTTACCGAATGAAAGACAATTAGAATTTTTGAATTATCTCTTCTGTTCAAACTGTTTTTATGAAACGTATCTTGGATTTTCTCTGATTTTTTAAGATCTATAAAAATATCACCTGCATATTAAGCAGCAAACATCCATAAAAGTTTTCCAGCATGTACCTGGCTGGATGCTCTGAGCATTGGCAATGTGGTGACCACCAATATGTCACCTGTTATGTCACACTTGTCTAAAGACTTCACTGTAAAATTTCAATTATAGTTACTATTTAACACATAAGGCCTTGGAATAATTTGCAGATATAAAAATGGAGATCAGGTGACATAAGAGTGTGCACGTTTTTGTGAAGGTGAGATTACGAGAGAAGGCAAGTAAATAACACAGCTCTCTTTTTGCCATAAACATATATGACCATTTACTTCTATTTAGGAGTATTCAGAAACAATATTCAATTGTTTTCATTTATACAACTTTTATTTTTGGTATGTTTTCCTAAACATTTCTATTTTTGCAATGTGTGCTTGTTTTGTTTTTTTCCTCTCAGATTGCAATCCCAAGTGCATGCATAAATTTGGAAAGCGTACACCACCATCATGTCTTTGAAGATGTATCACATAAGTACCCCTTATAGTTCCATATTCTTCTATTCTTCATATACATCCCTCAATTGTTTTTAAGAGCTATTGGCATTAAATATCAAAGAGGTAGTTAACTGAATCAACCTGTGTGAAAATAGATTGTTAAAAATAACGTAAATATTTACTTGGTCTTTTTACATTTTAAGGAGAGAAAAATAATTTTTAAATATTATACTCTATGTTAGTATCTAGGGCTACTAAAAGAGATATATACTTTGAGAGTCAAGTTTATTAGAAGTGTTTAAAAGTTATTTCTATGCTATGCAATAGTTTCACTCAGTCAATATGTATTTATTCATTAAATGCCTAAGAGACATCAGTGACTACCCTAAGCCTCAACGATACAAAATAAAACATATTCTGAATCTACAAATGACTAATGTGACATTCTACCAAAATATGTCAAGTATTAAAAGTATAACCTTTTAGATATTCATGTTAAGGGCATAGAAGAGAGTTACTTGTTAACCTCTTACAGTAATTTTTTAAATCTATTTTAATGACTTTCACATACTTTTAAAAGACATTTAACCTACAATATATACCAAATATGTGTATAACGTATGGGTGGTTTTTTTGTCAATTAGCTTAATGATTGTGAATGAATAGTATTTAGTTTACCTATCAAATAGGATCATTAAAAATAGTTTAGTAAAACTCTTAACTTGAATTTCTGTTCATATGCTAAAAACACAGGCTTTGCATAAGGTTATATTTGGGTAAAATAGTGCCATAAGACCAAATTGGGTAAAATTTAGAATTCTTCAAAAGAAGACTCAAGAGAAAGTGTGCTCAGATTTTTTCATCAGACATAAAATGCTTTTTACAGCCTAAGTCACAGTGATTAGAAATTATGCTTTATAATACCTTTAAATAACTTTCAAATACTGAAGTGTTCACACTAATAGTTAATAAAATTTCAAACTGCAAATTTTTATTCTTGTGGATATTTTGGGCATTTTTTTAAATTTGTAGTTTCAAAGATAACGAATCAAAGTGTGACTTATCAATTTTTAAACTTTGAAAACATGGAGTATTGCAGAATCATAATATGTATAAAATATAAAATTATTAATGTGAAATATAAATTAGATATCTAATATACCTAATAAATATCAGTGATATGATTAATAGTTAATTTCAAGAAAATGTGTTCATTTTCCTAGTAACTTTTCATCGTAAGAGCTAATGGAATTCAGGTTTTATTTTTAAAATTTGTTACTTTATGAAGGGTAAAATTTTATTTTTATGTTACTTGCCTTCTACTTAAGGATGTTAAAATAATTTTTTAATATCTATTTTTACCAAATTATATAAAATTCTTCATGATTGAAATGAAAGGATTCATCTTCTCCCTTACCGCCACCTTAGTTTTCCATACTTAAACTGGGTAAAATAATGATAATGACAAAAAAGTGAACTACCTCATTTTTAATATGGTGCTTAACATGGTGCTAAGAGTAACTTGACTATAGGAAGCAATCTTTTGTCTATTAACTGGCTGTGAAGCTGTGCACTATAAAGATGAAATAAATCAATTTGACTCTGTCTTCCTATTACCCAACCTCCTTGAATTGATCAGAAAGTAGAGTTGCTTCCTAGATCACTCATCTGTTTAGTAAGTGAAAATATGATTTGTGTTCATATTTCTCTTACTCTAATAATTTTTCCTGTATTAAGATCTCAGTGTTTATTAGGTGTTTGCAATTTTATTTTAAAATAACATATTTTGTCTTCTCAATATATATAAACTTTTATCTCTGTACTCACGATTAGGTGAATATAAAATACAGTTTTGTTTCAGTTGTAAGTAACCATGTATATCAATTATAGTGCTTAGTAGCTACCAGGGGTCCATTTATTCAAAGATTACTCTACTTGAGCAAATAGTACTGTATAGCCTAAAAGAGTTGATGCATCTCTCAGGGTGTGGCTCATCATCAATCAGATACTGAAGTAATTAATTAAATCAAAATATGGTTTGGATACAAGATCTAGTGAGCTTATTTTACTACCAAGATTGTGTAAATCTATCTTTTTTCCTTCAGGGAATTATGTGCCAAATGAAACAACCAAAACAGTAGTCTGATTTGTTAGTTTCATTGGATTTATTACTTTGGATGAATTGAGTGTAAAATTCACTAAGTTGTATGTAAATACAGGCGAACATACTAAGCAAAAAAATACCTGCTTAATTAAAATTTGTAGCCTAAAATTAGTTAACTGCCATAAGTATTGTTCACAAATTATAAGACTAAATATTGTTATAGTAATAGAAAGGAAGGAGTTGAAATTTTTTTTAGAAAGTTCAAGAGTGACCTTTACTGAAAACATTACAAATTTGTTAAGTAAAGAAAACTACATGATTTAAAAAGAATATTTCTAAAAGAATTTCACTTAGATAAAATTCACTTACAAGAATAAACTTCATAGCTGTAAAGGTACAGGAGATTTTAATCACATGCCTTCATGGGGTTAAAAACAACTTGGAATGTAATTTTGTTATCATTTATAAATTTAAATAAGTAATTGTGTAATTTGTTGTTATGATTAGTGTTTGAAGTAGAAAGAGAAAATATCATTAATATGCGTTGATCATCTAAGTGTTGTTTCCTCTGGGTTGGGGATAAGACTATATCTAAAATCTTTTTCTTGCAAAAAATTATATAATGTTGTTTAAGGATCTCTTCTTCAAACTAGAATAACACCAGTAGAACATATTTATTTGGATTTTTCTAGGAGGAAAATGTATATCTAATGATATAAGACAGAATTAATGTTTAAATTATATATTTTACTGTTTTTATATTTTCAAACTTAATCTATAAAGAATTTTGTGTTACTTTCATGTTTAAAAGTTAAACATTAAGAAAAATATTAGAGTAGAAATGTTTATTTTTTCAATAATCATTGCAAGTATAAACTATTTAAGTACAAAAGGCATTATAGATTTCTTGTATTCGCTTCTACCACTCCTCTTTCCCTAACACAGGCATCATATCTCAATCATGCTATTATTCTTTCTCTCTTCACACACTGAGTACTTCTAACTATATACTCCATTTGTCCAAAGAATAGTTTCACATTGTACATCAACCAAACGCTTACAATAATAGATGTTTTTCATTGTGTTCTTGTCTCAACATTTTTTTGAGAGTATAAATACAGTAGAGATCAATACATATAGTTAAGTAATCAAAATAGAGTGACCTTATACAGTGTACACTGTCAATTTATACAGATGTTTATACATCTATAGTATTCTTTAATAAAAATTGTATTATTTGAAGTGTGAAACACGCATTATATCAGGATTCTGATAAAATTGCAGTTTCATTAAACCAACGTTATTTATTTAAAAAGGGGAATTATATATTACTTCTACATTTGCCTTATTAAGTATTGTTTTCTAGAATTTAATATCTGGATGATGGAGGAAAAAGGATAAGCAAGGCAAATATAGTCTATTCCCTTATTATTTCTACTAAGGAAGACTGATAAAAAAAAGTTAGGTAAAATAAAATGAAAAAAGTTCTTAAATAGTCTATGGAGGAAACAATAATAGCTTTGAATTAGAGAATAACAGGAGAGACCTGATATTTTAAATGTGATGGTTGAAAAGAACTATCTGGAGAAGTGACATTTAAGCCACATTCTTAGGGAAGAGAACGAGCCAATCGTACAGAGTGGGAAGAAGTGTATTCCATCCAGGTAGAGGGAACTGCCTGGATGGTGATCTTGAAGAGAATTGAGCTTGATACATTTGAAAGGACTCCAGTCCAGTGTGACTGGAGCTTGCTGAACAAGGAAGAGAGTAACATATCAGCTGTGAAAGATGGTTAGGAACCAGATCCCACAGAGAAGGAAAAAAGCCATGGTATAGAGTCGTGTTTTATTACTATTCTAGGTAAAATGAGAGGCTTTTGAGATATTTTAAGCAATTTTCATTTTAAGAGCATTATGGCTGGTAAGAAAAGAGATTGGAAGAGGAGAATTAGGAGCCTGTTGAGATTGTCCAGGAGAGAGGTTATTAAGAGGTGGGTTGGCCTTGATTAGTGGAGATATAGAGAAGATGGCTTTTGAGATATATATTCGAGGTATAATTTATGAAACCATATTATCCTTACAGGGGAACAATTGTAGATATTTAACATTTAAGTCATTTTTTTCTTATGAGGCCAAAATAAATTTACTGCTCCCCATAAAAATTACCTTGCTGTATAATTATTGGTAATAGATAGGGCATAGGAAGGATGAAATGAGTTTTCTATTCCCCACTTTATTTCCCAGCTCAGACTATGATTTAGAATATAATCTTCATAGTACTGTTTTGCTATTTCAAACTGTTGTACATAATGTACACTCATTAGATTAAGAATGCAATTTGTTAATGCATTTCTGACTTGATAACTTTCCATATATATGAGTTTTTTCAAAATAATGGCACAAGTGGGTGGAGACATCTTCACAAAACAACATAATAATCCAACAGAGCTTAGTTTTTAGCTAACAAAGAGCAATATTTGGAAGTTTGCCTCATGCACCAGTTTTATTCATCTCTATTATGATCAGATTAGTGTTATTAAAAACAAATCTAGGTAATCTTGTCTAATAAAAGAGTAATATGCAAATTGACTGTCTCTCCAACACACAAGATGACTGCTCCCATGTGGACTCAAGATGGCTACCACAAGATGGCCTGCAGGGGAGGGCCATTATGGGCAATCAGGCCAGCAGTGGAGGGCAGTAGGAGTGACCAACATGGCGGGGGAGGGCAGTTGAAAGGGACCAGGCCTGCAAGGGAGGGCAATTGCAGGTGATCAGGTCTGCAGAGGAGAGCAGTTAGGGGAGACCAGGACTGCAGGGGAGGATAGTTATGGGGGGGACCCAGGCCTGAAGAGGAGGGCAGTTTGGGGCAACCAGGCTGGCAAGGGAAGGTAGTTAGGGGTGGTGACTAGGCCACCAGGGAAGGGCAGTTTGGGGTGATTGGGCCAGCAGAGGTGCAGTTAGGTGTTGATCAGGCTGGCAGCGGAGTGGTTAGGGCGTTATCAGACTGGCAGGAAGAAGTGGTTAGGGGCAATCAGGCAGGCAGACAGGCGAGTGGTTGGGAGCCAGCAGAATTGGATTGTGAGAGGGATGTCCAACTGCCCGGTGGGATCAGGCCTAAATGGGCAGTCGGACATTCCTTGATGGGTTCCGGATTGGAGAGGGCAGGCTGGGCTGAGGGACACCCTCCACGCCCATAGCACAAATTTTGTGCACTGGGCCTTTAGTACTATATATAAAATAGGTGTGTTTTTAGATAGTTTCCATTAATCTTTTCTCTTTGCATTTGTTTCAATGAAAAGAAACAAAGGTTCAGAAAGCATGTAAGAGACCCAGAAATGAGATTATGGTATATATCACAGTTTTGGTAACAAGGAAAATGTAAGAAGCCATTAAGTTTTCTACTACATAATAGTAAATTTCATATAATTTAAAAAATTTCCCTGACAAGTTAATTATCCATTACTTTGGGTCACCTGTAATAGTACTATAGGAATGCAATTAGTAAATAAATAGAAGCATAAAGTCCTAACTTAACAGTCATATACTTAGTGTGTATTTAGAAAATTTATACTGTGGCTATGCTTCATTTAAGAATTTCAAATACGCTTAAATCAATAATCAAACGTATAAAATCTTACAGTTTAGTGCTTAGAAAGTTCTGGAAAATACTTTTATAGTTGTTTCCTTTGATAAATATTATGACTTGTTATGTTATATATAGTTTTAGTTTTCAATAATAAGTATTCTAAAGCTGACTGAAACCATTCATTCTTTTAACAGTATTTATTGAAGGCCTATTATTTTACAGAAAGTGTACTAACTATATGTAAGGATTCAAGGAGAACTTTCCTTCCTAAAATATATGATCTAGTGAAGAGTTTCTAAGTTCCTTTCAGAATCAATGAGAAAAACTTAACACATTTGTTAAATATGATTGTATGCAATAGTACTGGTGATCAACCCTTATAATATAAAGTATTTATGTACAACTTATTTGAAATTAATATCTATTATTTCATTACTAGAGGCCCAGTGCATGAATTCATGTACCAGTGGGGTCTCTTGGCCTGGTCTGTGGGATTGGGCCAAAACTGGCTCTTCGACATCTCCAAAGGGTCCTGGATTGGGAGAGGGTACAGGCCAGGCTAAGAGACCCCACCAGTGCACAATTGGGGCTGAGGAGGTTGGCCAGCCAGGGAGGGATCCAGGGAATGTCTGGCCTGTCTTACTCAGTCCCGATCAGCTGGACCCCAGCAGCAAGCTAACCTACCAGTCAGAGCGTTGACCCCCTGGTGGTCAGTGCACATCATAGTGACTGGTCAACCAGTTGACTGTCTGCACCCTGATGGTCAGTGTATGTCATAGTGACCAGTTGAGTGGCATTAGAATATCATTAGCATATTACACTCTGATCAGTTGAACAGCCAAGAGGATGATGGGATACTTAGCATATTAGGCTTTTATTATATAGGATATTTTATCTCAGGATTAAAATAAGTCCCTCAATCCTATATAATAAAACTCTAATATGCAAATCGAACAGTGGAATGATCAGCAGAACAACTGTTGCTATGATGCACACTGACCACCAGAGGGCAGACACTCAGTGCTCCAAGTGGAGGTCATGAAATGGGCCAATGACCAAAGAACTCAACAGTTTCCTAGGAAAGTAGCTGAATGTGTTTTTCAGGACATGCACTGAAAATGTGATAATTATCACTACAGTTTAAGAACCTAGCAAACACAAGGAAGATGCTTAATATGGGATTACTAGAGGCCTAGTGCATGAAATTCATGCACTGGAGGGTCTCTCAGCCTGCCCAGCACCCTCTCGCAGTCCAGGATCCCTCAGGGAATGTCCACCTGCCGGCTTAGGCCAAATCCCCAGAGTCTAAGCCAGCAGACAGACATCCTTCTTACAGTCCGGGACCCCTCACTCCTTTCTGCCTGCCTGCAGTGGAGGTGGGAGAGGCTTGTCAGCCATGAGCTGAGCAGTACTCCCCCTGTAAAAGCACAATGAGCACTAGTCGACCAGTCACTGTGATGTGCACTGACCACCAGGAGGTCAACGCTCTGACTGGTAGGTTAGCTTGCTGCTGAGGTCCAGCTGATCAGGACTGAGTGAGACAGGCCAGATATTCCCTGGATCCCTCCCTGGCTGACCAACCTCCTCAGCCCCAATTGTACATTGGTGGGGCCTTGAACTGTCCCCTGGTGGTCAATGCACATTCACAGGGGGAGTGCTGCTCACCCAGAAGCCAGGCTCATGGCTGACAAGCACAGCAGTGGTGATGGGGAGCCTCTCCCACCTCCACTGCAGGCAGGCAGAAAGGAATGAGGGGTCCCAGACTGCGAGAAGGATGTCTGTCTGCTGGCTTAGGCTCTGGGATTGGGCCTAAGTGGGCAGGTGGACATTCCCTAGGGGTCTTGGATTGTGAGAGGGTTCTGGGCAGGCTGAGGGACCTTCCATTGCATGAATTTCATGCACCAGGCCTCTAGTAATCCCATATTAAGCATCTTTCTTGTATTTGCTAGGTTCTTAAACTGTAGTGATAATAATCACATGATCTCTGTTCTTTAGAAACCCAGCCTGCTCTGTTGATGTTATATAGCTTTGAGTGACTGATATTTACTCTTTAATTACTTGATTTTTTATAAGATGAACAATTGTATAATAAGTTAGATTATGTGGGAGAAAGGAGTAAAGAAACACTGTCAATCTTTTTATGTGTTTTATTTATAAAATTGAATTTTCTAATATTAGTCTTATAGATGATTATACATTATATTTAATTACATGAATATAAAGCATAAATATGCATTTTAAAAACATTCATGTGTAGAAAATAAATGTTTCACATATGTAATGGCAATCTATGGACTGACATGTGGAGTGAGCTTTTGTTTAAAGAATATTAGACTGTCTTATTCTGGTTTATTTAAGGTGTGTTAATCATTAAAATCAGTAAGTAAAGTACAAGTTTTCAGGTTAAAATACTAGCAAATGTACATTTTAATTGAGCTTTGGAGTGAGAATTGTGATGAAAGCGTGTATTTTCAGTGCATGTCCTAAAAAATACATTCAGCTACTTACCTAGGATACTGTTGAGTTCTTTGGTCATTGGCCCATTTCATGACCTCTACTTGGTGGATATGATTGAAAACTCATTGCTTTTTCTCATATATCATTTCATAACTTCAAATGTAAAAGTCATGCTTACTTTTTTCTAGAGTTATTTTTTCCCTTTAAATTTATTGGGGTGACATTGGTTGAAAGAATTACATAGGTTTAAAGTGTACATTTCTCTGATAAATGATCTGTATATTGCATTGTGTGCCCACCATCAGAAGTCAAATCAATTTTCCATCACCATATATTTGACCCCTTTATACTTTACTACTCCTCATAACCCCTTCCATCTGGTAACCACAATACTGCTTTCTGTATCTATGAGTTTTTGTTTCTTGGTTTTCATTTTTGTTCATTTGTTGCTTTCAGTTTTATATCCCACATATGAGTAAAATAATATGGTTCTTAGTTTTTTCTTACTTTGCTTAGTATGATTTTCTCAAGGTTAATTTCATGTTGCTGCAAATAGTAATATTTCATCTTTTCTTATGATTGAGTAGTTTCTATTATATACTAGAGGCCTGATGCATGAAGATCCATGCAAGAATGGTCCTTCTTCCCCTGGCTGCTGGCACCACCTTCTCTCTGACCAGAGCCGCCTTTCTGCCTTTGCATGGTTCTCAGAGGCCCGGAGTGGCCGGGTCAGTGTAGAAGCATCCCACCCTGTCCCCGGCCACTTGGCAGCTGCATATGCAAATTAAACTGCCATCTTTGTTGGGTTAATTTGCATACTCCTGATTGCCTGGTGGGCATCATGAAGGTACCTTCAATTTGCATCTTACTCTTTTAATTAACATAGATATGTACCACATCTTCTTTATCCAATCATCTATCAAAGGTTGCTTCAGTTGTTCCATGTTCTGGTCACCCTGAATAACGCTTTGTTGAACGTATGCCTTTATGAGTAAATTTTTCAAATTTTTTGTGTAGATGTCATTTGGAAGACAGGTTGCTGTGTCATATGGTAATTCTATTCTTAATATTTTGAGGAAATTTCATACTGTTTTCCATACAGCTGTACCAGTTTACATTCCCACCAACACCATTTATTGAAGAGGGTTTATTTTTTGCCACAACTTTTCCAACAGATGTTATTACTTGTTTTGTTGATAATAGTCATTCTAATAGGTATGATGTGGTATATCATTATAGTTTTGATTTGCATTTCCTTAATTGCTAGTGAAGTTGAACATCTTTTTATATAACTGTTGGTGGTTCATGTCTTCTTGGGAGAAGTATCTGTTAAGGTCCTCTGCCCATTTTTTAATTGTATTGTTTGATATTGAGTTGCACAAATTCTTAATATATTTTTTATATTAACCCACTTGCTGAAACTCTTGATTGCAAATATCTTCTCCCATTCAGTTAGTTTTGTTGTCAGTTTCTTTTGCTGTGCAGAAGCTTTCTAGTTTGATATAGTCCCATTAATTTATTTTTACCTTTCCTTCCTTTTCCTTTAGGGCCAGATTCATAAAATCTCTTAAGACCAAGGTTCATAAGTTTATAGTACCTATATTTTCTTTTCTCTAATTTATTGTAGTTTCATTATTTTGCATGTGGCTTTTCAATGTTCCAAGCACCATTTATTGAAGAGACTTTCTTTTCTCCACTGGATGTTTTTGGCTTCTTTGTCAAAAATTATTTGCCCATATACATGTGGTTTTATTTCTGGGATCTCAGTTCTGTTTCATTGGTCTGAGTGTCAGTTTTCATGCTTACTTTTTGATCATGGGAGATACAAAATAATATCTCCTTAGAAATTCTATGTTTAGGAGATAGAAATCGCTAATCAGTTATTTCTATTGCTCTTGTAATTTTAAGTATTTCTATAGCTATCCGGAACTGATAGAAAATAAGCATTATATGTAAATGTTTATATACACAATTTATTTATTTAATTAATTAATTTACTAAATAATAGTAGAGTGATTGTTCTTTCAGGTTAACTGTACTATATTATGATATTTATATTTTTGTGATACAAGAGCATTGCAAGGAAAAACATGTTAGATTTTACAGAGCATACAATATCCAGGATAAAGAAAAACACCCACTATTTAGAAAAAATAAATGTATGGAAATTTGCCTAACTATCTACACTAATGAAAGAGAAACATGCAAATTGACTACACCTCCACTACACCTACAAGCCATGCCCACCAGCCAATCAGGAGCTAGTATGCAAATTAACACAACCAAGATTTCGGTGGCCACAGAGCTGGAGCGAGCAGGAGGCTTAGTGGTGGGAGGAAACCAAGCTTCCCACTTACTGTGGCCAGCCCTGGCCTTTGCTCAGGGTTACAAAGTTTCAATTATGGAAGATAAATAAATTCTAGATACTTCTTTCCAGCCAGCCCTTGTATCAGCTCAAGGAGGCACTGAGAAAAATAAATAAATAAAGGAGGGACTGGGAGCTTGGGTTGCCTGGGGCATGGTGATCAGGCCAGGATGGGACGTTGGCAGTTATGGATGATCAGGCTCTGGGGGGGAGGCGGGGCCGTGGGGGCAAGCAGACCAGCAGAAGGGACAGTTGGAGGTGAAAGGTTGGCAAGGGGACATTTGTGAGTGACCAAGCCAGCAGGGGGCAGTTGATGGCAAGCACGCCTGCGGCAGGGAGCAGTTGGGGGCAGCAAGCTGGCAGGCAGAGTGGTTAGGGGCAATCAGGTAAGCAGGAAGGCAGGTGAATGGCTGGGGCTAGTAGTCCTGGATTGTGAGAGGGATGTCCCACTGCTGGTTTAGTCCTGGTATCTGTAAACCGGCAGTAGGACATCCTTCGAGGGGTTCCAGATTGGAGAGGGTGCAGGCTGTGCTGAGGATTTTGTGCACTGGGCCACTAGTATTGACTATGAAAGGTATATTTGACACAAGTTAATAAAGAGGAGTATTATGTGTACTGGAAAAAAAGAAGCACTACATTAGTTTGCATTCTAAGTAATAATTATTTAATACTAATTAAAATAATTACTCCCAAATTTGAGTTAAATTATATCTTAATGTTACCTTAATTTTTATTTTAGTGGCAGAATTTTTTTCTTATGTTTCTATAAGATGATATATAATATTACTAAAGATAAAAAAATTAAATGTGTAATTAGTGAATCAAACTACAAATAGGACAATAAATAAGTTATTTAAAAAATTGCTCTCTCAGACAACTAAATTTTATTTTCAAATATAATGAGATAGCTATAAACATACCAAAATGAAAGAAAAATAAGGATAGGAAAAAAAGCTGAATTATGGCACTATTTTAAAAATTAATCTACTTGGTGAAGAAGCCTCTCTTGTTATATACGTCTAGTAGTACTCATAGTTAGATTCTGTAATCTCTGCAGGTATAGAGTGTTACTGATGAGAATCTTAGCTCAAACTTTTTTACAAAGAAAATACTTAAATTTTTTCTTCTCTTCCTCAGGATTTAGAATCTTCTCAGATAATATTTATCTTGTGAATGCAAGTGACAATAATTAGTAGTTGCCATTCAGTGTGAGGAGAAACAACTGAGCAATCTAGAAGAAAGTATTGAACAAAATCATGAGTATTTTCAGTTTCTAAAATCAAAACTGGTACTTTGGTTTACTTGTTAGCAATTAGTATAATGCCTAAAAGAGATAAAAAGCACGCGCGCGCACATACACACACACACACACACACACACACACACACACACGCAAGAGAGTAATAGCCAGGAAAATTTTAAAATACTAGAACACTTAATGATGAAAGATCACTGTTACTTTGGCTATGTTATATACTCAATTTAATGAGGGAGCAATTAGAAAGAGATCTCGAATTTTAATCAGAAAAAAAGAAACACAATTTTAGAAGTGTATGTTACTGGTATAGCATATTTCTTAGTATGGTGTAAAGTAAAAATTAAGCTCCAATTTCACTGTTAATTTTCATAATACTATATTAAAGAAAAATGTACATGTTGTATGACTTATTATTTTAGAGTTATTGTATAATAATTTCATTTTATAGGTTAGAAAATCTATAGCTCACCTAGGTTATTATATTAACAGTTTACTGGTTTGTTTAAAAAATTATATATATATGGGCCTTTAAAATATTCACTATTTTATGGCCAGAAATACACACACACACACACACACACACACACACACACACACACACACATATATATATATATATATATATATATATATATATATGCATTGTGTTTTAGATCATTCAGGATCCCATTTACCCTGTAAATCAGAATTAAGATTTAATAATTTATTTTAAAGTTTAGTATTCTAAAGGTTTAATATGCTTCTTAAAGCTAAGTGACTTTTTTTAAAATTGTTTCTGAATGTTGAAATCAGATTATATTTATTAGCCTCTTTCTATTACAAAGTTCACATTTTATTGCAATGTAGTTGTAGTTACCTTTGTTTTTTATTTTTTATTTTTATCATTTAGATATAAACAATTTGGTTCTTAATATATATGGTTTATTCACATACTCTTTCCTTGAATTTTCAAACGTCTAAAATAGTAAATGTATATTCACCCAATTTTTATATGAAATTTATTAATATCTACTATCTTTTTATCACTGGGCTAGGTACAGACAGTACAAAGACAGGCCACTATTTGGAACTTCTGAGAGATTTAGATTTAATTAATGAGGCTATTTATATGTCAGTGAATAACTAAACATTCATTTATATATCAAAGCAATATGGATTTAGCTGTTCCATAGATAGGTTCACATCTGTGAAATATTGTTTACAGAGGTGAAAAGATAAAAGTACTGTTCTCAGTGATCTATGAAACACTGAGAATGAATATTCATTCAGTATATTGGCCATGATTCTGTGTGACTGCTAGAAGTGAAATAAGCTCTGCCTACCCACCCTATGCCACTCTTGACCTTAGGAGAATGCTATGATATAGAAGAGGTTTATCGGACAGTTAAATAATACCAATATAGCAAATATAAAAAAGAGAAATAATATAACATTTTACAAACATATAAGAAGCATGTGTTACACATGAGAAATGTGAGTCTCACATTTGTCAGGGTATATTATAATGAATATATGAAAATAATAGTATAAATAAATGAATGACTCTTGTAGAGACCTAAATTTTGAAATTCCTTTTCATTAGTTAATCTGCATTGAAAGAGTAAAACTTACTCTGTATATATATATCAAAAATAAATGAATAATGTCTTAGATTAAACATAGAACTGTTAAGTGTTTTATCTTGGCTTTTTCATAAAAAAATTATGATTTTATAAGAAATATTTTTAATGATGATGCCTGCTTTTAAAACTATTACATAATCTGAATTTTAATGGATTATATGTACTGCCTACTGATTTTCACCTTCAGTTGAAAATAAAATTAGCATTGCCTGTGTGGTTTATATTACATGTTAACTTAAAAATAAAAAATGGTGAGAGGATTAAAAATATGGCAGCGGAATAGACAGACATGTCCCAAGCCACGTCCTAGAGCAGATAGAAAGAATAGCTGAGGGTTACATGAGGAGTGTTTGTTGGTGAGTTGAGGGATAGCTATACTGCAGGAGATGGTGGGGGACTGCTGGATGGGGCTCCCCTGACCAGGCAGCCCCACTGCTGCTGGGTTCCTTCCAGGAGTGACCAGCGTGGACACAGAGACCATCTCATCTTGAAGGGGAAAGTGGATGTTATCAGAAGCCTGAAAATCTATAACTGCAGCACCCACTGACCAGCTACGAACCCCAGAGTACTGGTCCCCAGTTGGTGCGAACACGCAGATTTAGAGGAGCTCTACACTCCACCAAGGAAAGGACAAGAGAACTACATAACCAGACACCTGGAGAAGAGAAACCATGGGGAGACAAAGAAACAGCCTGCATATGAAAGAAAAGCAGGCATCACCAGAAAAAGAAGTAAAAGGAAGTACATTTTGTCAGAGAAAGAATTCAGAGAAATGGTCATAAGGTGGCTGAAAGGAATGGAAGACAAATTCAACAATATGTGAAAGAACCAAGGGGAAATTAAGAACCAAGAAGAAATGAAAAATGACATCATTCCTGTAAGAACTCAATAGAAAGAATCAAGAGTAGACTAGAAGAAGCAGAGGACCGCATCAGTGAACTAGAAGACAAGGTAGGAAAAAATACCCAAGTAGAGCAGCTTCTAGAAAAAAAAAATGAAAAAGGAGGAGAGCCTAAGGGAACTTTTGGACAATATGAAACAAAACAACATCTGCCTAATGGTGTTCCAGAAGGAGAGGAAACTGAGCAAAGATAGAAAACCTGTTTGAAGAAATATTGACAGAAAACTTCACTGATATACGGAAGAAAAAACCCACACAAATCCACGAAACTCACAAGCAAAATGAACCTCAAAAGACTGACGCCAAGGCACATTATAATTAAATTGACAAACACCAATGACAAAGTAAGAAGCTTTTTAAAAAATTTTTAATACAGTTTTATTAATGTATTACATGCGTACATATCTTTCCATTGGCCCCCCCCATCACATGTATTCCCTAACCCTCCTTTGTGTCTTGTGTCCATTGATTTTGCTTATATACATGCATACAAGTTCTTCGGTTGATCTCTTAATCTACCCCGTCTCTCCCTAACCTTCCCACTGTAATTTGACAGTCTGTTTGATGCTTTACTGCCTCTATATCTTTTTGTTCATCAGTTTATAATGTTCTTTATTATCCATAAATGAGTGAGATCATGGGGTATTTTTCTTTCATTGAATGGCTTATTTCACTTAGCATAATGCTCTCCAGTTCCATCCAGGTTGCTGCAAATAGTAAGAATTCCTTCTTTTTTATGGCAGCATAGAATTCCATTGTGTAGATATACCATAGTTTTCTGATCCAGTCATCTGTTGATGGGCATGTAGACTGTTTCCAAATCTTAGCTATTATAAATTGTGCTGCTATGAACATCGGGGTGCATATATACTATCGGATTGGTGTTTCTAGGTTCTAGAAACACCAATCAGAGTGGGATTACTGGGTCAAATGGGAGCTCCATTTTTAGTTTTTTGAGGAAACTCTATCCTGATCTCCACAGTGACTGCACCAGTCTGCATTCCCACCAACATGGCATGAGGGTTCCTTTTTCTCCACATCCTCGCCAACACTTGCCATTTGTTGATTTATTGATGATTGCCATTCTGACAGGTGTGAGATGGTACTGCATTGTCATTTTGATTTGCATCTCTCCGACAATTAGTGACTTTGAGCATGTTTTTATGTGTCTCTTGGCCTTTCTTCTGTCTTCTTTTGAAAAGATTGTATTTAGGTCCATTGCCCATTTTTTTTCATTGGATCATTTATCTTGCTTTTATTAAATTGTATAAGTTGCCAGCAGATGTTGGAGATTAAACCTTTATCAATGAAAACATTTGCAAATATGTTCTCCCATATAATGGGCTTTCTTGTTGTTTTGTTGATGGTTTCTTTTTGCTGTGCAAAAGCTTTTTATTTTGATGTAGTCCCATTTGTGTATTTTCTCCTTAAATTCTATTGCTCTTGGAGCAGTATCAGTGAATAAGTTCCTTTGGCATATGTCTGAGATTTTCTGCCTGTGGATTCCTCTTGTATTTTTATGGTTTCCCTTCTTATGTTCAAGTCATGTATCTATTTGTAATTTATTTTTTGTGAGTGGTATAAGTTAGTGGTCTAGTTTTTTTTTTTTTGCATGTATCTGTCCCATTTATTGAAGAATGTTTTGACTCCATTGTATATTCATGCCTCCTTTGTCAAATATTAATTGAGCATGGTGGTTTGGGTCGATATATGAATTCCTATTCTATTCCATTGATCTATATATCTGTTCTTGTTCCAGTACCAGGCTGTTTTGAGAACAGTGGTTTTGTAATACAGCTTGAAATCTGGAATTGAGATCCCCGCTACTTTATTCTTCTTTCTCAGGATTGCTCTGGGTATTCAAGGTCTTTTTTTATTCCAGATGAATCTTTGGAGAGTTCTTTCTAGGTCTGTGAAATATGCCATTGGTATTTTAATGGGGATTGCATTGAATCTATAGATTGCTTTGGGTAGTATGGACATTTTAATGATGTTGATTCTCTCCATCGATAAGCATGGTCTGCTCTTCCATCTATTTACATCTTCTTCTATCTTTTTTTCAGTGTCCTGTAGTTTTCTGCGCATAGATTTTTTACCTCCTTAGTTAGGTTTATTCCTAGGTATCTTAATTTTTTTGGTGCGATTGTATATGTAATTGCTTTATTAGTCTCTCTTTCTGTAAGTTCACTGTTAGTGTATAGAAATGCCATAGATTTCTTGGCATTGATTTTGTATCCTGCTACATTGCCTGATTCATTTATTAAGTCTTTTAGTATTTTGATGGAGTCTTCCGGGTTTTTTATGTACAGTATCCTGTCATCTGCAAATAAGGACAACTTTATTTCTTCTTTTCCCTGTCTTCTTCCTGTTTTTAGGGTAAAGAGTTTTACTTTTTGCCCATTGAGTATGATGTTAGCTTGGGTTTATCATTCTTCTATTCCCACTTTGCTGAGAGTTGTTTTTGTGTTTTGTTTTTTTTTAATCAAGAAAGGATGTTGGATTTTGTCAATTTTTTTTTCTGCATCAATTGATATGACTGTGATTTTTATTTCTCAATGTTCATGGATTGGTAGAATAAATGTTAAAATGTCCTTACTGCCCAAAGCAATCTATCAAAACAATCTATAGATTCAACGCACTCCCCATTAAAATACCAATGGCATATTTCACAAACCTATAAAGAACTGTCCAAAGACTCATCTGGAAAAAAAAGACCCCGAATACCCACAGAAATCCTGAGAAAGAACAAAGTTAGGTGGCATCTCAGTACCAGATTTCAAGCTCTACTATGTAGTCACATTCTCAAAACAGTCTGGTACTGACATAAGACCAGACATACAGACCAATGGGATAAAATAGAGAATCCAGATATTGACCCAAACCATAATGCTCAATTAATATTTGACAAAGGCGGCATGAACATACAATGCAGTCCAGACAGCCTGTTCAATAAATGGTGTTGGGAAAATTGGACAGATACATGCAAAAAAAATGAAACTGGACCACCAACTTACACCATACACAAAAATTAACTCAAAATGGATACAGGACTTAAACATAAGACAGGAAACCATAAAAATACTAGAGAAATCCACAGGCAGCACAATCTCAGACATATGCCAAAGCAATTTTTTCATGGATACCAGGGCAATGGAAGGTAAAGAGAAGATAGCAAATGGGACTACATCAAAATAAAAAGTTTTGGCATATTATTTTTTCTTAGCTATGTTTCATAACTTTGAAATTGCTGGAATGTTTTTTTTTTAAATTTCTTTATTGATTAAGGTGTTACATATGTGTCCTGCTGAAATTTTTAAATACTTTTCTTGGGAAAATTGGTAAATTACCATTAGATAGATCTTTTGTATCTTATGTTTGAGAACTGTGCTTGTATAAGTACAGAGAGATAGAAATTAACATTTTAAAATACAAAATTAATAGCAGATATCCATGACTAGCTGTTGGACATTAAATTTGTGTGTTAAGTATGTCACAAAGTGCTGAAAACTATCAATTTATTTTCTAAAATATAGTAATGTTCTTATTTTCAAATCCATTATTTTATGGTCCTCATCCTTCTGGCAATATAATAATAATACATTTAAAAATAATTGAAATAATTGAAATAATTAAAGATATTTTGATAATCGAATCAATTATACTTTAAATGATTAATTGAAAAAAAAATGTAGATCTGCCAGTAAACCTAATGAATTGCTTATCTTTTTACCTGCATCTTGGTTTGTTGTTGTTAGTATTATAACATACTAGTATAAGAATTATTTCTAATTTATGAAAAATATATGATATCTATTATGAATATTAATATATTTCTTTTAAAATCATTATGTAATACTTAGAATATGTTTGTTTATTGCCGTGTCTTAAAAATCATTTTAATTCTATGCCAGAGTATGTATACATCTTTAAAGTATTTTTTTTTTCCATAGCAGATGATTTGTTTAGGGCTGTCAGAATCTATTGTTGCCAGATTGATGATGTTTTCCAAGGTTTGATATTTGAATTGTAAAAGCTTATGATTGTATATATATCTCCTACACACATGGCACTTACTATGTTATGGATCCTATTCTGCAAATGCACCAACTAGCTTGGTTGGAGTTCTGCTTCTGATGTAGCACTAGATTTAGGAAGCTTAGATAGTACTTACAAAACCAAAGGGGGGAAAACACTAATTATCTCTCAATATATTTGTCACTGATATATTTATTGTCTAAGAGTATCTAGTTCAGTGCAGTTGCTTTCAAATTCTGATAATAATGTTTACCCTTCTATTCCATTACAAAAGTAGGGAACATTTCTTGTGAGGATATTTTTAATTTATCCTTTAGCTATTCATAAATTAGAAAGATGCGATTTTTGCTTTTTTTTATAACTCAGTTTTTTATATACTGCTTACATATGTCATGTTAATCTCAAGTATTTTCCCAAGTTGTCTTTTAATATGTTTATTACATGTTCAGCCTCCAAATTTTTGCACTCATCATTTTCCTCCCTCTTGAGATTTACTTCTGAAGACTCATGCATACATTGATGAATAGGTAATTAGGAAATAAGATGTCCCCAGTAATTCTAATAATATACCAAGAAAAACTCATTGCCAGAAGGTCAGTTGAGGAATTCCAATGAATAGAACTTATTCTGAAGTGGGGTAAAAATATTACAATTTAAATTTATATCATCCCAATCACTTAACTAATATAAACAATATTATATTTATTGGTGGTATTTATTGATTCCTACCTAGCTATAGGTGGAAGAGAAGGGGAGAAGGCTCAAGCATAGGCATGTTTACTATTTGGAAAGGAGCCTACACAAAAACAGGTACATTTAGCTTTACTGCAGGTGTGACTGTATATTAAATCATTGCATACATACATATCCTATAATATTGTCTAGTTCTGAAAAACTTCTTGGGTAGAAAAAGCTAGAAAACAGTTGAAAGGGGGTTAAGAATTTGAGTAATAAGTAAGGCTAAATCTCTAGTTGTGAAAAAGAAAGATTACTTCTTCAGCTATCATTTCTTAAGACTTCATATTTTTGAGGAGTTTACCGTTTTTGAAATTATGTCTCTTGATTCCCCCCCCCCAGCTTTATGTTCTTATGTTTTTTGGTGTGTGTGTGTGTGTGTGTGTGTGTGTGTGTGTGTGTGTGTGTTTATGTGTAGGGAATCTTTCCACATCCTAGTTAACTATTTTCTGGATATGTTATGGCTTTAGATTAATATAAAATACCTCAAAGGACACTATGACAACAAATATTTCTTTTGAAGATATAAAATACTCTAAAAAGCAATTAAGCAGAATCTTGAAAAATACTCATATACTTGAATCCGTTAATTACACTTTCATAAATTTAAATTCAAGGGGAATGGAGTGATATAGATGGGCCATGATTTATATTCAGGGATTTTCATCTCAACCTCATTTTTAAAACTGAAGAATTGGATCAAAGTAAATGCTCCCAAATTAAAAAAAAATCTTTTTAAAAAGATAACTTCCTCTATTTGGAAAAGTTTCTTGAATGAGGGCATGCATGTGGCATCAACAGGAGACCCAAATTTCTCCGTTATCAGAGAGTGGAACAATTTGTTTTGCTACTGAGAACATGAGAGAGATGATAGAACAAGCTTGTAAGAGGAAGGAGTCTGATGGAGATTCTGGCATGATTTTATAATAGCCAAGAGGACAGTTTAGAAATGATGATTACTGTTCTATTTTGAGTTGTTTATTCAACTGAAATTTTCAGTTTATTAAAGTCTGTTCTACTTGAGAAGATTAAGAATATAGACAACAGGAATAAAAATTCTCTGATGAAAGAAAACCAGTTAGACCATCCTCTCCCTCCACACACACACAAAAATCCCTAAAGATATCATTTTATTTATTATGTAAGTGGGGTTCTACAGAGACTTGTCTCTTAGTGTTACAGGTCATTCAGATCAGCAACTGGGAATTCTGTTATCATCTGATTCTAAAATGAGTTTCCAATCTTCAGAGGAGATAGTATGGATCTACCTAACATGACAATATTCCTACTTTTTGCATGAAAAACACTTATCTCATGACCCAGTACCTCTATAGCTCTATCATACTGACCTTTCCAACACATTTTGCAGTAACAGCCTCTAGTCCATGACTCTGTTTGCTGCCCATTATCCATCCAAGAGCTGACTTTACAGTTCCCTTGATTTTTATCAACCAGAGGAATAATTTTGATCATGTGGTATCACTAGCAGATGAACCTCTAGCAAAGGTGTATTTTAAATGATAACATTTTAATATTTGGAGAAATTTTTTAAAGTAATCACCTTACAGATTAGTTGAAGTCACTAGGGTCAGGAAATAGACCCCTACCTCATGTCATAAACAAAGCTTCAGACTCAGATTATATTTATTGGTAGTATTTTGGAGGTTGGAAACTATCTCAGCCCAACTCCTTAATGGTAGTAAGAGAAACACTATTGCATGCAGACCACTTTATCTAGAATATCAAGAAAAGTATCAAGAATACGTTTGCTTAAGTTTTAAAAGTTGTTTAAAATTTTTTGATTGGACTATTTCTTTCAATTTTGACAAATTTATAAGGGGAAAAATAAGTCCACATAACACAGAAGTAATACAATTAAATACAATAATCTATTTTTAGTCCAGGCAGTTTATTTCCTGTCAGTAATCTGTTTTCAAGCACTATGTGATGCTTCCTTCACTCTAAAATTGTACTAAGCTGAATTAAGTGGCTATGTTCTTTAGAGGTACTCAGAGGAAAAGAGGATTTGTCATTTGCTTGCTATCCTGTTATTGGAAAATACTGATAATTTTTAACCATTTTGGTATTCAACAATTAATGTGCATTCTTCTTTTGAAAATTTAGTATATGTCAGTAAATCTATAATAATAAAAGGGTAATATGCTAATTAAACCAGGTGTCCTTCTAGACATCCTTTGGACAAAGCCTGGTCTGCGAAGGAAGCCCAGGTCCTGGGTGCCAAAGGGAAGCTGATGCTGGCAACCGGGGGAAGAAGGCCTACTTTTGCATGAATTTTGTGCATCAGGCTTTTAGTTGTAAATTCTTCCCAAATCATGGGGAAATAGAGATAGTATCCACTTCTGTTCTTTTTCTTTACAACATTCTGATCTAAAGATTGAAATTCAATATGAAGTACTGTACTTCTGACTGTAATACACAGGACATGGAACATATTTGAAATACATTTTATTAAGCATGCATTATTGTATTTTGTAAAAATTTTTAAAAAATAATAGCGTATTTGGGTATTCCTATACCTCTAAATATCTTTTCATAGTTACTTCCCCTCTGACCTAATACTTACTACATATCTACACACACTCACACACATAGGCATACACACATAGAATCTGAAACACTATGCTATTTGCTCTGTAAATTCAATAGTGGTTTTTTTTTACTAGTGTGCAGTGGTTTCCATAAGTATAAGTGTTTCATTTCAATGCTATGATTGAAAGAACTATAAAATACAAGTGTGAGTACATGAGTACATTTTTATCTTTTCTGCTATATTTCAGGTCACATTGCATTAGGTATTTCAAATAGAACTGTTTGAACCTGTGGGTATTAGGAAAATCAGTTCTAATTTAAGTTAAAAATAAATGGACAGCATCTTTGTGCTTAAAAAGGAAAACTGATCACATTTTATGCTCAGCAGTTTCTCCCATTAATGTGCATATAAAATCGTGTCTCTCGTTGATGGAGGATTGACACACTAGGAAAAATTAAAGAAAAATGCTTTTCAATTGTGTTTATGAATCTAATTCTACCACTTTATCTTTTCTATGCCACATCTGTTAGATAGGTAAGAAGATTAAATTACTGCCCTTATTGTACTAATGAAATTTATAGGGATGTTAAATTACTTGACAAAGCTAATAGGATAAATTAGTAACCACAAAGGAAAAGGAAAGCATGTCTTAAGCTTGTTAGATCAGTGTTTTTTCTAAATGGGAAAGAATTTCAAACATCAGTTAGATTATTAGAAATGCAAAGATAATAAATTTAGTATCTTGATATTTTAAAAATATAATCTATTCCCTTATAAATAATGATAATGTGTTTTAAAAGGATAGAATTATTGGGAAAAAAAACTTCATAAAAATAATTTATTTTCTGGGCTGTACAACTATACTTTTTTAGAAGTTAATACTCATGACTTTAATTAATATATTTCACATTCTTTTTACATATAATTTTTGAGGCTATGAGGCTCT
Organism: Lasiurus cinereus; assembly: GCA_011751065.1. Taxonomy (NCBI): domain Eukaryota; kingdom Metazoa; phylum Chordata; class Mammalia; order Chiroptera; family Vespertilionidae; genus Lasiurus; species Lasiurus cinereus. The sequence goes on along the minus strand of JAAGEH010000286.1, from coordinate 25,680,500 downwards.
TTGTGCTTCTGCTTCTCTATCATTCATTTATTGATGGATTTATCTTAATACTTTTAAACTATTTTAAGCAGTGTGCAAGCAGTCTTTTTCTAAAAATATTTTGGTACACCCCAGTGACCAGATATTACATACGTGATCATTCAAAAAAATCCTGCAGCCATCCAATACCATGCTTACTTATTAGAATACTAGAGGCCCTGTGCATGAAATTTGTGCATGGGGTGTATCCCTCAACCCAATCTGCACCTTCTCCAATCTTGGACCCCTTGAGGGATGTCTAATAGGATCAGGCCTAAATGGACAGTTGGACATCCCTCTCACAGTCTAGGACTTATGGCTCCCAAAAGCTCACCTGCCTGCCTTTCTGATTGCCCCTAACCGCTTCTTCCCCCTAACTACTCCTCTGTAAGCCTGATTGATGCCTTACTGCTCCCTGCCAGCCTGGTTACCCCTAACTGCCCTCCTCATGCTGGCCTGGTCACCCCTAACTGTCCTCCGCTGAAGCCCTGGTCACCCCCAACTTCCCTCCCCTGCTGGCCTGATTTCCCACAACTGCCCTCCCATGAAAGCCTGGTCCCTTCAACTGCCCTCTTCTGCTGGCCATCTTGTGACAACCATCTTGTGTTCACATGGGGGCAGCCCTCTTGTGTATTGGAGAATCGGTCAATTTGTATATTGCTCTTTTATTAGATAGTATTACTGACTATATTCCCTATGCTGTAATTTATATCCCCATGATGATTCTGTAACAACAAATTTGTACTTCTTAATATCTTCACTTTTTTTTGCCCACCACCATGTCATCAACAAAGAGTTCTGTGTATTTATGAGTCTGTTTCTGTTTTGCCTGTTCATTTTTGTTTGTAGATTCTAGTGCTGATAGAATAAAAAAGAACCAATTAGAAATGAAAACTACACAGACTAAAATAAAGAATAACTTATAGGAAATAACAGTAAAGCAGATGGTGTGAATCAGATCAGTGATTTGGAATATAAGGAAGCAAAAAACAATCAAAACAGAAAAAGAAAAAAGAAGCCAAAAAATTGAAGATTATTAAGGAGCCTCTGGGACAACTTCAAGTGTACCAACATTTGCATCATGGGAGCAAGAAACTGAGAATCTATTTGAAAAAATAAATAATGACAGTAAATTTCTCTTACCTGGAGAAAGAGACAGACATACAAGTCCAGGAAGTTCAAAGAGTCCCAAACAAGAAGAATCCAAAAAGGCCCATACCAAGACACATTATAATTAAAATACAAAAGTTTAAAGACAGAGATTCTTAAAAGCAGTAAGACATAAGTGGTTAGCTACCTACAGGAGAGTGTCCATATGATTGTCAACCGATTTCTCAATAGAAACTTTGCAGGCCAGGAGGGAGAAGCAAGAAAAATTCAAAGAGATGAAAAGCTAGGACTACAACCAAAATTATGCTAAAAAAACTGTCATTTAGAATCAAAGGACAGATAAATAGATTCTCAAAATATATTAAAGCTTTCACCACCAAACCAGTATTTTATGAAATGTTAAAAGGTCTCAATGAAGAAGAAGAAGAAAAGTCCCGTGGTGGGGTTCAATGTTTGAACCTCAACCTGTGAATTACAAGGTAGTTCCAGGTTAGGGCACATGCCCAGGTTTTGGCCACGGTCCCCAGTAGGGCATGCATAGGAGGCAACCAATCAGTGATTCTCTCTCATTGATGTTTCTATAATGTGCAAGCAGCCTTGATTAATGAGCAATAATGACAATTTAAGTAGCTAAAGAGAAGTTGTAGTCTTCAGCCCCTGACCCTTCTCCATTTGGGCTCCTTTTTATTTTATTTTCATTTCAGTCTAGCATAGCAACTATCAAATAGTGTGTATAAGAATTTCTTTAGATTTATTTAAATAAGCGTTTGCTTAGTCCTACTTCAAATGAGTTGGATGTACTATTTGAGATAGTGTTTAGAACTCTTCACTTAATGTTTATGTGTGTATGTCTGTGTTTTTGTTTGTTTAATCCATTCACCTTTTTACCCAACCCCCCAAACCCGCTCCTCTCTGGCAACTGTCAGTATGTTTTATATATTTATGCATCCACATATAAGTGAAATAATATGATATTTATCTTTCAAGGACTGGCTTATTTTACTTAGCATAATACTTTCCAGGTCTAACCAGGCTGTCACAAAAGGTAAGATTTCCTTCTTTTTCATAGATGATTAGTATTTCATTGTGTAAATATACCAAAGTTTTCTTATCCACTCAACTACTGATGGGTACTTGGACTGCTTTAAGATCTTGGCTATTGTATAACTCTGCAATGAACTGGAATTAGTGTTTCGAATTAGTGTTTTGTTTTCTTCTGATATATTCCATAGACCTGTTCACTTTATTTTTAATATTTTTATTGTTTAAAATATTATATATATTAGTACATATATCTCCTTTTATTTCCCAATTGACCTTCCCCCACCCTCCGCTATCTCCTGTCGCATGCCCTCATCCTTCCCCCCCCCCTTCCCGGGGTGTTGTGTCCGGTCGGTGTGCCGATGGGCATGGAGTCCTTGCGTTTGGTTGATCTATTCCCCCCCTCCTGAACACTCTCCAGCCTTCCCGCTGTAATTTCAGTCTGTTCAGTGCTTTACTGCCTCTGTATCTATCTTTTTATTCATCAGGTTATAATCTTTATTTTCCATAAATGAGTGAGATAATGTGGTAGTTTTCTTTCATTGCCTGGCTTATTTCGCTTAACATAATGCTCCCCAGTTCCATCCATGCTGCTGCAAACGGTAAGAATTTCTTCTTTTTTGTAGCAGCTTAGTATTCCATTGTGTAGATGTACCATAGTTTTCTAATCCCCTCATCTACTGATGGGCATTTAGGCTATTTCCAAAACTTAGCTATGGTGAATTGTGCTACTATGAATATAGGGGTGCATATTATCATTTCTGATTGGTGTTTCTAGTTTCTTGGGATATATTTCTAGGAGTGGGATTACTGGGTCAAATGGGAGCTTCATTGTTAGTTTTTTGAGGAAACTCCATACTGTTCTCCACAATGGCTGCACCAGTTTGCATTCCCACCAACAGTGAGGGTTCCTTTTTCACTGCATCCTCACCAACACTTGTCGTTTGTTGATGGTTGCCATTCTGACAGGTGTCATTTTGTTTTGCATCTCTCAGATAATTAGTGACTTTGAGCATATTTTCATATGTCTCTTGACCTTCCTTCTGTCTTATTTTGAGAAGATTCTATTTAGATCAATTGCCCATTTTTTTATTGGAATATTTATCTTCCTTTTATTAAGTTGTATAAGTTCCCTGAAGATGTTGGAGATTAAATCTTTATCAGTGATAACATTTGCAAATATGTTCTCCCATACAGTGGGCTTTCTTGTTATTTTGTTGATGGTTTCTTTTTGCTGTGCAAAAGCTTTTAATTTTGATATAGTACCATTTGTTTATTTTCTTTTTAGCATCCATTGCCCTAGGAGCAGTATCAATGAAGAAGTTCCTTTGGCATATGTCTGAGATTTTGCTGCCTGTGGATTACTCTAGTATTTTTATGGTTTCCTATCTTATGTTTAAGTCCTGTATCCATTTTGAGTTAATTTTTGTATATGGTGTAAGTTGGTGGTCTAGTTTCATTTTTTTGCATGTATCCATCCAATTTTCCCAATGCCATTTATTGAAAAGGCTGTCTTGACTGCATTGTATGTTCATGCCTCCTTTGCCAAATATTAATTGAGCATAATGGTTTGGGTCACTATCTGGATTCTCTATTCTATCCCATTGGTCTATACGTCTGTTCTTGTGCCAGTACACTGTTTTGAGAATAGTGGCTTTGTAGTACATCTTGAAATCTGGTACTGAGATCCCACCTACTTTGTTCTTCTTTCTCAGGATTTCTGTGGCTATTCAGGGTCTTTTTTGATTCCAGATGAATTTTTGGGAAGTTTGTTCTAGGTCTTTGAATTATACTGTTGGGAGTGCATTGAATCTATAGATTGCTTTGGGTAGTATGGACATTTTAATGATGTTGATTCTACCAATCCATGAACAACGTATCTTCTTCCATCTGTTTACGTCTTCTTCTATCTCTTTTTTCAGTGTCCTATAGTTTTCTGCTTATAGTCTTTTAGTTTTTTGATGAAGTGTTTTGGGTTTCTTATGTACAATATCATGTCATCTCTGATTAAGGATAGCTTTACTTCTTCTTTTCCAATTTGGATGCCTTTTATTTCTTCTTCTTGTCTTATTGCAATGGTTAATACTTCCAGTACAATATTGAACAGGAGTGGTGAGCATGGACATCTCTGTCTTGTACCTGTTCTTAGGGAAAATGGTTTTAGTTTTTGCCCATTGAGTATGGTGTTGGCTGTGGGTTTATCATATATGGCTTCTTTTATGTTGAGGTATGTTTCTTCTATTCCCACCTTCTTGAGAGTTTTCATCAAGAAAGGAGTGTTTAGGAGAGAAGCCAAGGTGGCGGCATAGGTAAACACCTACACTGCTGCCTCACAGAACAATTTCAAAACTACAACTAAAAGACAGAACGAACATCATCCAGAAACACAGGAAACCTGGCCAAGGGAAATTCTACAACTAGAGGGAAAGAGAGGGGCTCATGAAGACCCAGAGGAGCTGCAAAAAGCTGAGGTACGGAGACACACGCATGGAGAGAGCAGGTGCTGGAGAACCTGGCTGGCCTTCTCTGGCAGGAGAGAGACAGAGACTCTCAAAGGCATTGAACTCCTTATCCTATGACACTAAACCCCTGATCCAGCCAAAACTCATTTGGGGGGAGTTTGGACTGTGAAGGGGGAGAAGTGCATGGAAATTTAGGGGAGTCGCAAAAGATCAGAAGTTTGGCGGCGTGCATGGCACTGCGCCGCAGAGGACAGACTGATGATCATGCACTGGCTTTCATGAGTGGGCGGGAGACAGACCCTCCCAACTGTGCCACTTCTAACTTCACTAAACCCGTTTCGGGTGAAACCCTGGGGACCCAGACTCGTGGGTCCCGTAGTGCAGGGGAGCCAGAAAGGCAGCAGTCTAGAGGCACTGCGAGAGAGAGCACACGTGCATGCACAGGGACCACTCCAACGACTACCCAGTCACGTGAGACTCCGGGGCCGTGGAGGGCAGGCCCAACTGGAAGGCAAGGCGGTCCCTTAAGCCCTGAGATTCCACCCATCCCAAGCTCAATAGAGGCTTTTGCAGTTTTTCAAGTCTGGTGTCATAAGGCTGAATCCAACACAGAAGTTTCCCTGGCCTAGTGAAAATGCTGAGACAAGGGAAGGGATCACAAACAAAACAAATGGAGGAAAAAAAAACAACTGGATATAGATTTCAAAACCACGCTTATAAGGGTTTTCAAGAATATGCTAGAAAAGATGGATAAATTTATCAAGTCCCAAGAGGAGATGCAAAAGGACCAACTAGAGATGCAAACGATCCAACTAGAGATGATAAAAGACCAAATAGAAATTAAACATACACTGTCTGAAATAAAAAAATATTACACAGAGACCTAACACCAGACTAGTGGAAGGCAAGAATCAAGTCAAAACTGTGAAATATAAAGAATCAGAAAACACTCAACTTGAAAAGCAAGAAGAGAAAATGATCCAAAAATGTGAAGATAATGTAAGGAGTCTCTGGGACAGCCTCAAGCGTACCAACATCAGAATTGTGGGGGTGCCAGAAGAGAGAGAGCAAGATACTGAAAACCTATTTCAAGAAATAATGACTGAAAACTTCCCACATCTGGTAAAAGAAATAGACTTACAAGTCCAGGAAGCACACAGAACCCCATATAAAAGGAATCCAAAGAGGACTACACCAAGACGCATCATCATTAAAATACCAAGAGCAAAAGACAGAGAGAATATTAAAAGCAGCAAGAGAAAAAACAGTTCATTACCTACAAGGGAGCACCCATACGACTGTCAGGTGATTTCTCAACAGAAACGATGCAGGCCAGATGGGAGTGGCAAGAAATTCAACGTGATGAATAGAAAGAACCTACAATCAAGAATACTCTATCCAGCAAAACTATCATTCAGAATTGAAGGGCAGATAAAAAGCTTCACAGATAAGAAAAAGCTAAAGTAGTTCATCAACTCCAAACCAGTATTATATGAAATGCTGAAAGGCACTCTCTTAGAAGAGGAAGAAGAAAAAGGTAAAAGATAAAAAATTATGAACAACAAATATATATCTATCAACAAGTGAATCTAAAAATTAAGTGAATTAAAAATTTTATGAACAGAATAAACTGGTGAATATACTAGAATCAGGAGCACAGAAAGGGAGTGGACTGATAATTCTCAGGGGAAAATGGGGGAGAGGGGTACAGGGAGTGACTGGAAAAAATCATATACCTATGGACTCATCAATTGGGGGGAAAGGTAAGGGTAGAGGGAAGGGTGGGAGTGGGGTGGAGGGGAGCTATGAGGGGAAAAAAGAGAGACAAATATAATAATCTGAATAATAAAGATTTAATTAAAAAAAAAGAAAGGGTGTTTAATTTTGTCAAATGCTCTTTCTGCATCAATTGATATGTCTGTGATTTTATCTCTCAATTTGTTTATATGATGTATCACAGTTATTGATTTGTGTATATTTTACCATCCTTGCATTCCTGGGATAAATCCTACTTGGTCATGGTATATGATCTTTCTGATATATTGCTGGATGATTTGCTAGAATTTCATTGAGGATTTTGTCATCTATGTTCATGAGGGATATTTGATTGTAATTCACTTTTTTGGGTTGTCTGTATCTGGTTTTTGTATTAGGATGATGCTGGCTTCATAGAAGGTGTTTGGAAGTGTTCCTTCCTCTTGAATTTTTTGGAATAGTCTGAGGAGGATAAGTTTTAGTTATTTCTTGAATGTTGGGTAAAACTCCCCTGTGAAGTCATCTGGCTGCGGGTTTTTGTTTGCTGGCAGCTTTTTGATGAATGCTTAAATTTCTTCCATAGTTTTTGGCCTATTAAGATGTTTAGATTATTCCTGATTGAATTTTAGATGGTTATATTTTTCTAGGACTATGTCCAGTTCCTCTAGATTGTCCCATTTGTTGGAAAATAGTTGATCATAGTATTTTTTAACAATCCTTTGTATTTCGATAGGGTCTCTTGTTATTTCTCCTCTTTCATTTCTGATTTTGTTTATTTGGGTCGTCTTTCTTTGCTTCTTGGTGAGCCGGGCTAGAGGTCCATCAATCTTGTTTGTCCTTTCAAAGAGCCAGCTCTTGGTTTTGTTGAATATATATATATATATATATATATATATATATATATATAGTTGGCTCCACTCTTCCACTTTTATCTTTATTATTTCCTTTCTTCTACTTACACTTTGCTCTTCTTGTTACTGTCTTTCTAACTCTTGTAGTTGTAGGGTTAGGTAATTTATTACCATTGTTTCTTGATTTTTTTTGTTTTGTTTGTTTTTTTAGTTTAGTTTTTTTTTTTTTGCAGTAGGCTTGTAGAGCTATGAACTTCCTTCTCCAGACTGCTTTTGCTATGTCCTATGGATTTTAGATTGTTGTGTTTTCATTGTCATTTGTTACCATGATGTATTTTTTATTTCTTCTTCAATCTCTCTAGTAACCCAGTCATTGTTTAATAGCATGCTGTTTTTATCTCCATGATTTTGATTTTTTTGGACTGTCTTTATTGTAGTTGATTTCTACTTTTATGCCACTGTGATCTGAGAAGATACTTGGTATTATTTCTATCTTTTTGAATTTGAAGAGACTTTGCCTATTACCCAACATATGGTGTGTCTTTGAAAATCACCCATGTGCACTTGAGAAGTATGTATATTCTGTGGCTTTGGGGCGAAATGTTCTGAAGATGTCAATTAATTCCATCTGGTCTAGTGAGTCATTTAGGATTGATCTCCCTTTGCTGATTTTGTTTGGAGGATGTGTTCAATGGTGATAATGGGGCATTAAAGTCTCCTACTATGACTGTATTGCTGTCAATCGCTCCCTTGATATATTTCATGAGTTTTCTTTTTGTATTTGGGTGCTACTGTATTGGGTGCATATATGTTTACCAGAGTTATTTCTTCTTGTTGGATTGCTTCTTTTAGTATTATGAAGTGGCCTTTCTTATTTCTTGTCATGTCTTTCACTTTGAGATTGAATTTGTCAGAGATAATTATTGCTACCCCAGACTTTTTTTCATTTCCATTCGCCTGAAGAACCTTTTTCCATCTCTTCACCATCAGTCTGTGTGAATATGACTTTGTCTAATTAGGGTTTATATTGTTTCTCAGTTTAGCCCCAGGGGATTTAGCATCGTTTTGATACTATCTCAATAGAGTATTAGCAATTTAGGAGCCATATTATAGTATGGCTGAAGCCAATTCTCACATGTGTAGCATACACACACACACACACACACACACACACACACACACTTTTACTCAAGTACAATTTAAAATATTCCTTATTATGCTAAAACTCTTTATCTTGCAGTGTAGATGACAAAGAAAGATATAAGTGTCCTGAACGCTGATCATTTCTTTACAAAATGCTTTTTTTTATGTCCCAAACTTCAGTGCATTCAAAGCATTGTACAATATTGTAGTTACTTCCTTTGCCTGATTATGAGAAAATTTGCAACCCAAAATATTGTCCCCAATATTGATCTAACTTCCATACACAATTATGCTTTTATAAATCAGAGGGAAGGCAAAGGAGGGTGGGGGAAAGGGGGAGAGAGATCAACCAAAGGACTTGTATACATGCATATAAGCATAACCAATGGACACAGACAGTAGAGAAGTGAGAGTATGAGCAGGGATTGGAGAGGCAATGTGGGGGGAGGCGATAAGGACACATGTAATACATTAATCAATAAAGAAAAATTAAAAATAAAAATAAAGTGATTATGCCCAGCCATAGTGTGGCTTAGTGGTTGAGTGTTGACTTATAAACCAGGAAGTCACAGTTCAATTTCCAGTCAGGGCACATGCCCAGGTAGTGGGTTAGATCTGCAGTGTGGGGCAGGCAGGAGGCAGCCAATCAATGATCCTCTATCATCATTAATGTTTCTATCTCTTCCTTCTCCCTTCCTCTCTGAAATCAATAAAAAATATTTAAAAAATAAAAATAAATAAAAATAAATAAAAATAAAGTAATCCCTAAACTATAGAACACAATTGATATGCTTCTAAGCCTTATATTTTTAAAAAATACCCAGCAACTAACATTTTAAAGACTTGGATTTTAAGATTGCCAATATTTCATCTTATAATAATTACTTTTTCTATATTTAATTTCCCCAAAGTAGCTGCCCAAATGCTGTGGGCATAACTTCTAGAGTTTTTGTCTGTTTGAATTTGCTGGGCATCATCCTAAGTACGTCAGTGTTTTATTCAATTATGGAATACTCACAAACTTCTAAAGTAAATATACCATTATTATCTTAATTTAATAGGTAAGGAAATTAGGACATGAAATGGATTAACTTAACTATGCTAATCCTCATGGTTACAATGTTAAAGGGTATTAATTACAGAGTATTATGGATACAATTGCATCTGCCTAAAATTCATGTTTGAGTCTAAATGCTCAGTACCTCAAAATATGACCTATGTTTTTAAATAGAGTTAATGAGGATATAATTAGTTAAGATTAGATCATACTGCAGTAGGCTGAGCTACTAATTCAATATGACTGGTGTCCTGGATAAAAAGGGAAAATTTGGACATGGACACACAGGCAGGTAGAATACTATGTGAAGATGAAGGCAGATATTCAAGTTATGCATTTACTAGCCAAGGAACACCATCGGTTTCCAACAAACCACCAGATTCTTTCCTCGCCATTGTCAGAAGGAACCAACCCTGCTGACATCTAGATCTCAGATTTCCAGCCCTCATTAAATATCTGTTGTTCTTAGCCACCCAGTTGTATGACAGCCCTAGGCAGCCCACAGGTTGAGAACCGCTGCTTTAGAGCCTAAGAACATCGTAAAACACAGATATTTACATTATGATTCATTAACAGTAGCAAAATTACAGTTACAAAGTAGCAATGAAAATAATTTTATGGTTGAGGCTCACCACAACATGAGGAACTGTATCAAAGGGTCGTGGAATTAGAAAGGTTGAGAACCACTGACATAGAGTAAGCATTTGGATGTAGACTTTATGGCTCCAAAGCATTCTTAATACGCTATGTTGTCTCCCTTAAAAGTAAGAGAATTAAATAAATACATAATTCCTTAGGATGTGAAAGAGATCTAAACTACAAAAGCTAATCCAGATTAAGAGAGCTAATAATATATTTCTGAAGCTTCAAGTGCCTCTTTGAAAGGATGTTTTATGTATGACAAAGGAGCCTACATTATCACTTTCCTTCAAAACTGACAACAACAAAAAGAAACAGAATACCTATTCTAAATATTGTTGGTAAAAACATGATTGAGAATTTAATCATAAAGTAGAAATTTGTATAAATTTAGTTTACTTAAAATACATGTCCCTTAATACATCTCTAGAGAAAGAAAAATCTTACGGATCTCTGTTGTTCCTGTTTGATGACTGTTTAAAAATATCTCATAATGTTTGCATAAACCCAGGCTTTGGATACTAGTGAATTAAACAGGAAAAAACTGAAGGAGAAAAACAGGATTTTTATTACACAAAGTCTATAGTGGAGGAATTCTGCATGGCCTTCTGCTCATGGTTTTTTCCTAATTAAAACAGACAGCTGTAGAATAAAGAATCATGCATAATTTAGGATTTTTTCTCTTCACTAATAAATGCAGTGAAATATATCATAAGAAGGGAGTAGAAGTAGGTAGGAAGTTCTTAGAAGGTATTTTGATACCTCAGTTTTGAGATATTAGAAATAATAATTAAAAGTTCAAAATGTCAGAGTTGATCTGAATTGCCAAGAATAAAGAGGTAAAAGCCTAGTGCCTTGAATTTTATTTTTCTTTGAAATCTAACAAATAATTAAAGATAAGTTAAAAGGAGCTTTTGCTTGGATTCAATAGTGGAAATGATAGATTATAGAACAGAGATAGCTTACTATTAAAGGTTTGTCAGTAACATGCTTGATTTGTTATCTTCTTTTATTTCTTTAATTTTCATCCTGTTCATAGCTGCATAATCAAGTAGGTCTAGGGCTGAATCCCAGTCATATGCCTTATTAAGAAAGTCTTTGAAAAAATGACTTAATATTTAGCCTTGCTTTAGTTATCTATAAAATAGCAAAAATAACGCCTATTTAGTTTTGAGGAATTAGAGGAAGCTGGCTATTCAACAACAGCCATAGTAACATAAAACAATTATTATGTTTAAGGGCTTTAGTGTATTATTTCAATCCTCACATCTAAACTAGGAAGTGTATTGTATTATTTATTCCAATTTAACATATAAAGAAACTAAGTCATAGTTTACTCAAGATCACAGCTTGTAGGTTATCTTTAGAATTTGGAATCCAATATAGACCTCTACTTTTGAAGTAGTATAAACAACATTCATTAAATATATGACTAGTGGACCATATTAAGGATAAAAATATGAGTAAACAACTGTTGTAGGTGTGGTGATAGAAATATGTACAGTCTCTAACAAAGGAAGAGGTAATCATATCTACATTCAGGCATTAAGAGAAACTTTATATAAGAAGTGAAGCTTGAGCTGAGTGCTAAAATCTTGTTAACTATTCATCAGGTGACCAGTGATTATAAATCATTCCAGACAGAAGAAGGAATAAGTGTAAAGACCTGAAGACCATATACAATGTGGGGAGAGGGTAAATAGGAGGTAGACTATTAGAAGGAATGAGGCAGGAATGCAGGAAGAAAAATAGGGGTCAGGACAAGAAGAGCCTTGAATGCCATCTAAGTGGTTTGAACTTTATCATGATAATCTAGATGTTCTTAGTCTAGCTATAATCTGGGAGCTTTTGAAAAAATATCCATATTCTATCTTTATAAACACATTTTTAAATGAATTGAGATCATCTTATTTTTATTAAGACTCTGTTAAGAATATAATGTAGTAGGCACTCAATAAATACTGGTTGATTGATGTTAGTAATTAGCTTTTGTTAAATATTAAAACAATAAAAAAGGAGAAAAAAACACTCTAAAATTATTATTAGTCATTTTTTATGAATTAAGTAAACAGAACATTTTTTTAAAATTATATTTTATAAGGCCATTTTAGAATAAAAAGACTCTTAAGTTAATGATGACCCAATAGCTATCAACAAGATTTGCTAATGTATTTATTTATGATTAACTGATTAAATACCCAAAGGGTGGTTATTTTGTGAGCAGCACATTCACATATCCTTCTCTTCCCTCTCTTAACATTAACATAAGACACACTGGCTTCATTTTTTTCATAATATTCAAGCTGATGTTATTTCTCTATTTCAACTTCTAATACAGAATAAGTATATTGCCTGTTTTTTTTTTTTTTTGGTGTTATTGCTGATGTAAATATTTTCATTAGTGCTTTAAAGGCAAAAAGAATGACCTGGAAAGAAAAATATAGTAACCATTTAGTTCCAAATATAAGGATCTTTTAGCTCTCCACTTGGTTCTAAGAACAAGTACAAAAGTGAACAGACTGGAAAAATCAACTCTTCTGTAAGAGAAGGGAGAAAAGAGGGCACACTGCTGACTCCATGGATAGGGGACACACAGACAAATACAGGGAGTCGCTGCTTCCAAGAGCAGAGACTCATAAGGGATTCAGTGCTTGGTACATTATGTCCAGCTAGCAGCAAAAACATCACTTTGTATACCAAAAAGCAAAAATCGTAATTTGAAGATCCAAGCATTAGAACCAGACCTGGCAGGGAAGTTGAAATGATCAGAAGAACAATTTAAAACCACTTTGATTACGGTGCCAAGAGCTGTAATAGATTAGTTGGATGGCATGCAAGAAAAGATGGGCAATGGAAGCAGAGAGATGGAAATCCTAAGAATGAAACAAAAAGAAATGTTATAGATAAAAACAAAACGAAACAAAAAACTCTGTAACTGAAATAAAGACTGGCTTTGATGGATTTTAACAATTGAATATGGATGAAGAAACAATCTCTGAGCTGGAGTATTTATCAATAGTACCTTCTAAAAACAAAGAGAACAAACACTGAAAGAAAAGAAAAAAGAGAATACCCACGCACTGTGGCACATCTACAAAAGGTGCAACATGCACATAATGGAAATGCTAGAAGGAAAAAAGAAAGGAATAGAAGGAATATTTAGTAAAATGTTATTTTAAGAATTTCTCTAAAATATCAGACATCAAATCACAGACCTAGGAAGTTCAAACACCAAGCAGGATAAATGCCAATGACAATAACAACAACAGTAGCAAAAAACACTTGGGCATATTTTTGAACTACAGGAAATCAAAGAAAAAAATCCTTAAATAGATGATAAAACACCATACCTGTAAAGGAATAAAGATAATTATATTTGCCTTCTCAGAACCATGCAAGTAATAAAAGAATGGAGTGAAAAAAGTGTTGAGAAAAAAACACCACCATAGAATCTTGTATCCTGTGAAATTGTCTTATAGAGGAGAAGATATTCAAATAAAAAATTAGGGAATGTTGACAGGGGACCTTCTAATAAATTTTAAAATAATTTCTTTAGAAAGAAGAAAGATACTATAAGGCATAAACTTGGATCTATGTAAAGTAAAGAAGAGTAAAGAAGGAGTAAGTGAAGATAAATTAAAAGAAACATTTTTTTCTTATACTTAATTTAACAGGTGTTTTTTTTTCAAAATAATAACAGCAGTCTATTCTCAATATTATTTATGTAGGCTTATATATAATGAATGATTAATATTACAAGAGATAGGGGAGGAAGTAGGATTTTTTGTTGTAATTATAAAGCACTCTACCTATAAAGAAGTATAATTTATTTGTAAATGGTCTTCCATTACTTACAAATGTATATTGAAACCCATGGGGAACCACAAAATTAACTTTAAAAATCCCATAACATATGCTATTAAAGGAGAAAGAAAATATTGATATTAAAAGCTTAATTAAAATGACAAAGGCAGAAAGAGAGTGAAGACAAACATAGGAATAAGGAATAGGGCAACCAATGAAAAACAAAAATGTAGATATTAATCCTTTTATATCAATCACATCAAATATTAATAATCTAAATGAACTAACTAAAAGATGGAAAAAGTAGTGGAGAAAAATATATCACCCTAATACTAAGCAAAAGTATATGAGTAGTTGGAGTAATTTCAAACAGGACAGACTTTGTAGCAAGGATAATTACTAAGGACAAGAAGGAGTTTCATATTAATAGAGGTATCAGTTCTCCAATAAACAAAACAATTCTTAACATGTATATGCCTAACAACAGAGCAAACTTTGTAAGGCAAAAAGTGATGAAACTGCAGAAATAGATGAATACACTTCCATAGTTAGAGACTTCAACACTCTCTATCAGAAATGGACAAATTCTTCAGGCAGAAAAATCAGTAAGGTTATAGTTGAACTCAACAAAACCATCAGTAAACAGGATATAATTGATTTTGGTAACTATTTCATTGAACAATGCTTTCTTCTCAAACTTATGTGGAACATTCACCAAGATTGAACCAAATCTGAACCATAAAAGACACCTTAGCATATTTTTAAAAATAGAAATCATACAATGTCTGCTTTAACTATAAACTAGAAATTAGTAACAGGAAGATAACTGGAAAATTGCAAAATACTTGATATAAACAACAACAACAACAACAACAACAAAAATTCATGACTAAATCATGAAAAAATAGCAAATCTGAATGAAGCAACAAAGAAAAGTATTCATGACCAGATGATTTTATTAAATTATAGATGAAAGGACTCTTCCAAACTTATTACATGAGTCTAGCATTAACCTGACTCCAAATTCAGACAAAGCCACTATGAAAAAAAATTATAGGCTAATATCCCTAAAGAACATAAATACAGCTATGTTCAACAAAATATTACCAAACCGAATTCAATAATGTATTAAAAGGATCATACACCATGATCAGTGGGATTTATCTAGGATGTAAGGTTGGTTCAACATCCAAAAATCATTCAATATGATAAATCACATTACCAAAATTAAGGATGAAAATCATATGAGCATCTCAAAATGCAGAAAAAGGATTTGATAAAAATCTATATCCATTCATGAAAAAACTCGCAACAAACTGGGTATAGATGGAATGTATCTCAACACAATAAAAGCCATTTATGACAAGACCATAGCTAAGAGCATATTCAATGAAGAAAAGCTGAAAGCTTTTTCTCTGACATCAGAAAGAAGACTAGAATGCCTACTCTCATCACTTATTCAGTGTAGTATTGGAAGTTTTAGCCAGAGCAATTGGTCAAGGTAAAATAAATAAAAGTTATCCAAATTGGAAAGAAAGAAGTACAATTGTTACTATTTACAGATAGCATTATATTACATATAGAAAACCATGAATATCCCCCCCCAAAAAAAGAAACTGTTAGAATTAATAAATGAGTTCAGTAAAGTTTTAGGGTACAAAATCAATATACAAAAGTCAGTTTTGTTTCTTACATTAATACAAAGCTATTAGTTAAATTGAAAAACAAATTTAAAATTGCATCAAAACAATAAAATATTTAGGAATAACATTTAACAGGAGGTGAAAGATCTGTACACTGAATGCTATGGGACATTGATGAAGGAAATTAAAGACAAAGAGGAAAGCTATCCCATACTCATGGATAGGAAGAATTAATTGTAACAATTAATATTCTTATAATTTTCATACTAACCAAAGCAATCTACAGATTCATTTTAATTTTTATAAAAATTTCAATGACAGTATTTACATAATTAGAAAAAAATCTGAAAATTAATATGAAACAACAAAAGATGCTGACTAGTAAAAACAATCTTGAGAAAAAAAACAAATCTGTAAGCATCACACTTTCTGATTTCAAACTATATTATGAAGCTATATTAAAACAATGTGGTGTTGACATAAAAACAGAAACATGGACTAATGGAACAGATTCAAGAGCCCAGATATAAACCCATTCATTTGTTGTCAGTTAGCTTATGACAAAGGAGGAAAGAATGTACAGTGGGGAAAGTACAGCTTCTTCAATAAATGAGGGGGGAGATGGACAGCCACATGCAAAAGAATGAAAGTAGAACTACATTTTACACCATGTAAAAACCAACTCAAAATGAATTAAAGACTTAAATATAAAGTAACCATAAAACTTATAAAAGAAGGTAAAGGGGATAGCTTTTTGACATAAATATTGGCAATGATTTTTTTGATTTTATGCCGAAACAAAAGCAAATAAAAATGAGTGGGATTACATTAAACTAAAAATCTGTATAGTCTAGAAAACCATCAACAAAATGAAAAGACCCACATGCAAAAGGAAAAATATTTGCAAATAATATATCTGATAATATAATTTAAAATATTTAAATTAAAAAATTTAAATATAATATTTAACAAATTTACACAATTCAATAGCAAAAAATCAAACAAGTCAACTTAATAAATGGGCAGAGAAACTGAATAAACATTTTCCCAAAGAAGGATTATAAATGACCAACAGGTATATAAAAAGATGCTCTACATTCCTAATCATTAGGATAATACTAATGAAAACCACAATGAGCTATGTTACTTCATACCTATTAGAATAGCTACAATAAAAAAGACAAAAAAGACAAGAGATGCCCAGCTGATGTGGCTCAGTGGTTGAGCAGCCTCTATCTATGAACCAGGGGGTCACAGTTGATTTACTGATCAGGGCAAATGCCCAGCTGTGGGCTTGATCTCCAGTATGGCCAGGCAGGAATTACCAATCAGTGATTCTCTCTCATCATTGATGTTTCCATCTCCCTCTCTCTGAAATAAATTATAATAGTGGCCTATTGCACAGATTCATGCATATTGAAAGGAAATTAATTATAAGAAAGGTTTATGCAGTAATTACATTAACTGCAAAAAATTACATGTCAATATATATGTATACATATATATAATTACATGTCAAAGTATATATATATATATATATATATATATACTTTGACATGTATATAAAGGTAATATGCAAATTAGCCAGGAGGCCTTATGGTGTCACAACCAGCTCAGGAGGAGCTGTGCTCATAGACAGGTAGGAAGGGACTGTATGCCACCCCAACCCCAGTGGACACATACTAGGGGTGTGGGTGTGCTCTGAGTGGCCATGGCGTGGCTCAGAGCAAGTCCCCAGTGGTATCGGTGGTGTCTGGAGTGAAGCAGCCTGGGTCCTGGATGCCTGGCAGTGGCAGGAGCAAAGCAGCCCAGCTCCCAGTGAGTGGCGTTGGAGGCTGGAGCGAAGCAGCCTGGATCCCGGATGCCTGGCAACAGCCAGAGTGAAGCAGCCTGCATCCTAGGTGCTGGAGGGAAGCCAGTGCTGCCAGCCAGGGGAAGGAAGGCCTATTCTTCATGAGTGTTCATGAATCAGGCCTCTAGTAGTAGTATAAAATTAAACTACGTGTATGATTGGCACCAGTGAGAGCTTTATATGTATTAGGCATGCGAGGTCAACATTTATTTTTAAATTGCCAATGTGCGTAATATGTACCGGCTGGTCAGTTGGTTGGACAGTAGATGAATTAATCGTGATGTGGTTCACGATGAATGATAACAAAAACAACAAAATTCACAATCAACGATGACAAATTGAAACACGTGTGTGATTGGCACCAGTGAGAGCTTTATATGAATTGTGCATGCTCAAGTCCGGTCAGTCAGATGGTCGGACAGACTTAGAGTCGGTCACTTAGCGATGTTTGTGTGTATGTGTGGGGGTGTGTGCATATTAGTACATATCTTTATGTCTATATGTACTTATATAAATATACTAGAGGCCTGATGCATGAATTTTTGAATGGATGAGATCAGCCAATTGGCGCTGATCGGCCAGGCCAATGGGGGAATGGCTGTGGGTAGTTTGCCAACCAGTCTTGCCCCTCATTTGGGGTGGTGGGGAAATCGGTGGTGGAGCCGGCCAGGGGAGGTGCCGTGGGCCATTGTGCGGCCCCAACTCCTGGTCGAGGGGACAATTTGCATATTAGGCTTTTATTATATAGGATATCAAAGATAAGAGATAAATGTTGTCAGGGATGTGGAGAAAAGGGAATCCTAGTTCATTCTTTGGAAATGTACATTGGTGCAGCCACTATGAAAAACAATATGGCAGTCCCTCAAAAAATTGAAAATAGAATAACCAATGATTCCGCCATCCCACTTCTGGGTTTACATACTAAGGAAATGAAAACAGGACATAAAAAAGATACCTGTATTCTGTTGTTCATTGCATTATTATTTACAATAGTCAAGCTGTGGAAACAACCTAAGTGTGTGTCAACAGATGAGCAGATAAAGACTACACACATACACACACACACACACACACTCACACAAAAAAATGAATACAATTCAGCTTTGAGGAAGAAGGAAATAAGCCAGACAGAGAAAGAAAATACTGCATTATACCACTTATATATGCAATCTAAAAAAAAAAAAAAATCAAACTTACAGAAACAGTGAAAAGAAGTGGTTGCCAGGTCTGGGAAATAGGAAGGTTGACAAGAGGTTACACGGTTACACATTTTTTAACCATAACGTGAATAAGGTCTGAGGAGCTAATGAATAACATGGTGATTGTAGTGGATAACATGGAATCATATCATTGAATTTTAGGAAGAGAGTAGAATTTAGATATTCTCACACATACACCAAAAGATAAATACTATGTGAGGTGATGGGTATGTTAATTACCTTGGAGGAATCATTTCACAGTGCATACATATCAAATCATCACAATGTAACATTAACATATATTATAATTTGTCAATTATACCTCAATAAAACTGAGAGGAAAAAAAAACTAAGAGTAGAGTAATTGAACTAAAACACAAATTATGTGTTTACCTTACATAGACTGAGTGATAAACTACCATCATTCAAGTATTATTATACTTTGACTCTATATTCCCAAATATATGATTTTTAAGTGTTATTTCTGTTGTTTTATTCTCTATAATATTAAAGTACTAATTGGGAAAAGGTTCGTATTTTTATTGCAAATGTTTTCTCTATCAAAGTATTTTTCAATCTTAATACTAAAATATGTTAAATAAAATTTTATACTAGTATATTCCAAATGATATATTTAAAAATTTTTAAATATGGGCTTTTTGATATTTTAATAATAGAAAGATATCAATACTGATGTTTTGACTTCTTAATAAGAGTTCTATGGTTTCTTTGTATCACTTATATTTGTATTTATTTATTTGGGTAAATGGGCTATAAGATAGGAATTTAGAGGTAGATGGAAAGCCACAGATTACTAGCAAAGCTCTGTAATTTTGATTTGAGTGAAAGGATACCAAAAAATTAAATGACTTGTTCATGATCACTTAGCAGTTTTTGGTAAAATGATTACTAGAACTTATACAACATACTGAAATGATAAGATACAAAATTGATTTTTATTGATTTTCCTAACAAGTGTTTTGGGATAAACCTTCTCATTTCTAAATGGAAATAAACAACTTTAGGACTGAAAATTATAAAAAAATTCTGCTAAGGGGAAATAAGTATTGATTATGATTATTTTTCACACTACTTGTGTAAAAATCTATCTCAAGGTCTGTGTGTTGGAGGTAAATCCTATAGGAAGAAACTCTGAGATATCTAGAGACAGTATAATTTAAAAAACAGTGCTTTTTAAAATAATGTGAGCTATGTAGCACTTCACAAGTAGCTTTAATCTCTAACTTTTTCCATAAACAGGATAGCCATATATTCCCTTTCTCATTCCCTCAAATTGTAAAAATCACTTTTCTCAATCTTGGTTGTGATTCATGAATACCTATCAGGCAAAACCATTTAGGCAAGTAGTAGTTAACCCAAATTTTGCTAAGTTATTAAAATCATGAGAAAACATACAAAGAAGCTTACAGGACTAAAAACCCTTTTCCCAGGCACCAAACAGACTAATTAGGTTGGCTGGCTGACATCAGTCTTTTTTGTGTCCTTGGGCAAATATTTCAATCTTATTAAGCAGCAAGTTCCTCCTTGGTAAACTGCTTATAATCCTTGAAGTTTCTTTCTATTTTACAGGGTTATTGCAATAAAATATTCTTTGTCGAAATGTTTTGAAAATTGTGAAGTTCTGCACAATTGTTTTTCATTACTATTTCTCAACATTGCTGGAATACCTTTAAATATTGTTGATGAAGTCATTTAATCATTCATGCCACATTTACTGAACAAACATTAATTGAATTCCAGAAACTGTGATTCATGTTCACATTAAAAAGCTGAACCATTCTGCCTCTTATTAAAATGATGAAACATCCTATGTTCCTCTCAAGTGAAGAAGGTGAAAAACAATGGGAAAGGGAAAGGCAGAAGACCCAGTTGTGTTTAGGTATCATTATGATTATACTGGAGGCCCAATGCACAAAATTCATGCACTCGGTGGGGGGTGCAGCAGGGGAGAGGGGGGAGAGAAGGGTCCCTCAGCCTGGCCTGTAATCTCTTGCAGTCAGGGAGCCCTTGGGGGATGTCTGACAGCTGTGAGCCTAGTTCCTCCTGGCTGACTGGTGTTCCCCCCATGGGAGCATATTGACCATCAGGGGAAGCTCCTGTGTTGAGTGGGATCAGCCCTGAACTAGCTCTCCGATATCCCCTGAGGGGTCCTAGATTGCTAGAGGGTTCAGGCCATGCCAAGGGACTCCATCAGTGCAAGATCGTGGCTGGGGAGGGACATGGGAGGTTGGCCAGCTGGGGAGGGACCACGGAAGGGCTACAAGGTGTGTCTGCTCTGTCTCCCTCATTCCTAATTGGCCAGACCCAAGCAGCAAGCTAACCTACCAGTCAGAGCATCTGCCCCCTGATGGTCAGTGCACATCAAAGTGACTGGTTGACCAGTAAATGGTTTGCCCTCTCATCATAGCGAGCAGTTAAGTAGGCCTAGCGTATCACTAGCATACTAGGTTTTGATTGCTTAAACAGATGACTGGACATCCAGACACAGCATATTAGGCTTTATTATATAGGATCTGTGCTCACATTAGCCCAGCTGCAGCATAAAACAGTGTATCTTGGTCTGTGTTTCCAAGATAGATATTCTCATCCTGAGTTATCAAAATAGGGAAAAAAAGGAAAGGAGTTCTACTCTTCTGCATAGATTATTTGCAGTTGATTTTTATCAATTCTGGGAGATAGGTACCATTATTTTGTTGCTGTTTTTTAAATAAATGAGGAAACTGAGAGAGAGAGGTTAAGTAATTTACTTAAGACCACTCAGGATAAAAAAACACACACACACAAAAAAAACAACAACTAGCAATGTGTGAGGGCATCAAGAATGGGCAGTATAAGATGAGAAAGCAAGAGGAATTCATGGATACAAATATCAGGAGTTAGCAGTGACTTTTCATAATGGTTATTAATAATCAAATAGAAGTGTGTCCTGCAATCTCAGGTTGTAATCCAGAGACAGATATAAATAGCTTCTCTAAGAAGCTTAGATTATTTAAGCACAGAATGGAGAAATATTAAACTAGTAATTATAATTCAGTGTGGTAAATATTCTCTATTAGGAATATGCACAAGATTTCCTGGGGGGTTGAGAAAGGATGGTGCAACTTACTTGCATGCAGGAATCAATACAGGCTTTTCACAGAAGATAATACTTGTTTTTGTGTGGTAAAATATACATAACATAAAACATATATTAACTATTTATACGTGTACAGTTAGTGTTATTAAGTACATTCATATTATCGTGCAACCATCACCACTATCTATATCTAGAACATTTAAACTTGCAAAACTGAAACTCAATATCTATTAAACTATAACTTACCATAACCATTGCTAAGCAGGCCTTGAAAATCTCCTCCCTTCCTGTCTTCCTCCCTTCCTTCATCCCTGATTCTCTTCCTCCCTTCCTTCCTTTTGCCCTTTTTATTCAAAGTCCACTCTCCCCCACTTCATCTCTTCCTATCCTTTGGTAACCACAATTCTAATCTCTTCTCAGTATGAATTCGACAACTCCACCTACTTCCCTCACACAAAAACATGTAAGTGAGAACATACAATATTTGCCTTGCTCTGTCTGGTTTATTTAACTTAGTATAATGCCCCTTAGGTTTATTTATGGTGTTTCAAATGAAATAATTTTTTTTAAGGCTGAATAGTATTTCATCTTATATAAATAAGTAAATAAACCAGCACCTTCTTTATCCATTTATCCATTGATGGTCATTTAGGTTATTTTCATATTTTGGCTGTTGTAAATAGTGCTGCATGACCAAGAGAATGTCAATATCTCTTTGAGATAATTTTATTTCTTTGCAATATATATACCCAGATTGGGATTACTAGATCATATGGTAGTTCTATTTTTAATTTTTTGATGAATCCCCATACTGTTTTTCATAACGGTATTCCTACCCCAAAGTTTGTTTTTTCCCACATTTTCCCCAATATTGTATCTTTTGAATTTTTTATAATAGCCATGCTAAAAATCTGAAGTGATATTGTTATTTTGGTTTGCATTTACTGATGACTAGAGGCCTGATGCATGAAATTCATGTAAGAGTAGGCTTTCCTTTCCCCGGCTGCTGGCACCAGTTTCCCTCTGGCACCAGGTCCCAGGCTTCCCTCTGGACACTGGCAGGCACCCAGAACCTGGGCTTCCCTCCGGAAACTGGCAGGTACCTAGGACCTGGGCTTTCCTCACAGACCCGGCTTTGTTCTGAAGGTCATCTGGAAGGATGTCTGGTCTAATTATCATACTATGCTTTTATTATTATAGATTAGTAATATTGAGCTTCTTTTGATATACCTGCTGGACATTTGTATGTTTTTGGGAAAAGGTCTATTCAGATACTTTGTCGATTTTTATAAAAGTGATTAGTATTTGATTATTTCACTATTGAGTTAAACGAGTTTCTTATATGTTTTGGATATTAATTCCATATGGGGTCTGGGGTTTGCAGATCATTCCTCCCATTCCATAGTTTGCCTTTCATTTTGTTGATGGTGTCCTTTGCTGTACATCATTTTTTAAGATTGCTGTAATTTCATTTGTTTATTTTTGCTTTTGTTGCATGTGCTTTAGGTGTCATATCCAAAAAAAAAAAATCATCACTAAAATCAATATCAAGGAGCTTTCCCCCTATGATTTCCTTTAGGAGTTTTAGGTCTTACATTTAAGTGTTTAATTTTTGAGTTTATTTTTGTGTATATGGTACATATATGGGTCCAATTTCATTCCTTTGCATGTGGCTATCCACGTTTTCCAGTGCCATGTCCTAAAGAGTCTGTCTGTTCCCCATTGTGTATTCTCAGCATCTTTGTCAAGAATCAGTTTTTGTGTTTTTTTTAAAATATATTTTATTGATATTTTTTACATAGAGGAAGGGAGAGAGATAGAAAGTCAGAAACATCGATGAGAGAGAGACATTGATCAGCTGCCTCCTGCACGCCCCACAGTGGAGATGTGCCCGCAAGCAAGGTACGTGCCCCCGACCAGAATCAAACCTGGGACCTTTCAGTCCACAAGCCGACGCTCTATCCACTGAGCCAAACCGGTCTCGGCAAGAATCAGTTTATTTTACATGCCTGGGTTTATTGGTGGGATCTCTATTCTGTTCCATTGATCTATGTTCCTGTTTTATGTATAGAATTCTGACTGACATTGTTTATGATGTGGGAGAGTCAGCACCAAAGGTCTTTTCCAAGATTGAAGACACCATTCCCAGACACAGAGAAAGGAAAGAGCTTGACATTTCTATGAAAGAGCAACTAATTAGTAGTTGTCATTTTTTTTGGCGGGATGGGAGGCAGAAGGGAGTGCAGATAAAGGAGAAATTGAAAAATGAGGTGATCCTGAACTAGCTTTCAGGTCAGCATGTTTTAATAATATTTTAATTTTGTACTGTTCCCACTATGTGAAATGTTTTTATACCTTTAAATATTAGTTTATTTAATTATTTTTGTTGTAACATGGCAACTTTGATTTTATACTATTAAAAGTATAATAAAATTAATTTAAAACTAAATAAAAATGTTTTTATTTGATAATTAATATATACTTTTAAATAATTAAGTAATTTTTATTTTCCTAAGTTCAAAAGTAACATCTCATTGATATGGTGTAAAAATCTCTTAATGTTTTGATATTTGAAATATATCAAATTTGCTCTAAAATTCTCAGTGGTTCATTTTTATAATGTTCATATTCTAGTTTTAAGTGATGAAATAAGTAGGAGGTCAAACTTCAGTTTCAAGTACTTATCTGAAAATATTGCATTTTGAGTGTTGAAAGCCTCTTCCAAATAAATGAGTATATAAAACCTTACCATATTTTACTTTTTTAATGTAATTCTATACCAGTATTTTTCCTTGTTTCTGCTTCAGTTAGTGGTCAGGGATGGGTAGATATTTAATACCACGTGGTTTACAATGAGCAGTTTCACATACTTGGTGGAACCTAATTAAGTGTTAGGCTGATTGAGTGTTCACTTTATCTCAATGAACTACCATTAGTTTGCATTCCTGTGGCTTCTAAAAGGAAACGATTTGAATATTTTTATCTATTGCTTGAAAAAATATATATTCTAGAAAGCCCAAATGAAACGTTTTTATTTGTATATTTAATACTTAGTATCAGAGACCCTACTTAGTTTTAGAATATATTAGTTGGGAAATGTAATTGATTAGAAACCATTAATTGATTTTAAGAAATAAGAAGTATAGGATCTGAGATGGTGGTGAAGTAGATGGAAGCTATACTCACCTACCAGGACCAAACTGGAATTGCAACTAAAATATGGAGCAATCAGTCTGAATAACCAACTGAGTACTAGATGAAGAGAAGTTGTATAGTCAAGGTTTTACAGAAGAAGCCACAAGTAGACGGGCAGGAAGGGCATAAATGAAAAAAAAAAAAGGGCTGGCCCTGCTCCCACAGGTGGTAGCTGAGATTCTGGAGGGATATCTCCGCTGCACAACTTCCCCCTGAAAAGAGTGGGGTCCCAACTCTAAGACAGGCTGCCAGCACAGAGCACCAGCTGGGAGGAGGTGCCCACAAAACATCTGGTTGTGAAAATCAGTGAGGAATCTGTCTGTTGTAGAGAGATAGGAGACTGCTTAGAGACACAGGCACCCTTTTAAAGGACTAACACACAAAATCTCATTCACAGCCACTCACCCTGGTCCCTGGTAGAGGAAGTGGGGCGTGAGATAGAGTTGTGTGAGCAGAGGACAAGGAGAGAAGAATTGATGGAAAAGGGGCTGATAGGAGCACAAATTGCTTCCTGGCTGACTTGTTGCCTGTATATAGGAAAGCAGGATGGCTGTCACAAGATGGCTGCCACAAGATGGCCAGCAAGGGAGGGCAGTGGGAAGTGAACAGGCCAGCAATGGAGGGTGGTTGGGGTAATCGGGCCATTAGGGGAGGGCAGTTAGGCATCAATCAGGCCAGCAGGGGAGCAGTTAGGGGGTGATCAGCCTGGCATGCAGAAGTGGTTAGGGGCAATCAGGCAGGCAGGCAGACAAGTGGTTAGGAGCCAGCAGTCACAGATTGTGAGAGGAATGTCCAACTGCTGCAGGAATTGGGACTAAACCAGTAGTTGTATATCCCCGGAGGGCTCCCAGACTGTGAAAGGGGGCAGGCTCGGCTGAGCGACACCCACCCGGCACAAATTTTGTGTACCCACAAGGTATACCCACAAGCCACGCCCACCACCCAATCAGGAATGAGTATGCAAATTAACCTAACCAAGATGGCTGCGGCCACAGAGCTGCAGCAAGCAGGAGGCTTGGGTTTCCCTGGCATTGAAGAAAGCCAAGCTTCCCTGCCACCCTGGCTAGCCCAGGCCTACACTCAAGGCTACAATGTTTCAATTATAGAAGATAAATAAATGCTAGCAAAAATGGTGGCAGTCACCAAAACTAGTTTGGCTCAGTCAGTAGAGCAGCAGTCTGCAAACTAAAAGGTTCCAGGTTCAATTCTGGTCAAGGGCATGTACCTTGGTTGTGGGCACATCCCCAGGAGGGGGCGTGCAGTAGGCAGCTGATCAATGTTTCTCTCTCATCGATGTTTCTAGCTCTCTATCTTCCTACCTTCCTCTTTTGTAATAAAAGATCCAGGACACCCTTCAGTGCAAATCTGGTGGCCCCACCTGTGTACCAGGCCTCTATCCTATCTAATAAAAGAGTAATATGCAGATTGACCATCACTCCAACACACAAGATGACTACCCCCATGTGGTCAAACATGGCTGCTTTCTTGTGGACACAAGATAGCCACCACAAGATGGCCAGCAGGGGAGGGCAGTTGGGAGGGACCAGGTCTACAAGACAGTGCAGTTGAGGGCGATCAGGCCAGCAGGAGCGGGCGGTAAGGGGTGACCAGGCTGGCAAAGGAAAGAAATTGGGGGAGACCAGACCTGTAGGGAAGGGCAGTTAAGGGGGGGGGCAAGGCCTGCAGAGGAGGGCAGTTAGGGGTGACCAGGCCTGCAGGGGAGGACAGTTAGGGGCAAACAGACTGGCAGGGGAGCAGTTTGGTACCAATCAGGCTGGCAGGCAGAAGCAGTTAGGAGCAATCAGGAAGGCAGGCAGGTAAGCAGTTGGGAGCCAGCAGTCCTGGATTGTGAGAGGGATGTCCGACTGCCCATTTAGGTCCGTTCCTACTGGGATCAGGCCTAAATGGGTGGTCAGATATCCATCAATGGGTCCCAAATTGGAGAGGGTGCAGGCTGGGCTGAGGGACACACCCCTGTGCACAAATTTCATGCACTGGGCTTCTATATATAAACTTTACTTTTTATTTATATTTTATAATATAGTTTTTACATATGGATGCTTTTTAAGTACCTATTTTTGGTTTTTCTCCCAGATACAGTTTTTAATTCAAGGTCTTTAAAATTTGGCGCAATCAGAAAACTTAAGGTGATCACATTAGTATGTATTAGAACCCCAATTTAAAACAAACAAACAGATAAACATGCTTTCATCATAGCAGAATCTGTGCTCAGTTTCCATTAAGCATGTATGTGTAGGATTTATTTTGTGTAGGTTGATATATGTCCTCTGTCATTTTCAGCCTTTTGTCAAGAGTAGACCTGTCAGCACCCAGAATTGTTGCTGCTGTCATATTTTTGTTACTATACAATTTTGTTACATATAAATACAGTGTGGAGAGGTTGAATTAGACAAAATATTTGATCAAGCTGTTGTCATTCTTTAGTCTACTACCTGAAGTTGGTTGATTGGTGATTCAGGAATTATTTTCCAGCTAGAAATGAACATTAATGAAAATATTTTGAGGCCTGATGGCTGAGAGGGTAGAAGAAGACACGTTGTTTGAAACATGTTAATGCAAATAATACTCAAACTATGTATTTGGAATATTTATAGAATTTTTTTTTCCAAAAGACTCTTTTTAAACATATCATTTGAAATACACATTTATTTCCTGATATGGAGTACCAGAGCCTTCAGGGAAGAGTGAGAATTGGTATTGATGATATCATGTAAGTGTTTTTGGAGTGAGAATGGCCTCTTTATGATACAGAGGAGTTTATGTTCCCACACACTGGAAGGAAGATTCTCTTTGAACTGCATAATTGTTTGTTGTAAGGACAGTTCTTTGCATTGTAGGATGCTTAGCAGTATCCCTGGTACTCTCTTCCCACTTGTGACAACCAAAGTATTCAGATAATGTTAAATATATAGAACACTTTCTTTAACAAAATCAGATTTAGGTTGTGTAGGAAGAGAAGGATGTTTGTCAATTTTGTAAAGTGATTCTAAAAATGAGGTGGCAGTAAACAGGTAGAAAGACTAGTAATGAAGTTGGATTTTAGCTTACAGAAATCATGAACTTACTTTCCTAAAAAGGGTAATTTGGATGTTAGTGGAAGAATACAGGAATTGTGTTGGAATGATTAACAAGTGATGCTTATGAGTATAATTGTAACAGCCAGCCAAAAAATGTGCTATAATGAGGACATACGAATTATTTAATTGTACCCTGGAACAGCCTTTATTTACACGACACCCCGATAAAGATACTTATGCTTATTTTAGCAATAATAATACTTAAAAAATAAGAGATTTTATTTTCCACTTCACTAATTTATTCTTTTTATTCAAGAAATCAGTATTGTTAAATACATGCACTTTATTTTAATATATTTATATTTATATAAAATGTACAAAATATATTGGAATTGTATAATTCTTTTCCAGTAAATCTTTCTTTGCTAAACCTGGACCCATTTGAGCTCCATATGTAGGTACATTTCTCTTTCAGGCCAGAGGGTTAGAAGTAGTGGTGACCTAATAAAAAGTTTCAGCAGTTTTTAACATAGCAGCACAGATTCTAGTATTAGATTAATCTCATATTCATCCTAATCTCTGGGCTTCTCTTTCTTTTAACACCAAATTATTGTGATTTGGTCTAGTGTTAGAAGCTCTGGGTTTGAGCCTTTATTTGTATATATAAACTGGATTCTCAAACAGTGTTTGTGGTGTGCCTTGAGTATCTACAGTTAAACTGTACCTGTCACTAGATACAAAAATGTATGTCATACATTATTTCTTTGTCCTTTTCAGTTATTCATCTTTAAATTGAGACTAGCCTCTGGATATATGCTACTCTCTGTAATCATGCTCTCACATTTCACTGTTTTTACTTCCCATAGATAAAGGTCTTTCTATATCTGCTTTATTTTATAGATTTTAAATATAACGAAGAATTTATGAGATTATACAAATTGAGTTTACATAGATATAATTACAGCTATATCTAGAAGAAGATTAGAATATTTGGAAATTAATTTTTACTTAAAGGGTTATTTTTAAAGACTATAGTAATTCTGAGTAATTCATAGTTATATAAAGCCTGATGAATTCTTACTACACTAAAAGCCAATTTGCTGTTATTGGTTTGTTCACTTTTTTAAGGTAAATTTTTGGAATGTTGACCCATGTTTAAAAATTGTAGCACAATTTTTTTTTATCAAAGAACAATAAAATTATTATGAAATGTAAGAATGTCACATCATCTCATGAAGGATAAATAAAAATGAGTCATTTCTGTCAGCAATTGTGGGATATATCTGATACTTAAGAACTTGACCTATGAAAGAGTGAGAGATAAATATAAGATAGTACTTGGAGGAAAGAGGTAAGAATGTGAGAGAGATTAAGACAGGTGGTAACAAAGGGAGAATACCTACAGAAATGAGAAGTCAAGGAAGATGGTGCTAGCATATGTAATTATATTCTAAGGATGCTGATCCTCAATTCATCTAGTAAATGTGAGGCCAAATAATTTGAGATATAAATCACAGACTAATTAAGGCCATTTTTGAACATACATAAATAAAATAAAATATACTGTATATTTGTAAATTTCACTACTGTCTGTCCAACACTTGACACAAAAACTAGTACGTAGACATGACAAATATTTTTTAATTGATGAGTAAAATTTTTTAAATGATGAAAGACTGGCTTTTAAGAAAAAAGCTTTTATGCGAAAAGAAAGTTAATTTACAGATTTTGGTGGATTTTTCCTCTTTAGCTAGTATAATTAAATGCAAAATGTAAAAAAATATATGTAATATTTTTCTAAATATAATCTACTTACAAGAATTCAAGGTGTGGGCTTAAAGGAGACACTAATTTGTTGAGCAGTTGTGTTAGGGTTAGTTTCAATTTTTAAAAGAATACTCAAAATATATTAAAAATGATTTATTAAAACTATTAACTACATTGTTATAAAATATTCAAATTAGTATTTCATATTTCAAAGTTTTATTTTTATTTCTAAAGTTGATTGATACACTTTACCATGCTATATAATGCTAGATTATTTTTTAATGTTCAAGAATTACTTGAGATGGGCTAAGTTGTTCATGTTTATAGGCTTTAGAAATTAGATATATTTCATGCCAGACTTAATTGAATTTGTTTTCCTTATTCTTAGGTCATCTGAATAGGTTTATTCTTTTATTCCTTTTTAAAAATTCCAAGGTTGGTAATACAGTTTAGACATACATGAAAATCTTGGGGTCCAGACATTCACAAAGTGAAATACTATAATTTTGCTTTCTGGTCCATAGAACATGCTTTTCCTATAAGAGTTTAAAGAAATGGATATTTTCTAGGAGAAAATGTATGCTTATCAAAAGTTAGAGCTATCTCATCGAACAGCCTTCAAAGCTGTAAATAGACATGAAGTTTGGCCTCCCAGCAGGCTTAAATCAGAAATTGCAGACCAAATACAAATGTCAATAGCCTTCTGTCATAAGATTTGTTCATTACCTTTGTCCAGTTGCTCAATTTAGATATGAAGTATTATAAAATTCAAAGGTAAATGCTTAAAAAGTGCTAGCTTAAATATTTTTCATTTAATGGAAATGAATTAGATTTTGGGTATTTATTTCACACTGTGGGAGATTATGCAGTAAAGTGGGAGTCCTTATAAAATCAATTAAATTTTAAATTAAGTTTCATGATATTTTTATTCTACTATTCAAAACAAGCAAATAAATATCCCTTTGGAGTTAAAATAAAAAATCAGTTAAAAGTATTAAGGAAATGTTTTTATCTGTTTTGTGTAAGGAAAGGAGCCATATAAAATTATGTAAACTTTTATGTCTTTCTTTTTTAATTTTTCATAATTGCTTATTGAATCCTTTAAATGAAAAAAAAATAAAGCACAGGATTCCTCTAAAATCTTACATCTTAGAAATCACTTTGTCCCTTCTTGCACAGCAGCCTTCTCTATTTCCCTCTTTCTTAAATTTTCCTTTTCTCTTGTTCTTTGTAAGATCAGAAAAGCCTTGCATATGATTAGGTACTTTGGTCAGAAAGTAAGACAAGATATTAAATTCAAATGATTGTGCCTTTTTTATAAGCTTTGCTTTCTGGAGTACATTTGTGTGTTTTGTTTTGTTTTTAACACTTTAGGATTTTTCTTTCTTAACTGGTAAGGTAGAGGTAGTAATAGGGACTTAAAATAAACTAAGTTTAAAAAAATAGCAAATAAGGTAATGCATATAGTATATGCTAAGCTAAGTGTTTGATGCATAGGAATCATTCAACAAGTGCTCATTAAAATTGTTATATTAAAGTATATATTAATATTGTATGAAAATAAAACTTGTAAATTAAGGTGAAATTTCAAAGCCAAGAATAATATATAGATACCAATATCTACATACCCTAAAGTGAATTACTATACCATTTCCTCTGTAGTTCATAGTGAAAAGTTTTTAAAAATCTATCTTTCCACCATTAGAGATTACCAGTTTCAACTAATATAAGTAATTAAGTTTGGAAGATTGTAAGTAATAGCATTTTCGGATGGAGAAGGGATGATTTGGTGTAGGAGGAGACAGTAAAGGGACAACTCAAAGGTTAACTATGTGTTCATTATAAGGATGGTAGGAGAGTCTGAAAGTAGGAGCCCTGAGGTAGGAGAGCAGAGGCAGAGATAAGGCTGTACCAGGAGAATCTCCATGAATTAGTGCCTCGGGGCCAAATGTGTGGGTTTCAAATTCCAAATGCAGGCCATGATATAAGGAACTGTCCTGAAACCTTCTAGAAAGGTTGCTGCCAAAGCCTCATCAAAACTGAACCAATCATGAAAAACTACTCTCAGTTTAATCACCATGCTTGATGCTGGTGAGTCAGAAATAAGAGTGAATAGAAAATTGTGAGAAGAATCTACACGTATACCCTTTTATACTGCAAGCTTCCAGGCTTTGAGCAGAATCAAAATGATGGAGAAGTGCAAAGTTGAATGAATTTCGAGTTTTGGTTATTTTCTTGAACTAAATGTAAGATGTGACTAAAAAGGCATTGAAAAATAATGTTTCCTGCCTGAGATTTCTTTGGAGAATGATAAAACTAGCTTGCAGAGACATTTTTGAATGGAGAACATCAGAAAATTAAAATCAAATAAACACATACATAAATAAAATAAATGAATAATTAAAATTAAATTATTTCAATAAAATTATCACTTAATATAATCAAATATGCCATTAGTAGCTATGTGGCCTAGTTACAGGAGAGATAC
Organism: Lasiurus cinereus; assembly: GCA_011751065.1. Classification (NCBI taxonomy): domain Eukaryota; kingdom Metazoa; phylum Chordata; class Mammalia; order Chiroptera; family Vespertilionidae; genus Lasiurus; species Lasiurus cinereus. The sequence goes on along the minus strand of JAAGEH010000286.1, from coordinate 25,648,341 downwards.
ATTTATTGATGCCTTTTCAAGGCATAAATGCTAGCTATGGAAATTCAACTCATTGTAAAATAGGAAAAGCACTATACCTCTTGATAAATACATATTTTATCATGGTGGTAATACTAATTACCTGAGTGATCTTGAGTAAGTTTTATAGTATTTCTGGGTCCCATAATCCTTATCTGTAATATGAACTTATCTATAAATAATATAATCTCATATAAGTATTCAATAAGAAGCAAAAGTTGGCTGGACATACTAAGTATATTTAGAGGAGGAAAGTTCACTGTGGCCTTGATTAGTTGGAAGAATTTTTTATGCCAAGACTACTATCATTTCTCATTTGTTCTCTTACAATTTTGCCAGGTACTAGAAAAATGTTGGTAAACAAGGACTAAAGTTCCTATACTCACGAAACATAGTCTCCTCTAGGAGAAAAATTATTCCATAGTTAAAGTCATGCTTTTTTGCTTTGGAACATGCATTAGTCTTAGGCAGTGGATCTCAACCTGTGGGTCACGACCCCTTTGGGGGTCGAACGACCCTTTCACAGGGGTCGCCTAAGACCATCGGAAAATGCAGATATTTACATCACGATGCATAACAGTAGCAAAATTTCATGGTTGGGGGTTACCACCACATGAGGAACTGTATGCAAGGGTCACGGCCTTAGGAAGGTTGAGAACCACTGGTCTAAGGGGCTCATTAAACATGACACTTCCCCCCATTATAAAAAAAATATGTATTAGAAGAGACTTCCAATAAGAAATGTCATGTAAGCTGAGACCAAGGTTGAGTCAGTAGTCACCAAGATAAGAGATATTAGTTCAGGAGAAGGCTCAAAGGGTTTGATGTTTTTAAGCGTGTGAAATAAATTCAGTATGTACTGAAGCTCTAGGTTGGAGTGCTTAGAAAAAGGCTTGAGATGAATGTCAAGATTCTCTGGAAACATAATGTTGGTCACTTGAGATTTGCTCAGAATTTTTGTTGTATTTAGGTATACTAGAGAAAACTCCATTTTCAATAGAAATCCAAGTAAAGAAAGAATTAGTGAATAAGTACATATTTGCAAGGGGAATATGAGTAAAGAATGGTTTAGTGAATAAATGTAGACTTGCAAGTTGAGCTTTGTTTCATAACTGACTAAATGTTTTAGCTTGGTTTCATCATCATTTATCATGTAGGAACATTTCACTATTATGTGTTACATTTTGGATTTGATCTGGAGTATTACTCTCCTAGGAAAAACACAGAAATGCCAGTTCTTATCATCAAAGATCCAATACTATATTAAGAGGATATTCAGTGACATTTAATCTTCTGGACAGGATGAATTCAGAATTATTTCTTTAAGTCATTCAGTTTCACAAGTTTGCATCAGTTTCCTAAATATTCTTAGCCACCCTCATTTTAAAGATTTTATGTGGTATAGTATGTTACTTAATTTTTGGAAGCATCTTATTCATCTCTAAAATTATTTCCTAATGCAAAACAGTTTGCTCTCCATTAATCTGTCCCCCTTTTGTTCCATATTTACTTGAGTGCCTTGCACAGTTCCTGGGTTTATTCAGTACTCAATAGATGGTTAACAAAGATAATAAGGAGAAAGCTATTAACTGTGCCTGTTGGTGTTTCTCACATCAGTAGATTCCAACCCTCAGATAGAACTATTCATTTAATAGGTTTCTTTGACAGATGCTTTATGGAATTCCTTTAAGTTAAAACTGTTTTAACATGCCTTCATTTATTTGTAAATAAGGTAATTAGGATATCATTACCCTTCTTATAGGTGATATATGCGATTATTGTCATTGATCCCATGGTTAGAGTAACCTACATCTTGCTGATTATTATCATTTAGAGGCCTGGTGCATGAAATGTGTGCACTGGGGGTGTCCCTCAGCCCAGTCTGCACCCTCTCCAATCTGGGACCCCTTGGAGGATGTCCAACTGTCTGTTTAGGCTTGTTCTCTGCAGCAATCAGCCATCTCTCTCACAATCTGAGACTGCTGGGTCCTAACCGCTTGCCTGCCTGCCTGCCTGATTTCCCCTATCTACTTCTACCTGCCAGTGTGATTGCCCCCTAACTGCTCCCCTGTCAGCCTGATCGATGCTTAACTGCCCTCCCCTCCCAGCCTGATCACTCCCAACTGCCCTCCCCTGCTGGCCTGTTCACCCCTAGTTGCCCTCCCCTGCTGGCCATGTTGTGGTGGCCATCTTGTGACAATGTGGGGGTGGCCATAATATGACATGGGGCGGCCATTTTATGATGACGTGAGGCAGCCATCTTGTGATAACATGAGGGTATGAGGGTCACCTAGGCTTTTATTGGTATAGATTTGATTTCCCAGCTTAGAAAAGAGGATTCTTTCCTTAGTAATAATGTTAAATCTTCAGTCTATAGGGGCTTCCATACTTCCCTTAAGACACAAAGGCATGCCATCTATGCCTTTAATAAATTTACAACTATGCTAAAAGCAATACTAGGTAAGGAGATTTATTAATATCCTAACTTATTTTTTAGATATTGATATATCTAGTCTCTAATAAAAATAACTTTACTAGAAGTTTGAATTTGCATGAAAATCCACCCAAATAGGGGCTCTATAAAAAGTTATCCATCCGGCAACTTCAAGATGAAAGTATCAAAGCAGTGGGATCCCCATATTTAAGTTCAAAGATTTTCTAGTCATTTCTATAGCTCTTTTTAAAAAAAAATTTTAATATCCTTTGATGTTCCTTTCCTTGCCCATTCTCCAACTTAAGGGACCATAATACATTGACTATTTTCTTTGACAAGAGCACTGACTTACTTTATTCTAGATACATGGTTCTTCTTGTTCATAGGTAATTTTCCGCCTACATTTGAGTGTATTGCAGAATATATATATATGTGTGTGTGTGTGTGTGTGTGTGTGTGTATATACATATATATATATACATATATATAATATCCTATATAATAAACAGCTAATATGCTAATTAGAACAAACAGCAGAATGACCATTCGGACAACCTTCTGGATGAAGCCAGGGCTGTAAGGGCTGGCCAGGACTGTGAGGGCTGAGCCCCTTGTATGAATTTTGTGCATCGAGCCTCTAGTCATATATATGCATATATAAAAGGCTAATATGCAAAGTGTCCCCTTGGGAGTTTGGGAGACTGGGAGTTGGATTGCTCACTATGATGCACCCTGGCCACCAGGGGGCAGCACAGAATGAAGGGAGACCCCAACCAGCAGCCGGAAGGCCCTATTGGCCCTCATTGCCAACCAGGCCAGGGTCCCTAGGCCTGGCCGGCAATGAGGGCCAATCTGTGGGGTGACCAGCAGGTCAATTGCGGGTCAGCCTGCCTGGCACCACCTGCTCGATGACCCTGTCCCCCCCCCCACTGGTCGTTTCCCTCTGTGAGAGGTGACTGGTGGGGTGAATGGAGGCAGTTTGCCCACTTGCTGGACAGCCATGACCCCTGATTGCCTCACTACCACCCGCTTGAGAGCCAGCCCTGCCCCTCACTGCCACTGCTGATTGCCTCCCTCTGCAGGACAACCAGTGGGGTGATCAGGGGGCCGTTGGCACCCACCTTGGCTAGCCTGGGAGCTGCGAGGTGGGGGCAGAAGCTCAACACAGAAGCTGTGTTGAGCATCTGCCCCTGTTGGTTAGTGTGCCATTCAATCAATTTGCATATTAGTTTTTTTTTAATATACTTTTTATTGTTTTTTTGCAGAGAAAAAGGGAGAGGGATAGAGTTAGAAACATCGATGAGAGACATCGATCAGCCGCCTCCTGCACGCCCCCTACTGGGGATGTGCCCGGAACCAGGATACATGCCCTTGGCTGGAATTGAACCTGGGACCTTTCAGTCCGCAGGCTGACGCTCTATCCATTGAGCCAAACCAGTTTCAGCTTAGGTTTTTATTATATAGTAATATATAATAGGTACATACACACATATATGCATATATATATATATATATATATATACATACATATGTATATAAACATACATATATATTTTCCTATATATAAATATATACTGTATGTGTGTATATACACATATATATGTAATCTGAAATAATTTTCCCAAGTCTACTTCAAAAAAAATTTATTTTTTATGTATAAAATCTCTTCTACTAGGCTTATATTGAAATTTTTCTTTAAGTACTTGAAGTTTTTAAATCATTATGATTTCATTTTAGTAGTTTCTTCTTTCCCTCTTTTTTCTTCCCAATATGATCAAAATGATTATTATTTTGGTTATTCTGGTACTTTAACTCTGCTCTAATAACTTATTTTGACACAAGCTAAAAAAAATGCACAAAGTTCTTTTTTTATCTATTTATTTTGGAACACTAAGTTTATAATAGCAGGACCCGAAATCCCCTCTCTTTAATGTACTCTCCACAGTACTTTGCAGTTACTGAAGGTATACTACTTGTGTTTGAGTGCTCTGGGTTGTCCATTTTTTATATACATTTTGAGCCATTTGGGAACTATGGAGTTATAAGAATTTAGATATTTTAAATTCCTCACCTGTTGATTTTCATTTTGATATTCCATTCAATTAGTGATTTTAAAAAAATGTTTAATTCTTTGGAAAGAGATTAAAATATATGGTTCTAACCTTTAAGGAATTTAGAATCTCTGGAAGAGCAGTTACACAAAGAAATGCAAAAAAATACATACATTGTGGTAAAATAAAGTAAGATAATTATTATTAGTGAAGTACATACAAGTTTCAATGGCACATTAGTATAAATGAGCATCAGCATTTTCCAGGGGTAAATTAGGAAAGTTCTGTAAGAAATTGTAATTTTAACTCAACCATAAGTGATGAGTAAGAGACTTCTTGTAGGACGAACAGAATGAGAGTATTCCAAGCAAAAGTAATGATGTGAAATGTGGAGAGGTAAAAGGATAAGATAAGTTTGAGGATTATCAGAATAATGGAGGGTAAGAATGGGCTACAGATGAAGAAGAATAAATAGGGCAGATAGATGGGACCAAGCCCAGAAGTGTCTTGTGTGCAATGAAAAGGAATTCAGGGTATACCTGGTAAGACAACAGTTGTCATGTTATATGTTCTTGAATATTTTGCCATAAAATGTTAGTACATATTCAGTGAGAAAGAGGTTTTAGAACCCAAAAAGCAAAATGAATATTGGGTTAAAAATAAACAGTGTCTTATTTCATATCTTCTTTAGTTCATTGTTATATAGTTCACATCAGGAATCTAAAAGGAATATAGAGGCCGGTGGATAGAGCGTTGGCCTGTGGACTGGAAGGTCCCAGTTTCGATTCTGGTCAAGGGCATGTATCTTGGTTGCAGGCACATCTCCAGTGGGGGCGTGCAGGAGACGGTTGATTGATGTCTCTTTCTCATCGATGTTTCTAGCTCTCTGTCCCTCTCCTTTCCTCTCTGTAAAAAATCAATAAAATATATTAAAAAGTAAAATAAAAATAAAAGGAATATTGAGAAGAAGTCAACTCTATCTAATCATTACCTCCTTTTTAGAGGCTTTCTCTGAGCTTGAAATTTAAATTAGATTTATAACAATTCTCATAATATATAGTCATATTTATTTTATAATTTGTTTATTTTTAATGTTTTTTTTAACTTTATGTTATGATCAACTTAAAAGATTGGCACTATGTTTATTTTATCATTATACTCAGAGAACCTGGTAGAATACTCAATATATACATTATGAAGAAATAAGGATATATTTGTAACAAATATCTTGGGAGAATTTTATAAGTTATAAGGGGAACCACTGAGGAATTTTGAACAGAAAATGGAAAAATCAAATTTGTATTTCAGGCACGTCAAAGGGACTGCATTAAATGAGAGGAATAAGACCAAGGGATCCTACTTCACTTGAGAGACATAATGGGTAGAGAACAAAAAAAAAAAATGATAGATTTGAAGATCATTCAGAAAATTCAGTGGATTATATATTGCCATTGAAACAAATAATCACAAATTTAGCAGTTTAAACAACACATATTTGTTCTTGCAACTTTGTGGGTTAGAAATCTGATGAGTCAATCTTCCTAAGCTAAAATCATAGTGTCAGAAGGGTTGTATTCCTTTCTCAAGGTTTTAGGGAAGAATCCATTTCCTTGCCCTTTTCACCTTTGGGAGGCTGTCCACACTCATTCACTTATAGATGCTTTCCTCTATCTTCAAGCCAGCAAAGTTGCATTTCTCTATGCCTTTCTTCTGTAGTCACACATCTTCCTTGAGTCTCTCTTCTACTTTTAATGATCTTTATTATTACATTGGGCCACTGCATAATCCCGGATAGTCTTCTTATTTTAAGGTAAAATGATTAGCAACCTTAATTCCATCTGCAACCTTAATTTTCCTTCGCTACATAACATAGCATTTTCACAAAATCCTGGAATCAGGATATGAGCAATTTAGGGGCCATTATTCTGCCTACATGGTCCAGTTTGCAAATTGAGAGATGATGAATGAGTCAAGGATCCTAAGTTGTGCACCTGAGCAGATACTGGCTACCAGTCATTGAACTAGGGCAGTAGTTGGCAAACTGCGGCTCGCGAGCCACCGCAGTTTGCCGCTCTGTTGTACTAATGAGTTTGCTGACCACTGACCTAGATTCTCGATTCCAATAATTACAGGCTGTTGTTGTTCCTTGTGATTAAGCACCTGTCCCAATGGTGGGCAAACTCATTAGTCAACAGAGCAGCAAACCGAGGCTTGAGAGCTGCATGTGGCTCACAAGCCACAGTTTGCCGACCACTGAACTAGGGAAATCGGGATGATTATTATCCATTCCTGGGAAAATAACGAGCTCAGAAGCAGACATGTTAATTTTGAGGGGTGTTAAAGAATTTAATTGAGAGCATTTGACCCATAATCTAGACCCAGGCAATAGAGGCCCTTCACTTACACCCCTGTCCTTGGAATGTCCTGTTCTACACACCATTTCCACAGTGGCAGTTATTCCAGGGACATAGGCTTGGGAGATGAAAGTGTTGTTGATAGCATCTGGATGGTTTATGTGACTAAACTCAGCTGAAGCCTCTGTATAAACTTAGGATTGCAAAGAGCAAGTGTGGAGATTTCATCCCACGACAAGCCTTCTATGTAAGTTCTCTTACTTATTAAACCTGCCACCTACCAGTATGAGTGGTCTTCCTCTTCAGTTTGCTCTTGCCCTCTGTGTATAGGGGACAGTTTACAAACCAACAAGGGCATCATGTGTTGGAAGCATGAGAGAAAGATTTATGCTGGAGATAATTGTCTTGGAGATGGACAGCAAGTGAAATAATAGTAGACCATCCCCACCCCCCAAATGATAAATTTTATCTGAAAAGTATGAAGACAGAGAAAACAAAAAGATTTCTGAAGAATATATGAATGTGCATTATTTAAAAATTGGCAGTTTTAGATTATATGTTGAAATAAAGTCATTGAAGCAGGAGAAACTGTTTGCATGCTGACAAAATGAAATGTGATATCCTGGAAGTAGAAAAAGATACTGGGTAAAAACTAAAGAAATCTGAATAAAGATAATGATAATAAATCAAAGAAGAAATAAATTGTTTTAATGCTTCTTATTCTTGGTCATTAAAATAAGATCTCCTGTGTGTTTATCTTTATAAAAAGCAACCAAAGACAGAAACAATCTGGCCAATCAAATGTCTAAAAGTTTAGATTCTTTCCAAAATTATGTGGCATTGTCAGCAAATGCTATTCTTTGTCCTTATTTGAAACTATAAAGTTAACTCAGTAATTGGGATTTATTTTACTCACATGGAAGAATCCTTCTTGGAAAAAATAAATGCTACTTAGTCATTGAAAAGAGTGTATGGGTAGAACAAAATATCTTTTAAAAAATCTTTATTGTTGAATGTATTACATATGTTCCCTTTTCTCCCACCATTGACCCTTTCTAGCCAGCCCTACCCTCTGCCCCAGGCCTTCACCAACCTACAGTCTGTGTCCATGGGTTACACACACACACACACACACACACACACACACACACACACACACACGTTCTCTGGTTAATATCTTCTCACCCATCCCACCTTCCCTCTGAGATTTGACATTATGTTCCCTGCTTCTGTGTCTCGATCTATTTTGTTCATTAGATTTCACATAATGAGTGAGATCTTGTGACAAATATATTTCTCTGACTGGCTTATTTCACTTAGCATAATACTCTCCAGGTTCCCCCATGCTGTCTCAGAGGGTAAGAGATCCTTCTTTTTTTTTTACTGCTGCATAGTATTCCCTGGCATAAATGTACCACAGCTTTTTTATCTACTCATTTACTGATGGGCACTTGAGTTGTTTCCAGATCTTAGCTATTATAAATTGAGATGCTATGAATAAAGGGGTGCATACATTCTTTTAGATTGGTGTTTTGGGATTGTTAGAATATATTCATAGAAGTGAGATCACTGGGTTAGATGGCAGTTCCATATTTAATTTTTTTTGAGGAAACTCCAAACTGTTTTCCATACTGGCTGCACCAGTCTGCATTGCCACCAGCAGTGTACTATGATTCATTTTTCTCCACATCCTCATCAGCACTTGTCATTTGTTGATTTGTTGATGGTAGCCATTCTGACAGGTATGAGGTGATACTTCATTGTTCTTTTATTTTGTATCTCTTTAATGATCACTGACTTTGAGCATTTTTTCATATGTCTCTTGGCCATCTGTATGTCCCCTTTGGAAAAGTATCTATTTAACTCCTTTGCCCATTTTTTAAATTGGATTGTTTATATTTCTTTAGTTAACTTGTATGAGTCCCCAATATAATTTGGAGATTAACCCTTTATCGGATATATCATTGCCAAATATGTTCGTTCCCTTCTCATTATGTTGATGGTTTCCTTTGCTGTGCAGAGACTTTATTTTGATGTAGCCCCATTTGTTTATTTTCTCCTTAGTTTCCCTTGCCCTAGAATATATCCATAAATATATTGCTATGAGAGATGTCTGAGACTTTGCTGCCTATGGTTTCTTTTAGGATTTTTATGGTTTCACAATTTACATTTAGGTCTTTTATCCATTTTGAGTTTATTCTTGTGTATTGTGGAACAAGACGGGATGTCCACTTTCACTACTCTTATCAACACAGTATTGGCAGTGCTAGCTAGCTACAGTGAGCAGACAAGAAGAAAACACAAAAAGCATCCAAATTGGAAAGAAGTAAAATTCTCATTGTTTGCAGATGACATGATATTATACATAGAAAACTCTAAAGACTCCACCAGAAAAAAACTAAATTTAATAAATGAATTCGGCAATGTAGCAGAATACAAAATCAACACTCAGAAATTGATGACATTTTTATATATCAATAAAGAATCCTCAGAAAGAGAAACTAAAAACAATCCTGTTTACCATTGAAAGAAAAAAAATTAAGATACTTAGAAATAAACTTAACCAAGGAAGTAAAAGGCTTGTACTTGGAAAACTGCAGAATGTTGAAAAAATAGAGGAAGATATAAAGAAGTGGAAGAATATATCATGTTCATGGGTGCGTAGAATTAACATCATTAAAATATCCATGCTACCCAAAGAAAACTAAAAATTCAGTGCAATTCCTATTAAAATACCAACAGTGTCTTTCACAGAACTAAAAAAAAAATTCCAAAAATTTATATAGAACCAAAACAGACTCTGAGTAGCTGCAGAAATTTTGAAAAAAGAAGAAAAAAGTTGGGTGGATTACAATATCTGATATCAAGTTACACTATAAACCCTTGTAATCAAAACAGCCCGGTACTAGCAGAAAACCAGACATAGATTAATGGAACAACACAGAGAACCCAGAAATGATCTATGCCATAAGGCTCAGTTAATATTTGACTGAAGGAGCCAAGACCATACAATGGAGTTGAGAACAGCCTCTTTAATAAATGGTTTTGGGAAAATTGGACAGATACATGCAAAAAAATGAAAGAAACCAAATATTTTTCTCCAAAAAAATTGGATCTTTCAAAATCTAGCCAATAACTGGTTATAATTGGAAATCATAATATGCCTTGTGAATAGTGTTAAAAAGGAAATATGTTTTAAGTAGAAAACTTACTGTTTATTCAGCACTATTCACAGTTAAGAGCTTTCAAATGGGCAGATAAAATTATTTATTCCTTAAATAGAAATAGTTCTAGAGGATTTAAAAAAAGTAAAATAGGTTATTCCTTTTCAATAAATTGAGTATTTTTAAATAAATCTTTAATTCCTGATTTGGTTTCTTGAATATGTTTACCTACAAGGAAGGAGATTCCTTGGGGAGACATAGCATCAGTGAATAAATAGTTCTTTTCGTTTATAAATCAGTCTCCTGTTTGCCTGATAAGAAAGAAATAAGTCTCCTGAAATATGATTACTTGGCCTTGGAAGGATTAAAAATTGTGCTTCTCAATCATAAAAGCTCATGTTGGAATAGGGTCCTGATAACTTCACTAAGAGTTTCTCAACATTTTATATTTTTTACCATGTCCATATCTTGTGTAAGCAACAAATTAAAACTGATCAATGTCTTATTGGAAGCCTGAACCTGCTTTTTTGTGCTTAATTATAACTGAGAAACTTGTGTTGGATAAAATATTCTTCATTTGCCATCATTATAAAATGTCATGATCATTTTTGTTGCATTTACGTTACTGCACAAGGATCTTGGTGATGTACACTTTGACAATAGCACTTATGACTTGTCTTCCACACAGGGTAATGATAATGCCTGTCTTTTGTTTTGTTTTCTTTTATACTAGAGGCTGGGTGCACAAAAATCGTGCACTCGGGTGGTCTCTCAGCCTGGCCTGTGACCTCTTGCAGTCAGAGGACATCCTTAGAGCTATCACAGAGGCAGGAGAGGCTCCCACCATGGTTGGGCTTGCCATCCATGAGCCCAGCTCCTGGCTGAGTGGTGCTCTCCCTGTGGAAGCGCACTGACCACCAGGGGAAGCTCCTGAGTTGAGTGTCTGCCTCCTGGTGGTTAGTGCATGTCATAGCCACAAGTCATTCCACTGTTCAGTCAATTTGCATATTACCCTTTTATTATATAGGATTTTTCTGCCAACAATAAAACTTCCATCTGTCATTATTTTCTCTGTAATGAAGCCATGCTGCTCTTGGCATGGGTCACATTTGTAAATGTTTCATTTATGAACCATCCCTTCTTCTGACTCCCCTGCAGTACAGAAATATGCCACAGAAGATCAGCTGTCTGGAAGTTCATGGCCTCTAAATCTGGCATCCTATTTGCTATATCATTATGTCTGTAGTTTTTAGTAGGAAGTTGTCCTACATGATTCTCATTACTCTATTTTCAAATAATTATGCTAAAAGCTATTTAATGTGTAAATGATACAACTAGTTGCTTCATGTTTTATTGTGTCCTCACATTTTTCCATCCTATTTCTCTTGTTATAGGCTATGCTAATTCTACAGGCAATGCTACTAACCAAAACCTTTAGTACAATTCAATTCAACAATTCAGAAGGCAACACACATTCTTTAGACAGTCAAGAATATTGAAATTGTCGTAAAAGTTTAGAAAATTACATTTTATTTAAAATGCTCTTTTTGCAACATCTTCACAGAATATATATTGCTGTATGAACAGATTATCAAGTTAAATGACCTCATAACCATGTTTTATAGGCAGCTGACTGTGAAATCTAAGTGCTCATGAAGAGTTTAGTTAGTTGCTTTACAGAAAAGTCTTAAATACTGGCAATTTGAATCTAGCTGTTTTAGAGACAAAAGGAACTCAAGTATTGTTAATATTACTGAAATTATTTGGGGAGAGGGGGTGGTGGAAATATAAGAAAAGTACAGTATTTATCCTTAGATCTCTCTGAAAGATGCTTTGGTGGATCAATTAACAAGATAAATTCAAAGGTAAAGAAGATAAAATCATCCCTATTATACAATGAGCAAACTTTAATTTGTTATTATTACACCTGAGGCCCAGTGCAAGAAATTTATGTATGGGAGCTGTGTCCCTTAGCCCAGACTGCACTCTCTCCAATCTGGGACCCCCTCGAGGATTGTCCGACTGCCCGTTTAGGCCCAATCCTTCTCACAATCCAGAACTCCTGGCTCCCAACTGCTTGCCTGCCTGCCTTCCTGATTTACCCTAACCACTTCTGCCTGCCAGCCTGATCACCTTCTAACAATTCCCCTGCCAGCCTGATTGATGCCTAAGTGCTCCCCTGCCAGCCTGTTTGCCCCTAACTGCCCTTCCCTGGAGGCCTGGTCACCCCCAACTGCCCTTCCCTGAAGGTCAGGTTGCCCCCAACTGCCCTCCCTTGCAGGCCTGGTCCCTCCCAACTGCCTTCCCCTGCTAGCCATCTTGTGGTGATCAGCTTGTGTCCATATGGGAGCAGCCATCTTTGACTACATGGGGGCAGTCATCTTGTGTGTTGGAGTGATGGTCAATCTGCATATTACTCTTTTATTAGATAGGATACTAAGACATAATATTCTGGAAGAATGCCTAACAAGACCAGAGACTGTTGAGAGCCAAGTTGGGGTGATTACTACGACTTAGAGAATTACTTGGTTTATGACAGAGCAACTCTAACCAATTGGTAGAATATGACTTGGCCAAGTTTATACATGCACATAATACTATAGCCATCTAAAAAAGCAAATAGGAATTAAATAGAAGATATAATGTAAAACAGGGAGCAATTTACATGGACAAATTAAAGTTGGAATTTTTCAAATTATATTTCAATGTAATTCTGTGAAGAATTGCTGATGTGGTTTGATGTTCAGGTATGCTAGGAGAGTCTGAGGTCACTATCACCTGAAAGGTCCTATAATTCAAATTTAACTTGGATAAAGAAATAAATAATGCAAGATGGAATAAGGAGAAATGAGTATTCATAAACTCATTTGTGTGCTATTTTATTAGGATGATTTCTGGCCAAAACCGGTTTGGCTCAGTGTATAGAACATCGGCCTGCAGACTGAAAGGTCCCAGGTTCGATTCCGGTCAAGGGCATGTACCTTGGTTGCGGGCACACCTCCAGTAGGGGGTGTGCAAAAGGCAGCTGATAGATGTCTCTCTCTCATCAATGTTTCTAACTCTCTATCCTTTTCCCTTCCTCTCTGTAAAAAATCAATAAAATATATTAAAAAAAAAAGATGATTTCTGGATTTGATGGGTGCTTTCAATGGGGCAGCAGATAAGACATGAAAATTTGACCACTGTGTACTATTAGAGATGGTGGTAGATGCACAGAGCTTAGACTGACAGCAGGTAGCCTGAGAGCTTATCTTGCTGAAAAAGTTGTGGCCAATGTGAAGAGAAGAGGACCCTAAAACAGTGGTTCTCAATCTTTCTAATGCCGCGACCCTTTAATACAGTTCCTCATGTTGTGGTGACCCCCAACTACACTTCATAACTGTAATTTTGCTATTGTTATGAATTATAATGTAAATACCTGTGTTTTTCGATGGTCTTAGGCGACCCCTGTGAAAGTGTCATTTGACCTCCAAAGGGGTCGCGACCCACAGGTTGAGAACCACTGCCCTAAAAGGTACAGAAATGGTTTGTGATCTTACATTCCATTCTGTATTCAAAACAAGTTGCTACTTAGATTTATTTTTACTGAAGACCATGTTGCCCCTTAACCACATTTCTGAGAGACCATATATGAATAGCCTTTGATCTTCTTGCATTACTAACTAAGCACAATGACCATGCAGGCTTTAGAGTTGATTTTGAGGCTGAAGTAAATAAAGCTGTGTCAAGCAGGAGAACCATATAGAAGTTGTTAGAACAAAATAGGAAGGTGTGGAAGTGATGATGAACATTACTAGTTTCAATCAGCTATTCACCGCATTCAGTGTTTGGAGGTTTTCAGTGGTAGTTCTTACTTAATGGTATATCTTGCCTTCTAAATAGCAAACTATGTTGAATTTTTTTTCTTTTGCTCTAGTTAGGTGATAGTGAAGGAAAATAATTTCTGGTTATTATAGCTTATTTTTTCATAAAAACTAAAAAAGAGTGATATGAGTTCCAGAAGAGACACAGACTGTTTTAAACATGGTTTTTGAAAATATTTTCTAGGAGAGTAAAAAGCTGAAGAGTATGCATTCAAAAGCTTCAGATTTGATTTAATTTTCTAATTTTGAGAAATCTACTTAACATCACTATACAGTGGTACCTCGAGATACGAGTGCCCTAACACACGAGATTTTTGAGATACGAGCCATCCAGCGAGTGATTTTTTGCTTTGAAATACGAGCAACATTTGAGATACGAGTAATCACGTGGATCGGCCCGCTGCACACGACCCACCAGTTTACAGCGACTTGAGCATCTCGTAGTTTCCCACGCCTCATTCAGTGTGCTTGTTACCTCGTTGTCGAAGCATCTTTTGTGCATTTACATACTTTATCACATTTCTTTTTATAAGAAAGCGAGTGGAAAGGTCAGTGCTCAGAAGAGGATGATGTCTATTGAATTAAAGCGTGAAATCATAGAAAAATATGAGCAAGGTGTGCGAGTGGCTGACTTGGCGAGGCAATATGGGTGTAGTACTTCAATGATATGCACTGTGCTTAAACAGAAGGAGTTGATAAAGGGTATAATGCCAGCTAAGAGCGTTACTATAATTTTTAAGCTCCATAGCTCTCTGCATGAAAAGATGGAGAATTTACTGATGGTGTGGGTGACGGAGAAGCAGCTTAAAGGAGATACATTAACACAGGGCATCATATGCGAGAAGGCGCGAGCGATTAACGGTGATTTGCTGGAGCAGACCCCGCGCACTTCCATGGACAAAGCATCAAAAGACTCATTTAAAGCCAGTAGAGGCTGGTTTGATAACTTCAGGAAAAGATCCGGCATTCACTCTATCGTCAGGCATGGTGAGGCAGCAAGTTCGGATGTGAAGGCAGCTGAGGATTACCTCAAAACTTTTTCCGAACTGATAGAAGCCAAAGGATATATCCCCCAGCAAGTCATCAACTGTGAGGAAACAGGGCTTTTCTGGAAGAAGATGCCGAATAGGACTTATATAACGGCAGAGGAGAAGGCAATGCCAGGCCACAAATCCATGAAGGATAGGCTAACTCTCGCACTGTGCGCCAATGCGAGTGGCGACTGCAAGATCAAGCCTCTGCTCGTATACCATTTGGAAAACCCCACTGTCTTTAAGTCACGTAAGATTTTAAAAGATAAACTGCAAGTTATGTGGAGGGCAAACCCGAAGGCATGGGTCACCAGGCAGTTTTTTGTGGAGTGGGTAAACCTGGTTTTCAGCCCTTCTGTTAAGAAATATCTACAGGAAAACAACCTAACCATGCAAGCCCTGCTCGACCTCAATAATGCTCCTGCTCACCCACTGAACCTCGAAGATGAACTCCTCGAAGAGTTCAAGTTTATAAAGGTTGTCTACCTACCTCCCAACACCACTCCTATCCTGCAGCCCATGGATCAGGAGGTGATTTCTAATTTTAAAAAGCTGTACATCAAGCACCTGTTCAGGCGCTGCTTTGAGGTGATGGAGAACACAAACCTCACCCTTCGAGAGTTCTGGAAGAACCACTTTAACATCGTGATATGCCTCAGAATTATTGATCAGGCCTGGCTGGGTGTTACAAGGAGGTCTTTGACCTCTGCATGGAAGAAGCTGTGGCCTGAGGCCATAGCCATAAGGACCTTCGAAGGATTCGAACCCGAGGTGCCAGTGGAGGAGGAGATAGTGTCTCTGGGAAAATCCATGGGCCTGGAGGTGGATGAGAGAGATGTGAATGAGCTCGTCGAGGAGCACTCTCTGGAACTCACCACGGAGGAGTTACAAGAGTTGCAGTCTCAGCAACATGCGGAGGTTCTCCAAGAAATTGGTTTCGAGGAGGAGCCAGAGGTGGAGGAGATCTCTACAAGTGAGATAAAGGAGATCTTAGGAATGTGGGAGAGGGTGTCACACTTCGTGGAAAAGAAACACCCCGAAAAAGTTGCTACTGGTGGTGCATCAGAGCTGTTCAATGAAACTTGCCTCACCCATTTCAGAAACATTCTGAAAGGGAGGAAGAGGCAAACCTCGTTGGACATGTTTTTATTGAAATCGGCCAAAAATGCAAAGACCAGTAGCAATTAAGTTCAGTGAAGATTAGTTAAGTTACATTCAGTTTAGGGATAAAGTGTAGCATTAAGAGTGTAACGAGTAGGTAAATACACTTTATAAAACCAGTTTATTCCTTTACATTCTCTTTTATTATGTTTTTATACAATATTTGTCATTTATAAATACATTTTTTGTATTCAAAAACACAACAAGAACAACTGGGGTGGCATTTTGGGGGCTGGAAAGGATTAACGGCATTTCAATTGATTTCAATGGGGAAATTTGCTTTGAGATATGAGCAACTTGATATACGAGCAAGGTTACAGAACGAATTAAGCTCGTATCTCGAGGTACCACTGTATTAATATTATCTTATCTTTACAGTAGGGTTTCCAAACTCTCATGTGGTAGTGATATTATTTATGAACAATGTCTATATTAAAAATAAGCAGCAACAAGAGTAAGAAAGCCATAACAAAATAAAATGCTATAAGTATACCTAATGAACAAATATTGATCTCCGTTTCCAGACAAAAGTAGTTTTTTTATTTTTAAGAAGGAGTTACCATTTTTGGAAAACGTTGCCTTAAAAGTAATGCCACTACATAAAAGGACATACCACAGATAAACATAATATTACACTTATTTAAAACAATATATGTTTGATTTTTTACGAATTCAATATTGGTATTCTATGTGAGGGTAGATACAGATCTGGAAATAAAAGCTTTGATTTTTGTCAATCAAAAATATGTAATTATATAAAAACTAGATTAGTTAATATGGTCATTTGAATGTCATTTTAAAAGAGAATCTAAACAGGATGACATTCAAATAGTCTCTTGTTAAATTTAGAAACACACATACACATGTACTACTACTTGCATGTGTTTTTTGGTTAACAGATTTCTCATTTATTATGATATGAATATATATATATACATATATATACACACACACACATATACTCTTTAAATAAATAATAAGTGTTAATCTTGTTATATTTAGAAGTATGCCATTAAATAAAAAGTATTGACATTTTACTGAACTTAATGTCTTTACATTATAATTTTTTTTTCCTCTTTTGGTTTACAGAATTTTTATACTCTGGTAGGGACTAGATAACATTTGTTTAAAACCAGCAGGAGGAGCTCTTACCTTGCTGGGATTAATGCAATTAATGTTCCTGGAAAACCTGAATATGTGGGGTTTTATATATGAAACAAATGATAAAATTTAACATTATCACATCTAATGATATTAAAGTTTTCAAAATCCCTCAGTTTTATTCTAGTAAAAATGTATAATTCATTTGTCTGGAATACAAATTTGAAACTACTAAATTTTTAAAAGGCATGATTGCAGTTTAATGAAGAAAATAAAGCAATTATGTAAATTTTGTTTCTTGAAGAAACTAAGAAACAAAAATATTCTTCCCAAGGATCTATAGTGTTGCAGGTATTTACATGTTTTTCTTTTTTGTTTGTTTTGAAATTAATACAGTTTATAAATTATAAATTTGGAGAACCAAATAGCCTATATTTTCTAAATATATTTTAGAAAAATATATTTATATGAATTAATCAGTATAAATTCTACATGCAATTTACAAAACATAAATCTCTCTTGATGGGCTTCAATTCATATTTAGACTTTTGAACACTCTACTTCATAAAACCCCTGTTTTCTGGTATAAGGACTATGAAACACTACTAATAAAGTAATCTTATGAAATATAAAAATAAATGGAACCTGAATCTGATCAAGTTATTAAATAGATCTTTAATTTAAAGAAAATACAGGAAATGGAGAAGCACCTTTCAATGATATTTTATGATTAGGAAAATCCAAAAAGTGTGACAAAACAACCTTGTTTTATTTAGTAAATTTGATTTCAAGTAGTGAAAAAGATAAACTGTCTAGTCATTAGACAAACATTAAAGCAATGAGATCCTGTTGGGCACATGTTACCATGCCTCAAAAACTTGATAATACCAAGGATGTGGAACAATAGAAAAATAACATATTCCCCTAATGGACATACAAAACTTTATAGTCATTTTAGAATATGACACTTACAAAAAAGTATTCCTCACAAAACCCAATAATTTCTATGTACCATAGAAGAAAGCATGGGTTCCTGTAAGAATCTGTAAATGATACACAGTGGCTTTATTTATAATTCTCTAACTGTAAATAGCCCACATATCTATCAACTAAGAAATGCCATGCAATAGAATATTTTGATTTTTCAACAATAAAAAAGGAACTTAATTATTAATAAAGCAACATAGATGAATCTCAAATACACTGTGCTAACATAAAAACAAACAACAACTCAAAGACTCTCTGCTATATGTTTTCATTCATTTGACATTTTGGGTAAGGCAGAACCATTGGGACAGAAATCAGATGAGTGGTTGCTAGGGGCTTGGTGGGGAAGAGACTCACTAGAAAGGACCACAAGGGAAATTTTGGAGGTCATGAGAGTATTCTATAACTTGATTATAGAGATGGTTTATATAGATGTAGGGGTTTGTTTTATTCATAGAAAAGTACATCTAAAATGGGTGAACTTTATTATTAGTATATCATGCCTCAGTAAATCTAAAAATATGATAGGAAAATCTATTGATTAAAAAAACACTTTAAAAGGAATGTCCATTCACTGTAATTTATAGTAATTATTAAATATTGATTTTCTGTTGAAAGAAGTTAGACACTAGTTACTTGATGACATTAAGAAATTACTACTTATAGTACTTTTGTAAGATACTGTAGTTATATATAAAATAAATATTTATGGTAGAAATACTGATATTTTTACAGATAAAATTGTATGATTACTGAAATTTTCTTCAAAGAAATATTGGAGTGGGAGAATAGTTAAACATGAAATAAGATTGGCCATGTTGGTAATTATTGAAGCTAACAATGACTACATGTGGGTCCAATGTACTGTTTTCTCTACATCCTATATAATAAAGAGGTAGTATGCAAATTGACCATCATACCCTCACACCCTCACACAAGATGGCCTCCCCATGTGGTCACTAGATGGCCACCACAAGGTAGGCAGCAAGGGAGGGCAGTTGTGGATGGTCAGGCCAGCAGGGGGGAGGGCAGTTAGCAGTGACCAGGCCTGCAGGAGAAGGCAGTTAGGAGAGACCAGGCCAGCAGGGGATGGCAGTTGGGGGCAATCAGGCCAGCAGGAGAGCAGTTAGGCATTGATCAGGCTGGCAGGGGTAGGGTTAGGGGGTGATCAGGCTGGCAGGCAGAAGCAGTTAGGGGCAATCAGGCAGGCAGGCAGGCAGGCAGGCAGGAAAGCAGTTGAGAGCCATCAGTCTCAGATTGTAAGAGGGATATCCCACAGGGATTGGGCCTAAACTGGCAGTCAGATATCCCCTGTAGGATCCCATATTGGAAAGGGTGCATGTTGGGCTGAGGGAAACCACCCCCCCAGTACATAAATTTCATGCACCGGGCCTCTCATGTTAAAATATGTTTGAGATTTTTCCACAGTAAAAATGAATTAAGGAATTATAGCTCAGTTTTATATAAGTTTTAGTAAATAGATTTTAATAGTACTAAAAGAATATTCTGCAATGAATAGTTTATCCCAGAAATTTAAAACATGTTTTTTCATATTTTAAATCAATCAGTGCATCATAGTGATTCAAATAAGAAAAATGACAGAATGTTTACAATAAACACTACACAGCAGATACCAAATAACGTACTCTAAATGATATTTTTTAAATGACAAAAAGGCAACAAATAAACTCCACTTTCTTAACTAGATGAAGACTAAAAGTTATAATGAGATGATAAAGCATTGTTTCTCAAACTGTGTTCCATAGTCTACTGGTGGAATTGGAGGTAGTAAGTAGTTAAAAATAAAGATCTACTGAATCATGGGCCCCTAGCATTTACCTGCTGTAAACTCTGCAAATTCCTCCCCAGTTAATCTTTGTTGCTTTCCTCTCTCATTTCTGTCCTTTTTCTTCCCTGGAAATAATTCCCACTCCTGGTCTCCATATCAACAACTGAGAACCAAGCTACAGCTTAGTTATTTTATAGAAGGTATTCTAAAAGAAAAATAAGTATTTGTTGCTTGTCACATCTGATGAAGACCCCTCATCCTAGACCAGCTCGAATAGCATCTTTGTTAAATTCTCTGAGACTTGCTCTGCCAGCCTTAGCCTACTTAATTGCTAGGCTATTATATAGTCAGTCATTTAGTTTTGAATTTAACAGAATATATTTTAATTATCTGTTTGCATATCTGCCTTTTCCATCAGATTATGAATTACTTTTGGTTAGGAAAATGTGTGTTTTTTATTTTTGTTTTTGCTTCCCTCAGTAGTAAGTATTCTATCTGGCAAATACAGTAACAATGTAATCTGTGCTTTAAAGACTTCGAATTTATTCATAAGAATTGTTTTCATACTTTGCCAATAATATATACTAGTAAGGCCATTTAATAACACAGAAAGAAAATAGAGAAGCCTGGTTTAATACAGTCTTCCTATTTTTAATGTGGTATAGAGGGACCATATATGAAAAGAGAGAGAAGCAAAGGTGGTTATTTTATAAATTATAGAAGATGGCTGTTTTATTTTTAAAATTTTTTAATTAAAACTTTATTGTTGAAAGTATTACATATGTCCTCTCCTTTCCCCCTTTGACCTCTTCTAGCCTTTCCCAATCCCTTGCCCCAGGCCTTCACCACAGTATTGTCTGTGTACATGGGTTATGCTTATATGCATACAAGTTCTTTGGTTGATCTCTTACCACTCATCCATCCTCCCCTGCCTATCTTCTGAGATTCCACAATCTATTCTGTGCTTCTAGTAAGAGGCCCAATGCACAGAGATTCATGCAAGAATGAGTTTTCTTTCCCCTGGCTGTAAGGACTGCCTTCACTCTGGCCCAGAGCCACCTTTCCACCTTTCCACGCTGCCAAGAGGCCCAGAGCAGCTGGGGTAGTGTGAAACACCTGCCCTTGGCTGCTTGGTGCCTGCATTTGCAAATTAACCTGCCATTTTTGTTGGGTTAATTTGCATATTCACTCCTGATTGGCTGGTGGGTGTCACAAAGGTACAGTCAATTTGCATCTTACTTTTTTATTAGTGTAGATGTGAAAGACAGCTATTAACAATGACTTTGTTATTAAATTGTTTAATTAAGCATTGATATATATAAATTATATATTTTATTATTTTTTTTATTTTTATTTTTTATTAATTTTTTATACATATCTCCCCATTGCCCCCCCTCCCTCCCAGGCATACCCCAACCCCCCAGTGTCTGTGATCATTGGTTATGCTTATATGCATGCATATAAGTCCTTTGATCACTTATCTACCTCACCTAACTTTAATCTTTCTGCTGTAATTTCACAGTCTGTTTGATGCTTTATGATTTTGTCCTCCTGAGAATTATCAGTCTACTCCCTTTCTGTGCTCCTGATTCTATTATATTCACCAGTTTATTCTGTTGATCAAATTTTTAATTCACTTAATTTTTAGATTCACTTGTTGATAGATATGTATTTGTTATTCATAATTTTTTGTCTTTTACCTTTTTCTTCTTCCTCTTCTAAAAGAGTACCTTTCAGCATTTTATATAATACTGGTTTGGAGTTGATGAACTCCTTTAGCTTTTTCTTATCTGTGAACCTCTTTATCTGCCCTTCAATTCTGAATGATAGCTTTGCTGGATAGATTATTCTTGGTTGAAGGTTCTTGTTGTTCATCACGTTGAATATTTCTTGCCACTCCCATCTGGCCTGCATCGTTTCTGTTGAGAAATCAGATGACAGTCGTATGGGTGCTCCCTTGTAGGTAATTACCTGTTTTTCTCTTGCTGCTTTTAATATTCTCTCTTTGTCTTTTGCTCTTGGTATTTTAATTATGATGTGTCTTGGTGTGGTCCTCTTTGGATTCCTTTTATTTGGGGTTCTGTGTGCTTCCTGGACTTGTAAGTCTATTTCTTTTACCAGATGTGCAGATGTGGGAAGTTTTCAGTCATTATTTCTTTAAATAGGTTTTCAGTATCTTGCTCTCTCTCTTCTTCTGGCACCCCCACAATTCTGATGTTGGTACGCTTGAGGCTGTCCCAGAGGCTCCTTACATTATCTTCACATTTTGGATTCTTTTCTCTTCTTGCTTTTCCAGTTGAATGTTTTCTGCTTCTTTATATTTCAAATTTTTGACTTGATCCTTGCGTTTCTCTAGTCTGCTGTTAGGACTCTGTATAATATAATAGTTTTTATTTCAGTCAGTGTATGTTTAATTTCTAGTTGGTCTTTTTTCATCTTTAGTTGGACATTTTCCATCTCTAGTTGGTCCTTTTTCATCTCCTCTTGGGTCTCACTAAATTTATCCAACTTTTCTAGCATATTCTTGAAAAACCTTATAAGTGTGGTTTTGAACTCTATATCCAGTCTTTTTTTTTCCTCCATTTTTTTTGTTTGTAATCCCTTCCCTTGTCTCGGCATTTTCACTATGCAGGGGAAACTTCTGTGTTGAATTCAGTCTTATGATACCAGACTGCAAAGCCGCAGAAGCCTCTGTTGAGCTTGGGAGGGTTGGAGTCTCAGGGCTTAAGGGACCGCCTTGCCTTCCAGTCGGCCCCGCCCTTCACGGCCCCTGAGTCTCACGTGACTGGGTAATGGCTGGAGCGGTCCTTGTGCGAGCACCAGCAGTGCCTCTAACTACTGCCTTTCCAGCTCTCCTGTGCACCAGGACCACAGGACTCTAGGTCTCCAGGGTTTCGCCCGAAACAGGGACTTAGTGGCACAGTTGGGAGGGTCTGTCTCCCACCCACTCGCAAAAGTCAGCGGCACAATCAGCAGTCTGTCCTGCGCGCAGTGCCGTGCGTGCCACCAGGCCTTTGATCTTTTGCGACTCCCCTAAATTTCCGTGCACTTCTCCCTTTTCACAGTCCAAACTCCCCCGTATGAGTTTCGGCTGGATCTGGGGTTTAGTGTCGTAGGATAAGGGGTTCAATGCCATTGGGAGTCTCCGTTTCCCTCCCGCCAGAGAAAGCCAGCCAGGTACTCTGGCACCCGCTCTCTCCTTGCGCACGTCTCCATCTCTGTACCTCAGCTTTTTGCCGCTCCTCTGCGTCTCCGTGAGCCCCTCTCTTTCCTTCTAGTTGTAGAACTTCCACTCAGCCAGCTTTCCTGTGGTTCTGGATGATGTCCATTCTGCCTTTTAGTTGTAGTTTTGAAATTGTTGTGGGAGGCAGCAGTGTAGGTGTTTACCTATGCCGCCATCTTGGATTCCTCTAAATTATATATTTTAAAATTAACCTATAACCATCTCATATATTTTATCATTACTTATAAATACTTATTATATACCAGGTACAATCCTATCTAATAAAGGAGTAATATGAAAATTGACCATCACTCCATGACAAAGATGGTGGCACCCATAGTGGTGGGGGGAGGGAGGGGAATGCTTGCAGCATTGCCCCAGCGATGTGAGTCCATCTTCTCGCACCTCAGCCATGCAGAGGGAAGACCAGGGGCTGTGTGGAGGGAGGGCCTATGGCCCGAGGCTGGGGCATGGGGTGCTGGCATCATTGCAAGCTAGGCTGAGGAACCCCTCCCCACATGGTGCACAAATTTTGTGCACTGGGTTTCTAGTTTAAAATAATACAACTTACTAAAGCTAATATAATGAATAATAGTAAGATTTGAGATATTTATGCAATTTATTTTGTTTATTTAATTGCAGTTGTGTTGCTTGATACAACAACTGTGCTGGGAGAACTAGGATGGAAAACATATCCATTAAATGGGGTAAGTTTGAATATCCTTTAAAAATTGTCATCCTTGTTAGATATTTAAGATCTGTTGTAATATAAAGGAATGGTGGATTTTGGGATTATATGTGGAATGCATTTCAGCATATAACTTAAAATCACATATATGAGATTAAATTATAATTAGAAGTGGGAATAATATGTAAAACATATTTGTTTCTTCTAAATTAGTAACTGTTCTTTATTATAGTATTTATACAGAGTAATATTAGAATATTTCATAAATATTTTCTTTGGGAATAAATTTCTATTTGTATATTTAAGACATTTTTCTGTATATATGTTACAAAGTTTGGTAACCTCACTGGGTATTTGTGCATAAACAAATTTTAGATTACCATAAGTGGATTTCACAGATATTAACAATTTGGTTTTCATTAGAAGCTATGAATCTATTTTTTGAAGTTGACAAAAAGATACATTATGATTAGGTGTTGTTTTTTTTAAACTAGGACTAGTTACTTTTGAAATACTTACTAGGATGTATAATTTATGAAGTACAGTTCTTCAGGTATTAACATTATTTTAGTTAAGTTTATTATACTTGATTTTTATGTTTTGATGTATTTTGCATTATTTTCCATTGCAATATGTTTCTACATTTTTATTTTAACCTAAAATAAAAGGGTGGTTTGTGAAGCTTTGTGCATTTTTAGTTTTGTCTGTTTAAACAACAACTTCAATAATGGAGGTGGTCAAGATGTCTTCAGGTACAGTTGGGTTAGCTTTTCTTGCTTTCTTTAAAATTTATTTCTTTTTTCATTTATCACATTTTTGATAATTTTATATTGCTTCTTCCATTACACTTACAAATTTAAATCTGAAAGGAGATGTTGACCCAAACAGGTTTTATTACTTTAGAATCATTCAACTATTGCTGTGTGAATTTGGCATTTTATATTAACAGTTAATTATTAAACATGTATATTTTCTTCTAAAAAATTTATATGAAGAGTTAAATCTTTCTGTTTTTGATTAACAGGCTCTTTTCTGTTTTTGTTTTATAGACTGATTTTATTTATTTCTGAAAATTTCTTGTTATTCTGTGAGTTCTTTATCAAATCATTTATGAGAAATATATTTTTAAATTAAGATTATTCTTCAATGAACTTTATTGTCTTCTTTCCATTAAAATGAATAAACATAAGTATTTCTTGCATGTGTCAAGTATGTAACATTTATCAGTTACTTTCAAGAAGTAAATAATTTTTTTCCTAGAAACCTTCTAAGATAATATTTCAGTAACAGTTCTTATACAGAATAACTTATAAGAACTTATAAGTAATTAATGTAGAAGCCCTAATTTTTATTTTTTGGGAAAAAAAGATAAAAAAATATTAGAGATCCTATTATTACTGTCCTCATATAGTCATAACTGAAGAATCATGTGGGGATCAGAAGTTATACCCATACTGTAGTGATTGTGTTTGGCTTGGTCAGGCTACATTTTTAAGTAGACTGATGACTAGGACACAGGACTTACAGAGTTATAAATACACTTACTGATATCATTCTTGTGATGATTTCATCATAGATTTTACTTCATAGATTTGTATTTGCCAGATCCTGCACCAAGAAATTTACATTTTATTGTCACAATGGCACTATAGTGAATGATGGTCTTTAATTAAAAATAAGCTACTCCTGGCTCTGAGGCCTGTATCTTTACCTTAGCATGGCTAACAGAGAGGAACACTGGCAACTTCATGAAAGGCCAAATATTTATTTGTAATATTTGTGAAATTGATTTAGATTTCTTTTCTCTCTTTGATAAATTAAATGCTGGCCTGAGATGTGAATTTTGAACACCAGCCAAGGGTGAGTAAGAGGAAAGAGAGAAATAAGAGGGGAAGGAGAATCCTATCTAATAAAAGAGTAATATGCAAATTTAACATCACTCTGCTACACCCACAAGCCATGCCCATCAGCCAATCAGTATGCAAATTAACCCAGTCAAGATGGCTGTAGCTACAGAGTGAGCAGAAGCTTGGTTTCCCCAGCAATGGAGGAAGCAAGCTTTCTGCACACCCTGGTAGGCCCAGGCCTCCAGTCAAGGCTACAAAGTTTCATTTAGAGAAGATAAATAAATCCCAACAAAAATGGCTGTGGCCATGGAGCTGGAGAGAGCAGGAGGCTTGAGTTTTCTGCAGTGATGGAGGAAGCCAAGATTTCCACACACCCTGGAAGGCCCAGGCCTCCACTCAAGGCTACAAAGTTTCAATTATAGAAGATAAACAAATCCCCCCCAAAATGGCTGCTGCCATGGAGTGAACAGGAAGCTTGGCTCCGTTCAAGGCTATAAAGTTTCTATTTTAGAAGATAAATAAATCTCAGATACCAGGACCTCCACTTGGGTTGCTGGGGGCATGGCCAGCCTGCAAACTACCACAGACCCCTTGCCCAGGCTGCCCCATGCCCCAAGGGCACCCCCAACCTGATCCAGGACACCCTTCAGGGCAAACCAGCTGGTCCCCTTTCATGCATCAGGCCTTTATCCTAATAATCCTATCTAATAAAAGAGTAATATGCAAATTGACCATCACTCCAACACACAAGATGACTGCCCCCATGTGGACACAAGATGGCTGCCACAAGATGGCCAGCAGGGGAGGGAAGTTGGGAGAGACCAGGCCTGCAAGGGAGGGAAGTTGTGGGTGATCAGGCCAGCAGGGGAAGACAGTTGGAGGGACCAGGCCTGCAAGGGAGGGTAGTTGGGGACAATCAAGCCTGCAGGGAGGGGCAGTTAGGGGTGACTAGGCTGGCAGGGGATGGAAGTTGGGGGCAAACAGGCTGGCAGAGGAGCAGTTAGGCTGGCAGGGCAGTGGTTAGGGGGTTATCAGGCTGGCAGGCAGAAGCAGGAAGGCAGGCATTTGAGCAGTTGGGAGCCAATGGTCCTGGATTATGAGAGAGATGTCCGACTGCCCGTTTAGGTCTGATTTTACTGGGATCAGCCTAAACAGGCAGTTGGACATCCTTTGAGGCATCCCAGATTGGAGAGGGCGCAGGTTGGGCTGAGGGACACCCTCCCCCCCATGCATGAATTTGGTGCACTGGGCCTCTAGTACAATAAAAAAGAAATATGAAAGACTAAGGAGGAAAAGATGGTTAAAATTTATTGAACATTTACAATATGGTAGGCTTTGTTCAAAGCATGTTACTCACATCAATCATATAAATGATAAAAATCAAGTACAGATTTTCCACTATTGAAAGACATAGAAATTAAGATTCAGATACATTAAAAAACTTTTACAAGGTTACAGTGCTAGGAAATAGGACAGCAAAAATTCAAAGCCATATGTATCCTAATCTTATTTGTCATTTCACAGCTAGATGCTTTTATTTCTTCTATGATTCTACAATATAAAGATAAAGATCAATGGCCATTTTGTAGACTACAGAGGGAAAAACTATACATTGATTTATATGTTAAAAAGTGAATTGAATACTCAATTACTTTAGAATATCACTGTTGGAATAGGAGGCTGTATTACTTTAGATTATTGCCAAACAATAATTCATAAATGGCAAGTGTTAATAGTAGAAAAACTTGAAAATGGGAACACATCACATGAACATATTTTAAAATAGATCACATAAGTTTTAAAGAAAATATGCAACTTAATTTTTATTTTAATGAAGAAAATAGAGTACTGATAGGTTAAAACAAGGATGGGAGTAGTCAATAGGATAATAACATTAAAAAAAGGCTGCTAAGTATTGCAAGAGTGGGAATCATCTAGGCATCAATACTAATTAAATAATTAAAAATCTATGAATATTGTTAATCAGTTTATAGCATTTAATCCACAATTTATTTTAGTATATTAAAGTTGTAATTATATCTTTTAAAATTGTGTATTATTTTCAGGTTCTTGGGCTGATTGAGCCATGCTAATTTGAATGGCAGTTTTAACTAAAGTTACCTTTTTTACCAGAGACACTAATTCAGTTGGTTTTACAAAAAATATCATGGGCAGAAAAGACAACTTTATGATATATTTTTCAATGTCATGATATAAAGTTTATTTTGTACCTCTCAGAATAAAGTATTTCCTAGGAATTTTTTGATAATTTTTTATTTTTATAAAGAATTGAACTAAGATGTTTTTGAAATTATATAAAGTGATATATATAAAATAGAAGTAATTTAGTAAATAATTTTGAGTTGTTTTTTTTTACTTAAAATAGTCATTTTACCAGTAGTATTGTTCAAGTATAGCTGCAGTAGACATTTATTTATTTATTTATTTATTTATTTATTTACTTATTTACTTATTTATTTATTTTAATTAAATCTTTATTATTCAGATTATTACATTTGTCTCTCTTCCCCTCCATAGCTCCCCTCCATCCAGCTCCCACCTCTCCCTCTTTCTTTACCTCCCCCCCCTATTGATGAGTCCATAGGTGTATGATTTTTGTACAGTCACTCCCTGTATACCCCTCTCCT
This sequence comes from Lasiurus cinereus, assembly GCA_011751065.1. Lineage (NCBI taxonomy): Eukaryota > Metazoa > Chordata > Mammalia > Chiroptera > Vespertilionidae > Lasiurus > Lasiurus cinereus. Next base: position 25,619,982 of record JAAGEH010000286.1, on the reverse strand, counting down.
TTTCCCCCTGAGAATTATCAGTCCACTCCTTTTCTGTGCTCCTGATTCTATTATATTCACCAGTTTATTTGTTGATCAAATTATTAATTCACTTAATTTTTAGATTCACTTGTCAATAGATATGTATTTGTTCATAATTTTTTTATCTTTTACTTTTTTCTTCTTCCTCTTCTAAAAGAGTACCTTTCAGCATTTCATATAATACTGGTTTAGAGTTGATGAACTCCTTTAGCTTTTTCTTATCTGTGAAGCTCTTTATCTGCCCTTCAATTCTGAATGATAGCTTTGCTGGATAGATTATTCTTGATTGTAGGTTCTTTCTATTCATCATGTTGAATATTTCTTGCCACTCCCTTCTGGCCTGCATCGTTTCTGTTGAGAAATCAGCTGACAGTCATATGGGTGCTCCCTTGTAGGTAATTACCTGTTTTTCTCTTGCTGCTTTTAATATTCTCTCTTTGTCTTTTGCTCTTGGTATTTTAATTATGATGTGTCTTGGTGTAGTCCTCTTTGGATTCCTTTTATATGGGGTTCTGTGTGCTTCTTGGACTTGTAAGTCTATTTCTTTTACCAGATGTGGGAAGTTTTCAGTCATTATTTCTTTAAGTAGGTTTTCAGTATCCTGCTCTCTCTCTTCTTCTGACACCCCCACAATTCTGATGTTGGTACGCTTGAGGCTGTCCCAGAGGCTCCTTACATTATCTTCACATTTTTGGATTCTTTTCTCTTCTTGCTTTTCCAGTTGAGTGTTTTCTGCTTCTTTATATTTCAAATTTTTGACTTGATCCTTGCCTTCCGCTAGTCTGCTCTTAGGTCTCTGTATAATATTTTTTAATTCAGTCAGTGTTTGTTTAATTTCTAGTTGGTCCTTTATCATCTCTAGTTGGTCCTTTTCCATCTCCTCTTGGGACTTGCTAACTTTATCCAACTTTTCTAGGATAGTCTTGAAAAACTTTATAAGCGTGGTTTTGAACTCTATATCCAGTCGTTTGTTTTCCTTTATTTCTTTTGTTTGTGATCCCTTCCCTTCTCTTGGCATTTTCACTATGTTGGGAGAACTTCTGTGTTGGATTCAGCCTTATGATACCAGACTTGAAAAACTGTAAAAGCCTCTCTGTTGAGCTTGGGATGGGTGGAGTCTCAGGGCTTAAGGGACTGCCTTTCCTTCCAGTCGACCCTGCCCTCCTCGGCCCCTGAGTCTCATGTGACTGGGTAATCGCTGGAGCGGTCCCTGTGCATGTGCGCTCTCTCGCAGTGCCTCTAGACTGCTGCCCCTCTTGCTCCCCTGTGCTCCGGGACCACAGGAGTCTGGGTCCCCAGGGTTTTGCCCGAAACTGGGGTTTAGTGGAGTTAGAAGTGGCACAGTTGGGAGGGTCTGTCTCTCGCCCACTCCAGAAAGCCAGCGGCAGAATCAGCAGTTGGTCCTCTGCACACAGATCTTTTGCAACTCTTTTAACTTTCTGTGTACTTCTCCCCCTTCACAGTCCAAACTCCCCCCGAATGAGTTTCTGTTGGATCTGGGGTTTAGTGTCGTAGGATAAGGAGTTCAATGCCTTTGAGAATCTCCGTCTCCCTCCCGCCAGAGAAAGACAGCCATGTTTGCTGTCACCTGCTCTCTCCATGCGCGAGTCTCCGTACCTCAGCATTTTACAGTCTTCTGGGTCTCTGTGAGCCACTCTCTTTCCTTCTAGTTGTAGAATTTCCACTCTGCCAGCTTTCCTGTGGTTCTGGATGATGTCTGTTTTGTCTTGTAGTTGTAGTTTTGAAATTGTTGTGCAAGGCAGCAGTGTAGGTGTTTACCTATGCCACCATCTTGAATTCTCCGCAGTAGACATTTATTATGTGCCTGTGATCAAAACTGTTGATGGTCATTTGAATAGTAGGTTAGCAGATACAGAAAATAGATAAGTAATCTTGAGCAAATTACTTTGTAGGCTTGCAAACAGGAAAAGAAAACATATTTGTTTTCTGAAATGCTGACTTGAAAACTTATTTGGGCCAACTTTTAAATTTTCTCTATTTCAATCAATGTTCATAATTCAGTTTAACAAACATCTTTTTTATGGTCTTCATGCCAAGTACATCTGTATAGAGTGCTTAAGATAGTTTTCTGCTATCCTAAAAGAGTCTTGTAAAGAGATAATTCTACACAATCATAAGTCCAGAGAAGTATCTCCAGGTAGTTTTGAATACTGTTTTGTGAATTAATAAAGAGAGTGATTAATTCGGCCCCAGGGCAATTGGTAGTAAGGATGTAACGTACCAGCTCTTTCTAATAAACTGAAAGCATCACATGTTGGCTAGAAGAAAGGATAGAAATCACCCTTGTGGCAAAGTGAATGCTTTGAAGCAAAACACATACATTTTAAATGTATGGAATAACTTTTAGGAATGTTAAAAATCATTTGTGTGGCTTGAGTCAGAGGATGTGAGAAATAAGACTGTGATCAAAGGTGAAGTCATACTATGGAAGACTTGGATTTTAAATGTCTTAATTGATCTAGATAGTGTTTATCTCAGTGCCAATAAGTAAAAGTAAAAACTTTCTGAATTTCACTTAAACAAACAAAATTTGAAGTATTTTCTTCCTTTGTTTAAAGCAATAAAATAGACGCTTGGAATGAAGGATACCATAGAAAATTGTAAGGAAAGGATGTTGAAAATGTAAGTAATATGACATTACAGTTAGGTATTACTAAATGATGGGGATACATTCTGAGAAATGTATAGTTGGGCAATTTTTTCCTTCTGTGAACATCACAGAGCACACTTGTAAACATAGATATTGTAACCTACTATACACCTACACTGTATTTTTTTTTGTGTGAGTTAGAGGGAATCTATTATCAAGTCCCACAGATAATGCTTCTGCCAGAGAAAAAAAATTTCTCCTGAACCACATAGCCTATTACTCCTAGGCTACACATCTGTACACCATGTTACTGTACTGAATACTGTGGTCACTTGTAATACAATGGTAAGTAATATTTGTATATCTAAACATATCAACATAGAAAAGATATAGTAAAAATATAATATGAAAGATAAAAAATGGAATGCCTATATAGGCACTTACCATGAATGGAAATCCAGAACCAGAAGCTGATCTGATAGGTTAGTGATGAGAGCTGAGTAACTGTGAAAGCCTACACTGTTGTAGACTTTATAATACTGTCCCTGTTTCCTTCTGACAGGGTCAGAAATAGGACATCGAAGTTATCAGCAGTGCTCCTTAAACAGGGATGTTGGTTGAATGCTTGGAAATATCCAGGAAAATCTGGCTGAGTGAGGCATAGATTGCCAAAGTAGTGATTGTTGGAAGGGAGTGAAAGGTGGTCTGAGGATTACTAGGAATGAGAAATCAGGATGGAGAGATGCAGGAACATGGGGGATTGTCACAGCAATGGGGTTTTGGATACTGCATGTTGGAGTAGTGGTCAGATTAGGAAACTGTGATATTCATTTAAAAAAGTTTACATGCCGAGACCGGTTTGGCTCAGTGGATAGAGCGTCGGCTTGCAGACTGAAGGGTCCCAGATTTGATTCCGGTTGGGGGCATGTACCTTGCTTGTGGGCACATCTCCAGTGTGGGTGTGCAGGAGGGGGCTGATCGATGTCTCTCTCATCGATGTTTCTGACTTTCTGTCCCTCTCCCTTCCTCTCTGTGAAAAATCAATAAAATATATTAAAAAAAATAAAAAGGTTTACATAAAAGCATAAAAAAAGAGTTTCACATAGAGAAAGTATAGAACTGACGTAATATTTTGTCTTTAGAAATTTGATTTTGGTTCCATTGATTCTATCTGGCACAAAGGATTCTCTCTGGAATTGTATTGATAGAAGAAATAAATTTTGTTGATGCTTTATATCATTACAAACTGAAAATATTTCCAAAGTATAGGGTCAGACTGGCTATACACTACCACAGAAAACTCTTACTAAAGTGACAGTGGCATGTAATACTTGTCAAGGTAGCTCTTATGAGGCTGTGTCCTTGTGTAGGATCTCAATTTCTTAACAAAGAAATTACAACAATGTTCTCTGAAGGTCATCCAGCTATGTCTGGGAGGGCTGTAGCTCCCTCTCTATATGGTGCACTGCAGGGACAAGCTCCTCTGTGCTGAAACAGGTCAGTGGCTGCCTGACCGTAATATAATTTGTGCTCTCAAAATTGAGCTGTGTGAGTGAGAGGGAATCTACTATCAATCCCACAGATATTGCTTCTGTCAGAGAAAAAAATTTCTCCTGAACTACATATCCTTCCATTTCTTACAGAAAATTCAGCTCCATTAAAATATGATGGTACTACTGTCATGAATGTGCGGTTCATTGTTGACCAAATGTCATGATATGGTGTATGATTATTGATATACTGAGAACTGAGTACAATTGAATAAGTATACTTGTATAGTGGTTAAAGTTTGGTTTTAGAAAAGAATGAATACATTGGAGAATTTGACTCATAATTCTTAACTTTATGGTCTTACTGTCTAATGTCAAATATATGTCTACATAATTCAGAACTCTTAAGAACTTTATTCTGTGTGCTTTCCATCCTTTATTTGTCAACATACTACTTTAAGAATAAAATTCTGATGATCTAGCAGAGTAGCTAAGAGTTCTAAGATAACCAATGAAAGAATCCCATGGGAATAAAATTTTTACATAGCACTATAGAAGTTATAAATGCATACTGAAGTGTTTTTACCAACATTAAGTTCAGGCATATGCACTGGATTTTTATTTGCTATGAATAACTAATAACTGTTTAATACTAAATCTTACTCTGCAGAAAATGGAAGGACCTATTTCCATTTTAATTTCCTGGAAAGGAGACAGCTAGTTTTTAAGAAGTTATGCCAGTCTAATGCTAATGAGAATAAGAGAAACACAAAATATACTCCTCATGCAGTAACTTTGTACATGTGTGTGTATCCTGAATTTTTCTTGTAGTCTGCAAATGTATGAATGAATATTATATAAATTTTCTTGAAACTTTATAACTTTCTTTTGAAATTTTCATTCTATGCAGTTTTAGACAGTATGTAAGATTGTAGATGAAAGAGAAAATTTTAATTACAATAAGAAGGCCTATAGTTAAATGTTATATTACAAACTCTTAATACCCATTACATCTCAGGTCCATTCAATGCCACATAGCAGGGAGTATGTCATATTGGGGTTTCTTGGCTCAATATTAACTCTAACTAATGAAAAGTAACTGCTGGTACCCAGGAAAATAAAATATTTTATAATATAAATAAAGATTTCATTATTAAAAATTATTATTTTTTTCCTTTGAGCTTTAGTGATTATATTTGATACTTCTGAAAATGTAACAGCAGAGTAGCTTTTTAATTTTGATATTTTAATGGAAAAGACAAGTGACCTGCTTGGGTAGCTCTATACTGTTTATTAAAGGTACTTACATCTGGATAAATCTGACCATTGAAACCCAGCATTTCATAATAATAATTACATAAGATATTGTTTAATTTATACCTAAATTATAAATTAGGTATAAGAACGTGATTTTAAGCACTTCAACTCTTCCACCATTTATTTTTATTCGTAGTAATATTTTCACCATTTATTTTTATTCATAGTAATATTATTAGCAACCAAATGAAATATTTGTTTATCTCAGATATTTTTTCCCCCACTCTTCTCTTTTGGTGACTAAGAGGTAGTTAAATTTTAAAAGTTTATTTTTAATGTATACACAATAGATCAGATCTTTGCTATAAAGTCTTAGCCAGTGGTTCTCAACCTTCCTAATGCCGCGACCCTTTAATGCAGCTCCTCATGTGGTGGTGACCCACAACCATAAAATTATTTCCGTTGCTACTTCATAACTGTAATTTTGCTACTGTTATGAACTGTAATGTAAATATCTCATATGCAGCATGCATTTTCATTGTTACAAATTGAACATAATTAAAGCATAGTGATTAATCACAAAAACAACATGTAATTATATGTTGTGAAATATTTATTTCTAATTACAAATAAATGAAATTTTGTCTTGAATCATGGTGTAGCATGGGCAACAGTCTTCATATAACAACAGTAAACTACATTGCTACATTTTGCTACACCAAGGAGCGGTGTGTTGGTTCCTAAGACCATGGGAAATATGTGTTTTCCGATAGGCAACCCCTGTGAAAGGGTCGTTCGACCCCCAAAGGGGTCGCGACCCACAGATTGAGAACCGCTGGTCTTAGTGGACATAGATATAGGCATGCAAATATTCAAAATCAAACTTCCTTTTCAACAGTGAAGTACAAGTGACCTGCTGAACATTGCTAGAAAAAATATTATTGGATATTAATTTCATTTTTTATTTATCACAATAATTTAAAGTTCAGAAAACTTTTTAAATAGCATGTTATATGTATCTTTTGCATGCTGTGACTTAGATGATCATCATAGTTTGAATAATGCAAAATCATGTAAGATGTGTGATTTTATGGGTTAAACGTAGTGAATTAGAATTAGGAAATTTACCTGGAGATATTTAGGAAAATAAGGATACAAGTCATTCATATCTAAATAAAAGCTGTAAGTGTACTTTGAGTAATTTCTCATTATTTAAATGTTAAAAATTTTTAAGTGTTATATTAATTACTAAGTTAATAACTTTTATAATAAAAACTATTCTTTTTTATAATAAAAGAGTCCTATATAAAAGGTAAACTGAGTAGAAAGATGCTTTATTCTATAAATTAGAACCCATCATTTTCTAATATCATTGTTCCAAAGCTGAAAAATTAAAATAGAATGTATTTATGATAGACAATGGATTATCTATTAATAATTTCAGGCAGTCCTCGGGTTATGTTGGACTCGTCATCTCCCATTTATTTGTAAAAAAAAAAAATGTTCCATCATTTCGACGCATGTACATATGTGCTTTATGTTTTTTATTATTTATTTACCACAAGTAATATTCAGGAATTATCTTTTAATTTTTTTTTTTACTGTTTCACTCCATTACTGCTTTGTATGTGCTCCATGTGAGTGATAGTTGCTTATATAGGTGGGTTCCAACTTACGGTGAAAATTGCATTACATGGATCCATAGGAACGGATCTTCTAAATAACCGAAGGACCTACAGTAATTTATATTGTGTTATAATTTCTATATTTCATGCTGTGACCATGCAGAAACTTTATTTTTTTAAATCTGGTCTTTTATTTTGATAGTTTTCTCTTTTACTCAAACCGGCCTAATCTGTCACCCCAATTCACCCACTTCTCTCTCTCTTTCTTGATCATTAAGCCCTCAAGACATTGAGGTTCCTGTCAGCATCCAGTAGTCTCAGAAACAAGGTCCTGAGTCTATTGACTATTGAGAAGAGTTTTCAGTCAAACTAAACGTAATATCTTGGCTTCAGTTATGACTTAGCTCTATATCCAGAAAAGCAGAACGATTCCACAGAACAAATCCTTGCAAAATTGGACAGAACAACTTCATAACTGACAAATGCACTGCCATTCTGACAGGTGTGAGATGGTACCTCAATGTTGTTTTGATTTGCATCTCTCAGCTGATTAGAGACTTTGAAATTGTAGACAATATGTAACATTGTAGAAGAGAAGAAGAGAGAGGGATAGAAAGTTAGAAACATGGATGAGAGAGAAACATTAATCAGCTGTCTCCTGCACACCCTCTACTTTCTATATGCCCGCAACTAAGGTACATGCCCTTGAATAGAATTGAACCTGAGACCCTAAGTCCACAGGCCAGCGCTCTATCCACTGAGCAAAACTGGTTAGGGCTCTTGTTGGTCTTTTTTATTTTATTTTATTTATTTTTAATATACATTTTATTGATTTTTCACAGAGAGGAAGGGAAAGGGATAGAAAGCCAGAAACATCGATGAGAGAGACATTGATTAGCCGCCTCCTGCACGCCCCCTACTGGGGATGTGCCCGCAACTAATGTACATGCCCCTGACCAGAATCGAACCCGGGACCCTTCAGTCTGCAGGCCGACGCTCTATCCACTGAGCCAAACCGGTTTCGGCTCTTGTTGGTCTTTTGATGGTTTCTTTTGCTGTGCAGAAGCTTTTTATTTTTATATAGTCCCATTTGTTTATTTTCTCCTTAGCCTCATCTATGTTCATCAAGGATATTAGTCTGTAGTTCTTTGTGGTGTCTTTACCTGGTTTGGGGATTAGGGTAATGCTGGCTTCATAGAAAGAGCTTGGAAGTGTGCCTTCCTCTTGTATTTTTTTTTTTGAATACTCGGAGGAGGATAGGTTTTAGTTCTTTTTTGAATGCTTGGTAGAACTCCCCTATAAAGCTGTCTGGTCCAGGGCTTTTGTCTGCTGATTTTTTATTGCTGTTGCCCTAGGATCTGTATCTGTAAAGATACTGCTATAACATAAGTCTGTAATTTTGCTGCCTATGGAGTCTTGTAGGGTTTTTATGGTTTCCCATCTTACATTCAAGTACTTTAGCCATTTGAGTTTATTTTTGTGTAAGTTGGTGGTCTAGTTTCATTTTTTGCATGTATGTGACCAAATTTCCCAGCACTATTTATTAAAGAGACTGTTTTGACTTGATTATATGCTTTTGCCTCCATTGAGCATAATGGCTTGGGTCAATTTCTGGGTTCTCTGTTCTGTTCCATTGATCTATATGTCTGTTCTTGTGCCAGTACCAAGCAGTTTTGAGAACCATAGCTTGATGTCTACTATCATGATCCCTCCAATTTTGTTCTTCTTTCTCAGGATTGCTGTGGCTATTCGGGGTCTTTTTTTTATTCAAGATGAATTTTTGGAGAGCTTGTTCTATATCTTTGAAATATGCCATTGGTTGAATGGATAGATTGCTTTAGGTAGTATAGACATTTTAAGATGTTTATTCTACCAATCCATGAACATGGTATGTTCTTCCATTTGTTTATGTCTTCCTCTATCTCTTTTTTCAATGTCCTATAGTTTTCCTAGTATAGGTCTTTTACATCCTTAGTTTAAGTTTATTCCTAGGTATCTTACTTTTTTTGGTGCAATGGTAAATTGGATTTTTTTCTTCATTTCTCTTTCTGTGAGTTCATAATTGGTGTATAAAAAGGCCATAGATTTCTGGGTGTTAATTTTGTATCCTGCTACATTGCCAACTTCATTTATTAGGTTTACTAGTTTCTTTATGGAGTCTTTGAGGTTTTCTACATATAGTATCATGTCATCTGTGAATAAGGACCATTTTACTTATCCTTTTCCAATTTTCATGCATTTTATTTCTTCTTCTTGTCTGATAGCTATGTCAAACAGGAGCGGTAAAAGGGGGCATCCTGCTTTGTTCCTGTTCTTAAGTAAAATGGGTTTAGTTTTTGCCCATTGAGTATGATGTTGGCTGTAGGTTTATCACGTGAGGCTTTTATTATGTTGAAGTATGAGCCATTTATTTTCACTTTGCTGAGAGTTTTTATCACGAAAGGGTGTTGGATTTTGTCAAGTGCTTTTTCTGCATCAATTGATATGATTATGTGATTTTTGTCTCTCAGTCTATTTATGTGATGTATCACATTTATTGATTTGAGGATATTGTACCTTGTATCCCTGGAATACATCCCACTTGGTCATGGTGTATGATCTTTCTAGTGTATTGCTGAATCTGATTTGCTAGAATTTTGTTGAGGATTTTATCATCTATCTTCATCAAGGATATTGGCCTGTAGTTTTTTTTTTTGTGTGTTGTCTTTATCTGGTTTTGGGAGTAGGGTAATGCTGACTTGATAGAAAGAGCTTGGAAGTGTGCCTTTTTCTTGTATTTTTTTGAATACTGGGAGAAGGATAGGTTTTAGTTCTTCTTTGGTAGAACTCCCCTGTCCGGACCAGGGCTTTTGTCAGCTGGAAGATTTTTGATCGCTGTTTCAGTTTCTTCCACAGTTATCAGACTATTCAGGATTTTTGATTCTTCTTAGTTGAGTTTTGGGATCTTTTATTTTTCTAGGAATATGTCCATTTCATTTAGGTTGTCCAGTTTGTTGGAATAGAGTTGTTCATAGTATTTTTTCATCATCGTTTGTATTTTTGTGGGATCAGTTGTTACTTCACCTCTTTCATTTCTGATTTTTTGGGGGGTCCTCTCTCTTTGCTACTTGGTGAGCCTCGCTTAGAGGTTCATCAGTCTTGTTTATTCTTTCAAGGAACCAGTGCTTGGTTTTGTTGAGCATTTCTTTTTTTTTGGTCTCTATGTTGTTTATCTTTGATCTTTATTATTTCCTTCCTTCTGCTTGCATTGGGATTTTCTCGTTGCATTATTTTTAATTCTTTCTGTTGTATGGTTAGATAATTTATTACCATTGTTTCTTTTTTTTTTTGAGGTAAGTCTGTAGAGCTATGTACTTCCCTCTCAGGACTGCTTTCGCTGTGTCCCATAGATTTTGGATTGTTGTGTTTTCATTATCGTTTGTTGCCATGATGCTTTTTATTTCTTCTTTGATCTCTTTGGTTACCCAGTCATTATTTAATAGCATGCTATTTAGCCTCCAGGTGCTTGATTTTTTTTTATTATTTTTATTGTTGTTTATTACTATTTCTAGTTTTATGCTACTGTGTTATGAGGAGATGCTGGATATGATTTCTATCTTCTTGAATTTGAAGAGACTTTGCCTACGTCCCAATATGTAGTGTATCTTTGAAAAAGACCCATGTACACTTAAGAAGAATGTATATTCTGTGGCTTTGGGGTGAAATGTTCTGAAGATGTCAATTAATTCCATCTGATCTAGGGTGTCATTTAGGATTCATGTTTCTTTTGTTTCTTTGCTGATTTTTTTTTTTGGAGGATGTGTCCAGTGGTATTAGTAGGGTATTAAAGTCCCCTACTATGACTGTATTGCTGTCAATCTCTCCCTTGATATTCTCCAGAAGATTTTTTTTAAGTATTTGGGTGCTTCTGTATTGGGTGCGCATATGTTTACCAGAGTTATATCTTCTTGTTGAATTGCTTCCTTTAGTATTATAAAGTGGCCTTCATTATCTCTTCTTATAATCTTCCCTTTGAGATATAATTTGTCAGATATAAGTATTGCTACCCCAGCTTTTTTTTTCATTTCCACTCACCTGAAAAACTTTTTTCCATCCCTTTACCATCAGTTTATGTAAGTACACTTTTTCTGAGGTGGGTTACCTGCAGATAGTGGATATATGGGTTATGTTTTCTTATCCACTTAGCTATCCTATGTCTTTTGATTGAGGCATTTAATCCATTTAAATTTAAAGTTATTATTGATAGGTACTTGTTTTTCGCCATTTTTATTCTTTACCCCTGTGTTCCTTCTTCGCATTCTGTTTCTTTTTTTTTCAGCAGCCCCTTTAGCATTCCTCGCATTGCTGGTTTGTTGGAGATAAACTCCCTTATTACTTTTTTATCTGTGAAGTTCCTGATTTCACTTTCAATTTTGATTGGGTACAGTATTCTTGGATTCAGCCCTTCCTTTGTTTGACTTGGTATATTTTATTTCATTCCCTTCTGGTCTGATGTGTTTCTGTTAAGAAATCAGTCACTAGTCTAATGGGGGATCCTTTGTAGGTAACTTCCTTTCTTTCTCTGGCTGCTTTTAAGATTCTTACTTTGCCTTATTGTTTGCCAATTTAATTATAATGTGTCTTGGTGTTTGTCTTTTGGGGTTCATTTTATTTGGGATTCTGTGAGCATCTTGTACTTGTGTGAGTTTTTCTTCCCTATATCAGGGAAGGTTTCTGTCAGTATTCCTTCAGACAAGTTTTCTATTCCTTGCTGAGTTTTCTCTCCTTCTGGCTCCCCTATTATGTGAATGTTGTTTTGTTTTGTGTTGTCCCAAAGTTTCTTTAGGCTCTCCTCCTTGTTTTTAATTTTTTTTCTAGATGTTTCTCTGCTTGGGTATTTTTTTTTCTACCTTGTCTTCTAGCTCTCTGATGCAGTCCTCTGCTTCTTCTAGTCTTCTGTTGATGCTTTCTATTGAGTTCTTTTTTGTAGTGATGTCACTTTTCATTTATTCTTGGTTCATCTTCATTGCTTCTTGGTTCTTACACATATTGTTGAATTTGTCTTCCAACCTTTTAACGATCTTATTACTATTTCTCTGATTTTTTTTTCTTTGACATATTTCTTGCCTCCATCTCATTTACTTTCTTTTCTGATGATGCCTCCTTTTCTTTAATATATGATCGGTTTTTTTTGTCTCCCTATGATCTCTTCTCTCCAGGTGTGGGGTTATGTAGCTCTTTCTCTCCTGCATTTACTTAAAGGCACAAGACACAACACACAAGGCATTCAACACAAATGTATTCATAATACTAATAACTCCCAATAAAGGTGACCACTAGAAAAAAGAAGAGAATTAGGGGATCAAAAAAAAAAAGAGTGTGTGTGCAAAAATGATGTCCAGGAAAGGAAAAATGTAAGAGAGAAAAGAAAAATAAAGAGAATTAAAAAAAGGGGTGGGGAGGCAGAACTCTAATGGGATAAAACTCAATAGAAGAATAACTATTAAAAAAATGCAAAGAACTGACACCCAGAGATGAATGCAAACTACAAACAACAACTAATAACAAGCATGAGAGGAAAAACAGAAGTAAAAAAAAGAGAAACAATCATACAAACAGATAAAAAAATAAACAAACAACAACAATAAGAGAGAAAGAAGGGAAAAAAATCAAAGAAAATAAAACAAAAACCATAAAACAAAACAAAACATAAAAGTAATAAAGGGAAGAGAGAAAAAAATTGGATAGTGAAGAAAGAGAAGAAAGAAGTATGTATGGACTTGGAGCAGGGGATTGGAAATTAGATATATAAGTAGGATGAATTTTTAATAGGGTAAAAAAAGGAATAGGGGACATCTAAAGAAGGAATAGGGTAAGAGAAATAGGACGATAAAAGGGAAAAAAGGAGGAAGATAGTGTTGGCATAATGGTAAAGTTGAGATAGAGTAAAATGATGCTAAATGAAAATAGAATATAGAACATTAATCCTAAAATAAAGAGAAAATAAAGTGAAACTCTAAGAAAGATAAAATAATCCTTTCTAATAAAGGAGTAATATGCAAATTGCCCATACCTCCACTACTTCCACAAGCTATGCCCACCGACCAATCAGGAGCAAGTATGCAAATTAACCCAACCAAGATGTCTATAGCCACAGAGAGAGCAGGAAGGAAGTTTGAGTTGCCCCAGCGATAGAGGAAGCCAAGTTTTCCACACACCCCGGCCAGCCCAGGCCTCTGCTTAATGCTGCAAAGTTTCAATTATACAAGATAAAAAATTCTAACAGAAATGGCTGCCATAACAGAGTGAGCAGAAGGCTTGGTTCCACTTCAGGCAAAAAAGTTTCAATTTTAGAAGATAAGTAAATTCCAGATACCAAGACCTCTACTTGGGTTGCCAGGGGTGGTGGCCAGCCTGCAAACCACCACAGGCTCCTAACCCAGGCCACCCCATGCCCCAAGGGAAGCCTCACCCTGATCTGGGACACCCTTCAGGGCAAACCAACTGGCCCCCACCTATGCACTAGGCTTCTATCCTATCTAATAAAAGGGTAATATGCAGATTGATAATCACTCCAACACACAAGATGGCTGCCTGCATGTGGTCAAAGATGGCTGCCCCCATGTGGACACAAGATGGCCAACAGTGGAAAGCAGTTGGGAAGGACCAGGCCTGCAAGGGAGGGTAGTTGTGGCTGATAAGGCCAACAGGGGAGGGAAGTTGGGAGGAACCAGGCTTGCAAGGGAGGAAATTTAGGGGTGATCAACCCTGCAGAAGAGGGAAGATAGGTGTGACTAGGCCTTCCGGGAAAGGCAGTTAGGGGAAACCAGGGCCTGTAGGGGGGAAGTTAGGGGCAAACAGGCTGATAGGGAGCAGTTATGCATCACTCAGACTGGCAGTGGAGTGGTTAGGGGGTGATCAGGCTGTCAGGTAGAATCAGTTAGGGACAATCAGTAAGACAGGCAGGTGAACAGTTGAGAGCCAGCAGCCCTGGATTGTGAAAGGGATGTCCGACTGCCTGTTTATGCCTGATTCCACCTGGATTAGGCCTAAATGGGCAGTCAGACATTCCTTGAGGGGTCACAGATAGGAGAGGGTGCAGGCTGGGCTTAAGAACAGCCCTCCTACTGTGCACAAATTTCGTGCACCAGGCCTCTAGTAGTAGTAATAATGCTGGTTGAAAATAAAAATATAATAATTAAAAAGGTAAAATCAAGTTAGAAAAAAAGAAAAAAAATGTTAAGTAAAATAAAAAATGTGCAGTAGTGAAGGTCATTCACTTCCTGTACTGTTCTGTTTGGCACACCTGTTTCCTGTCATGTATTCAGAACAGTATTGAAGTTCCCTGTATTCTACTGCTCCTCCCTGGGTGTCTGGTTACATTTTCAAGCAGGCACTATTTCTTTGTTTCTCAGCCTGCCTTTAGTTGTATTTACACAAGAGTCAATTTGTGATTGACTCTGTATTGACATCTGGGACTATAAATCCTCTCTACACAGTATTTATATTGTCTTTTCCCTGCTGCACTTAATACTGGTTTGCGGGAATGGACTACCTCAGAGCTGGTTTTCTGATCATATCTCCCTGCTCTGATCCCCAGGTTTCACAAAAACAACTTTCCCCATGCAGGAGTGTTAACTGGATGATCCTATGTACTGGGCTTGGTAATTAAAAGCAAGGATTTAAGGAGAAAAAAAGAGCCAGAGTAAGCATCTAAACTTGCAACTTTTTCACCCTGGCACTGTGCACGACTCTACACACATCTTTTTCCCCTGGCACAGTGCAGCTCGTATACTGGTAAAACTTCAGGGTGCCTTTATGTGCCCAGCCCAGCTGTGGGTTGATTTTTAGACTTCCCCCTGCCATAAGCCCTGTGGACCTCCTTCCACATTTTCAGACTACACTGGCCCCAAGGAGTGCAGATTTTGTGGGCTCAGACTTCCTCTCTCCCCTTCAAGATGGCATGTGTTTGAGTTCTGAAAATATAAACTAAAGTGATCATTTCTGTTAAAATGCATTGCTTTAGTTATTTTCAAAACTGATTACCTAAGTAGTTTTTTGTTTTTTTTTAGAGAAACTTTACAACGTATGTGGTAGTTTTCTAAATATTCATTATGTTATTTCAATCATGTTGTTTCTCATTTCACAGAAACAGTGTTTTAGTTGTGGAAGTTTCTTTCTATTGTCATATTCAGAAACTCAGATTCTGTCCTCCATCATGCTCTTAATGAGTTCATCGTTTTTGTTACATTGTTCTTGATCTCTACCTAACATTTCTTTTTTATTCTTTCTTAGGATTTCTATCTCTCTGCTTACATTGTTTACCTTTGTTTACGTGTTGTTTGCTTTATTCATTAAATCCCTTAACACATTAATCATAGTTTTGTTTTGTTCCCACATTCCTGATCTGATAATTCCAATACCCGTGCCATATCTGACTCTGATTCTGATGCTTCTTCAGTCTTCTCAGTGTTCAGTGTTCTTTTTTTTTGTCTTTTAGCATACCTTGTAATTTTTTTTGAATAGTTCTTTTTAAAAAATGTATTTTATTGTTGATAGTATTACAAATGTCCCCCTCTTCCCCCATTGACCCCTTCCTACTCCTCTCAGTCCTTCACGCCACTATTGTCTGTGTCTGTGAGTAATGCATATATGCCTATAAGTACTTTTGTTAATTTCTCCTTCCCCCTCCCATTCTCTCTGAAATACATCAGGCTGTTGTGTTATTCACCAATGTCTCTGGATCTGTTTTGTTCATCAGTTTATTTTGTTCATTAGATTCCACATATTTGTCTTTCTGACTGGCTTATTTTGTTTAGCATAATTCATTCCAGGTCCCTCGTTACTGTCTCAAAGGGTAAGAGATTAGTATTCCATTGTGTAAATGTACCACAGTTTTTTAATCCATTCATCTACTGATGGGCACTCGGGCTATCATTTTTTATTAAAAGGTGGAGATGATTTCTGGATAAAAGGAATGTAATGGTGAAGTGTGAGGGGAGAACAAGTGTTCTGTTATTCTAGCATTAGTCTTTTGGTGAGCCTGTGCCCCTGGACTGTGAACTTCACAGTGCTTCTCACCTGACTTTCCATCTATTAGGTGGGACAAGATAGCCAGAAGCGCTGAAGTTGATTATTTCCCTCCCCTTATGCAGAGGCTGAAGTTGGGTCTTTTCCTTCCCTCAATTATATTAGGCTCTGATAAAATACCAGCAAGATTAGGCTCTGGTAAAGTTTCTCCTGAAGGCAGACCTATGTAAGAACAAAATGCTCTGGCATTTCTCAAAGTGTTTTTTTGTTTTTTGTTTTTTCCTTTTTTGAATTTTCAACTGTCCTAAGATTGATTATATATGCTAAAAACATTGCTTAGACAGTTTAATTATATGATAATTTCACTTAATTTTTCTGTTTTTATGCAATTACCTTAATTTGTTTATTTTTTGTTTTCTCTTCACTTTGATCACTATTAGTAGCAGTTGACTCTATTTTCAAGTCTATTTAATCTAAAAATCTTATCAAGCTTTAATGCTTTGCTTTATATGACATTGCTGCTATTATTCTTTACCAATCAATAAGGGAAGACTTCTGAGCTTTCCTGTGATATGCAGGAAATTTAATTGACACTCCAGGAGCTCTTGGAAACTTAATTCTACATATGTATCTTAGCTTCACAAGAGCGCTAATGAAAACTTCTGTCTTAGAATATTCAATTCATGAATATTTCATGGATCTGCAATAAGAATTGTGCTTAAGCATTTTACTTGCATTTCATATAATCCTAACAATATCTATTTGCTGTAAATATTATTAGCACCATTTTATAGATAAAACAGCTAAACCTGAGAAAAGTTATATAACCTGTCCGAACTTGTGGTGACATTACCAAAAGGAGCTGGTATTAAAACCAGAGTCATCTCAGTCTCAAAATCAGGATTTTAGCCATTCGTGTACCTATTACCATTGCTTGTTTTTCAAAATTGTGATTGATACAGTGAGGCTGTAAAATAGCCTATAAGATGGTTCAACTGTAGTCTTAATTTAAATTATAATGTTTTTAGAATGACGCATATATGTAAAAAATATGTGGTTATTTAAAAGTGTTGAAAACATTAACTTACTTTTGAAAACAAAAAAATATTTCACACTAAGGATAGTTAATTATTAAGCACTATTGTTTAGTCAGTGGCATAAGAATATTTGGTGCATGTTTAGATTATTTTGATATTTTTTAGCTTAGGAAATAAATACTCCTTTACTGTGTTCCTTCTGGATTTATTTCTTTGTACCTCATTTTTAATGACTATGTCTTTATACATATCTGTTAATGACTATAAGTTTAAAATATGGAGTAGTCCAATCCAGAAAATACCCTTGTTGAAATAAGTGTTTCAGAAATGCTAGAGTGCTTGCCATTCTGACACCAATCTTGTAAGTAAATAGAACAAGAGGTTTTGTTGAGGGATATCTGTTTCGGTTAATGTCACAGTGCTCTGCTCCCTCAATCATCTCTTTATTGGAATAGAGGTGGAAACATGATCAAAATATATCCAGTTCATTGAGCTAACTGTAACTGCTCATGTATGATTTCCATAAATGTCTAATCCAGTTAGATTCTTCATTAAGATCTGAACCTCTTTAAAGATTCCTAAGTTAAGATCCAAGGAAAAGTAACCATCAGAAACCTTTGCCATAAAGATACCCTGAAAGACACATGGAAAAGGATTAGAGAAGAAGACCTATGAAAAATTCAAAGTTATGTGCAAGTAAGAGTTCCAAGAGAGCAGGAAAAAACCTACTGTTAGCCATCTTCTAGAGCTTGCCAGGTTTGTACTATAGCTGAATCTCCTGATCCAGTTCATAGATATTTTTAAAAATGAATTCACATTTCTTGAGCTGCCAAATTGTAAAGGCAAATTATAAACCCCATCTTATCATATCATCATCATCATCATTATCATCACAGTGATACAGATTATAAACCTGATGATGATGACAATGAGTATAGCAGATAGTAAAACTCCCAATAATGAATATGATGATGATAGAAAAAAATAACAGAAGGTAGTGAAACACTGGTACTTCTTTAAGGCACACCAGGAAATATGAAAAGCCATGTAAGGCAGAATTTTCTTAAGAGCATAAGAACATCAATAAGTGACTTTCCCTGCATGCAGGCAAGGAAAGAAAACAGGGGGAATGAATATGCATAGTTTATTGGAGTCTATATATTTCTAAATATTTAATAATTTAATACCTGAGAAACTATGATCTATGGCCATTCTCTCTACAGTATCTCAGAATATTCCTTCCTGTGTTGATTCCTCTGCTAAATAAATAAAGTGCTGCCTTATTTTTCACCAATTGAAAGAACATGTATTAGATAATAATAAAGTTAATGCTATAGTGAGGGGAAAAAGTAAGAGAAAAGCAGATAGCAGTTATTTATAAAATCAGAAGTGAAAAATTTACTGATATCTATTAATATGTAATTACTTTCATATTCTCTGAGCAGCTGAAAGATGTGTATGCAATCCGTTTTTCCAGTGTCTTGCTGTCCTTTAATATATAGTCCTGAAGTTGTCTTATTAAAGCATATATTTTTAAAGGTATGGTTTTCCTTAAATCACTTACTCTTGATATACATAATATAACCTTTCCTTTGTTCTATTTTTTAAAAATAGATTTTATTGATTTTTTACAGAGAGGAAGGGAGAGGGATAGAATTAGAAATATCGATGAGAGACATCGATCAGCTGCCTCTTGCACGCCCCCTACTAGAGGTGTGCCCACAACCAAGGTACATGCCCTAGACCGGAATCAAACCTGGGACCCTTCAGTTTGCAGGCCGACACTCTATCCACTCAGCCAAACTGGTTTCGGCTATTTTTTTTTAAACATGGTTACTTATAAAGGTTTAACTTCCATTCTCCTATTTCTAGAAGCTTCCAGTTGTTTTATATGAACTCTCATATTATATAATCTAAAATAAGAGTTTGTCTTATCAGAAAGTCCTAATTGTTTTAATAAGAGTCATTCAAAATATTTATAATGTAAGAGTCTACATTGAAACCCAAGGCACGTACATACAAATACTAAATTATCTTGTGAAACTGTAAGAGCTTATTAGTAAAACACTTAACTAGAGAAGCATCACAAATCCGATATTTTTATAAATGTAATGGTTTGTATTTTAGTTGATTGACTCACATGTCACATGGCCAGTCACTAATTCTTATTAATTCTGCTTCCTAAGCTTTTCAAATCAATCTGTATCACCATTGTATTTCTTTGGCTCCTCATCGTTTCTTCTGCAAATTACCATGATTGTTTTAAATTATCCACAGATATTTACAAAAATTGGTGCAATAGCTAAATAGATGTACAAATAATAAATTAGAGACTGTAGATTGCAACTCTCATTGGAGATGGAATAACTTGGTATTAACTTTGAGCAGAACCAGCTGTGAGAAAAAGACTAAATTGTGAAGATTGAACTGTGTTCTTATTTAGCATTGGTCTTTAAGTACAGGTAGAAAAGTTTATCCATTTATTCTCCTTATTGCATTTTAGACAATCCAGTACATTTTCTCTTTTATCAATTTTCTCACCAAAATTGAAGTTGAAAGGTACTTGAGAAAGATATTTACCTAGGAAATAAAAAGACTATAAAAGAGTTTATTAAGCAATTTAACCAACACCAATCAAGACATAATACACTTTCAAAGAATTAATGACCAGTTGAGAATTATTGATGATCTGAATCACATCTGGGAAATATTAACCCCAGGTGGTTATTAATCCTGCACCATGTTATTAAGATGAGAATAAAAACATAGAACATATGGATTTTTAATGGTTGATAGATGGACGGCAAATTTTAGAGAATTTATACTAATCAGTCAAGCTTGCAAAAAGCATAAGTCAACATTAAATGTTAAATATGTTTTTGTAATCTGTATTCTATGCAATTAGTATTTGGAATTAATGTACCATAGTAAGCAAAATAGGTTCTTAAAATGTTTTAATTGCTTTATTTTTATCAAACCTGTTGCGCTCATAAATATAATGCTTGACTTAGTTTTCATCTTCCCAATAATTAGTTGCAATGTATACTAGAATATTTTGATGGAATTTAAAAAGTCTTTCAGATAAGACCATGAAACTGGAATGTTCCTGCATTCTGCATACCACATTTAGAGAGATAAAATTAAATATGTATTATTGATTTAGATAACTCCATTTAATGATGTTATTCATTTAATCAAATTATATGCTTATCTTAAATGCAGTGCTTTCTGATGCACATTAAAAGAGATTTCTGCATGGTTTCTTTTGAAAATTGCTTTAAGAAATAACCACATTATAAATCTTACAGTTAAAGAAATGGATATAGCAACTGTTACAGTTATTTTTAGTCTTCCTAGTCATAAATACTATTTTAATTGTTTAGCTGATCATAAGTCTGATTTGCCTATAACAGAACTGTTTTATTTTTGTTGTTCTAGAATAATTATTAATTGTGCCCCTCCCATTTTTAAAACTTTCCTTGTTTGTAGGATAAATTTCATAATTACCCTGATATTTCGGATAATATTAACTGCATTACATATAAACCCTAACTGTTTAATTTAAACACAAAAGAATGTTATTCTCATTCTTGTAATAATCTAAAGTGAGTATTCCCAGCAGCTAGAGTTCCTCCTCCTTTTCTCCATGGAGAAGATAATCCTTTTAAAAAATTCAGAAGTGGAAATCCTGGCCAGGTAGCTTATTTGGTTTACTTAGAGCATTGTCCTGATAGGCCACGGTTTCAAGATCTATCCCTAGTCAGGGTCAGGACACATGCAAGAATCAATCAATGAATGCATAAATAAGTGCAAAGTACAGGACCACATTGTATTAGGAGCTACAAGTAGTCTTCAGAAAGAACTAAAGACTTATAGAAATAGAAAATAGACATGTTCATGGGTTGGACAAATCACTGTTGTATAGTAATGAATTTTCTCAAAAGGCCTTATAGATTCAATAAATTTAATACAAATAAATACCTCACTTAGTATTTCTTTGTCTCTTTTCCTTTTAAATAAAAATGTGCTGAAATTAACACAGCATAAAATTAACTATTGTAAAGTGAACCCAGGGACATTTAGTACGTACTCAATAGTGTGCAATCACCATATCTATCTGGTTTCAAAATGTTTCCATCACGCCACACCCATTAAGTAGTCCCTCCTCTCTTTCTCTTTCCACTAGCCTCTGGCAATGAGACAACTGCTTTCTGTCTTTATGGATTTACCAATTCTGGATATTTCACATAAATGAAGTCATACAATGTGTGATCTTTTGTGTCTGGTTTCTTTCATTTAGTACAGTGGTGGGCATACATTAGTCAATAGAACCAAATATCAACAGTACAACAATTGAAATTTATTTTGAGAGCCAAATTTTTTAAACTGAAACTTCTTCTAACGCTACTTTTTCAGAATAGCTTCGTCCAGTCTGTGGTATTTTGTGGAAGAGCCACAATCAAAGGGCCAGAGAGCCGCATGTGGCTCGCAAGCCGCAGTTTGCCAACTATGGATTTAGCATGCTGTTGAGTTTTACCTATTTTTCCTTGTGGTGTAGCATATACTAGTACTTTATTTCTTTTTATGGGTGAAGTATATATCAATGTATGTACATACCATTCAGGCAGTGATGAACATTCAGATTCTTTTCACCTTTTAGTTACCGTTAATAATGCTATTATTGCATTTGCATAATTTTTGATAAGTACCTGTTTTCCATTCTTTTGGATATAAACTTAATAATGGAATTGCTAGGTCACGTGTTAATTCTATGTCCTACTTTGTGTAGAACAGCTGAACTTTTCTTTTCCGCGGTGGTTGAAGAGACTTACATTCTCACCAGCACTGTATGAAGGTTCTGAATCCTCTACATCCTCACCAATACTTCCTATTCTCTGTTTATCTTTCTTTTGTGTGTGTATGTGGCTGTTGATAACCTAATTCAAAAATTTTGTGCAAATAGAAAGAATACAGAGAAATGTGGAAGAACAATATATTGAGGCATTACACCACAAAATTATTTATAACACATAGTAATTAACACAGTATGATATGGGTGCAGTTAGACAAAGTGACCGAAAGGACAGACCAAGGAATTTAACAACAGACCCACCATGTATTAGATCACCCGATTGACAGTAAGGTGACATTGCCATAATATGGATAAAATATTATTTTCAATAAATGGTTTTAGGGTCAATTGGATATGGGGGAAAAAACTATCTTCATCCGTTGAACGAGCCACCCGGAATGTGGTTCTAGAGACTCTTGGGAGGGGCTTCAGTGGAGACCTAGGTCAGCTGCCATCTGGGCTAACTGGTAGGAGCTACGAAGTGATCTGTTGTCGTAGCTGCCTGTGCTTGGCTTGGAGGCACCTGAAATAATCTGTGCTACAAACAGGCTGGTTGCTGCTAGTGCCGGCTGGGGGTCACTTAGCAAGAGTTATATGAAGGTACACAGAGGTGGCCAGATGCTACTTGCTTTGGATTTGTGGACCTTTCACATATTTTAGGAAAATCTGCAGCTCTGGCTGAAGCCAGCCACTTGTGAGTAACAGTTGCTGAAAGAGGTTCTGGCCTGTGCTTAAGTTCAGTCATGTGTGTTCTCAGGGAATCACCAGTTCAAAGCAAGTGGGTTGTCAGCAAGTGAATCTGTATGAGGGCTCTTTGAGAGGATCGCCTGGGACTTCCATAGTCTTCCCCTTTACTGGACTGAATCCCTGCTGATTTTCAGTCAGATGTTGTGGGGACTTATTTTCCTGGCACTGGAATCCTGGGTTAGGGAGCCTGGTGTGAGGCTGGGCCCTTTGGTCCTCAGGGACAACTGCTGCAGTCCAGATATCCCTTCAGAGTCTTAACTACCACATGTGTGTGTGGAACCAGCCATTTCACAACTGCACTCCCTCCCCTCTCCCCCAGCCCCTTGCCGCTAGTCTCTGCATGGCTTATAGGGGTTCTGTTCAGCTAGTCTTTGGGTGATTCTCAAGGGTGATTGTTCTATAATTTGCAACTTAGATGTAGTTGTGGGATGAAGTGAGCACTGCATTTACCTACTCTGCCATCTTGACCAGAAGTTCCTAGCAAACTCCTCCAGAATTGACTTTGATTTGAGGACTCATGCTTTGGTTTGTTTTTTCCACCTAAAGAAAAAGTCACAAATATCATCTCCTTATGTATTGTTTTCTTCTATCATAAGATTACTATTAGAATGTTTCAGTCTATTCTGTATATTTCTTAGTAGCTCTTTCATAATTATTTCCCTCCTTGTAAAGTAAATCAGGATAAATTATCAGACTTTACACCTAAGAAGCAGAGAGGGTTTTACTCAAATATAAATGCATCTTTATGTATTCTCAGCCTTGGGGTGACTCTTCTGACCAGACACTCACTCTGTTCAGAAATGCAGTCTGTACCCAATGTCCTCAAATATACTCTTCTGCAGCCTATTCCTTCCATATAAAACTAAATCTGTATTTGTCCCTGAACAGATGTTAAAATATATAATTAGAAATTCTAATGTAGCCACTTATATACAGAGAACAGCAAAATAAAAGGGAGGGGTACTAATTAAAATTCAAGTGTCCTTTATGCAATAATTTTTCCAAATGGATTCCAAAATTCATAAATATTTTAAATATTCTGTGAATGTGTTGACTGACATTGTAAATGATATAATAGAAATTTCCACAGCAAAATTTGGCATGATTTGGTAATTTCTCCCTTAGCTGTATGAAGGTGTAGTTTGGGAGAATGAACTAGCCCTCATTGGTGAACTAGTTAATGCTGCCACGTAGTGTGAGGCAGTTATTGGGCAAAGTGTTTTATCTCTCAATGCATTAAATTTTTAATCCTAAACAGTTATGACTTCAAACCTAAAAATGAATAAAAAGGAAAAGTATTGATTTTCTAATGTTTTACATTACTTGGAATTTAAGAAATCAGTGTGTTGCAGTTATCTGTTTTGAAATAAATAATGCTAAAGAAGAAAAACATATATTGAAACTGATACTTAATTGAAATGTAACCCTTAATGAGGACAATGCCTAGAAAAAAAGTGTGGTTTTTACACACTATCATTTTAAATTTATTATCCAAACTATTTTTAATAATTAAAACAATCATCTCGGCCTACATATGTTTTAATATTTGTAATATGACTTAAGTTTTGTTATTGGGAGTCATGCTAAAAATAAAATATAGATTTATATTGAAATGATGAAAACATAGCTTAAAGAATAAATCTGCCATAACATGAACAACAGAGAAGTATAGCTTAATAACCTCAGCAGTACCTTCTGGGCTTCATTTTCTCATTCTCACTACCACTTAATCTCCTTTGGGAAGTCACAGTAATCACTAAACAGTTGAAAGTATTCTTCTATTCCCATGTTTTCCTATTAATCAATTACTTAAGTAATATGTGCAACCTATAAATTTTTATGTGTACATGTAAGAAATGTAATTTTCATATAATTTCAGTAACCAATTATGTCTTGTTGAATGTACAACCTAATCAGGAATTTAGGAATTATTTTATGCACACACACACACACACACACACACACACACAAGCACACACTGAGTGGCCAGATTATTATGATCTCTGAACACATAATAATCTGGCCAGTGTATATCCTGTATAATCCTATATAATAAAAGGCTAATATGCAAATTATTGCCTCGACCAGGAGTTCCACCAGCAGGCAGGCCAGCCAACTGCCCATGTCCCCTCCCTAGGCTGACCAGACCCCACTCATGCACAAATTCATGCACCAGGCCTATATATACACACACACACACACACACACACACACACACACATACACACATATACACACACACTGAGTGGCCAGATTATTATTCGTTCGTTCAGAGATCATCATAAGCTGGCCACTCAGTGTATATGTATGTGTGTGTGTGTGTGTGTGCATGTATGTATGTTGAATGTATGTATATATGTGTACACACACACATCATGTAGTAGTTTCCTTCCAAGACTACAGTGACAAATTTTCACAAACTGGTTAGCTTAAAACAACAGGACATTATTCTCTCAAAGTTCTGGGGGCAAGAAGTCTGAAATTAAGGTATTGGCAATGTCAAGCTCCTCTGAAGAATCTTAAAAAATATCTTCTTTGCCTCTCTCAAGCTCCTGATATTTGCCAGCAATCCTTGGAATCCTTTGATTGAAGCTTCATCACTCCACTTTCTGCCTGTATCTTTACACGACTATATTTTTCTTAGTGTGTCTGCCTCTTCACATGGGCTTTCTTGCAAGGACACCATTAATTGCATTTAGGATCTACCCTAATTCATCATGACTTCATCTTAACCTCTTTTAAGAATCTGTTTCAAAATGAGGTCACATTTGCTGATTCTAGATGAACATGAAATTAAGGTGGGAAACTATTCAACTTACTACATGTCAGCATATTAATTTTCATAGTAATATAAAAGATATACTCACAATTTAAAATAGAGAAAGTTATAATTAAATATGTAGGTTGATTCAGTATTAAGTCATTACTTTTGTTTAGTGTCTGCATATTTCTTTTAGGTTAACATCTGACTTTCTAAGTAACTCAGTCTCATCAAGGAGTTCTTGGAAAGCTAAGGAGAGTTAGGCACATAAGCATTAGTGAAAAACAGTTGATGGTAGAATAATTGCTCTGTGCCTTATTTTTTTAATATTTCATTATAAGTAGGTCACTTATAGAGCATGCAGTCTTTAGTGAAATCAGAAAACACGTTGTTAAATATAATACAGAGAAAAATGGAAATAAAGATATTTGAAAAATATGTATATATTTTTCTAATTTCAGGAAATAATCTTAACTAACAATTGATATGGTCTCCAGAGCCCTTAAATAAATCTTGAAATGTTTCTGAAAAGATAGAAGCATGTAAATCATTTTTTTATTAATTCTTGTGTTCTTATAGATGTCTTCCTCTATTAGGCTTTAGTCTGTTTTGTATTGTGAGTCAATCAATGGCAGTAATAATAAATTATCACCCAAACTGGTTCCTTTTGAAAATGAAGTGAATACTTGTTAATAACTATACTGGTATAATAGATATAAACAGGCATTTAATTCTGCTAGCTATTATCTACTGATCTTTTTATTCATAATTGGAGTAATTGTGCCTCTCAATGTAGCAAAATGTAATGATTAGACACAGCTTCTCTAAGTCATGCTTAATATGTCACAGTTATTGTACTAAAAAGGAGAAAGGTGCTAATTCAATGAGATGACTGTACAAATTGGTGTTATCTGTTTTGCATAATACCACAGAGGGGAAAAGCTACATATATAATTTCAATATAAAGGCTACTGTCTGCTTAAAATTTCACATGTGACAAGTAAAATATTCCTGTGCACATGTCTTATTTTATCCCAGGTGCTTGGTTTATTACAAGTAAAATAAAACATTCTCTCTGAAAGGAGAATTAATTGTTTTAGAAAAAAAATTTCCATTAATCTCAGTGATAGATTTTTTTTTTTGCAAAGGATCAGAATTTTTCTTTTTTGTCCTTCAATTTAAAACGACAACAAATTTAGTTATGTAAGTTCATCTCTTGAGTCACATTTGTAATAGAGGATATGTGGGAATATATATGTTTCAGACATATATTTTCAGTGTTCATAAGTAAGAGGCAAAAATGATAAGAAAAAGCAAAAACAATCAAAATAGAGAAAAAAAAAGATAGTGAGCTTAATGAACGTAAAACTATAGGAAATGAGGGAGGAAAGAGAGGGACTTTTGAGGAATAGAGAATATGGCTGTGATAACAAGCATGGAAAAAGATGTTTGATTGGGAAATTCTTTTATTATGAAGAGAATGTTACTGAGTAAGATGCTTTACATGGAGTGTTTTTACCTCAGGAATAGACCCTGGCATGTGCCAATGCAGTTAAGCATCCTATTCATCTCTGTCAGGCCGGCCCTTCAAAGACTGGATTCCAAGAATTGCTCATTATGAGGAAGAGGACATGAGGAAACATTTGAAATAACAAGTGATTAATGGTATCATTACTGAGTCCTGTGCTGTTATGCAAAATCTGTAATGTTTGTGTAAATCGTCTGGAAAAAACTTGAATATCCATGGATTACCACATTCTTTTTAAAATATATATATATATATATATTATTAATTTTTACAAAGAGGAAAGGAGAGGGACAGAGAGCTAGAAACATTGATAAGAGAGAAACATCAATCAGCCACCTCCTGCGCACCCCCTACTGGGGGTGTGCCAGCAACCACCAAGGTAAATGGCTTTGATCAGGACCTTTCAGTCCACAGACTGATGCTCTTATCTACTGAGCCAAACCAGTTAGGGCAGATTACCACATTCTTAATCTCTTATCCAAAACACATTAATATAATAGGCTTCAGGTTAAAGATAAACTAGACTACCTGGCTAAATAGGAAGTGGTGAACCCTAAGTATTGACTATCACTACACATTTGGCTGGGAATAGAAAGGAACTAAAACTCATGGAGAATGAAGCCTTCTGTAAGACAAGACAGTTTTTGTTAATACATGAGACTCCCATCAGCCAGGAGATTCTTAAGCTCTGCAGTGGGCACCTTAGGTTAACTTGTGTATATTCATGGGAGTTACAGCAGGCTTAAATATTTGAGTATGCTGTCCTGGCAGGGTAGCTCAGTTGATTAGCATGCTGCCCTATTATGCTAAGGTTGTGGGTTCAATCTCTGGTCAGGGCACATACAAGAAGCAGCCAATGAATGCATAAATGAATGGAACAATAAGTCACTGTTTCTCCCTCTCTTTCCCTCTTTCTCTTTCATTCTTAAAATTCATAAAATTTTTTAAAAAATTTAAAAATACATGTGAGTATGCTAATAAGAAAACAGTACCTATATTGGCTATCAATGAAGAAAAAATTAGGTAGATATATATGAACAGACTTGTGACAGCGATAACATATATATGGCTAAATAAATAAATAAGTAAAAACAAACAATAAAAACTTACTTCATTAACTGTATGTGCAACATAACCTCATTTTTTTAACCTTAAAAATAAAACCTACAAAAATGATTGGCATTATATATGGTATGTAGGCACAATACACATACCATAATAGAAAAAATATTTGGTGTTTGACTGCCAATTGATTATATTATCATAATCCAATTACCTCCTGGATTCTGGATTGGATTGAGAGAACTTTGGGAAAAGATGACCTTTACATTTTTTACTTTATATCCTTTTATTTTAAAAAGAGTAGAATTATAAATGATATTCATAATCATTTTTACCTTTAAAATTTTTAAGGAAAATACTTAGACTTCTAAAAAGGGAAGGAATTACTAAAATATCTGGTGTCATAACAGAATCCAAATAAAACTAAATGATTTATAACTTAAATTCCCACAAAAGGAGTGATAGCCTTCCTGTGTTGCCAAATGCTTTAGAATGGTGTCTTAATCCTTAGGAGAAAACGGTAGAGGGGCACATGTTTCAAAATTCCAGTTGTCAAGGACAGCGAGGAAGATACAGATTTCATTTTATAGCTAAGTGTCCACAAATATAATTAGGATTTTATGAGTTTTTGAGTGATCACTGATCACTTCCCAACAAGTCATAGAAATAGTTGTATCATACTATTTGTATGTAATCATTTTTGTTAATTATGCATTATTGAATCAATTCTGCCAAACATCCTTTAATATGCAAGTTACATATTACCAAAGGAAAAGTTGGGCATTGTATTGGAAAGTGTTTTTTAATCTATTGTATTTACAAGTAAATTACAGGGATATAAAGACATCACTATGGTTACTGCAGAGAGTGAAATGATTATGCCAGTGTTACAATAGTTATTGCTAATTTAACACATTAGAGTATTATAGTCCAAATAAAAAGATGATGAAAAGATGGAAAAAGACCAGGGTTTAGGGCTAGGGAAGTGAGACCTCTTGGTATTATTTAGCTTTTGTGGGATTGCTGCATTGGGAAGGATCGTCACACTTACTGTTTAATTGAGCAGATAATTAGCAGAAAGTTATTTTTAAACCAATGGTTCAGTTTTGTCTAGTAGGAAAACAAAAAACTTTCTAGATAATCCAAACAGGGGAATTAAAATATGAAATTGTTTCCAATGTGTTAGAATGACTGTAGGACTAAAAAGGGGAATATACTGTCCCTCTGTTGGAGTGGCAAAAGGAGAGTGATTATCCAGAGCCCCGTGATGGAGTGCTGCTGAAGCCCCTGCTGCTGTTGAAACTGTGGACTTCCCATTTTTCAGCCAGCCAAGAGTCAAGCAGGAATCCAAGAGACCCCAGTCTGGCTGGAGCTCTTGGACTAAACTGTAACATTGCTGGAGTTTGGTCTTTGCTGCTGCTTTGCCTGGAGCCACAGAATCAGTGAAGCTTTGCTGCTAAGACTGCTGAACTACCTCTGTCTCTGCTGCCAGAGGTACAAGCAGAACAGGGGAGCAAAAAGACCTTTTCTTCTCCAGCTTTTAATCTCCCTCTAGTGTGTCTCACTGACAGGACCTAATGGGAAGTTAGGCAGCAGTGGATTCTGGGAAATTGCTGCTACATGTGCTAATTGTATTCTCTCAATCGACAAATAGAGGTTGAGCATCTGTTAAGTGCTATATATATTTTAAGTGCTGGGGACTCAAAAGTGAACAAGCAGACACAACTTCTGCCTCTGTGGTGCTTACATTTTAGCAGAGAGAAAAAAATAATTACATATGTAAGTTACTATAATGTAAAGTGATAATAGCACTAAGAAAAAATTATAAAAGAGTGACAGACTGATGGTGAAATAGCACAGGAATTGGGAGAGAAGTCTCTGATAAATGTCATATTTGAACACAATTATAAAATAACAGAGGATGGTGAATTGTGCCAGAAAGCAGAGTGTTCTTGGGAGAAGTATCATCTAATGCAAAGCCTTAAAGCTTGGGTGATTGATAAATATACGGAAAAATGTGGGTCCAGCATGGCTAAGCGCAAAGGGAACAAGAGCAGTAGGAATTGAGGACAAAGAGATTTCATCTCCCCTTCTCCTGCTTAATAACAATAAACTCATTTCACTCATACATTCTACTGAACCCTCTTTGAGATACTCTGTCCAAAAAGTACAGCAGGAATTTATAGATATTGGTCAGTTTTCCAGCATCGACAATACTTCTAAATTTGCTGTACAGGATGATATACATGAAGGTCCTGTCAAATAAAATTAGCGCTCAAAAAAGAAAAACTATATATTTTACTTGTCAAATTAAAATTGTAAATGATAATATGATACAAGAACATTAAAACTAGTGTACTTGTCATGATGATAGTAGCACTGTACACATTGAGAAGCAAGTACATAGTGCACACTATAAAATCAATACCATGCTTTCCTAGTATTACTGCTTATGAGAATCTTGCCTAGGGAAGCAGAAGTCATGTTATATGTGCTCAATGAAGTTAATTGCCTGATTTTTAAACATTTCTAAGAGGACAAAGAAAAATGGATTACAATGTGAAATACATTAATTGCAAATATTTATCATATTTCAAATAGAAGTTCACTCAATCATAGATACTTTATGTTGACTTGGGTTTATTAAGAACACCAGAGTCTTAAGAACTTTCGTGTTTTGTGAATAATTTTGTAGTAATATTTTATTTTATTTGTAAAATTATTTGTAAATTATTTTAAGTAGGATATAGAATGTTCTTTCTGTGACTTTTTTTGGTTGTAATTTTAATGTTCAGAATTTTTGAGCATTCTTTTTTTTAAGATATATTTTATTGATTTTCTACAGAGAGGAAGGGAAAGGAATAGAAAGCCAGAAACATTGGTGAGAGAGAGACATCGATCAGCCGCCTCCTGTACACCCCTCCCCTGGGGATGTGCCTGCAACCAATGTACATGCCCCTGACTGGAATCGAACCTGGGATCCCCCAGTCCTCAGGCCGACGCTCTATCCACTGAGCCAAACTGGTTTCGGCTCTTTTTTAAAAAAATATATTTTATTGATTTTTTTACAGAGAGAAAAGGAGAAGGATAGAGAGTTAGGAACATGGATGAGAGAGAGACATCGATCAGCCGCCTCCTGCACGCCCCACACTGGGGATGTGCCCGCAACCAGGATACATGCCCTTGACCGGAATTGAATCTGGGACCTTTCAGTCCGCAGGCTGACGCTCTATCCACCGAGCTAAACCAGTTTCGGCTGTTTGAGCATTCTATAAGTCCATCCATAATACTTGACTTAATCATCTAGCATCGAAAATTCATCTAATAAAATGTGAAAATTTAGATTAAAATAATATCATATGACTATTATATCTTTCCACAAAAATGAATACAAAATTAAAAGTTATGAATGTTATTTAAATAAAACTAAGTACTTCACAATTTCATGGCACTGGATTCTAGAATTGTAAATGTATCTGAATTGAAATATCTCTTGTAGGAAAATTTGTAGCTTGTAGCATGTGGGAAAGAAGACAATTATTTATTCTTAATCTGTTTTTCTGATTATTATAGGAATTACCAAGAGTGACAATCTCTACAGATGTCAGAGAAAAGAAATTGATTTTAATTTACCATGTATAGATCTATTAAATGTAGTAACTTTTAGACTATAAGAGCAATGAATTTTATCCTATATTACCTACACATTGCAGAATTTCTTATTTTAAGATATTATTAATGGAATACCCTTATTAGTACATACCTGGTATATGTAGGAATGTGTATGGTGAATGCATACATGTGTACACACACATGTTAGTTCAAAATTCAAAATTACTTCTATAAAATCTGAATATGACAGGTCTACTGAAAAATCATTGAGAAATCCAGTGAATTACCAAAAATTTTCTTTTCCTTTTTAAAAATACCAAATTAATCCATATTTTGTTTACTGAGTAATTGCTAAGCATAGTTGCAAGAGAAATGGCAGGCAGATAGCTTCCATTCCCCCTACTTTCTCTCTCTCCCTTTTTGTTTTTACTTGTATTTCTGCAGATCCTGCAGTCTCAGATTTCTACTATGTTTTGACACAAACACTATATGTGAAGTGGGTCAAGTGTCAGCCACCTTGGTAAGTTTCACTTAAGCCCAGGCTTTTGTCTTCTCTGATTCTCAATTCCTTTACTCTTGGAACTCTATTCCTCATGCTCTAACATCTGTTCCATGATGCATTCAGACCCTCTGATCTCACTTGTGTGTCCACTGAGCATATTGAACACACAAACAATGAAGAAACTCATAGCTATTCTAGTCATACTATGTATCCTGTTATCTCTTTCTTTAAAGTATCTGTGTGTTTCTGTGCCTTTGTCTACAGTTTCCAGTTTTATCATTTGATCTTTGTCTTAATTTTCTATGTTGCTTTAGAATACATTGCAGTAGCAAAATCCTACAGTTGTCTTAGAACAATCATTGAGTTAGAAGGCAAAGGATTTTCAGGATACCTTTTTTCTAGAAAGTTTAGAGTATGGAAAGGTATGCAAAATTTGGGTCACTGGAAGAAGTAGGATAAACCAGGACTGGAGATGAATGGAGATATAAGAAAGGACACCAGGTTCTGCAGAGGTAAGATTATTAGGACTAGGTTTGCAAGATACTGAGGTTCTAGATGAATGATCGCTGCAATCCTGGTGGAAGTGGTAGGTAGTGGAGGAGAGGGTAATTGGTTACTAATGAAATTGAGCTATTAATGACCAAAGGTAATCCCCTGTTTTGGATTTATAAAAGATGATTTTATTCCACTTGCCCACATTTTGATGAAATATGGAAGGTGATGATGATTAAAATATATAATATATAAAATAATATGCTTGCCTTTGATTTCTGTTATTTATTAGAGGCCCGGTGCATGAAATTTGTGCACAGGGGAGTGTGTTCCTCAGCCCAGCCTGACCCTCTCCAATCTGGAACACCTGAGGGATGGCAGTCATCCATCCCTCTCACAATCCAGAACTGCTGGCTCCCAACTGCTCCCATGCCTGCTCTCCTATTGCCCTTAACACTTCTGCCTGCCACCCTGGTCACCCCCTAATGACTCCCCTGCCAGCCTGCTTGATACCTAACTGCTCCCCTGCCAAACTGATTGAGCCTAACTGCTCTTCCCTGAAGAACTGGTCACCACTCACTGCCCTGCCAGCTTGATCGCCCCCAAATGCCCTCCCTTGCAGGCCTGGTTCCTCCCTACTGCCCTCCCCTGCTGGCCATCTTGTCGCAGCCACCTTATGTTCACATGGGGGCAGCCATCTTGAGTGTTGGAGTGATAGTCAATTTGCATATTACTATTTTATTAGGATAGTGGCTTGGTGCATGGGTAGGGGTTGACTGGTTTGCCCTGAAGGGTGTCCCAGATGAGGGTGGCCTGGGTGAGAGGCCTGTGGTGGTTTGTAGGCTGGCCATGCCCCCTGGCGATCCAAGCAGAGGCCCTGGTATCTGGGATTTATTTATCTTCTATAATTGAAACTTTGTAGCCTGGAGTGGAAGCCAGGGCCAACCAGAGTGAGTGGGAAGCTTGGCTTTCTCTGTTGCCAGGGGCAACCCAAGCCTCTGGCTGGTTCCAGCTCTGTGGCTGCTGCCATATTTGTTGGGTTAATTTGCATATTTACTCTGAATGGCTGGTGGGCATGGCTTGTGGGAATAGCAGAGTATGGTCAATTTGCATGTTTCTCTTTTATTAGGTAGAATTACTAGTGGCCTGGTGCACGAAATTCATGCACGGAATTGGGGATTTTCTCAGCCCAGCCTCAATCCTCTCCAATTGGACATCCCTCTTGCAATCTGGGACCACTGGCTCCTACCTGCTCACCTGTGTGCCTGCCTGATTGCCCCTAACTGCCTCTATCTGCCTGCCTAATCACCCCTGCCAGCCTGATATCACCCTCAACTGCTCTTTGCTGCCAACCTGATCTCGCCCTCCACTGCCTCTACCTGCTTGGTAACCCTACTTGCCCTCCCCTGCTAGCCTGGTTGCCCCCAACTGTCCTCCCCTGCTGGCCTGATCTCACTCCCAACTGCCCTCCTGTGCAGGCCAATTTGGTTCTGATTGGTCAGTTTTTATGCCAGTCAGTGTCAAAAGCTCCATCTCATAGGCAGCCATTGGCTCCTCACAGTTCACCCAGATTTGGTTCTGATTGGTTGGTTTCTTTGCCATTTAGCATGACTGAGCCTATCTCTGGGCCAGATCATAGAGGCGGGGCTGATCAGCAGTCATCTCGGAAGCCTGGGGAGAAACAGACACAATGCTGGTGAAGCCTGGAGAGAAAGAGAGAGGCAATGACTGATCAACAACTGCCATGAAAGCTGCAAATCAGATCCTGCCTCTCTCTTCAGACCTCTCTCTAGGCCTGATCCACACCCCCTCTGCAGTCATTGCTGGGTCACTGCAACCACACTGGCAGCATTCAGTGCTGGATCAGCATGGCTACCCAGCACTGACTGACTTCTGCTGTTAGGTTGAGCCTTTGGTTGATCATTATGGACCCTGAGTTTTTATATATTAGTATTCATTAAAATGGGGTTAGCACTTCCTGGAAAACTTTACTGTGGATACCTTAAATGCAAATATTTTAAGATTTACCACATAAATATTTTATCATATTTCCTTATTAATATTTATCATGCCACCTGCTATGTTCAAGAGATTGCTATAAATGTTATGATATACCCTACTTAAAAATATTTGCTTTTATTACTATTGATGTTTTTCAATTATTTGTTCATTGTAATGATGGTAAAGTTACAAATAAGACTTATTAGCTTCTGATGTCTTACAGCTATTTCTAGATCTTTTTTATTGTTGATAACAAGGGAAAATCATTTGGATATTTATTTTCTGTTGTTTTATAATTAACTTATTTTCTCATCTTTTTTTGCATTGATATTGCATCTTTTGCTTGCATCCATGCTCTTAATTTTAGTGTCTTTAATATTCAGTAAATATGTCAGGATCTAGAGAAGATATAGGGATAGTTCATATTTCTGGCTCTCTGGAGTTAAAGATTATTTTATTATTGATTCTAAGATATCCAGTAGTCCCTCTTCAATATTTATGTATTTAGTGTAATTTAAGAAAATAATTTACAATATATCTTGAGATAAACAACCTGGGGAAAAGTAAAAATTAAGTATTATTGAAATAAACAGGTTAAGTTCTTTTTTTCTTTTTCTTCTGAGTTCATATTACATATTTACATATAATCCCATTCAAAAGACTATTTTAGACATATATTTAATTGATTAATAGTTTCTATCAAATACAGGAATACAACTTGACAACCACAGATTTTTGCAAAATGTTTCAGCTACTTCATTAGATAATTGCCATATCTATCACCAAAGATAGGGTATGGCAAGATGAAATACTGATTTGTATAGCTTTTTTTTTATAAGATTGAATTTTATATTGCATATTTCTCATATTTTTGTACTTCCATAGCTTATTATTCTTATCTGCGGTCAGTTAGCAGGGTAAAATTATATGTCTTCGCTTTTTCTATTCAGATTTTATCCATTTTATTTTATATCCTGAGATAATACCTATTGTTTGCAGAGCAAGTCATGAAATTTAGGGACAATTGGGTGGGAAGGTTGGGTTAGTTATAAAAGGATTGCTATAAAGGAAAAGAAGTGTTGAGTTCTTTTGAAAATTTTACAAAAAAGAAAGTTGTTTTGCTTTGTTACTATTGTTGTAAATTGTTGATAACTTTGAAAGCGAAAAAGCTATTTGTGTCTACTTGAAGGAACTGTGAAGTGAAAGGATCATCTAACCTGGTTTTAAGGGTAAGGGTTTGTTGATGTTAATCACTATGAATCAGAAATAAAGTTTCTGAGATTTGTAAAGTAATTGAAGCAGCTAAGAATGATAAAGAACAGGAGCCAAAGGTTTCTTTTGCTTTATATTGATTCAGTCAGTAAGCAATATAGTCTTTAAAGTTTTAGCAGTAGGTACAGAGAGCTATAGACAGACTTTGGATGGCATATGTAATAATTTTTATGTTTGTTTAACTGGTCATTTTATTTTGTCCTTGTATTTTAAAAAATAGAATAGTTTGGAGAGGTTTTTTAAGGACAGAGCTAAGCAGCATATTAATTTCCCAAATTAGTTTTGAAATTAATATAATTTGTGTAGGTGAGTGTTGATTATTTAGACACACTTCTCAGATAATTAAGAAAAAAGACAATAACTTATTTTAATGTCTTCTACTCCATTAGATTAACAATCTTTGAATTCATATTTAAAATTAACTACCAGTGAAATTTTTGGCATAAAGAAAATATAATATGAATTTTGTTTCACAAATGTGTTTCAATAGTTATTTGATTTTTATTCTTTTCTATCTCCCTCTCATTGGCATTTAAGAATTGCTAACGTCCACATATGATATATTAAACTGACTGTATAATGTATATACATTTGTAATAAAAAGAACCAATATATATGTGTGGTTTCACTTGCTAAATTTATTTATATTTTACTTTTTTCCCAGAAGGTGTGAAGCAAGTAATCATAATAGGTTATTTCTGTGTATTAATTTATAATTTTGAAACTAATGATGGAAAAATTTTAATATACTTGAAATATTATATGTGGGAGCCCCTTTCCACGTCCCACGTGGTTCAGGGTTCCCGGTTCAGGGTTTGGGTTCTGGAGGAGGCCGCATGCAAAAGAAAAGAGAGAATAGAAAATATTAATTTGGCGATATTGGGGGGTCAGGTGGGAGCCTTCCTCTAGTGGAAAGGACTAACCCTTGCTCTGGCCTTTTTCTCCCTTTTATTAAGGCTTTGGGACACACCTATAGCCTTTAGGCAGGAAATTATAAGAACAGAAATTAACATGAAACAAACAGGTAGAGGCTGCTTTAGCTAACAATGTTTCAACTAAACAGTGAGTGATTAGCTCTGACCTTTCAGAGCAATTAAGGTTGACCAGCCTTCCAAGTCTCCTGTTCACATCTATTAGTGAGACAATGTTTGGTTTCCGGCAATTATATCTTAAGAAGCTTTCAGAATGCTTTTATGTTGAAGTTGCTCATATGTTTTTTGTGGGGTTTTTTTTTTGTATAAATGAATAAGTAAAGTTGAAAGATATGATAAATTTCATTGAAATGCGTAACTCAACTGTTCTGTGATGTAACTGGAATATTGTGGCCTAAAACCTCAACTTTTTTAATGGGCAACTCTGGATGGGAGTGATGAATATTGATTCTGCTGCTGAATTCGTGCTTCACCGTAAGCAAGTTCCAGTGTGTTTCTGAGCATATATTTCTTTATTCATACAATGTCGTAGTTTGCTTAGATATAATCTAAACTTCCCTTCTTCTATCTTGTGTCTGTGAATAGCCTATTTATGCTTGCACACTCCCATAAATAGTTGGCTTGTTAATCTTTGAGGAGGACCAAACCATCTCTGGGTAATTCTAAATGCCAGGAAGGTTATTCTGATAAGTGAGCTAAGATTTGTCTTCCTAAGTTTTCCATTATTCATAAATATGCTAAGTGTGCTCACAGAATATTCAAAGAAATTATTGATGAAAGTGATGTACAGGAGTGGACAGGGTATTGTGTTACGGTTCAAAAAATTTTTTTGTTAATCCATTTTTAAATCAGTGCCATTTGGGCATAGCCATTCAACTGGTAACAATCAATCAGTTGTTCCTGTGGTCAACCAACATTTCTCCTTTGTGCACAGAAGGACATCACTTTATATTGAAAGATCCCTTGCAAAGTTTGATCCATTTTGATGGCTGCATTTTCTAGGAAGAGGGTAAAGTAAGAAGGGGAAAAGGGAGAGAGAGAAGGAAAGGCAGAAGGGAGATAGGAAAGAAGGAAAGAATTAATTTACATAGGTATGAATTTCTCCCTGTGCTCAAACATTTCCACCAATTGTGTTATATCTCTCATGTTTAAAATAGTCCTTTGACAGTTGGCCCTGTTTCATTTTTTCACCTTCCCTATGGTGTGTAGCCAGTGTCCATTTTTATTTTGGCTCACATTCTTTTCCACTGAAACTGCTTTTTTCAGCTCTTAAAATCATTAACTTCATGTGACCAAGTGTTGTGACATATTTGGATTTTATTCATTTTCTCAGGAAGATTTGACAGAATTGATTGCTGCCCCACACTTCAAATTTGCAATTACTACCTTCACATGACTTTGAGGTTTTTGTACTCCATGTATTTTCCTTCAACTTTATTGGACTTTTCTCTGTCAATAATGATGGGTGATCCCATCTAGTTTGTTGTTTTGTTTTTATTTACCTAATATTTTCTCTGACCATGAGACTTTTGTGTCTAACTTTCTGACATCACTACTTTGATTCCTAATGTTAACCTCAAGTCTGTCCAAAAGGACTCATTGATTCCTCTCACCCAGTAAAAACAAACCGAAACAAAATCTTATTACCACATTTTCTTAGTCTTCATAAACTGGAGCCATAATCTACCTAGTTGCTCAGGCAACAACCTTAAGAGTAAGCTTTTATTCTCCTCTACCATAATATTGCTTCAATTTGAACACTTACATTTTCACCACCACCATCTTAGTCCTGGCCTAGATATAGCCTGACAATTGGTCTCTCCTCTTTCTACTTCTTGCCTTGTTCTCTCCACATAGCTACAGTGATCCTTTAAAATTACATTGCAACACTGTTTTGCTCAAAACTTCTAGTAGCCTCTTTTTACTTTTAGAGCAAACTTCCACAGGACCAGTCCCAGCCTGCCTTTCCAGCCTTCATCTACCAATATTTTTGTTGTTCATTCTTCTCCAGACATGGTTGTCTCCTTTCAACTTCTTGAGCTTACCTTTAAATTTGTTCTTTTCTCTATCTTAAGTGTTCTCTGGTAAAGTTTTCCTTCCTACAGCATTCAGCCCTTTGCTAAAATGTCAGCCAAGCTATCTAAAATAACCTGAATTTATCATCCTTTATTTTTTTACCCTCTATTCTTTTCTCCCTAATACTTATTTAATGTCTGTTTCCCATAACAATGTAGGCATCTTGAAATATATCTTGTTTACCACTCTTTGCAGAATCCTTAGCCCTTAGCAGGAATATAATAATTATTCTTGATGGAAAACCCATTGTTTTTCTTTTAAATGATATCTCATTGCCATTGCATGTATACTATTTTGTGCTTTGTAATGGCTCATGAATTGTTTTACTTTGATATATTTCTTAAAACATAATAACAACCTTTTCAATCTTTTTTCCCTCTGAAAATCTAGCTTTGTTTAGTGGGGTGAAATACTAATGGCCATTATGTTGAAACTAGAGTCCTGGTACACAAATGCATGCCTGAGTGGTTTCCTCAGCCTGGCTGGCTATAGTGGCCAATCATGGCAGGCCAGCCTGGAGTAGGGATGATGGGCGTTTGGCCAGCTGCAGGAGGTTGGCCAGCTGCAAGAGGTTGGCTTGGGAGCACACTGACCACCAGAGGCAGTTCTTGTATTGAGCATTTTCCCCATGGTGGTCAGTGCACAACAGACTACCAGCCAGTAATCTGGTCATAATAGTTGCTGAGGCTTTTATATATAGAGAGAGAGATGATAGCCTTATACACATTCAACACATATGATTAGAAATGCTATTTATTTCTAAAATGTTTGGATTAAATATAATAAGTATGTGTTGTAATTATAAAGGTTTAAATATCATTGTCTATTACCTTGATTATGGTGATGGTTCCATGGGTGTATGAATTTATCTAAACATATATAGAATACATTAAGTATGTGCAATTTTTTGTATATCTGTTATACCTCAGTAAAGCTGTTTAAAAATAAAAATTTAAAATGAAAATGACAGGAATGAGTTCAATATTTTATTTAAGACTCGTTTCGTGATTATAGATCAGAAAGTGCATAATGTTTCTGTTCATTCAAATTACATTTTTTTTTATTCAAAGACAGCAAAACTCCATCGTATTCTTTTTCAAGTTAATCTCACTTTAATGAAAAAATATGGTCATTTTTTTAAATGTTAGGGGCTTTAATGTCTTAAGAACACATTTCAATAGAAAAATAATGGATATATGTAGTAAGATATGAAAAATGCACACCAACTTTAAGATTGCCGTTATCTTTGAGCATACCCATGGAAAAGAGCAGAGGATATGACCTTTAGTGGTTATTTGTAAAATATTACTTTTTGAAGTAAAAGATATGGAATTAATAAAATCAAGGTTTAAGTTTAACATTTATTCAAACTTAGTACTAGGAAAATATTGTCCATGTTTTATATTATTACTTATAACTTTTGGCATGTTTTAAATATTTTTAATGAAAAACTAAACAATAGAATATTAAGTAAATGATAGGTTGTCATTTAAATGAATTATAGCCTGGTTATAGTTGGCTCAATGTATAACTTGAGTAAGTTTGCTATTAAAGTTAGTACTTTTTATAAAACCTTTTATATAATTTTATCGACTTATTTCAGCTTATAGATTTAAATGTCTTTTTCATGTTTTTTACATTATATCATCTAAAAGTCATTTGTTTTTTTGCCTTCTATTAGCTCTCCTCTACTGAATATTGGATGGCTCAATGTAGACACAGAACTGGAAAAAAAGAACTCTAAAACAGAAAGGTTCCATCTTAACTAAATCAAAATAATTTTGAATAGAAGTTGAGCATAGTAAATGAAATACACTTCAAAAAAATCATTTAAAAATCATTTTAGATCCAAAAGTTTCTGGGGTTTGTTTTTGTTTTTGTTTTGTTTTGTTTTGTTCATCCTTATTGTTAATAGTGTCAATCTTCTGTCTCATTTTAAGGTTTTCATTTTTGACCCCATTCAGTCAGTCACTGAATATCCTCCTATCTAATAAAATGGTGATATGCAAATTAACCATAATTCCATCACAAAGATGGCAGCACCCATGGCCACAAGATGGTGGTGCCCAGTCCTCTCAGCTCACCGGAGTCTCCCAGTCCTGGGGGGCTGCCGCTGAGAGTAAGCAGCATGAACAGCCTGTAGTAATGCTTGCTTCGTCGCAGTGACAATGGAAGACTTCTGTGCAGTGAGTGAGAAGCAGCCTGGGCAGGACACTTGCTTCACCGCTGAGGTGATGCCCTGGCCACTGAGAGCCTCTTGGAGACAGGGCGTCCAGCCCGCAGCCTTCATGGCCAAGCACAGGCCCAGAGAAAAGAAAGCAGATCTGCCTCCCAAAGAAACAGTGCAACTCCCTCCCTGCACCCACACCCACACTCACTCCGCCTTCTGAGGATGCTGTACAGCTCCTGTAGAAGCAAGGAAGCTCCCATAGAAGCGTGGCTCCTGTGGAAGCAGTGTGGCTCTCAGTGGTGAGCTGAGGTTCCTGGCCTACTGCACACAATATCACGCGATGGTCTACTAGTTCATACTATAACTCTTTTATAATGGCGTAAGTATAGTCTAAAATTTGTCCTAATAAAGGATCCCATCATGTCAAAGTGCATAAAATCACTAGTAAGCCTTCTAAGTCAGGAACCAATTGCCAATCAATAGTAAAAATATCAGATTTGTCCTCATGAAATGCATAGCCTAGCAAGAGGTTGAGAAAACTAAACAGGAAATTTAAATAGGTAAGTGTGTTGATGCACAAAATATTGATTACTATGAAATAATAGAGAAAAAGTTACCGCGATTATAGTGAAATGCGGGAATTAAACTGAAATGCATAGTTTTTCCTTTGGGCAGGATGCAAAGGTGATTTCCCAGATTCTTGTCTAGGTGGATTCGAAGAATGAAGCCATGGACAAAGCTGGTATAGGAAAAAGTGAAAATTTGGGAAACAAGCACAGACTCCCATGTAGGGGGTGGAAGGGAGGAGAAAACCCACTTGTTTCCCAAATTTCTTTTCTAAGGTTTTTAAAGGCTACAGTTCTTTGTGTCCTGATATCCCCTCTGATTGGTCACTATGGCAGCTTCAGAGCTCAATCCCCACATGGGGTTCCTTCCCCTGTTTCTCCCTTGAGTTTTTCTATTCCCTGTGGC
Organism: Lasiurus cinereus; assembly: GCA_011751065.1. Classification (NCBI taxonomy): domain Eukaryota; kingdom Metazoa; phylum Chordata; class Mammalia; order Chiroptera; family Vespertilionidae; genus Lasiurus; species Lasiurus cinereus. The sequence goes on along the minus strand of JAAGEH010000286.1, from coordinate 25,577,953 downwards.
CTTTATCTTTATTCTGTGAATGGGTTGCTTCCTCCCTCTTTATTCTATAAATATATACCTTTTGAGCTCCCAGGCCCCTTTTTCTGTGAATGTATGCTTTCTGGCAGCTCCCAGCTTTGCAGCTCTGTGGTTCTCCCCCATGAATGCCTAAATTCCTAAAATTCCCTAAACCTGCTTTTTTTACCCCTAAAAACTTCTTTCAATAGTAGTTTTAAAAAGCTCATTAGAAACCTGGAGGTGAGGTAGGATTTAACCAGACAAAAAGTGTAGAGGCAAAAGCTTTTCAGATATAATCACAAATTCTTAAGAGTGACTTGACAGGAATCATTGACTAGGCTAGCAGAATGGTTTTTGAGAGGGGAAAGCAACATAAGATGGATTGGAGCCATTTTGAAAGGTCGTCTATATTACACATTAAAAATATCTATTTTATTCTAAGGGGTAACATAGTCTAATTCACATTTAAGGAAGATCACTGTGGTTGCAGACCCTGCCCCATATTACTATGTATTGTTCAAGTCAACATTTTTATTATAGAGAAATCCTTAACTTCCCCAACTTGCTTATATCCTCTTTGTATATGCTCTTTAAACACTTTGTACTTCACCTTCAGAGTATAAGTTATCCTATCTAATAAAAGAGAAACATGCAAATTGACTGTACTTCTGCTACACCCACCAGCCACGCCCACAAACTATACCCACAAGCCAATCAGTAGTGAGTATGCAAATTAACCCAACCAAGATGGCGGTTAATTTGCAAATCCTGGTGCAGAGCAAAGACTGAAGACAGCATAGAAGGGAAGGAAGCTACAGAGAAGCAAGTAAGTGGGGAAATGGAGATGGGTGGGAAGAAGGCAGGGTGGGAAGCAGGCAGAGCTACAGAGAGGGCAGGGAAGCAGGCAGGGCAGCAGAGACCACCTCTTATTTTATACTAGAGGCCCATTGCAGGAAGATTCCTATTCTTGCAGGAATCTTTCTGCAATGGACCACTAGTCCTATGTAATAAGGTAATATGCAAATTCACCTTCACTCCAACACACAAGATGGTGGTCCTCATGTGGTTAAAATGGCTGCCCCCATGTGGACACAAGATTGCTGCCACAAGGTCACTGGCAGGGAAGGGCAGTTATGGGTGATCAGACCTGCAGGGAAGGGCAGTTGGGAGTGATTGGGCCTGCAGGAGAGAACAGTTGGGCATGATCAGGCCTGCATAGGAGAGCAGTTTTGGGGGACCAGGCCTATAGATGAGGGCAGTTGGGGTGACCAGACCTGCAGGGGAGGGCAGTTGGGAGTGATCAGACCTGCAGGGGTGGGCACTTGGAGGGGTCCCAGGCCTGCAGAGGAGGGTAGTTGTGGGTGCTCAGGCCAGCAGGGGAGGGCAGTTGAGGGCAGTTGAGGGCAACCAGGCTAGCAAGGGAGGGCAGATAGGGGTGGCTTGGACAGCAGGGGAGGGCAGTTGGGGGTGACCAGGCCTGCAGGCTGGGCAGTTAGGGGCAACCAGGCCAGTAGGGGAGCAGTTAGGTGTTGATCAGGCTGACAAGTAGAAGCTGTTAGGAGCAATCAGGCAGACAGGCAGGCAAGTGGTTGGGAGCCAGCAGTTCTGGATTGTGAGAGGGAAGTCCACCTGCCTGTTTAGGACTGATCCTCTGGTAGGATTGTGTCTAAATGGTCAATCAGACATCCCTTGAGAGGTGCCAAATTGGAGATTGGGCTGAGGGACATCCCACCCCATGCATGAATTTCATGCACTGGGCCTCTAGTAATTATAATAAAATAGGAAATTATGAGATTGCATGTTAGGTGTATGACTCTCCTCCTGGTTCATAATCTCTGTTAGGAGGTCTACTGCTGTGTCCTCAGATCTGTCTCAACTAGTGCCTTCAATATAGTAGTGGGTGCTCAATAAGTATGAATGGAATAAATAATCTGTAAATACCTCAGTACTATGAATAAGGTGGTTTTCAAGATTAATGATTTAGTTAAAGAAAACTAAAAATAAGTACTGATTTTACCTTTTGTTTTCCTTTCTATTTCTTATTTCCTGAATGCATTTAATGAACTATTGTTAAGGGCCTTCTTGCATCAAGTATTGTGATAGAAACTAAGAAAGATAAGTGCTATTGAAACATGGGGTTCATGGAGCAGATTCTGCCTTACAAAGTTTGAAGAATAAACTTAACGAACTTTTTAGTAAAATGTGGAAATTTATTGGAAGCAAATACAAACTCCTATGTAGGAAAGGGTTTCCAAGGGGTAACCAACTAGGCTCCTTTTTCTAAGGTGTTAAAGACTGTAAGTTCTTTGTCTATGCTCCCTTCTAATTAATTGTACTCTTTCCCCATTTTACAACCCTGTGCTTTCCTAACTGGTCACTCTTGCAGGATATCAGTTTCAAAGTTCAAAACCCAAGTGGTGCCTCCTTCTTTCTCTCCCTTTATGCAGCATTCCACTATCCTCTATGAAAATATGTTTCCCTCTTCCTTGTATCTTGTGACTTTTCCCTATCCTCCGTGAGAGGCTTTTCCCTATCCTCTATGAGTGTGTGATAAATACTTTGGCGTCTTGGAGCTATTTCTGTCCTTTATATATGCATCTCTCTTCCATGGACCCTCTTTCCTGTTCTATCTCTAAAATTCCTTTAAAAAACGGTGTGTGAATAACAAATATTTTAAAAACTAATGACTATAATTCAAATGAGGAGTATTGTAGAAGTATAATTAGTTGTATTAAATATGCAGCTAAAGGTATAGAATTGTTCCTTTTATCACAATTTTTAAAAATGTTTTATCTTTTATTGACCTTTTATATATCTGAAGCTGCACCTCAACTTTTAAATGATGTTTTATTGCAGCACAGAAAGAACTGCCTGAATAAAAATTCTTTAAAATATAATTACAAACTTGCTATTAGTAATTTGTTGAAGATAAAGCACAGGCCTGAAAGATCAGGAGATATTAATGAATTACAGATAGCTATCTTTGTACTAATCTTAAAAATCTAAATAATTTTCTTGATCAGTGATAAATAAGTGCTTTTCTATTTAGGAAAGGGTTAAGTTATATAAAAACACAACTTTTTTTTTTTAGCTGGAAAAGTGAATATGAGTTTAGACAGTGTTAGTAATGTCTTTAAAAAGCCATTTTAGTATGAACTGCAGCTACAGATGTACTGGTAAAAGTACCTGAATTCAAAGGAACCTGTTCAGAATTTTGGCTTCCAAAGCAAATATTATACTGGAAAATTCCTGACAAAATTAATTTTAGCTCTTAAAGTCATTGTTTATAGTTTAAAAAGAACAGGCGCTCCAAAGATCCCTACTCAGTTAAATATATGTGGTGTGTGAAGAAATTGCTTCGTGATCTTTGGCAGAGTTAAATGGCAACATGACAGAGTTTAGTGGAGGCATTCCTGTCAAAAGATGTAAAGTGTTATTCAGAAAGAAAGTAAGTTGAAAGAATCTTCTTGCTTGCCAAGGGAGTGTGAAGGTTTATACATACCCTAAAGTGATCTAGTTTTATTTTTCCTACATTTTCATTTATTGAAATATACAAGTATGTTGAGGAAGGCCATCTAAATTCTTTTGTCAGATTGTGAGAAAGCTACAAGGTAAAAATTAGTGAAACAACTTTGGTGTTAAGAAGAAACAAAATTTTAAGATAGATAACTCAATTAAATATTTTTGTCAGTAGTATTAAACATTAAATAGGGGCCCATGGACTGAATCTAAAATTAAAATTATAGGAATATCAAGATATGAACTTTTTAAAAAGTAAAAGCACTTTAAAGAATAAAATATGTCTTCTTTAAAGAAAAATAAGATAAAAAGGAATTAAACTATGGCAGCTAACAGCAAAAATTTAATGTAAGGAAAATGTCACATATATTCAAATAATTGTTTACTTTGTTTTAAAATTGTGCATTCCTTTATGTGTTAATTATATTTTAATGATAATAAGAGGCATCTTTTTTTTATAAGTGGTATTTAAAGTAATTTAGGTTAATCCAATTAATCTATACTTGAAGAAAACCACTGTTCCCTAGTGGAAGATACAGAATTACTGGCTTAATGCATAGGAATTGTTAAATTACTACCGTTTGGCTAAAATTGGAAGTGACAAGGGCAATAAATCCCAGCAACACCTATCAGTAAAAGTAGTATGCCTTCTACTTTAAATATATATATATATATGTTTTTTTATTGTGTTACATGTATACATATCTCCCCATTGTCCCCAACCTCCCAGTGTCTTGTGTTCATTGGTTATGCTTATATGCATGCATACAAGTCCTTTGGTTGATCTCTTATCTACCCCACCTTTCCTTAACCTTCCTGCTGTAATTTTAAATATATTTTGAAATTTAATTCTCATAAAAATTTAATTGTTTATTGTTATTCTCATTTTATAGATAAAGAAACTGAAGCTTATTAAGTATAAGAAAATATATTCCATAATACCAGCATTTCTCTTTCAAGGAGTCCATATTTCAATAAAGATGCATCTCATTCCTGTACATGTACTTCCCTTTACACTGCCATAGCCCCCTCACATGATATTGATAATGGTAGCAATTTCAGCAAGAGTCGTAATAGCAATAGTGATAGCGCACACTCTAAAAAATGTTCTAGACACTGTCCTCAGCACCTTATATATATTAATTATACTAAATTATAAAAGAACCCTATGAAATATGTACCATTTTTCGTAGTTTTACAGATGAAAAAAATTGAAAATAGGAGAAACTACTAATTTTATGAGTGTGTATAAGTTTGTGTGATTCTAAAGATGCAAATGGTGAAATACAGGCCTTGAATAAATTAAAACGTTATAGATGCTCTGTATTTCAATGTGGCTTTTAATATGTGCCATCTTTTTAATAATTAATTATTTAATGCTATTAATTGAGTCCTGGAAAGATTGTATGGTATTTAAACCTTAAGACAGAGAATAGACCTGTCTGTATTTGGGGATGGGTAAAGAAGAGTGTGGACATATTTGAACTTGGTTCCATAAATAAATTTACTTTTTTTTTTTACAAACTTGAGTACAGAGTCTTAGGGAACTGATTCACATTGGCTGTCTATAAACAGATTTCTAACCAGAGGTAGAAATTATAATTTTAATTAATATAAAGGAGAAAAGAATATGAGCATAAATGATAATTCTTATAATTGTAAAAGCAGAGTAGTTCAAATTCTCTTCTAGGCTCTCTCTCTTTCAGTAATAGTAACATAGTAGCATCGTTACCATTACTTGATAGAGTAATATTTTAAGGTACTTACTGAAGATATGAGAAAAAAATAAAAATGTTTGTAGGAGTCTTGAAGGAACCAGAGAGAAAATAGTGATCCATAGGATGGAGAGAAGAGATGTGGACTCCAGTATGGAATGAGTAATGAGTATGGAATGAAAGAGCTGTCCTCCAATGGTAGGAACTAAGTTAGGTTAATATGGCAGGATGCACAGAGGACTGTCCTTTTGATTAAAAGACATTACTCACTACCTAAGGAAATCTTTGTTGTTGTTATTTTCAGAACCAGGGATCACTGAATTCAAAATACCAGTCAAATAATCAAGAATACAAGAAGCCCCCTAATTGCTAAAATCCATCTTGAATAACTTCCAAAGATTTACAGAATGAGAAATCATTATGTTTTATTAATTGACTTGTGTAGTCTTATGATTAGTAATCTCCAACAGTGTGGAAGTTTGGTATTTGTGAATCACTACAATATGTTTTACACTGTAACCTAATAGGAACACAAACCTATATTTAGAAAAACATGAAAATAATACTTATCCTATTTTCTATTTTACTTTTTTCTAGCTCCTCTCCCCCTTCCCCTCACCTTTTTCCTCTCCTCTCTTCTACCTTCCTCCCCCCATTTCCATAGTCATTACCCACTACATTTTTGATGACTCCATCAGGACTGAGATTTGCAGTGAACAGACATTGGAACACAAGATATTAAGATCTATAGATAAGTATGAAATTTACACACATGTTAGAGATTAAAATTGGTTTTGAAGGGAAAAAATAACTAATACATTACTAACTGGAGGAAATTACATTTTAAATTTACATATTAGTCCTGCCTGGTTTGGCTTAGTAGATAGAGTGTCGGCCTGTGGACCAAAAGGTCCCAGGTTTGATTCTGATCAAGGGCACATACCTTGAATTTTGGGCTCAATCCCCAGTGGGGTACATGCAGGAGGCAGCCAATCAGTGATTCTCTCTCATCATTGATTCTCCCTTCCTCTCTTAAATAAAAAATAAATATATTTTTTAAAATTTACATATTAAATTTTTATAGTCTAGTATTATTAAAACATGAAGAAGTGTGCTTTTAAATCATTAGCATTAAGATTTCAATGTTTATACTGTAATAACTGATAAGAAGTACAATTAATGATAATTTACAAAGGAATTGCCTAATGGCTAAAATCAGTTCATATTGCAGAGTTCCTTCAGAAATTGAAGGCAGTGTGCAAAGCAGTGAGGAGATGAGTAAAACTAAGTTCAAATCTTGTCTTGTACAATTTCATACTTTGGCACTTTATTTGTAATACTTTTTGAAATTGGGCTAATATTTTAAGTAATTTATAGTTGGCTTTAATGTTCTGTTATGGAACATAAATATATGTTTCACATTTCAAATGGGTTTGATGTGTGTATAAAACATGGAAGAGGATATCATCCAATTTTTTAAATATCAGATGTTCGATGTATGTTAATATAACTTAGAAATAATTTACTCAAAACATAAGCTAGCAACTTTTTAAAAGAGATGTTTTAAACAGACCATTTTGTACAGGCTCCCATCAAGACAGCTAATGCTTGAATTAATAAACCAGATAATTAGAGAATCATACCATAGGACTATAGCTATACTCTTTCATGAAAAATATGTGTATGGATGTAAAATTTTTAAAATAGCTTATTACTAATACACAGAAAAATTATTCAGTTTGTACTAGGGAAAGTAATATTAAACCATTTGGAAATTTTTTAAAAATGAATATTTTATAGAGTATTTTAATTAGAAATTGTCTTGATTTTATGAAATGGTGCCTTCAGAATTATTTAGAATTTTTCAAAGATAGCTCATTTCAATTTACCAGTCTTATTCTAATTGTGTCATCACTTAGTAATATTTCTTTATTTAAATTTGATTCCAGCTTATAATGAATGATGACTAAAAGTATAATATATGAGTTTTGATTACTATTTTATTTTTTTAAATATATTTTTATTGATTTCACAGAGGAAGGGAAAGGGAGAGAAAGATAGAAACATCAGTGATGAGAATCACTGATTAGCTGCATCCTGCACACTTCCTACTGGGTATTGAGCCTGCAACCTGAGCTTGTGCCCTGACCTGGAATTAAACCCCCAACTCCTAGTTTCTAAATCAAAGCTCAGTCATTGGGCTATGCCAGCTTGGCTGATTCACTATTTTAATTTATGTTCTTATATGTTTAAACGTTTGACTAATAAGTTTTTATGGAGGAAGAGAAGATTCTTTTTTGTAGTATTATATAATGAATTTAATGTGTCCTGAATTAATTTTAAAGTAAATCAAATAGGAACATAACTTTAATAAAATATCCACATCATAATTTTTTAATTTAAGCAGGCAACTTTTATAGTTAGCATAAAGCTAAATCTGTAGTCTGTCATTCACTATACTACATTATTCACAAATAAAAAATATAGCCATAATAAGTGTGTAATTGGAAAAAATGCCTACTCTTTACAAGGTTTAAGAATATGTACTTTTTTATTACTATCAACTATAAGTAATTAGATAATATGTTAGAATACTTTGCAAACTAGGGAGAATATGAAGTATCTTGAACTCCAGACTTAAAGTATTTTGTGGGGGTGGAATGAGGGGTGCCAAAAGCTCATAGATTTAGAATTGAGAGTAAAATTTAAATTTACACATCTATATATATAAAAATCCAGAGACCTAAATGCCAGAATGACCGGTTGCTATGACACTCACTGCATACCAGTAAACTGGCCCAGTTCCCCAGATCAAGGGTGGGGACAGCACCCCACAGGTTGGCTGCACCCCTAGTCAGCTTGCCTCACCTCAATCAGCCCACAGCCTCTTCTCTTGGCCGGCCCTGCTCCAGATTGCCCCGCCCCACCCTACTAGGGTGTGGGGCTGGCTGACAAACCTGCATCACCTCCCTTTGCCTAGCTCTGCTCCAGATTAGCCCACTCACACCAATTGCCCCGCAGCCCATCCACCCTGCCAGCTCTGCCCCTAATTGGCCCACCACTCCAATCGGGGGCAAGGCCGGTAGCTACCACACCTGATTAGTACCCCCCACACCAATAGGGTGGGGTGCTGGCCAGCTAACATCCCATGAACCCTCCCCTGGCTACTGACCCCCCAATAAGCCCCCCACCCTAGGGGGACAGCCAGCCAATCACCCACAGTCTCTCCCCCTGGCTTGCCCAGCCCTGACTGCCCTGATCCGGACCAGGCCAGTCAACCCCCACCCATGCATGAATTGGTGCACTGGGCCTCTAGTCTTTACATAAAATACATAATAAAAGATGTTTTAGAAATAGTTCAATTAAAGTTTGTGACAGAGTAATAGATGCCATAGAAATTTATACTAGCATATTAATATCATCTAAAATGAAATATCTGTTGCTTAAAAAATGACTCATTTAGGCACTTCATTTAATTTACCTTTAGGGAATTTTATTTATATAATTAAATATATGTCTATAAAATATATGTCTATTTTAATAAGAGAAATGATCTTCATTGTACTGAGGCAGGGATTATAATTGGCTGTTATTACTTTTAGATATTGAGGACTAGTTAATGTTTCATAGTTATAAAAGTCAATGCCTTTGGCCAAAATATAAATGTGTGTCCATCTCTAATTATACTTTTCTTAATATTTTTTTATTTGACAAATCACTTTGCTTCAAGCTCTTTGTACTAATAAGTACAGTAGGTTTTATTTTTTTATTTTCAAATTTCTCCAGATGAAATTAGTTACAGCAGAATTCCTAAACTTATAATATGTATACTGAGTTGGATTTGGAAATTCTACTGAGAGACTCTCAGTATTTGCAATGGCAACTCAGTGGAAAATCATGATCATTTTCCATTACAACATACTGCATTTTTCACTGTAGATCCATGTTATCTAAAGTATACTTATGTTCCAAGACATGTTTCACTAAAAATAGGGGATATATAGTATTGGTAGGTTTTCCTAAGTGAAAATGGCATTTTATTTTTTTAAATATATTTTTATTGATTTCAGAGAGGAAGGGAAATGGAGATAGAAATTAAAACATCAACACTGAGAGAGAGTCATTGATCTGCTGCCTCCTCTATGTCTCCCACTGAGGATTGAGCCCGCAGGTTGGGCATGTATCCTGACTGGGAATTGAACCATGACCTCCTAATTCACAGGTCAAAGTTCAACCAATGAGCCACGCTGTTGGGGCTACAATAGCATTTTAAACACTTTGAAGTATTGTTTTATTATCAGAATAAATAATCCAACACAAGTACCCACATAACATTTAAATTAAGATTTTTATTATTATTATTACTTCCACATTCTCTTTCCTATCTGCTGCAAAATTATTTTGTGTGTCACTATTAAATCCAGTATGGTCTCAATCCCTTCATATAACCTAACCAGTTGTCTTCTGTTGATTTGTTATTGCCCTCTAATTGGCTAGGCATTGAGGGGGAACTTCAAAATACTTTACTAGCCAGCTAATTATATTAATCTTTACTTAATTTGTTAATGGAATTTATACTTCAGTAATGAGCTTGCTATCATTCTCTTGCTTCACTGTATTCATCTTAATTCTTGTGTATCCAATATGCTTAGAAAATTTTACCTTTTTTTCTTTAAACTGAAGTTTATACTCTATCTCTTATAAAATAGTATCTAAAATAATTTGATATTTAAAATTTTGCTAATGTCAACTAATACACATGTATAGCATGTCTATCTAATTGTTACAGAATTTACCAGGCGACCGAAAAATACACAGGAGTACTCGGAGATACAGGAAAAATCCATTTGTTTCCAGATGTACTAGTATTTGTCATACTCAAACCATGGTTGGAGAGTTTGGAGTTACATTTATTATACGAGAGTCCGGAGGAAAATGTTTCTCAAATTCTGGGCCCCAACATGCAGAAATTTTCTCTATTTATATGTTTTTACCTTCTTTGTCTCCCAAATATGGGATGTTTTCCACCCCTTTACAAGTTCTTAAAGGGCCCCTATGTGCTGAGGCCTTGAGACCTCAACCAAAGGCCTGGCCTGGTGCCAGCACTGATAATTTTGTCCTGGGAAGGTTTAATGGCCTCTCTGAAGTGAGAATAGTCTCATTTTCCTTATTATTTAAGCAAGCAAACATTTACAGAAGCCAAATAGCAAGGTTAAAATTTCAAACAGTAGTTTTTCTGTAAGATGGATGCTTCAGTACTGTGACTCAAGGGAGCCTGTTTCCAAACCCTGAGCAAGCCAATGTAGAGGAAACTTTCCCTTTATACCCTTTTGGTTTCTTTGTTCCCCAAAGATGGATCAGACATCTGGACCTTCGGCAGACTTTGCAAAAAGCCTTGTGTGTTGGTATGGGGGCCTTGAGACCACACCTACAGGCCCGGCTTGGCCTGGTGCCAGTGCTGATAAACCGCCTCTGAGGGTTGTGTATGGTTCATGGTTTATGGCCTGTGTAAAATAGGAGTATTGAGGTAAACAGGTCTTAAGGAAGCAGCAGTGACCCCGTGGTCGGCAAACTGCGGCTCGCAAGCCACATGCAGCTCTTTGGCCCCTTGAGTGTGGCTCTTCCATAAAATACTATGGCTTGGACGAGTCTATTTTGAAGAAGTGGCATTAGAGGAAGTTTAAGTTTAAAAAATTTGGTTCTCAAAAGAAATTTCAATCTCTGTACTGTTGATATTTGGCTCTGTTGACTAATGAGTTTGCCAACCACTGGACTAGACTATAGGCTAACAGGAAAGTGCATTAGGGATACTGATTAACTAGGTACAGAGTCTGGCTGTAGTCTCCTACATTCTATCAAAAAGTTAATTATTGGCTAGCAAGAGTATGTGTGTTGGAAAGGCAGGTTACTGGCACAGATTCAGATTGCTAGCCCCCCAAAAATGTCTTAAATTCCCCATCATAATCATTTGATATACTCTTTCAAAGAGAAAGGAATTTGTTATTCTTCTCCTGTTATAGCTATTGTGGCTTGTGAACTCTATATTTAATTACTGAATCATGGAAAATAAAGTTTTCACTAATTTCACCTGTATAATACTCTGTGTTTATCTGTCTTAACTTTGAAAAGGTTTCTCTTGGTTTGTGCTTTTGTTCAACAACAATCTTTTTCCTGGCTTTTTTTCTTCTTTCACAATCTGCTCTTTTCAGTTCTTTTAATTCTTCTTGGTTGTATAAAGGGACAATCTGTTGGTCAGAAATTTATGAAAAACTAATCTTTATATATGTCTTAACTTTAACACCTTCAAGTTTAAAAGATATATTTTAACATTGAATCCTTTATAAACTCTTATGAACTCTTATTTTTGTATATAAATTGGATTTTGTTTGCTTAAGTAACAATTGATTTTTAAGACATCTCAAACTTATTTTGTAGACTTTCAATTTAGAAGGTTTTCTAATTGTCTAAGTTTAATGTTATTTTCTTTAATGTTAACATCATCATGTTGGTGAACATTTTTACCTTAGAAGTTTCTGTTGTTAAATTGTAGGGTTTCCCCCACAATACTATATTGTTCATGTTAAAATAAATTATTACTCAAATTTCCCCTTCCGGATATAAAATAACCCAGTTGAATGAGTTTTATTCACAGGGAAAATAAATGTAAAGATAGTGTAAGCTGCAAAGAAGGATGTTTGTAAATATAATACTTCACTCAAACCTACTTTTTATTTCTAACTTAAATATCATCATTGTTCATAGAACCAGCATAATTTCTACCAGATATTCTTTCCTTGCAACTTTAGTCTTCATTTCTTCTGATAGTTTATTGTGAAAGATAAATTTTAATTTTATCTTATGCCAATTATATTAAAGAAATTGCAATAACCCATTTGGGTTTTCTAATCTTAATTGCAAATTAATCATATTCACAAATATTTTGTAGAACTGTTTTATTAGCCTACACCATTATTTTTAACTGTGACTTTGAAATAACCAAAAAGATTTCTAGAATAATTAGATAAAATATACCAAGCAGAAACATATTTCAACTAGTTTTTTTGTTTTGTTAAGCAAACTATGTATTAAGTACCTAAAATGTTGCTGTTTGTACAACTTTGTCAAAGTCATTTGGTAATTAGATTATAGGAATATTTGTAAAAATTCAAATTTATAATATTATTTTAAAATGTTTTCAAATATGGAAGTTTAGATAACATTATGAATTCAGACATAGGTAATTAGGTAGGCTAATAAAATTGAAATAAGTACTTACAAATTAAGTACTTAAATAATCTCATAATTTAATTGTCTTTTTCCTAAAAGATTATCAATATTAAATATGTAAATATGTTGGAAAAGTTTTTTACATATGATAGCCCTAAGTATTATCTTTGCTCCTAGTATTATAAAACAGTCTGTTTTATTACTTATTTTTATATACTAGCACCATAAAGTGAGGTTCTACTTTTTCTAATTTATATCTATTTTGAATTGTAATGTAGGTATTCAAATAATATTGCTTCTCTAATGTCCACCCAGGCCAGTACATTAAATAATTCAATAACACTCAGAGCACTTAGATTAGTGGCCACTGTTTTAATAACCTAAGTATTTGTTATTATGTTTGTTTTCACTAAACCTGAACAGTATACTTACAACATTTTAATGGATTTTAGAAAAACAACTACCAATAAATCATTAATAGTTTTACTCTATGACATATAGTCAGCATTGATGAAAAATCAATTCAAAATATATTTTTATGTTGTTACTAATTACACTGATCATTTGAACAAATGAAGGATGATGTATATTTGCCAACATACATCATCTTTTTCATTCAGAGTTAGAAATAAAATTAATGATATTTTCTTTTTTGGTAAACATATATAAAATGATTACATATGACATGTATATGTAAAACAGTTCTATGTAGTACATATGGAAATCTTATTCTTATTTAACAGTGCATTCATATCTTATTGACTGTATAAGGACATAGATTTATTTTGTTTTTGTTTTTGCAAATTCAGCTTATAAAGATAGCACATCCAAAGTACTAGATAGTTCTGAAGCATCATATTTCACTTTGTATAAAAAGATATCATTGAAGTTTTCTTCAGAAATAATTTTTACATATGTATAGTTCTAGGCTGTTTCTGATCTGACTCACACATCCATATTTTCAAACGTAGCCTGATCTGAGTTAATACAATGTAATTGTATTTATCTTGACGATATTGTTAATTTTACATGGGAGGACTCATTAGTGAAAATGAATACGAAATGTCGTATCATATAACAATTTCACCCTGCAACATTGCTAAAACAGTATGGAAAAAAACCTCCTAAGGAAAATTTGATATAGCTTTCCTATGCTTTTCCAGACCTATTTTCAACACTGCTAAAAGGGGGGAAAATTCAAGAAGGCACTGAAGAGACCGCTTCACCAGAACCAGATGTTACTTCTCCTCTGGATGTACATGCTGCAGCTCCATAGGAGCCAGGTTGGAAAAGTTCCTAGGAAAACAACATATTCATTAATAGCATATATTTTTAACTAGAAATATCCTTTTTTTATGGCAGTTTGTCTATTTAGGCCACAGTAGTTTGAACAATCCATATTTTTACCTTGAACTTAACATTTGTTTCTTAGTTGTTATTTTTTAAAATATCAATGACAAACATTTGTCTTCCCCAAAATATTTTTGAGATGTAATGGCTTTAAAGCATGCAAATTAATTGATTAGAATGTCATGGTTTTATATGTTACAAAGTTAAGAAGATGAAGCTGTTATTAATCTCTTGTAATGGCAGTCTGAAGTTAAATTACTATAAACATTTTTATCAACTTTTTCAAGTACTGTTTATAATACATAAATGCCAGTAGTTAGTTTCTATAAATGCTCCTTTTTTATAGTTGAAACTAATATATTATGTAAAACTTCTTGATTTCAAGTGAAAGTTTAAAATAATAAGTATTTATATAATGTCAATTCTTCATACTAGTGAAGACTGGAATATAGGTCAGTGCATAGCAAAATGACTTTAAAAGGACATATTTTCCTTTAAGACTCATCTCAAAACTTAAATTTCAGATTTTGTATATTTTTGAGAACTTAGTGAAACTCCACTCTGAATATCGAAATGAATAGCAGTAAAGAGGGGAATTGTAATTCTATGAATAGAGGTTCTACATAATAATTATAATATATTTTTAAAAGCATAACTAAGACATTTTAAAGATATAATTGCCTAACAATAATTAAAGTATATAAACATGAAGAACTAAAAATAATTGAATTTTTACTATAGGAGCATGATTAGAGAACTAATAAATTTATTTTTAAAGAAAAGTCTTAAGCCTGGCAGGTGGTGTAGCTCAGGGATTGAGCATTGACCGATGAGCCAGGAGGTCATGGTTCCATTTCAAATCAGGGGGGTTGCAGCCTCAACCCCTAGTGTTGAGCATGCAGGGGACAGCCAATCAGTGATTCACTCTCATCATTGATGTTTTTCTCTCTCTTGCCCTCTCCTTTCCTCTCTTTAATTTAAATTCTTTACTGTTTAAAGTATTACATAAGTCTCTTTTTTCCTCCATGGATCTCTCCCCATCTGCTCCTACCCCCGCAGCACATGCCTCACCCTCCTACTGTCTGTGTCCATTGGTTATGCTCATATACATGCATACAAGTCCTTTGGTTGATCTCATACCCCTTCATCTCCCGCACTCCCCCCTTCCATCTTAGGTTGGATGGTCTATTCGATGCTTCTCTGACTCTGGCTCTATTTTTGTTCATCAGTTTATGTTGTTCATTATATTCCACAAATGAGTGAGATTGTGTGATTTTTATCTTTCTCTGACTGCATTATTTCATTTAGCATAATGCTCTCCAGTTTTATCCATGCTTTTGCAAGTGGTAAGATTTCCTTCTTTTTTACAGCAGCATAGTATTCCATTGTGTAGATGTACCACCATATTTTAATCCACTCTTCTGCTCATGGGCACTTAGGCTGTTTCCAAATCTTAACTATTGTAAAGTATGCAGCTATAAACATAGTGGTGCATATATCCTTTCTGATTGCTGTTTCTGATATTTTGGGATATATTTCTAGAAGTGGTATTACTGAAATGTAGTTCCATTTTTAATTATTTGAAGAAATTCCATTCTGTTTTCCACAGTGGCTACACCAGTCTGTTTTCCCACCAGGAGTGTATGAGGGTTCCTTTTCTGCACATCCTCGCCAGTACTAGTCATTTATTGAATTGTTGATGATAGCCATTCATTGTCGTTTTGATTTGCATCTCTAGGATGATTAGTGACTGAGCATCTATATATATAAAAGGCTAAGTGTTCATTTGTCTGGACGCTAGATATGACATGCACTGACAACCAGGGGCAGACGCTTAACACAGAACCTGCCATGATGTGCACTAGCCATTTAAAAATAAACTGCACCATGGACCCCATGGTGAAAAATGTGGCCCACAGCTCAGCCCAGCCCAGCCCAGAAACGGTTGCTGTGGGCACCAGGTAATGACATCATGTAGCCACGCTGGGCTTCCTTTCCCTAGCAACTAGCCTCCTTAGAGTTTCTTCAACCCTGGAACCTGACTTGTTTATAGCCAAGTGCAAACATTTTATAGTTTAAACAAATGTTTGTGAAGTATTTTCACGTGCCTCATCTGATTTTATCCTCACAGAAGTTCTGGAGTAGGTAAGTAGGGGATTAGATAGAATCCTGTTTTCTTTTAATTAGTAAGATGTGAATAGCGATATTAAACTATTTATTCTAATTAATTTCCTTTCAATGTACACGGAGCCGTGCTCCTGGATGCTAGTTTATTCATATGTGTCTTGTCCTTTTGTAGGTCCACTTTCAAAAAGTATCAATTTAGGTCCTTTGCCCATTTCATGATTGAATTGTTTATTTCTTTTTTGTATTCTGCTACATTGCCAAATTCGTTTATAAAGTCTAATAATTTTTTTGATGTACAGTATCATGTCATTTGTGAATAAGGACAGTTTTACTTTTTGTTTTCCAATTTGTATGCCTTTTATTTCTTGATTATTCTATGATTATTAGGGTTATTAGCCTATAATTCTCTTTTGTTGTAGTCTCTTTATCTAGTTTGGGGATTAGTGTAATGCTGGTTTTCATAGAAAGAGTTCAGAAGTATGCCTTCCTCTTGAGTTTTTTGAGATAGTGTTTGAAGGATAGGTTCTGTGTTAAGCATCTGCCCCTGGTTGTCAGTCCATGTCATATCTAGCGTTCAGACAAATGAACACTTAGCCTTTTATATATATAGATGCTCAGTAGTGTCTTTATCTGATTTGGGGATTAGTGTAATGCTGGTTTCATAAAAAGAGCTTGAAAGTGTGCCTTCCTCTTGAGTTTTTTGAAATAGTCTTTGAAGGATAGATTTAAGTTCTTTGAATGTTTGATAAAACTCCTGTGAAGCTGTCCAGTCCCGAAATTTTGTTTGCTGTCAGTTTTTTGATTGCTGCTTCATCAGTAGTTATTGGCCTATTCAGTTTTTTTTTTATTCTTCCTGATTGAGTATTGGAAGCTTGTATGTTTCTAGAAATATGTACATTTTATCTAGGTTGTCCATTTGTTTGAAGTAGAGTTGTTTGTAGTGTGTGTGTGTGTGTGTTTTTATAATCTTTTGTAGGTCAGTTGTTATGGGGTCAGTTGTTATTTTACCTCTTTCAGTTTTGATTTCATTTGAGTCCTCTATGTTTCTTAATGAGCCTGGCTAGAGGTTCATCAATCTTATTTATCCTTTCAAGGAACCAGCACTTGGTTATATTGATCTTTTGTATTGTGTTTTTTGTTTGTTTGTTTGTTTGTTTGTTTTTGTGTGTGTGTGTGTGTTTTGCTTTTTGTGTGTGTTTTTGTTTTTTTTGGGGGGGAAGAGGTGTCCATGTCATTTATTTCCACTCTAATCATTATTATTTCCTTCATTCTATTTACTCTGGGCTTTTCTTATTGCTCTTTTTCTAACTCTTTACATTGTGGGGCTAGATAATTTATTATCATTTTTTTCTTTTTATTTCTTCTTTTTTTTTTTGTTCTTTTAGATAGGCCTGTAGAACTATGAACTTCTATCTCTATCTCAAGAATGCTTTCACTGTATCCCATAGATTTTGAATTGTTATTTTTTTCCAGGATACTTTTCATTTGTCCTTTGATCCTTTTTGTAACCATCATTGTTTAATAGCATGCTGTTTAGTTTCCAAGTGTTTTATTTTATTTTTCATTATCTTTATTGTAGTTGATTTTTTACTTTATGACATTGTGATCTCAGAAGATGCTTGTTACGATTTTTGTCCTCTTGAATTTGAAGAGTCTTTGCCTGTGTCCTAATATGTCATCCATCTTTTAAAATGTCCCATTTACACTTGAGAAGATGGATGTGAAATGTTCTCAAGATTTCAATTAGTTCCATCTGATCTACTGAGTCATGTAGGATTACTATTTCTTTTCTGACTATTTGTTTAGAGGACTTATCACTGGTGTCAATTAAAGTCACCCACTTTAATTGTGTTGCTGTTGATCTTGTCCTTAATGTCTTTCAGAATTTTTTTTATATATTTGGGTGCTCCTATATTGGGTGCATATATGTTTGTCAGATTTACATCCTCTTGTTTAATTGCTCCCTTTAGTATTATGAAGTGGCCCTCCTTAAATCTTATTATGGCCTTCATTTTGAGGTATATTTTTTCTGATATAAGTATTGCTACCCCAGCTTTTTTTCAGTTTCCATATGCCTGAAAAAAATTTTTTCCCATCCCTTCACTATCAGTCTGTGTGAATCCTTTGTTCTGAGGTGGGTCTCTTGTAGACAGCAAATATATGGGTCATGTTTTCTTATATATTCAGCCAACCTATGTCTTTTGATTGGAGCATTTAATCCATTTAAGTTTAAAGTTATTACTGATGAGTACTTGTTCATCATTTTCCTTTGTGCTTGTGTTTCTTCTTCCCTTTCCATTTATTCTTTTTATAGAAGTCTATTTAGCATAGTTTGCATTGCTGGCTTGGTGGTAATAAACTTCCTTAGCCCTTTTCTGTCTGTGAAGCTCTTGATTTCACCTTCAATTTTGAATGTTAGCCTTGATGGGTATAGTATTCTTGGATTTAGTTTCTTGCTTTGCATCACTTTGTATATTTCATTCCATTCCCTTTTGGCCTGATGTGCTTCTGTAGAGCAATCAATTATAGTCTTATGGGAGATCCCTTGTTGATCAATTTTTGTCTCTCTCTGGCAGCCTTTAAGATTCTTACTTTGTCATTGATATTTGCCAATTTAATTATGATGTGTCTTGGTATTGGTCTTTTAGGGTTCATCATGTTTGGGACTCTGTGTGCTTCTTGGACTTATGTGATTTTTTTCTTCCCAATATCAGGGATGTTTTCTGTTGTTATTTCTTCAAAGAAGTTTTCTATTTCTTGCTTAGCTTCCTCTATTTCTAACACACCTATTATGCACATGTTGTTTTGTTTCATGTTGTCCCAAAGCTTCCTTAGACTCTCTGCCTGCTTTTTAAGTTTTCTTTCTAATTGCTGCTGTGCTTGGGTAGTTTTCTATCTTTTCTTCTAACTCACTGATGCAGTCCTCCGCTTCTTCTAGTCTACTTTTGGAACTTTCTATTGTGTTTTTTTTATTGTGGTTATATCATCCTTCATTTCCTCTTAATTCTTCTTAATTTCCTCTTGATTCTTACATACATAGTTGAGTTCATCTTCCATCCTTTTCAGAGTCCTAATAGCCATTGCTTTGAATTCTTTCTCTGAATTTTTTGGGTTTGTCTTATGTAGTAGATATTTTGTGGAAACCAGTAATGCAGTAGTCTTCTGGTCTTCTTGGCTGGGTAGTTTAGGGATGCCTTCTACTTGGGATATTGGAGTTCTCTTGGTGTAGTTGGGTCTTGAATGTTATTGTCCCATTCTTGGATGGGGTCTCCTCTCAGGGTGTCTGGTTATGTGGCACTCTCTCAAGTGACTTCCAGAGAAAAGAGAATTAATAGAGAGAAAATAAAGCAAAAATGATATTGAGAAAAGAAAATGTAAGAGAGAAAAGAAAAAGAAAAAAAACAGAAGAAAATATATATGGGGAGAAAACACCACAAAACAAACAGATAAATAAAAAAATGCAAACAACAAACACCCAGAAAAAATGGGGGGAGGGAGTAGAATATGTAGAGGCAGAGCTAATATACAGAAAGTAAGGTTAAGGAATTGAATGAATAGGGGGCACACCTTGGTTCACTGTAGAGGAGGTAAAAGAGAATGAGTGGGTAAGAAGAAAAGAAAAAAAAATGAAATAAAATAACTAAAAAAAATAGAATGAAAAAATAATGTGAAAAAATAAAGTACCTTTTTTAAATAAAAAATAAAAATAGATAAAAGGGTGAAGTGTTTTTTGTTTCAGCCAAGTTTTAATGCCCCATGGGGGCTGGTTTAAAACCCACTCTTCTGTCTGCCGTTTCTCAGTTTCCTATTAGGTAGTCAGCTCTGTCTTAAAGTTTTATGTGATCCATCACACCTTTGTTTGTGCCTATTTCTGCAGCTTTGGCTGCAAACAGGCAGGACAATCTGTCCACTTTGCCTATCTGCCTGCTGTCAATTTTAATCTCTCAAGCATCTGTTTCTGACAGAGCTATAGATAGGGAGGGTGCTGTATCTCTTTCCAGGATTTACTGGCCTCTCTTCAACCCAGTCCCTGAAAACTCTTTGGGGCTATTCAGAGTTTTTGTGTCTTTTATACAGCTCAGGATATAGTCTAGGTGTAGCTGTATTAGTTGTATTGAGTCTGCTGTGAAGGGTTGGCTCTTCAGGAGAAAAATGGCTGCTTAGGTCCGGATGGTCAGAACTGTCTCTGTGATAGACTCCTGGTCACCTCTCCCTGACTCACTCTCCTCCACAGCCTCCCCCCGGCTCAACAAGTCTGCACCTCCACCTGCACCCCAGTGAATAAAAACAAGGAGAAAACCGAGGCAACACATCTGTGCAACTCCTAGTTTCTACTTCCCCCTAACCCCCCTCAGCACTGTGCTGTTCAGGAAGCTCTTCAGGCCATCCCTGTGTGCTCAGCCTCTCATGGCTGTGGACTTAGATCTAGAATCCCCCACCACTAGCAGTCCTGTGTTCTCCTTTCCACAGTCAGATGTTATGCCTGTCCCCAGAGGACGTAGAGTTGGTGCTGTGCACCTTCCTTCTGACCCTCTTGGATCAGTGGTCTGGTGACTCTCTCCATCTCAGATCCCTGATCCTACCATTCTCCAGACATCCTCTGCCCATCCTGGCTATGGATTGTCTCACCAGCTGTGTTTACTTTGCCAATTCTGGGTAGATGTTATTCAATGTAGATGTTCCTTCTATCTGCTCTGGGATAAGGCTCAAGTCATATCTGCCTATTCGGCCACCATTTTCCCCTCTCAGGCTCTGTCCAGAAACTCTTATTTGGATGCCAACTAGAGGAAGGGCTGTGAGGTCCCAACTTTGCTCTCCAGTAGCTCCTATTTTTCTCATGCCTAAAGAACTAGTTTGAACCCAAAGTGAGAAGGCTGCAGAATGTTATTGTCTACTTCCTTGTTCTCCAGCTCTTGCAATATGATCTTAAGCCTTTCTCTGTGTTCTAACAAAGTTGTGAATCTCCACTCAGATTAAGGAAGCTGGGAAGACAGAACTGCAAGCAACCAAATAGCTTGAGATCCTCAAAATGCTGTCTGTGGACAATCAGGGTGTTAATATGCCGGTCTTCTCTGGATGTTCATTCTTACGATGGTCAGGGACTCCTGGAGTTACTCACACCATCATCTCTTTGCCTGCATGGCCATAGACATACTGCGCCACTACCTAAAAATTTATTTTTTAAAAAATACATTACTTAGATCAACCCTCTAATCTTATCTCATGATAGAGATTATATTTATACCCACAGTTGTATATATATACATACATATATACATATATATATATGCATACATATAGGCATACAAACAGATATGTATATATCAATGTTTATGTGTCTATGACTATATGCAGACAGACACAAAAGTTTTAAAACTTATAGGTGAAAGATGTATTGGCAGCTTATATTTTCCTGGAGAAGAAACTGAAAATTACCTATTAAATTTTTAAAAATGATTTAAAATGAATTTATGATTTTGGACATTATCATTGAAATGCAATACAGACTAATTATGCAATTTATGATATATAGTCTCAGATGGTAATAGTGCTATTCTTTTTTTTAAATATATTTTATTGATTTTTTACAGAGAGGAAGGGAAAGGGATGGAGAGTTAGAAACATCAATGAAAGAGAAACATCAATCAGCTGCTTCCTGTACACTCCCCACTGGGTATGTGCTCACAACCGAGGTACATGCCCTTGACCGGAATCTAATCTGGGATCCTTGAGTCCACAGGCCGACACTTTATGCACTGAGCCAAACCGGTCAGAGCTAGTGCTATTCTAATGAGTCATCGATTGTATATTATACTACAGCACATAAATTGCTGTAATATCTTTATCTCTTTATGTATACATTTTTCTATAAAATTTTTAAAAAATTATCTATGTTCTTATTGCCTCTTCACCAGACAGCTGTCTGTATTCCTTGTCTTTTCTCACTAAACTTTGTCCAACTGCTCCATCAAACCAGTTCAATTCAAGATCATTTATATTGTCAAAGCAACACACAGTCAGTGTAATAGTCACATTGACAAAGGCTGAAGTCAAGTTTCAACCTTCACTTTACTTGATTTATCACATATAATAGCTACCTCTTTTTTTTTAAATAAAATCATACCCCTTGGTTTCCATAACATTAATTTACTTCATTTCTTCTCTTACCGTTACTATTTCCTTGGTTGATTTATCCTCTACAGATCAATAATTTGACTCTTATAAGTATTCCCATTTAATCTTCATATGGTTTGATCAGTTTTAAGACTTGAAATATATTATTGAATTCCAAATTGATATTACAACTTGGACATCTACTATGAACTCAGATTTATATTTTTTTAAGTTTATCTTTATTGTTGTAAGGCCTATAGATTTCCCCTTTTCCCCCACATGGACTCCCTCCTTGCCCCCGAGACCTTCATTACACTATTGTTTGTATCTATGAGTTATGCATATATGAATATAAATTTTTTTGTTAACTCTCTTCCCACCCCCCTTTCCTCTCAGATATATCAGTTTCTTTCATGCTTCCATATTGCTGTATCTATTTTGTTCGTCATTTTATTTTGTTGATTAGATTCCAAGGATAAGTGAGATCATGTTATTACCTGATAGACATAGATGTTTATCAGGCATCTTACAGAATATATCCAAATTTGGACTCATCTACTCAGTTCCACTCATTCCTTTAATAGTTATTATGGTTTCACCAGAGAGAAATTCTAGCATTTCAGTAACTCCTGACAAAAATTTAGAGTTATACTTGACCTCAGTTTTTCTCAAATTTTATAATTGATTCAATAGCAAATTTATGTGCCTAAGTAGATTTTCTGATTTCACACTTACTATTCCCCCAATACTTTGTTTGCTTCTATAGACATTTGCTGTCTAGTACAGAACCCCAGAGATGATGGGTTTTGTAAACTAGAGTAATTTTCACTGACTCTGTATTGTATGAATTGTTTATCTGGGAAAACTGAATGAGTAGCTAACTCATATATGGCCAAGGCTAATAAAGGTTGTGTTAGCCATATAATGGAGAATGATAGGTTCCTAACTTATCCTAATAAAAGTAACATATATTTCAAGTCTGAAAACATCCTATCTAATATCCTATCTAATAAAAGAATAATATGCAAGTTGACCGAACTTCCATTAACCCACACGCCACACCCACCAGCCAAACAGAGCAAGTATGCAAATTAACCCAAACAAGATGGCTACAACCACAGAGAGAGCAAGAGGGAGGCTTGGGTTGCCCCTGGCAATGGAAGAAGCCAAGCATTTTACAAACCCTGGCAAGCCCAGGCTTCTACTTAAGGCAACAAAGTTTCAATGGCTGTGCAAGTAGAAGGCTTGGCTCCGCTCCAGGCTACAATGTTTCAATTGTAGAAGATAAATAGATCCCAGAGACCAGGGCCTCTGCTTGGGTCACCAGTGGGCATGACTGGCCTGCAAACCACCACAGACTCCTTGCCCAGGTCACCCCATGCTCCAAGGGAACACCCACTCTGATCCAGGATACCCTTCAGGGCAAACCAGCTGGTCCCACCCATGCACCAGGCCTCTATCCTATCTAATAAAAGAGTAATATGCAAATTGATCATCACTCCAACACATAAGATGACTGCCCTCATGTGGTCAAAAGATCCTGCCCCCATATGGACACAAGATGGCCACCACAAGATGGCCAGTAGAGGAGGGCAGTTGGCAGGGACCAGGCCTGCAAGGGAAGGCAGTTGTGGGTGATCAGGCCAGCAGGGGAGGGCAATTGGGAGGAAGCAGGCCTGCAAGGGAAGGAAGAGGGGGTGACCAAACCTGCAGGGAAGGGCAGTTGGGGGGACCCATGCTTGCAAGGGGGGGCACTTAGGGGTGACCAGGCCCACAGGATAGGCCAGTTAAGGGAAAACAGGCTGACAGGGGAGGAGTTAGGCATCAATCAGACTGGCGGGCAGAAGTGGTTAGGGATAGTCAGGAAGGCAGTCAAATGAGCAGATGGGAGCCAGCATTCCTGGGTTGTTAGAGGGATGTCCGACTGCCCATTTAGGCCCAATCTGATCAAGCCTAAATGGGCAGTCAGACATCCTTCAAGAGGTCCCAGATTTGAGAGGGAGCAGGCTGGGCTTAAAAACACCCCTCCCTATGCATGAATTTTGTGCACTGGGCTTCTAGTAGAGGGAGTATGCTAATTGACTGCCCACCCTCAATGATGACAATGCCTACAGCCAATAAGGAGGGAATATGCTAATTGACTGCCATGCCCTCAAAGATGGTGGTGCCCACAGCCCCAAGATGGTGGCGCCCAATCCCCTCAGTTTTGCTGGGGCCATGTTCCTGCCTCCTGAGTCCCCCAGTAACCTCAGCCTCCCAGCCTACTAGGGCCGGCCCTAGGTGTAGGCAAGTTTTGGATGGCGGCTGCCCAGCTGCCCAGGGCCACCTGGGGCTCAGGTAACCAGGACCGGCTGAGGCTTGTGCTGCTGGCAGTGGTAGTAGCAGAGCTGTGATGAGGGCATCACCTTCCCCTGTTTTCTGGTTCGCCTCCTGCCCCTGAGGGCTCCCAGTTTGTGAGAGGGGGCAGGCCAGGCTAAGGGACACCCCCTCTAGTGCATGAATTTTCATGCACCAAGCCTCTAGTAAAAATATAAGCCTGTATGAATTTAGTCAGAACACTTAACAATTCCATATCCAGTTTCCTCATCTATAAAATAACTGAAATAATATCACTTATTTTTCTAGATTATTTTTTTAAAGTTAAGTAAAAAAAAAATAAATTGAAAGCATTTAGTGAAACACAATATGTAATTATGGATCTATTTCTATAATAAAAAGAAGAAGAATGTAAATCTGTAATGATCAGTAAATTTGATACATTGAAATTAAGAAATATATAAGTATATATTTTATATATATATATATACACACACACACGCACAACACACACACATATATATATATTAAAGGCCACAGAAAAGTAAAAAGTGAAGATAGGAAAATTTGTTATCATTAAAACCATTATGGTTCTAATGCACAGGAAATAGCCTCCAAAAGGTATGCAGAAAAGAGGAAATCTGGCAAAACTGTAATATATCAGCATTTTTTTTTCAGTAAAATTCTTTTTTTTTTAAATTCTCACCTGAGGATATTTTTCCATTCATTTTTAGAGTGGAAGAAAGAAAGATGAAGTGAGAGAAACATCCTTGTGAGAGAGACACATCAGTTGGTTGCCTTTGTCCATGGATCAAACCTACAACCAAGGTTCTAACTGAAGACCCTTCTGTCTGCAGGCCAATGCTCTTTTCCACTGAGCCAAACCATTTAGGTCTCAGTAAAATACTTAATGGGAATTAAAAAAATTCAAATCTGGACAGGTTTTGGATTATTTTCCCTAATCATTTAAAAATAAGTACAAGGGCAAAAAATGGAATTTTTATTTGCACTTTGGTAAAGTGTAATTTCCATGTCTAGTAAAATAGATACACTCATTTAAAATATGAACTATTTTAAAGATTATTTGTTCGCATATACACTTTGTGTGTGTTGTCTCTCTTATGCATCATCAAGAAAACTTTATTATTGCTTGTCAACTACTGCATAAAAGAAACTAAAATTCTTTTCACTATTCAATCTATATTCTATTATAGTTCATGTCTGTTGGTGTAATTTTGAATATTTTAGAATATATTTTAAAACTTATGTATCAGTACATTCTTTAAGCTGTAAGATGTTGTAGCAAATCTTATTGATGTTACTTTATTTTTCTGAAAGTTAGGAGAAAGATATCAAATATTTTAAAATCAATCAACTTTAAGAAAAAATCAAATATTTAAAATGTTATTACATTTAATAAGATGTAATCACCTAAAGACATTTTATATTACAATAAAAATTCATGATACAAGGAAAGTATTAATATCTATCTGGTTAGTGATATTTGCTCCATCAAGCCTTGGTGATCTTGCCTCTCAGCTGTCTCATTGAACTCATTTCTTAACCACTCTCACCTTTCACACTTCACACATTGGCCCCTTGCTATTTCCCAAATAAACCCTGCTTGTTTCTAACTCATGCCCTTGGATCTATTTTTTCTTCCTTTAATTCTATTCCCCCAGATTGCTTCTTGGCTTGCTCCTTCAGTTATGTTTGAAGTATCATAGCATCAAAGAAGTATTCGTGATTATCTGCTACAAAGGAACACCTCCCTCATTCACTCACAGCTCCTTTACCATATCTCACTTCATTTTCCTTTTAGAACTTTTCACCATTCATATTTTTTTATTTTTATGTTTCTTTTAAATTTAATTTTTGAATAAGCTATCACCTAATAAACGTTCCATGAAAACAGAAACTTTGTGCTATATATGTACTGATATTCAGAACACTCACTGGTATAACATGTTCTTAAAAAAATATTTAATGAATGCATTATTGAATTATTTGAATTATTAATGAGCTGTATTAACACCTGTTATATATTCTTAAATATAGATCAACCATAAGGAATCTATTGACCTATTATAGATATTTCATTTGTCTCTATTCACTGTTAGAAATTCTACTCAGTGAACAATCTTGTGATGTGTTTCTGTGGAACATATCTCTAATACAGTCACATGCCACATAATGACATTTCAGTAAGCAAACGGATTGCATATAAGCAGTGCTGAAGCCGAATTTTCTGCAAGAAGTAGAATGATATGTGGTTCAGGAATAATTTTTTCTCTCTGATGGGAGAATATCTGTGGAACTTAGCAATAGATTTTCTCTTGCTCACATTATCTTAATTTGAAGTACACAGATTACATCCAATCAGTAGACCACTGGCCTGTTTTAGCACAGAAGAGCTGTCTTCCCAGTGCTACATATTCAGAGGGGGCTACCACACTCCCAGACCTCTAATGGTCTTCAGAACACATTGCTGTAATTTCTTTGTTGAGGACTTAAGATTCTGTACAAGGACACAGGTATACAGGAGCTACCTTAACAAGGATTAAGTACCATTGCCATTTTAGTAAAAACTTTCAATGATAATATAGAACCAGCCTATTTCTGTACTTTGGGGAAAAAATTACATTGTAATAATGTATAGACAAGTTTTATTTCTTTCATCAATTCAATGTCAGGGAGGGCTCTTTGTGCCAGATTGCATCAGTAGAACCCAAAACAAATTTCCAAGGTCAAGCCGAGACCACTTTGGCTCAGTGGATAGAGCGTCGGCCTGCGGACTGAAAGGTCCCAGGTTCGATTCCGGTCGGGGACATGTACCTTGCTTGCGGGCACAACTCCAGTGTGGGGTGTGCAGGAGGCAGCTGATTGATGTTTCTCTCTCATCGATGTTTCTGACTTTCTATCCCTCTCCCTTCCTCTCTGTAAAAAAATCAATAAAATATATTAAAAAAAATTTCCAAGGTCAAAATATTGAGTTCTCAGTTTTCCATCCTCTTCGTGTTATACCCTCTTTTTTTATTAATGAATACTATAAAGTTTCCTAATCTGCAAGTTTCCATTTCTTCAACATGTAGTAGCCAACACCACATTGCTGTGACAATTCTCTATATTCCTACATCACTCCATCTTGATTTCTTATCGCTAGTAATCCTCAGATCACCTTTACTTCCTCCTGACAGTCATGATGATCTACACCTCACTCAGCCCATGTCTTCTCTATATTTCCAAGCATTCAGATCACAGTCCTGCTTAGGGAGCATTATTGATAACTTTGATGTCCTATTTCTGACCTTTTGGGAAAGAAGCAGGGGGTGGCTTATGGGACAGTATTTATAAAGTCTACAGCAGTGTAGGCCTTCATAGTCACTCAACTCTCATCACTGACCCATTTAGACCAGCTTCCATTCCTGGAAGCTCCATTCATGATAAGGGCCCCATACAGATATTCCATTTTTTATCTTTTATACCATATTTCCACTGTTTCTTTTTATGTTAGATATATTTAGGTACACAATACTATCATTGTATTACAGTTGCCCACAGTATTTATTCAGTACCATACATGCTGTATAGGTTGAAGTGTAGGAGTAATAGGCTATACCATATAGCTTAGATGTATAGTAGGCTATACTAGTGGTCTGCAAATTGTGGTTCGTGAGCCACATGTGGCTCGTGAGCGGTGGTTTGCTGTTCTGTTGACTGAGTTTGCCAATCACTGGGATAGGGGCTTAAACACAAGCAACAATAACAGTCTATAATTATTGGAATCAAGAGTCTACGTCAGTGGTCGTCAAACTCAGTCAAGAGGGAGGTGAGCCGCGGTTTGCTGACCACTGGGCAATACCATTTACTTTGGTCCAAGTGCATTCTGATGTTTACATAATGACAAAATTACCTAACTTTTTTTAGAGCATTTTTCCATCATTTAGTGACACAATTGTAGTAGAAACAAAGCACCAAAGGGCATAAAAATTTTAATTTGATGTGTGCTATGAGATTCCCTTCAAAAAGATGGATCCTATATATGTACCTTTCTGAAACTAAGTGCTTTTATCCTTAGACATGCTATCCCCCTTATGTTTATTCAGGTTCCTATATGTCTTAATGAGTTTTATTTTTGCCTATGAATAGCCTGAATATTTATTCATTCTGTTTATCATTTTTCAGTATCTATGCACGAAATATTTAAGATATTTAGTAGTGCATACTTTCCAAGGAGATAGAAAAAACAAGGTTTGGTCTGTGAAGTTGTAGAGTTAGGCTTGATTGTGTTCAATACTTTCATTAGTATTCCTAGGACTTTTTTAAACTATTTTTTTGTGAATTTCAAGATTAATGTCAAAATGGACTATATGATCTGAAAAAAGATATGGTGATGCATCTATGGAAGCAGGTAGAAATTTAAAAAATATGATCGAGATTGGTGCTTTTTGTTCAGTAATTTATTTTAACCTTCACAGAAGGAATTCAGTGATTTAGGTGTGTGTGTGTGTGTGTGTGTGTGTGTGTGTATGTGTGTGTGTGTGTGTGTGTATATATATATATATATATATATATGACATTTATATGTCCATATAATTTTAATATCCATGTCAGTAAATCTGGCATTTTCCACTCCTCACACATTATGTTAATGATTTTCAGACGAATGCAATTTAGTTAAAAAATAGGAGTTACTTGAAGAGTTGCAAGTAGGGGCAAATACAAAACTTGTTTAGTGTGATATGAACAATGCTTTGAAGAAATCAGCTGAAGAATAATTTGCTGGTAGCTCTGAAGAATTAAAATGTTTAAAACATTCCTTTTTCATTGTTACATGAATCAGTTTCGGTAGTAAAAGGAGTAAACATATCCTCTGCTTTCCTGAGCAAATGCTTTTGCAGGTCAGTGTCAAAGGTTGCTAAATTGAAAAATGTTACATGCTGTAAAATGAGCGTACAAATAAATTTTAGAGCATTATTCAATACATGTGAATATTTTTACAAGTTTTTCTAAACCTTCTGAAGAAGCAATAATTCATACACAAAGAGAAGTGGCTTAGAGATTGGTAATTAGAAGAAATTTCTTCCCTCTCCCAGAAGGTTATTTAGAAACTACTAATAAAGCGGTACATAAGTAATAGTAACTAACCAGAAGGTTTTTTTAAAATATATTTTATTGATTTTTTTTTACAGAGAGGAAGGAAGAATAGAGAGTTAGAAACATCAATGAGAGAGAGACATCGATCAGCCGCCTCCTGCACACCCCCTACTGGGGATGTGCCTGCAACCAAGGTACATGCCCTTGACCTGAATCGAACCTGGGACCTTTCAGTCCGCAGGGTGACGCTTTATCCACTGAGCCAAACCGGTTTTGGCTAACCAGAAAGTTTAAGTATATCCAGATAACTACGATCTGTTGAAATGACTGTGCTGCTGCTAACCCACCATAATTTAAATGCATACAAATAATGCACTTATCTGAAAGCTAGGAAAAATCTCTCAGGTTTTTGAGGTTCTGGGAGGACATCTATATACATCTATATATATAAAAGGCTAATATGCTAAGTGTCCCTCTGCCCATCCAACAGGTCATTATAATGTGCACTGATCACCAGGGTGCAGGTGCTCAATGCAGGAGCTGCCATGATGCACACTGGGCATTTACAGAGAAATGGCAGTGCAAACCTGGCACCAACGAAACAACACTCAGCTTGCTCCAAGTGGGAAACAGGCCCCACCACCACCCTAGTGTAACACCCCACCAAATTGCAGCCAATGCTGCATAGACCCATAGCAAAATCAGAAATGGTGGCTGAGGTTAACTGGATAATGACATCATGTAGCAGCGCCTGGTTTCTTCTCCCTAGAAACTAGCCTTATAGTTTCTTCGGCCCAGAACACGACTTGCTTTATAGCCAGGTGCAAACATTTTACACTTGAACCAAATGTCTGTGAAGCATTTTCCCATGCCTTACCTCATTTGATCATCACAGAACTCCTGGAGTAGATAGATAGGATACTCAGTGGAATCCTATTTTCTTTTCAAATGGAGATTTAGAAAGCTTAGAAACTTGACCCAAATAAAAAGAAGTAAGAAATGGTGGACCTTGAACATAACTTCAGGTTTTCTCACTGCAGAAAATATAGTCAAACAAAGCTGCAATTAAATATTTCATCCTTTGTTCTCCCTGTATGATCTAAACTAATAATCTGCTGACAATTACCTGAAAGAGAAGTTGGGGTGCTTCAATGGGCTGGAAAAAGCTTAACTACATCAGAAAGCAGGCCTAATTAAACAAGTTTATTCTATATCTATAAAAGGCTAAGTTGACTTATGTATGTGTGATACATATAAAGCTCTCACTGGTGCCAATTGCACGTGTGTATTTCAATCTGTCATTGTCAATCATGAATTTGTTGACACTTCTATTATAGAGTCAGGGTGAATGGTGATATTAAAATATTTCTTCTAATTAATTTCCTTTCAGTATGCATGAATTCATATACCAGGCCATTAGTCTAATAGATTCTGTTGGCATTTTCATTTTTTCCAGTTGAATGTTAGGACTTTGAAATGAAAAGAAGATACATGCAGTGAAAGCAGGTTACAGACCTTAAAATTCTATAAAGAGGAGTATCCTTTGGATACATTTTCCAAAGACCTGAATGAATTAATTTGTCAGGAGAACTGTCCCTATGATCAGGAAGTGAATAAAATAAAATTTAATGGGAAGGGATAAAAAGTGTCCAGTAATTCCACAAACTTAGTATAGGAGAGGAAATAAGAAGTACAGAAAATTTGAATCATAGATGATGAAAAAAAATAAAAATTGAATGCTGTAAAATCCTAACAGACTTGACTTTAAGTATATTGAACGAAGAAGGAATAATGTCCAGAGTGATTTGGAAAATAAGTGAATATTAATGAGAAGTCATTAAAAGGGATTTGGAAAGTCAGTGGCATTGGTAGATCAAACCTTAAGACCCAAATAGGAGGAAAATCTATGAAGTTGAGGAGTATTTAGAGAAAATAAAAAGGAAAAACAACTTTTGACAATGTTGGAGGCTAACGTTGTTACCATATTACCTACTGAGGTTCTTAATTTAATTTTGAAAATTTGAACCAAAAAAATATGTTGACATTTCTTCCTGAATGCAGAATCATGCTTTATTTACTTTTAATGAAACTCGTATTGCACAGTGTAAAGAATAATATAAGTTATTAAATTTTAATCACTTGTTAATGTTTATCAACATAGCACTGACTGATGTGAAAATAATGGAATACTTTGGAATAAATAACCAAGTTACATTGCAGTTTTCATTAGTTAAGTAAATAAAGGGGCTGGGAAAAATAATTTAGTGTTGTTCATTTTTATTTAACTTACAAAGACCTCTAATAATGCACATGGGAGAGATCCCCTCTCCCCCCACCAAAACTGAACTATTAGACAACAAGTAGAAGAAATGTATTAAAGAAAGTCTCTGTAGTCTGAGCAGTGGGAGTTATATGTCTGTACTCTATTAATCTCTAATAATGTGATGTACTCATTTAATATTGGATTCTTTCCTGATGGCAACTATCATGTATCCTTTAAGATTTTGATTTTCGGTTCTGCTATTTGCTAGTTCTTTGACTTTAGACTGTATGATTCAATTTTATAAGCTTCAGTCTCCTTATATTAAACATCTTACCTCTTAAGATTTTTCTGAGGACTGAAGTTGATATTGCATGTAAAGTCTTAACACAATGGTTCTACTCATTCAGTAAGTACTGTAATAATAATGATCAATATTTTAATAATACTGCCAATGATATTTATTGAATGATTTAAACTTTCTCGGACTGGCTTTTAATGGCATTCTTACTATATAACTTTGTTGGATGGAAAGATGGATAATAATGGACCATTAACATGAAGTACACATTTGTTATTTCTATTGCTAAAATTCACAGTCTCCATATACTGCTGAGTTTCTTCCAATAATTTTCTTACTTACCTTTATAAGGGCTCACTTTTGACCCACTGTGATATTAAATGGATCATGAGGGGCTAAGAGTGAAAGTAGGGAGACTACTCAGATGGCAGTTGCTGAAATACCAGTGAAAGGAAAACTAAGTTATTGGCAATGCAGATGGAGAAAAATTGACATATGTTAGATATGTTTGGAAAGCAAAACTAATATGACTAGCTGTTGAATTTTGTGTCAGATGTCAGGAAAAAGATAATTGGTCACTGCTAGAATTTGCCTTGACTATCTTGTAGATTATTGTGGTTGCCTTTACTGACATGGATAAGACTGGCAGAGGAGCAGAAGAGTAGAAGGATAAAAATCAAGAGTTCTGCATTACCCATGTTTTCTGAAGCCTAGTAGACATTGAATAGATGAAAGGGGCTATTGCATATATGAGTTCAGAGTTCAATAATGGGGAGAGGACTCCAGATATAAATTTGGAAATTATTGGAATGAAAATGATATTTAAAATCATCAAACAGATTGAGATCATATAATAGGATAATGTAGTCTTAAAAAAGTAGTTGGAATAAGTGATGGTTTTATTTTCTTCCAGTATCTAATTCATTTATATGTGAAATGTCTGCAATGCTCTCATAGTCTTTATATCACTTCATATTATAAACTTTCAGATTTAGTTCCAAAGGTAACTGGTTCTCCCACTCATACTCCATCCTGAAGCACATGTATTTTCATTTACATTTCTTAGAAGAAATATCAGATTGGCCTACATCAATTAAATACTTCTTGACCATTAAGTTAGGCACTATCCTCCTTTCAATAACCTGGGTGACTTTCCTCCAGGTTAGTAACCAATATTTTCAATATATACTGCATTTTAAATATTATGCTATACATTGTACAGGTGTTATCTCATTAAGTCATTGAAATAAACTATGAGATTGGTACTTTTAACTTTATTTCATTGATGAAGAATTGAGTATCAAAATAAATCTCCCAGATCATTTCCTGAGGTATATCCTAAGGCACAATTCTACTTCTTTTCTTTATGATTGTTCAACATGAAGCTGGGCCATTTTAAATAACACGGATATGATGTGCACCAGATAAAAGGACAGATATTATTATTTAACACTAGAGGCCTGGTACATTAGATTCATGAACTCAGGGGGTTCCTCAGACCAGCCTGCGCCCTCTCGCAGTCTGGGAGCCTTCAGAGGATGTCTGACAGCTTAGGCCAGCTCTCTAAATCATCAGTCAGATATCCTTAGTGCTGCCACTGAGGCAGGTGAGACTCCCGCCATAGCTGATGTGTTCACCAGCGGAGAGCTCTGAGCCCGGCTTCTGGTTTTCTGGCTGAGTGCCACTCCCCCTGTGGAAGTGCACTGACCACTAAGGGGTAGCTCCTGTGTTGAGTATCCGCCCCCTTGTGGTCAGTGCATGTCATAACGACCAGTTGTTCTGCCTTCTGTCATTTTGCATATTACCCTTTTATTATATAGGATATTTATTAACAAATATGTCATTTAATTAATAAAGATATAATTTACATATTATAAAGTTCACCCAATTACAGTGTGTAAATGAATGATTTTGGTATATTCTGAGTTGTGCAACTATCACTACAAATTTAGAATGTATTAAAAAACTCTGTTCCCATTAACAATCCCTCCTTACCCTCCTCCCACCTCACCCTCCCCAACTTCTAGCACTAGGCAAACATTAATCTATCTTCTATCTCAATAGATATGCATATTCTAGGCATTTCATATACTGTAAATAGAATCACAGTATGTATGCAGAACCCATGCACACATACAATGGGGTCCTGAGGGCTCAGGCCAGGGAGGATTGGAGTGGGCTGAAGAGATTAATGAGGGGTGGGGGAAGAACCTATGTAATACTTCCAACAATAAAGTTTAAAAGAAAAAAGGCTTTATTTAATCTGTGGCATTTGAAAATTTTCTGAAGTGTGAATAGAATTTGGATGGGTAAAGAAGTCCTATGGGAACAATGACAGGCACTGGTGGAAAAGAGAAAGGACAGAGTGTTAAAATAATTATTTCATTTTGACTATAGCATGTTTTGAGAGAACCTGGAACTTAAACATAAACAGAGATTGAGAAGATGGTTCAAGTACATGAAGTGCCTTTGGGAGGTGTCCTAGAGTTATTAACCCCAACCCCAAGGCAAGTGCACTATTGTACTTGTAAACCAAGGTTAAGGTCAGTTTTAGATTGTGTATAATTAATTCCTCAGAACTTGTAGCTTCCTCTACTATTATGGATAACTTCCTCAAAGGGACTGGGCCTGCTTTTCAGTCCGAACTGACATTAGCTGTGATGTCACTTGGTCTTAAAATAATTTGGAATTGTAGGTTTCATCTATCTGATTTCTGGGTAAATCATAATTTGTTAGCTAGTGGTGTAGATCCTTGTGTGTCATTCAATCTTTGCTGCCCATTTTGACACTTAGAACCATTATATCCACCTTCCCTCTTACAGTTAAGCATTGCCAAGTGGCCTCTGCAATGCCACAATACCATCATTCCTATTGAAACTAGTGAACCATTTTCATAAGCAAAGCCCCCACTCTACCTTCAAATCTGGTCTATAGACAACCACAGCTGAGTTATCAAACTGTTTTCATTAGCACATTCATTTTTGCTTTTATGAAGAGTTTGTCTTCAATGCCAAGAGTTTACCTTTCCTCCTGGAGTGTAAGTCTCTCAAGTCCTAGGACATCCCAGGAATATAATCAACTGGTGAATTCTTTAGTTTTATTCAATAAGTCTAGTCTAGCATGCTTATCTAAACTTTTGACCCCTTATCAAAACTCTGTACAAGTATTTTTGCCTCTTTTACTCTAGGTCATTATCACCCTTCTAACAATCCAATTCCCACTACAAAGTATCCTAACAGCATATAATTACTGGATCCAGATGTTATCAAAATCTGGTCACAGGTGAGTGATTCTGTATCAGTCAACTCTGTTTTATTTGGCTTTATATTCAATAGTCTTGAGATCAAGCCCAAGTATGATTTCACATCCTACCTGTACTTATTAGCCTAGACTAGCAATACTTTTGATCAATAATCCCTTTCCTCTCCATGAAGAGAGACTATTTCCATAGTTGGGTTATATTGAAAATTAAGTACAGTGGTTGGCCTAGAAGCCTTGAAGGAAGTGGAGAGAGAGAAGGCAGGCTTCTTCTTGATAGATATCTACCTGAAGCAATGCCACTGCATATCCTCTAAGCAAAGGGAGGTTATTTTCCTCTACCAAGAGTCCCTGAGCCATTTCTGCAGGCCAGTAGTTATTAAGGAAATATGTGGATTTAAGTTCTCAAATATATGCATCTTTCTCTATTCTAGGTCTTATTTTTTTCCCCACACATGCCTGACTTTAATGTAAAAAATACAGTAAGCTGGAAATTCATCCTTCTTTGCATAGTCAAGATTCTGAGCCTGCATTGCATCCCTACTGCCTTTTGGCTGCATGAGATGTTTCTATAAATGCTATTATTTATTTTTCTAAAAGTCATTTATTTCACACAATGCCCCAAGTTGGGTTTTAGTTGAATTGAGTATTCCATTTTTCTTTCTTCAATGCATTGATAGCATTTAACAGTAGCCATCTATATATATAAAAGGATAACATGCTAAGTGTCTGAGAGTGTGATTGGTCAAGTGTTCGACCTTTTGACTGTTTACCGGTAGCTATGATATGCACTGACAACCAGGTTGTAGACACTCAATGCACAGGCATGGAAACATGGAAGACACTTATGAATCTCAGAGGGAAGTAGGGGAGGGCAGGAAGAGATTAACCAAAGATCTTATATGCATACTAGAGGCCCAGTGCACAGATTTGTGCACAAGTGGAGTCCTGCGGCCTGGCCGGCAGGGATTGGTCAAAATTGGGCAGTCTCGAGGGGTCCCAGATTGCCAGAGGGCACAGAACAGGGAGAGGGACCCCACCAGTGCATGGATTCATTCACTAGGCCTCTAGTTATCCTAATAATTACCTTTTGTCCTGCAGTGTAAGTCGCTTAAGTACTTAAGATACTATATAAATTAATACAACTCATTTACTTTATGATATCCCAGTTCATCATACCCTGAGTTAGGTATTGGCTGAGTTGAGTTAAATTGTTAATAATTGAGATGCTTCAGAATGGTAGGGATTATCACTATCTCACTGTCAGCGGTAGAGTCCTCATTGGCATTTGGCCTACGAATAATCAGTTACTGGGTTAATCACTTCCTAGAATGTTATTTTGTACCAGATGTCTTAGTTGTAGTTCCTTTGTAAGTTGATACTGAAAGGAGAATTTGAGTGCAGGTAGTTTATTTGGGAGATGCATAGCTCAAGGAAGAAAAGTGATACAAAGGATGACAGCAATAAAGGGTGCTTTAGTAAGCTAGTTAATACGATGGATAATTAGAGCTTAGTTCCACTGGGACATTCTGGGGAATGGTATAAAACAGATGTCTCAGACACTAAATTCTATGAGTTATTTATTTGTTGAGAGCTTTCCCCATAGGGATGTTAATTCTTCAGCACTTCTGACCTGCTGTGTACACAGATAGTTTGGGAGAATTAAAAAACAAAACAAAACAAGTCTTATGCACAGTATTGATTTTAGAGCATCCTGAAAGGCTTGAAGGACTGATAGAATACTGATAGCCTCTGACACAGAGAAGTGAAATTAAAGTTCATTAATGTCAGGCCATGGAAGGCATGGGCTGCCATTCAAGGAAATACATTTTTAGACTTGATTATCTCTTGCACAAGAGTGTTACACCAAATTGATGTATAGGCTAGATTGGGGAACAGAGACTGAATTGGGTAGTGTAATGGAGTAGAAATTGATGATCTTCATCCAATTTCTAGTTATAGTCAGGACCTGTATCTGGTCATAATGACTAAAGCCACTTTCTGAAGGCTTCATTAAATAGGGTAGCATTCCAACCATACATCAGCAATAATATGTCAAACAAAAAGCGTTTCTAGACTCCAAAGAATTGGAAACTTAGAATGCAAGCAAGTACTCCCAAGGTTACTTGCTACTAGTATATTCCATTGTGAAGATTCTCAGAATGTTTTTACCCTCACCTTCAAGTTTAAATATCTTGTTTTAGCCAAAGGAACTTAGCCTGTTCTGGCAGAAGGAGCTTTATGTAGAGAGGCAATATGGTTCATGCCTGCATTTCCTAGTCTGGAACACTTGTTCAGTCACCTACATGTGCCCTTTGTTGTATCCCTAGTAATTTGTCATTCTGAGTTTGTGAAAGACAGGAACAAAAACTAGATATATAAGGGAAAAAATTGAGAAAGGAGGAAGCACTGAGGAACATTTTGAGATATAAACTGAAATCCACTTAGACACAGAAGAGGAAACATTAAGAGAAAATGTTTTCATACTTTAATAGTAATCTAGTAATAGCTACTTTAAGTTGCCATATCTACATATAACATCAATAGGAAAATTCAAATTAGAATAACTTAGGTCTCTGCTCACCCTACACCCCATCTTTTTCTGGAATTTATACTAAAAACTATCCAGCTTCTCAATATTAGATATTTTGTTATTGGACCCACTGTAAGTTGGCTCTTTTCTTTCTTTCAGACGAATACTCTACCAATATTTGCAGTGTATTGCCACAAATCCAGTGAAAAGACCCTGAGAAGAAGGCCAGTTGGCAGAGTAAAGTGTGGTTCTGTAGGGTGCAGCAGATTGCCAGACATGCCTGGGTATTTGTGTATCCCCAATGAACACAATTTAAATTTATTTCTAAAAAAACAAAACAAAACAAAACAAAATGAAAAACGCTTCATCATTTGTCATTGAATAGTCTGTTTTCTCCAACTTGTTTCACAAAAGTGACAACATATGCAGATATAGGAAGTAGTAAGGAAAAATATTATGGTTTAAACTGTTACCTCTTTTATACACATTTATATATAGTGAAAAAGGACCTCCATGCTAATTAATATATATAAACCTCTAGTATTGGCTAAAATACAGTCCTATCCCCAAGATATTATAACCCTGTTCCCCAATTGGCCAAAATTAGAAATAATCAGGCATTTTATGTGATCTCCCTCCTATGGCTCTTTCCCAGATTTCCAAGAATAGTTTATTCATGTATCAGAAGTGAAATTTAGTCTGCCTTCACACCTACTGAAAGAGAGTTGCTTTTGAGGCCAGGAAAACCAATCATAACTATCTCTTAATTCTGGCCACTTAGTTCACTGTCATGCTATTATCATGAGTCTATGAAAGCACACTCTTGCTTTATTTATTTACTAGAGGCACAGTGCATGAAATTCATGCAAGCAGCTTGGCCCTCACAGCCCTGGTTTCTTCCAGAAGGTCGTCTGGAAGGTTGTTCAACTGTCCAGTCTAATTGGCATATTGCACTTTTATTATTATAGATATATACACTGAATGGCCAGATTATTATAATCTCTAAAAACATAATAATCTGGGCACTCAGTGTATATCCTATTTAATAAAAGAGTAACATGCAAATTGAATGTACCCCCACTATACCCAAGCCACACCCACCGGCCACACGCACCAGCTGATCGGAGCAAGTATGCAAATTAACCCAAACAAGATGGCTACGGCCACAGAGAAGCAGGAGGGAGGCTTGGATTGCCCCTGTTGATGGAGGAAGCCAAGCTTTCCGCAAACCCTCCACTTAAGGCAACAAAGTTTCAATGGCTGCTGCTGCAGAGCTAGCAGAAAGCTTGGCTCTGCTCCAGGCTACAAAGTTTCAATTGTAGAAGATAAATAAATCCTAGATACCAGGGCCTCCACTTAGGTCACCGGGGATATGGCCGGCCAGCAAATCAGCACAGACCCCTCACCCAGGCCACCCCATGCCCTAAAGGAACCCCCACCCTAATTCAGGACACCCTTCAGGGCAAACTAGCTAGCTCCTACCCATGCATCAGACCTCTATCCTATCTAATAAAAGTAATATGCAGATTGACCACCATTCCAACCCACAAGATGACTGCCCCCATGTGATCAAAATATTCTGCCTCCATGTGGACACAAGGTGGCCACTACAAGATGGCCAGCAGGAAAGGGCAGTTGGAATCAGGCCTGTAAGGGAGGGCAGTTGTGGGTGATCAGGCCAGCAGGAGAGGGCAGTTGGGAGGGGCAGGCCTGCAAGGAAGGGCAGTTGTGGGTGATCAAGCCTGCAGGGGAGGGCAGTTAGGGGTGACCAGGGAAGCACAGGAGGGAAGTAGTTGGGAGTGACTGGGCCTGCAGGGGAGGGCAGTTAGGGGTGACCAAGCCAACAGGGTAGGGCTGTTAGGGGCAAACAGGCTTGTAGGGGAGCAGTTAAGCATCAATAAGGCTGGCAGGGGAGTGATTAGGGCGTGATCAGGCTGGTAAGCAGAAGTGGTTAGGGGCAATCAGGAAGGCAGGTAAGCAGTTGGGAGCCAGCAGTCCTGAACTGTGAGAGGGATGTTTGACTGTCCGTTTAGGCCCAATCCAGGTAGTTTGGAAAGGGAGCAGGCTGGGCTGAAGGACACCCCCACCCCATGCACGAATTTTGTGCATTGGGCCTCTAATCCTATATAATAAAAGGCTAATATGCAAATTGTCCCCTTGTCCAGCAGTTCAACCAGCAGGCAGGCTGGCCAACTGCCCATGTCCCCTCTCCCTGGCCAGGCTGGCCAGAGCCCAGCCATGCACGAATTCATGCACCAAGCCTCTAAATATATATACACTGAGTGGCCAGATTATTATGCATTCAGAGATCATAATAATCTGGCCACTCAGTATATATAGATAATGTTATAAAATACAGATTATATAATATGTGTAATTGCTAAATGATACATAATATATATATTCATTTAATAATATATAATAGGTGTATCTTTTTCAAAGTGGGAAATATAGTTAACTCATTATTTATAATTCAGTCTATTTTTACCTAATGTATTATTATTTTCTAAGCAATTAAATGTTTGTCTTTAATTTAAAAAATGTTTAATTAAAGTTGACATTCAATGTTAGTTTCAGGTGTACAATATAGTGGTTATAAAATTAAGTAACTTATGAAGTGATTCCCTTGACAAGCCTAGCACCCTTCTGCACCATACATATTTATTAGATTATTATTGGCTATATTTCCTATGCTATACTTTACTCACCATGACTGTTTTGTAACTGCCAGTTTGTACTGTTTAATTCCTTCACCTTTTTTACCCAGTCCATCAACCCCCTTCCCATCTGGTAACCATCAGTCTGTTTTCGGTTTCAATGAGTCTGTTTCTATTTTGTTTGTTTACTTTTTTATGTTCCACATATAATTGAAATTATATGGTATTTTTATTTCTCCACCTGACTTACTCCACTTAGCATAACATTATTTAGCTTCACCTATGTTGTCACAAATGGTAATATTTCATTCATTTGTATGACTGAATAATATTACATCCTATCTAATAAAGAGAGAACATGCTAATTGACCCTCATGCCATTGCAAAGATGGCAGTGCCCACAGCCACAGGATGGTGGCATCTAGTCCCCTCAGCCCCACGGGGGCAGCAGATGCATGACAAGGCCTCCAGAGTCCCCCAGTCCCTTCAGCTCCTCAGCCACCCAGGGCTGGCACAAGCAAGCCTCAGATGGAGGCTTCCCAATTTCCCATGGCCGTCTGAGGCTCAAGTAAACAGGGCTGGCCAAGTTTTGTGCTGCCGGCAGTGGCAGCAGCAGAGGTGTGATGGGGGTGTCGCCTTCCCCTGGCCGTCAGGTCGCCTCTCAACCCTGAGGGCTCCCGGACTATGAGAGGGGGCAGGGAAGGCTGAGGGAACCCTCTCCAGTGCATGAATTTTCATGCACCAGGCCTTTACTTGTATATAATTACCACATATTTATTCAATCAGCTATCAATGGACACTTAGGTTTCTTCTGTATCTTCACTATTTTAAATAATATTGCAACAAACATAGGATGCGTATGTATTTTTAATTCGTGTTTTAGATTAATTTGGATAAATACCCAGAGGTGGGGTTACTGGGTCATATGGAAATTATATTTTTAATTTTTTGAGGAACATATGCTGTTTTCCATAGTAGCTGCACCAATTTGCAATCCCACCAATGATGCATGATGGTTCCCTTTTCTCCACATCCTCACCAACATTTGTTCTTTGTTGGTTTATTGATGACAGCCATTCTGGCAGGTGGGTAGTAGTGATATTTCATTGTTTTTATTTGCATTTATCTAATAATTAGTAACACTGAACATTTTTTCATATGTCTGTTGTCTATCTTTATGTCCTCTTTGGAAATATTTATTCAGGTCCTCTGCCCATTTCTTACTCATATTGTTTGCCTTTTTGATGTCAATTTATATGAGTTATGTATTTTTGTTATCAATCCTGCTGGGCAGTTGTTACTCTTATTAGAATTGTGCACATGTGTATGTGAGAGATCCTTTGGCTGAGCAATTTTTAAATTTTTTTATTTATGTTTGGAAATAAATGGAACTGAGCAAACTGAAGAGAAAACAAGATAAGTTTTATATGCTTGAAGAAAATTTAGAAAGGAAAGAGTGCATCCATAGTTAATATGTGTGCTGGAGTTGGATTATGTTTATTATAAAATCTGGGAGTCTTCACCTTTTAAAAA
Organism: Lasiurus cinereus; assembly: GCA_011751065.1. NCBI lineage: Eukaryota > Metazoa > Chordata > Mammalia > Chiroptera > Vespertilionidae > Lasiurus > Lasiurus cinereus. Next base: position 25,535,949 of record JAAGEH010000286.1, on the reverse strand, counting down.
TATGTATTTAACAACAATTCTTTGGTAACTGACATATGTATTTTGTCTTCTCTCAGGAATTTTTATATACTTTACACTTATAGGCTTAACACTTTTTCTTCTCCCCTATGACTCATTTTTATGAAAAATGTTATTGTCCTTAATTCTTTTAATTTTTAGCTACTTACGGAATATGCAATATTTTACTTATTGGATTTATGAATTGTAAGCTTTTATAGAAAAAATTATAATATAAGCAAACTTCACAGACATATATTTTTCATTTATCTTTAGAGTATCTACATATAAAAATGCTTCATAAGCCCAGCTGGCATAGGTCAGTGGTTGAGTATCGACCTTATGAACCAGGAGGTCATGGTTTGATTCCTGGTCAAGGCACATGATTTGGTTATAGGCTCAATCCCCAGTGGGGGCATGCAGGAGGCAACCAATTAATGATCTTCTCTCATCATTAATGTCTCTATCTCTCTCTCCTCTTCCTTCCTCTCTGAAATCAATAAAAATATATTTTGAAAAATATTTCATAAATTTATAATATCCTTATATTCTTGTATCTCTCAAGAATATTGAATTAATCAGTAGTATACATGATAATTAATATCTAATAATTTTTGTCTTTTACAAAGCATCTAACCATAAAAGTCTAAGTTAATTTGTTCTGTATAATATATTTCAGATCTGAAAGATTTATGTTCCTAACATGACCTTAAAACTCTATGTGATGCATCATAAGGTTTTTTATTACTATGCTAACAGCAATTTTAGTTTGCTATTCTGTGGAATATAATATGAAATATCCAGGGATAGGGTTTATTTTTCCTTGAAGCTTGCAAGGAGAATGGTTGTTAAGCATTGTTATTCGGTTAGCTTTAAAATTATTTCTTTTGTTTTTGGAGCCAACTGAATCAGGCAGTATTGAAATTGGGGGTCACTCTGCCTACAGGAGCAAAAGCAAAGAATTTATAGAGTAGGCATGGAAGCAAAGCAAGGAAATTATTTCATTGGCTATTGCTTAAGCAGTTACTTAATTTGGGAAAGTCTAGTTGGCTATTTCTGACTTTTCCTAAGAAAAATCTAAACGTTTTCGAAAGGTTGTTAGAAATAACATGGTAAGTTTATTACATTCTTGGCTTTGGCACAGTAACAATTGTGTTATATCCTATATAAAGGCATGTTGTTCTTTTATTTATTTTTATTTTTCAAAAGTATGTTTTTATTGCCAGAACCGGTTTGGCTCAGTGGATAGAGCATTGGTCTGCGGACTGAAAGGTCCCAGGTTCGATTCCGGTCAAGGGCATGTACCTTGGTTGCAGTAGGGGCGTGCAGGAGGCAGCTGATCAATGTCTCTCTCTCATCGATGTTTCTAACTTTCTATCCCTCTTCCTTCCTCTCTGTAAAAATTCAATAAAAATACATTTAAAAATATTTTTTTAAAAAAGTATGTTTTTTTTTTTTATTTCAGAGAGAGAGAAAGGGAGAGGGAAAGATAAACACCAAAGAGAAAGAAAAACGTCAGTAGGTTACCTCTTGTGTGCACCCTGAACAGCAATCTTATGGTGCACGTGATGTAACACAACAAACTGAGCTACACTGGCCAGGGGGAAAGACATGCTGTTCTTTTATTTTTCTAATTATTTATTTTTTTCTTTACTGATTAAGGTATTACGTATACGTCCTTATCCTCCTGTTGTCCCCCCACTCATGCCCTCAGCACTCTGTTTTCTGGATACATTAGTTAGGCTTATATGCATGCATGCATGCAAGTCCTTTGGTTGATCCCTTCCCTTACTCCCCCCACCCTATTTTCCCTATGAGGTTTGATGGTCTGATCAATGCTTCTCTGTCTCTGAATCGGTTTTTGTCCATCCGTTTATGTTGTTCATTATATTGAACAAATGAGTGAGATCATGTGATATTTACCTTTTTCTGACTGGCTTATTTTGCTTAGCATAATGCTCTCCAGTTCCATCCATACTGTTACAAATGGCAAGAATTCCTTATTTTTTACCACATTGTACTATTCTATTATGTAGATGTACCGCAGATTTTAATCCACTCATCTGCTAATGGGCACTTAAGCTGCTTCCAAATCTATGGTGAATTGTGCCGCTTTGAACATAAGGGTATATATAACCTTTCTGATTGGTGTTTCTGGTTTATTGGGATATATTCCTAGAAGTGGGATCACTGGGTCAAATGGGAGTTCCATTTATAGTTTTTTGAGGAAATGTCATATTGTTCTCCACAATGGCTGCACCAATATGCATTCCCACCAGCAGTGCACCGGGGTTCCTTTTTTTTAAAAAAAATCTTTATTGATTAAGTTATTACATATGTGTCCTTATCCCCCTAGTATCCTCTACCTGCCCCCACTCATGCCCCCATGCCCAACAGGTGGTAAGAGGGAAAGATCAACCAAAGAACTTGTATGCATGCATATAGGCCTAATGAGGGTTCTGTTTTCTCCCCATCCTAGCCAGCACTTGTGGTTTGTTGATTTGTTGATGACAGCCATTCTAACAAGTGTGGGATGGAACTGCATTGTCATTTTGATTTGCATCTCTTGGATGATTAGTGACTTTAAGCATGTTTTCTTATGTCTCTTGGCCTTCCTTCTGTCTTCTTTTGAAAAGTGTCTATTTAGGTCCATTGCCCATTTTTTGATTGGGTTGTTTATCTTCCTTTTGTTAAATTGTATGAGTTCCCTGTAAATGTTGTAAATTAAACCTTTATTGGTAATAACATTGGCAAATATGTTCTCCCATGCAGTGGGCTTTTTTGTTGTTTTGTGGATGGTTTCTTTTGCTGTACAAAAGCTTTTTAGAATCAAGATCATTAAAATGTCCATACTACCCAAAGCAATTTATAAAATCAGCGCACTCCCCATTAAAATATCAATGGCATATTTCACAGACCTAGAATGTACTCTCCAAAAATTCATCTGGAATAAAAAGAGACTCCGAATAGCTGCAGCAATCCTGAGAAAGAACAAAGTAGGAGGAATCTCAGTACCAGAGATCAAGCTGTATTACAAAGCCACAGATCTCAAAACTGCCTGGTACTGGCACAAGAACAGACATATAGATTAATGGAATAAAATAGAGAATCCAGAAATTGACCCAAACCATTATGCTCAATTAATATTTGACAAAGGAGGCATGAATATACAGTGGATTCAAGATAGTCTCTTCAATAAATGGCATTGGGAAAATTGGACAGATACATGCAAAAGAATGAAACTAGACCACCAAATTACACCATAAACAAAAATAAACTCAGAATGGATAAAGGACTTAAACATAAGATGGGAAACCATAAAAATATTACAGGCAGCAAAATCTCAAACATATGCTGAGGGCAATGGAAACTAAAGAGAAAATAAACAAATGGGATGGCATGCTGTTCTTTTAGAAGTCTAATGGATGGAAGCATAGAATAGATCTAAACTATACTCTAGGTAATTAATAAATTGTGAATTGGCAATGGGGTTTGTGTATGGAAATGTTGTCAGCAGTATAAAATTTCCCTTCTAGCTACTACTAATTTGATATTTCAAAATAATTTTTATTAATTGGAAATCGCTACCACTAAGTTATTTGAAAAGAATAGTGCCTGTGTTCTTATAATTTTTCTTCTGCTGTATTTAAGAATCATTAAATACAAATATGCCATGCAAAATTAATTACTATAAACTATAGTAATTTTATTCCAGTTAGACATTCAGATATAGCATATGGAATTTAAAATTTTAAGTCAATTATTGTAGACAAATCTTAGAAGTCATTGAAGTTGCTGATGATTCTTATAGTTTCACATGTAGTGTTCTGATGTCAGGCACACTTTGCCCTACCAGAGACATTCCCATGGAACTTTAAGTCGGATAGAATTGGAATTTTAATTGACTTGTGAAGGTCTAATGTATTTTGAGGACCCAAGTCAAAATAGATATCCTTGTGAAGTGCTAAACAACATTAATGAGCCAAAACATAACATTAGAGGTTTGTACAGAATCATCTCCTTTCCTTGAAAGAATCTGTATAAATTAATTTTATATATTACAGGTTTAAAATTAGCACTCTTATCGAGAATTCTGCATGAAGATTGTGCCTCTATTCATATTGGCACTCCACCAATCTTTTTCTTGTCATAGCTGCCATAAATCTTATGTTATCAATTCCAGTAGATAGTGGACTATCTTTATTTTACTGGATCTCTCAGTAGCATTTAAGGAGAAAACTTAAATACTTTCTCCAATAATCATTTTCTTCTGTAATATGTATAGAACATTCATACATAAGGGTTTCTTCTTCCTATTTGAGCTAACATGTACAGTTCAAATACTCATTTAATTCATACTTTATGTTTGTAAGACTTACAATTAACCATTTAATATTCTTAAATATTATAAAGGACTATAGACTTTATTAGTACCTAGAGGCCCAGTGCATGAGTTTTCATGCACTTGAGGAGGGGCGTCCCTGAGCCCAGCCTGCCTCTTCTCACAGTCTGGGAGCCTTCAGGGGTGGGAGGTGACTCGGTTATCAAGGGAAGGCAATGCCCTCATCATACCTCTGCTACTGCCACTGCCGGCAGCACAAGCCTCAGCTGGTCCTGGTTACCTGAGCCTTGGGCGGCCCTGGGTGGCTGGGCAGCCACCATACAAGGCTTTCCTGCACCTTGGGCCAGCCCTGGGAAGCTGGGGGCTGAGGGGACTGGGGGACTCTGGAGGCAGGTGTGGGGAGCAGCTAGACCCACCTGGGGGTGGGCCCGGCTGTGCTTCGCGCCTCTCATCCCAGTGGGGCTGAGGAACTGGGCACTGCCATCTTTGTGAGGTGTGATGCTCATTTAGCATATTCCCTCTTTATTAGATAGGATTACAGCAGAGAAATGATCTGACTGGATCAATAGCTGGTCTATTTTATAATTAAGTTTTCTATTAAAGGATATCTTTTAGGCCTCCTGGATATTATATCAACTGCCCAGGTCACTTTTTCTCCTGATGTAGACACATTTATTGATGCCATTTTTCATTCCTTCTCCTTCGACTGACTCACCTGATATTTGCAGGCTTCAGTTAAGTCATCTGACATATTTCTATTTAGAGCTAAGTTACTATGAGATGAAATCTCTAAATTAAGATACTAATTTAGGACATTGGTCAAAGTTTATATCTCTCTTAATAATGTATAATGTTTAGAATCCTGATTTAAGAAATAGTAAGTCTCCCATTAGTGCAAAAATAAATGTTTTAGTTAGCATTCAATCCTTCTCTTATTAATTTGTATATTCAACAAATATTAAGAACTTACTGTGACCCTAGTATTGAATCCCACTGATACTAAGGATATAATAGTGAATAGTGAATAAAACAGCCCCTTCCCTCATGGAAATTACATGCTTCTTAACTTTATTTTAGTTCAAAACTTCCATATGGGCCAATAGGAGTTTTTAGACAATTGTGGTGTTGATTTTTCTGTGTGTTCTTTGTAAACTCAAGTAAGTCAATTCTCTCCTCTATGAAAGTTTTCTCATCCATAAAACAAGGATAATATACTTCATTCTCTCTACCATAGATATATATGGTAAATATTCATCTTAACTATTCTGTCTTATGTTCAGTAATACATGAATACCATGTTAGGTTCCACAGTACTTCACAAATATAAAAAGTGTATAAAGTAATCTCACAAACATATTTAATATATATAGTAGAAATTCTACTTGAATATATTTGCAGCATCTTATTCATTATTTAAGTGAAAATTTCAACTTTTTGTACCAATTAAGGATCTTAGACGTTCAGATAAACTCTATTTAAGAATTTTTAATCTACATAAATGCAATGTTACAAATTTTTAATCAGAAGAATTGGTCCTTTTTAATGGAATTTATTCCTCTTCTATAATATTTTGGTTTTGTTACTAGTACAAATGTACCTAAAGTAATAAGTTTATTTATAAAATTTGCTTAGTCTTAGCAGTTGTCTTCCAGACATGCCACTGAGTCATTTTTTTTAATAAATCATTGTAGTGCTAATAAAAATGTTTTATGTTTGCCCAAAGTGGAACAGAAATGTATGTGAACATGATACATTTTGCTTCTTGTTTTATCCTTCAAAACTAGTTATCATTTAAATGTAGAACCTTCAATTTTCTGCTCCAAAATCAGTTTTATGTTATTAACTACATGCCTAGCAGCAGAATTCAGGGCACTAATTTTCTAAATGTGTGTTAGTATATTGACTCAAAGTGAATATTTTAAGTGGTTTTAAGGAAAATCTCACATTAGAATATGAAGGCCTCTTTAACAAGATTTTCTTTGGTAGAGAATATTAGAAGTGTATGATTTAAAAATTAAGCCATTACAGCATTACATAATGAGATTCCTGTTTTCACTCAACAACTTTAGTTTATTTGGTTTATGGAAGGTAAGAGGTAGAATGTTTGGAACAGATCAGATATGTGCCATTTTACCTAATGAAGACTTCTCTTCATTCTCAGCTATTCTATTTTATTTTTTCATTCATAAGATGAAGTTGAAGATTTTTCCTGCTTACCTGCCTCCTTTTCTTATTTACACTTAGTTTCTGTTGAGGAATAATTTTACTGCCACATAATACAAAATACTTGCAAGTAAAAACAAAACTGGGGCGGAGATGGAGGGGAGGGAGTTTGGGGGCATCCATAATACATTCAACAATAAACATAAATTTAAAAAAAACACAACACTTGGTAACAAGTTATACAGGGAACCTAAATAGGAATTATCACTTATGTGATACGTGATTTTGTTGTGTCTTGGTTTTCTTGTAATATTGAGATTATCTTTTACTTTGGGGGGAAAATCTAAATAATAATAGGCTATCTCATTTATTAAGCACATACCAATGTAAGGCTAATTTAATAAGGCATTTGGTCTTTTAGATTTTCTCTCCTAGTGATCTTTTGTTATAGCCTATGAGAGGCCCAGTGCATGAGATTCGTGCTCTCAGGAGGGTCTTTCAGCTTGGCCTGCACCCTCTCACAGTCTGGGAGCCCTCAGGGGATGTTCAACTGATGGCTTAGGCCCACTCCCTTGCCTTCAGTAGGGACATCTTTAGCGCTGTTGCAGAGGTGGAAGAGGCTCCTGCCAGCCACTGCACTCGCCATACATGAGCCCAGCTTCTAGATGAGCAGTGCTCCCCCTGTGGGAGTTCACTGACAACAGGGGGCAGCACTTGCATTAAGCATCTACCCCCTGGTGATCATTGCATGTCCTAGTGACTGGTCATTCCACCATTTCATTGATTTGCATATTAGCCTTTTGTTATGTAGATTTTTGCATATTTCCCTTTATTTATCATAACCAAATTTTGAAGAAATACATTTTAAAAAGTATTTTACTTCCTATTTATCTCACTTTTAAATTATAGCTGGGATCTGTTGCAGTGAAGGCAGAAATAAATCTGAGACTTAAATAATTTTATTATTATAGTGAATAGTTATATGCATGATTTTAACATTTTTATTTTTGCATTTTAAATTCTCTGTTGTTCAAACTATTTCATATGTTCTCCTTTTTCTCCCATTGACCTCTCCCAGCCTGCATCCAGTCCCCAGCCCAGGCCTTCACCACCCTATTTTCTGTGTTCATTGGTTATATTTATATGCATGCAAGCAAGTCCTTTGTTTGATCACTTCCCACTCCCCTCCATCCTCTCCTGTTTTCCTTCTGAGGTTTGATGGGCTTTTTGATGCTTTTATGTCTCTGCATCTGTTTTTGTTCATCAGTTTATGTTGTTTATTATATTCCACAAATGAGTGATATCATGTGATTTTTATCTTTCTCTAACTGGCTCATTTCACTTATCATAATGCTTTCCAGTTCCATCCATGCTGTTGCAAATGGTAAGAGTTTTTTTGTTTGTTTGTTTGTTTGGTTTTTCCAAGCAACATAGTATTCTATTGTGTAGATGTACCACTGTTTTTTAATTCACTCATCTGCTGATGGGCACTTAGGCTATTTCCAAATCTTAGCTATTGTAAATTATGCTGCTATGAGCATAAGGATGCATATATTTCTGATAGGTGTTTCCAGTTTCTTGGGATATATTCCTAGAAGTGGGTCAAATGGGAGTTCCACTTTTAATTTTTTGAGGAAATTCCATACTGTTCTCCACAGTGGCTGCACCAGTCTACATTCACACCAGAAGTATACGAGGGTTCTCTTTTCCACATATCTTCGCCAGCTCTTGTGACTTGATGATAGCCATTCTGACAAGTGTGAGATGATACCCCATTTTCCTTTTGATTTGCATCTTTCAGATGATTAGTGACTTAGAGCATTTTTCATATGCCTGTTAGCCTTCTGTATGTCCACTTTCTAGAAGTGTTTATTTAGGTCCTAATTCTGTAAGTTGTTGGGTTAGATAACTTTTTGCCAATTTTCTTGATTTTTTAGATAGGCCTGTAGTACTATGAATTTCCCTCCCAGAATTACTTTCACTATGTCCCATAGATTTTGAATTGTTGTATGTTTCATGATATTTTTTCCAGGATGTTTATTATTGCTTCTTTAATCTCTTTGGTAACACATTCATTATTTAATTGCATGCTTTTTAGCCTCCATGTGTTTGATTGTTTTCTATTGTTTTTAGTTGATTTCTAATTTTATGCCATTGTGATTTGAGAAGATGCTTGATATGATTTCAGTCTACTTTAATATGTAGAGACTTAGCTGTGTCCTAATATGTGGTCTATCTTTAAAAATGTCCCATGTGCAGTTGAGAAGAATGCATATTCTGTAGCTTTGGGGTAAAATGTTCTGAAGATATCAATTAGTTTCATCTGATCTAGTAAGTCATTTAAGATTGCTGTTTCCTTGTTGATTTTTTATTCAGTGATGTCAATGAGGTATTAAAGTCTCCAACTATGATTGTCTTGCTGTCGATCTCTCCCTTGATATCTTTTAGAAGTTTTTTTATGTATTTTGAGTGCTCCTGCATTGGGAGCATATATGTTTTTCAGAATTATATCCTCTTGTTGAGTTGCTCCCTCTAGTATTATGATGTGGCCTTCCTTATCTCTTATTATGGCCTTCACTTTGAGTTCTGTTTTGTCAGATATAAGTATTGCTAAGCCATCCTTTTTTTTGTTTGTTTTGTTTTGTTTTTCATTTCCATTTGCCTGAAAAAATTATTTTCCATCCCTTTACTTTCAGTCTGTGTGAGTTTTTTTTTCTGATGTGGATCTCTTGTAGACAGCATATATGCAGGTCATGTTTTCTTATTCATTCAGCCACCCTATGTCTTTTGATTGTGGTATTCAATTTTTGATTTACTTATATTTAAGTTTATTATTGATAGGTACTTGTTTGTTACCATTTTTATTATTTTTGTGTGTGTTTGTGAATCCTTTTCTATTCCTTCTTCTTACACCAGTCCCTTTAGGATTTCGTTCATTGCTGGTTTGGTGGTCATAAGCTCCCTTAGCCTGTTTTTGTCTGCAAAGTTCCTGATTTCAACTTCAATTTAAATGATAGCTTCCTTGGATAGAGTATTGTTGCATTCAGTCCCTTGCTTTTCATTATTTTATATACCTCATTCTATCTCCTTCTGCCCTGATGTATTTGTGTTGAGAAATCATTTGATAGTATAATGGGAGATCCTTGTAGGCTAACTTTCTGTCTCTCTCTTTCAGCCCTTACAATTTTTTCTTTGTTAACATTTGTCATTATAATTCTGATGTGTCTTGGTGTTGGTCTTTTTAGGTTCATCTTCCTTTTGTGACTTTTTTTCTTCTCCAAGTCAGGGAATTTTTCTCTCATCATTTCTTTAAATATGTTTTCTATTCCTTGCTCCATTTCTTGTCCTTCTGGCACCCCTGTTGTATGGATGTTGCTTCATTTCATGTTATCCCAAAGCTCCCTTATACTCTCCTCTTGCTTTTTTCCCCCCACTTGCTCTTCAGATTGGTATTGTTTCTACCCTTGCTTCTAACTTGCTACCTCAGTCTTCAGTTTCTTTGAGTGTATCTTTGTAACCTTACATTTGTATTATTGATTGCAGTTATGCATTCCTCATTTCCAATTGATTCTTACACATGTTGGTGAATTTCTCATCCAGACATTTGAGCTTCCTTATAACCATTATTCTGAATTCTTTCTCTGTCAGACTGCTCCATTTCACTTAGTGATGCTTCCTTTTCTTTCTGTTGATGATTGTTTCTTTTTATCCCCATTTTTGCTCTCTATTTGTATTTGTTTCTATGTAATGAAAGTTGCTATCTACTTCTGGCCCTGAGAAACCGGTGTGAGCTCTTGGGAGGTTGAAGCCCCTAGCGGACTAATGACACAGAACGACTTAGCCCAGAAGCTGGGTCTGCCTTGAATCTCATGCCTTTATTGTCTCTGCTCTGAATTGTACTCCATTCCCCTACAGATCTGGTCTGTGAGTTGTCCACTGCAGGTGCTCGGGTTCAGTGGGGCATGTGCATAGTTCCTATGGATATGTGACTCTGTGTGAGGTCCCAGAACTCATTGGCATGCAATTTAATGTGCAGGCCCAGAACCTGAGGCATGGTGGACACCCTAGGTACCTCTGGCAGCACACTTGCAGTGTGATCCTGTGCCTGGGTGGGATGCTGATCCAGGTATCCCTAGCCCACACTGTAAGCACAGTCATGGAGTGTTTGCACCAGTATCTCAGTCCTGGGGGCCTGGGCAGGTTACACACTGGTAGCTCCTTTTTACTCCAGCAGCATGGTCCTGAGGCCTGGGCAGTATGGAGCACAGAGTCCCCTTGGCTTGCACTCATGGTGTGGATTGCTGGAGTGCAGCATCTGGAGGTCTGGGCACGGAGGTGCAGCACTGGATGTCTCTCTGGTGTGTAGTCACTATGGACATATTGGAACCCACAGTGAAGTAGTGTGCCATTCACTACAAGGTTGTGGCAGTCATCCCTCAGGAGTTATGCCTAGTCGGGGGCTCACTGTGATGGTTCAAGGTGGTGGCACAGGCCAGGCGGAGTGTTGGTGTGGCTGCACTCCTGTCTTCCACTGCTGCCCACTTCAGGATGGCATGGGCTCTGTGCCAGGTCATGCATGATTTTTTTAAAAAGCCAGATAGAGAAAAGGAAAGAGAGGAAAGCATCCCACAGATATATAAATAAGTACTTTTGCATTTCAGAAGCTTAGGTAGAGATAAAAACCAAAATATTTTTCTATAGTTGTTTCATACTTCAATGTTATTAGGTTACTTCCTTCCCTAGAGTCTATATTCAACATATTTAACATTGATTGTAAATGATTCCCACCCCCTTAATTAGACTAGCTTTAGAGCCGCTTAGGGTCCTAAAGTATTTAGGATGTGATATTTTTCTCTCTTTCCCCTTTCTCTCTGTAGATACAGAAGTATGTAGGAAGGTAATGAAGGTAATTGCCATTTTCTTTTGCTACAAGTTTCTTTAAGCTGTGGCCCAAATTTGAATAAGTTATCAGGATTATTTACCATTGCCATTAGAAGTTATAATTAGCTTTCTATGTTGAGAAAAAGACTGTATGCTTTTATTTAAATTTTTAAGTTTATTTTTAAAATAACTTTACATTCCCATTGAATTTTAAAGATTTTCAAAGGTAAAAATATATACATTTGAGAGTTATATTTTAGAATCCTGGGTGTTGAGTCAACTTATCAACAAAAATATCTGAATATTCTTAATTAGAAAGACTATTTGATTAGAAAGACCATTTTTCATTCTTTGAGAAAGTGAAATAAAAATGTGGGGTTTTTAAGTCCAACTTAGTTCTCTCACAAAATCAAAGAATGAAGTCATGGTCAAAAATGGTTAGCAGACTTATAGTTTGTTGAGAGAAGCTAGTCCTACAAAAGGTGCAACTGGGGTTCCTGGAGTAGGCCAATGACCAGCGCTTTCCTGTCATGTTACAGACAGGTTAGCTTTTAACTGGTCCTTTCAAATAATTTTTCCTTAGCAGCATCCTTGGAATTGGTTTGTATGCCTCACTACCTTGCGATTGGTTATCTGCATGCTACCTGTCTTAGCAATATCCATACATTTTAAAATTCATGATTCTTGCATATGACCTTCCTTCCCACTAATTTAGGGTGCCTTAGTAACTTCACCTAGCTGGGTTCCCCAATTTTATTTCCTCCCCTGTCCCATAGTCCTGATTCCTGACTACCTAGCCTCCTGCTGTTGCCTCAAACGAAAGGTCATCTGATTCCCCAATGACTCCCTCAGTTTATCTTTTTAATATATGTATAATTTGAGTTTTACTTTACTGAGTTATTTTTATATTATATAAAAATATTAAAAAATAAAATAAATAACGTGAGATAGAAGAGTTGGAATATTTCAAGTATGGTTCCTATTATGTAAAAGCAAGAAGCTGACAGAATTGACAACTAGTTTTACAGCACAATTAATGATAGATGTGATGATTTAATAAATTGCAATGTTTACATAAATCTAAATATTTCACATTAGAAAATGGTTTATGTGTTTCCTTGTATTAAATAGGGGGAGGAATTTTTGCCCACTAAAGAACATTTGGCACATGACTGAAATTGTCCAAGTGTGTGAATACAGCTTAATGCTTTATAGCACCAAGAACATTTCTCCACTAGTGGATCTCTTGGGCAGTCCCATTTAATGTAAATGTTTGTTAGAAGTGATAGGAAATGTAAAGAGCTCTGAACAATACTTAACCCATTTATACCTAAGGGTTCTCTAAAACCCACCCCACCTAACACAGTTAGGTTTTTGTATTGTTTTGTTTTATGTAGCTCCATAGCAAACTAAGTAAAGTAGACCAAATAGCTAAATTCCTTTTGGGCATAAAAAGTTTTAACAAGGTTTGCATATGAAAGATATTTTCTATGCCAGAGCCCTTTGCTGTCTCTAAGAATTTGCTAGTCCTGGAAGATGCAATCTGTCTGAGGTCAGCAAAATTTATAAAATACAGAAAGTTAAGTTAGAAGGCTTGGTTGGTCCATGCCTCACCAAATAATTAATTTAATTTCTATATATGTGTGTTAGATTTTTGATTAGTAATGTGCAATAGAAATTATATATCTTACTTTAATTGGACTGATGAAGATCAAAGGAGTTAATATTTGTGAAAAAGCTTTAACAAGTATAAATTCAATGTAAGTATTTGTCCTTAGGAGTCATTACATCTAAGGAGCCTTTGAAGTTTCTTAAAGAAAGAAACTTTTGTTATACAACTAATTTTTGGCTTACAAAACCATCTCATGAGTAGGAAAACTTTTCCATCCATCAGTTTGTAAATCATTTATCTACTCCTTGATTCAAAGAAAGGGCTTATAAAATAATCATGAAACAGAAAAAGCTTTCTATTTTATTCATCCAGGCCATAAGAACAGTTATAGTTAGCGAGATATTTTATGCACAGCGTGTATGATTTATTTTTAATTTACTGTGTTCTTTTCTACATATGGTATATTGGTAATGTTTTATATATTGGTATTTTTTACTTTTAAAATATATTTTTTATTGATCTCGAAGAGGATGGGAGAGGGAGAGAGAAATAGAAACATCAATGATGAGAGATCATTGGCCCTTGTTGGGGATTGACTCCACAACCCAGGCATATGCCCTTGACCAGAATTGAACCTGGGGCCCTTTAGTCAACAGGCTGATGCTCGGTCTACTGAGCCAAAGTGGTTGGGCTGGTATTTTATTCTAATACCTACATATAAAACATGTTTTTTTTGTTTTTTAATGAGCTTGAGCAGTCAGAGTATTTTCGGTTTGTTGCCTATTATATAAATGCATGCAGCTGGCTGCATTGGCCAACTTAATAGAATTAATGACTGGTTTGATACATATTTCCATTTTATGATTTCTACAATTACCAGGTTTGTGTACATATAAGTATTTCACAGCAGAGAATAAATTATGTCTTTGTTTTAAATAGAGACAAAAACTTTTACCCACTGAATATATTTATGTTTTACAGGGCTAAAATATCTCTAATGTGTATTCATAGAGGTTAGTGTTATACGTTAATTTCTATTTACTCTTCTCCGTCTGCCTTATTGAATCTTATAAATCTTATAATTCTTTAAGGTCTAAGTCCTCCCCCTGCACTTGGCCAAACCTACAAAACCACCTCAGTTCATGAACATTGCTATTCTTTGAACACTTACGAAGGCTCATGATATTCTAGGATGATAAGTATTAAGATGGATAATTTTATGTTATTCTCTGTGAGATTATTGGATTATCCTAACAAACACTGGGTATAAAACTGAAATGTGGGTGTTTAAGTTCAAGTTCATTGTATCATGAAATTGAAGAATGAGGTCGTGGCCAAAAGTGATTAGTAGAACTGAAGTTTATTGAGAGAAGCCAATTCTGGAAAAGGTACAACTGGGATTCTAGGAGCAGACCAGTGTGAGAGCTTCCTTTTCCATGTTACAGTTGGGAGTAGTTCAGTATTCAAGCTAATTAAAGTGTTATAGTCCATGTGTGGAGACCCACATGGCCATAAGCCATGCGATGGGGAGTGCATTTTCTGCCATTAACTCAAAAATCTAGCACAGTGAAGGTGAGAGTGAGAGAGAGGAAGTGCGTATAATTTTTTTATGTATGCTTGTTAGTCCTGATTGGTTCTTTCAAAGAATTTTGTCTTAGCAACATCCTTGTGATTGGTTTTGTTTTGTCTTGTTTTGTTTTTTAAACCTTAGTACCTGGTGATTGGTTACCAGCAAGCTACCTGTTTTAGCAACATTCATACATTTTAACATTTGTCTCCTGTGTCTGCTGACCTTTCCTCCCAGCTGGGTTGTCCTAGTAAGTCTGCCCAGTTGGGTTTTCAGTTTCATTTTCCTTCCTGTGGTCCTGTCCCTATGACCGAGCTATCTTTTGTCTCCTCATGTGTGAGTACAGAAGTCTTCTCATAGAAACTTACTGTTACTTCTGGAAAATATTATGAATTTCAAACAAGCAACTTACAAATGAAAACTTTAGATAAAGATTATTTTTAAGTTTCCTTGGTGGATAATGTAAATACTTTATTTTGGAAATGGATGATAGATAATCAAAAGTTCACAAAATAGACTTGTAGATTGAAAAAAGTAGCCATTCTATTAGGAACTATAATAATTGATACTCAACCAGCCTTGATTAAATGACTCTGTACAGCCAATTAAAATGAGAAACTGCAAACAGAACACATTAAATAATCTTATTATAAGTCACTATAGTATAAAATCAAGAAATTGAACATTTATTCACTATAAAAATAGTTTATAATTTCCACTAAACTTTAATAATAATGAGAAATAACTATGAAATAATACCTATGGTGAGTAGCTTGTTTCTCCTAACTGGCTATAAAAGGTCTCAGAATAGTTTTTCTGTTGAAAATTACAATTATATACAAATAAAATGCAATTATAATATAACTTTATATTATAGATTTATGCAATATTCTATGCATAAATACTGACAATAACAATTACAAAGTACTCAATTTTTTCATTAATTTTTTTGAAAGTATAAATAAGGTTCTTTTATTTAAATAGGTGGCAGAATGCTTTTATGTAAAATGCCATAGCAATATTTTTAGTGATTCTGAAGCATCCATCCTATATAAAAACTGTTTGGAATTTTAACCTTGCTATTGGCTTCTGTAGATGCTTGCTTGCTTGAATAGTAGGGAGGGTGAAACTATTCTCAATTCAGAGAGGCCATTAAACCTTCCCTGGACGGGGTTGTCAGTGCTGGTGCCAGGTCAGGCCTTTGGTTGGGGTCTTAGGGCCTCAGCACATAGGGGCCCTTTAAGAACTTGCAAAGGAGCAGAAAACATTCCATATTTGGGAGACAAAGAAGGTAAAAACATATAAATATGGAAAATTTCTGCATGTTGGGGCCCAGAATTTGAGAAACATTTTCCTCTGGACCCGCGTGTATTAAATGTAACTCCAAACTCTCAGAGCATGGTTTGGTTATTCCGATTTTCTGTAACAATCCAGCTCAGAATAAAAGCCAAAGCTTGTAAACTTTGTAAAGGGTTACTATTTTTTTTTTTTTTTGCTATCTCTGATTCTCTATTCTTATTACCTAGTGTGTTTCTAAAATATACCTATGCATTCCTGCCTCAGGATATTTGTACTATTTTCTCAAGTTTCACTATCTCAACTCTGAGACATTGGTCCAATGTCACCTCCTCAGTAAGACCTTATGTGGACACCCTATTTAAAAACGCAACCCTCTTTTTCACCTTCCTGCCTTAATTTTCCCATTGAACTTTCTATTATATTATGCAAATTCTTCACTTAAAATTTTACTATTTTATAAAAATTCTGTATTATGTGGAATCAGATGAGTCCCATAGAATTTTATTTTTGTTAATCCTCATTGGAGTATATGTTTTTCTGTTACTTTTCAGAGAGGGTGGAAAGTAGAAAGGGATGGGGAGAGAGACAGAAAAAGAGAAAGATAGAGAGAGAAAGAGAGAGAGAGGAGCGAGAGAGAAACAATGATGTAAGAGAGACACATCAGTTGATGGCCTCTCAAATGTACCCCAACCAGTCTGTGAGTCACACCTGCAACCCAGGTATGAAATCCATAGCCCATGGGTGCTGGGGGAGCTGATGCTTATAACCACTGAGCAACACCAGCCAAGGCTACAGTTTTTATTGTTATTGTCTCTCCTCACTATAAGTAAGATCCATAAAGGCAAGGTGTTTTGTTTAGCTTGTTAATTGCTGTATTCCCAAGGTTCAGAACATTGCCTGTTAAATATTTCTTGAATAAATCTAAGGCTTATCTATATCTCCTGTTAAAATAAACATACAAATATTTAATTGAATAATGGTAAATATACTCAGTTAGTGGCAAATTGGATATGAGAACAGATGGGAAACCAGAGTATACTTGTTATTGGTCTAGTTATTTGATCAGTTATGCCATTTTACATTGTAATAGTGTGCCAGAAATTATTTGAAGTGCTTTACATATATTAATTAATTCATGCCTTACTGCAACCCTTTGAAACTAGGTACATTTTACATTTAAGAAAACCAGAGTTTAAATTTAGTACCCCTTGATCATGCAACTATTATATAGAAAGTTAACATTCAGTGGGACAGGTGGTATGTCCAAAACCCATTCTCCTAACCAAAGGTCATGGTTAAAATATCGGTGTATAGTTGCTTGGACTAGTTTTAGTTGTATCCTTTTTATTCATTTTCTTTTGCAAAAATAGAAAATTTGCAAAGTGATAATTTCTATTTAACCACTGCGGTTTTATAAACATTTATTATTATTATTTTTTGCAGTGGGATGCCATTACTGAAATGGATGAACATAACAGGCCCATTCATACATACCAGGTATGCAATGTAATGGAACCAAATCAAAATAATTGGCTTCGTACAAACTGGATCTCCCGAGATGCAGCTCAGAAAATTTATGTGGAAATGAAGTTCACACTGAGGGATTGTAACAGCATCCCATGGGTCTTGGGAACTTGCAAAGAAACATTTAATCTGTATTATGTGGAATCAGATGAGTCCCATGGAATTAAATTCAAACCAAGTCAGTATACAAAGATCGATACAATTGCTGCTGATGAGAGTTTTACTCAGATGGATTTGGGTGATCGCATCCTCAAGCTCAACACTGAAATTCGTGAGGTGGGGCCTATAGAAAGGAAAGGATTTTATTTGGCTTTTCAAGACATTGGGGCATGCATTGCCCTGGTATCAGTCCGTGTTTTCTACAAAAAGTGCCCCTTCACTGTACGTAACTTGGCCATGTTTCCTGACACCATCCCAAGGGTTGACTCTTCCTCTTTGGTTGAAGTAAGGGGTGCTTGTGTGAAGAGTGCAGAAGAGCGTGACACTCCTAAACTATATTGTGGAGCTGATGGAGATTGGCTGGTTCCTCTTGGAAGGTGCATCTGCAGTACAGGATATGAAGAGATTGAGGGTTCTTGCCATGGTAAGAAACATTCAAATTTATTATACGTTTAAGTGTCAGCCTTTTAAGTTTACAACTATTTTATTTCTCATTGTTATGATAAAATAATACCTATAGTTTTCCAAATGAAATGATTTTTCTTTATGTGAATTATTTTATTAAGGTTTAATACAATAAATATATACATTTAAAAATATTACATATCCCTAACAAAGATAATCTATATGAATTTTTTTTATTTTAAGACTCATAATCAACACACAAATATAGAAATACACTTATTGTTTGGCAAATAGTAACAAAGTAGATATATTCCCCTCTCAATAGTAAATTACTTACAAGTTTCTCTATTGCACTGTATTGAATTTATTGACTTTTTATTGGTTCTATATTTATACTTATTAGAAGGATGAGAATAAAAAAGAAAAACATGCCTTTATATACTAAAGGGTTATGAGTAATATGTGTGAATATTTAAAGATTTTATATACTTAAAAAACACTTGGATTTTGAAAGGTTCACTAGCACTTCCAATGATGAGTATGTTGGCCATTTAAAAATTTTAATATTTATATAAAATGTCTGCAGTATATTCTTATGAAGCATAAGCAAATTTTCTCTACTATTTAAAAATTAAAATATATTTCATTGAAGTTTATCAATATAAATTGAATTTAAAATGTTATTTACTCATAACAAAGATTTATAATGGAAGAAAAATAAGTCATAAGTTATCCTTTGGTGGATTCTATAAAATATTTTACATTGGGAAATATTCTAATGAAAAACTCATATATATGAGTAATTAATAATTACTCAATGAGATTAAGAAGACAATAACAACTTGGGATGAACATATTAGACATAATATTCATGTAGTTTTACCATATTTTAAAATAGGAGAAGTTGGGTGTTAATGTAAAAATAAAGTTTTAAAAATATTTAGAGAGTCATTTTATAACCTAACAATTTATGTGATTAGCTATTATTAAATATGTGTATTTTTGCATGGTGTTGACTACAGAAATACAGACATACTAAGTAAAAAACCATCGAGCCATCAGTGATTGTCATTGTAATTTTGCTACTGTTAATGAGTCATAATGTAGATATCTGTGTTTTCCAATGGTCTTAGGCGACCCTGCTAGCGGTTCTCAACTTGTGGGTTGTTTTCTGTCATGTACAAATACCCACACTCTCCCATAGATTTATCTCATATGATATTGTGTTGAAGTCAAGAAGAGCATAATTGAAATCAGTTCCCAGGTGTGTATGAAGCTAAAGTTTCTCTTGACCTGGAGAACTAATAACTAAAATAAAATTTGTTCCTCACACACACAACATATACATGACAGGGACAGGATGACTGTAAAAGAGCCTCTAATTTCTAAAGGCAGGTATACAGCAGTCACTGGTTCATTGTGATTCTGAAGTCCGGATAGATGCTGTAAGTATCCATTACTGTAGAGGCAGGGAATGGTTCTCTGTGGCTTGGCTCCATCACTGCCTTCTGAGACATCCTGCTCATTTATAAGAATCATCCATGTGCCAGTTGATTTCAAGAGCTGAGAAACAGTCTCAATATAATCCCCAACTTTATTATGAAATATTTTTTCTATTTTTTCAGTTACCACAGAAAGCATTACCTTTTATTGTCTCCAACAGCAATTTCTTTGCTTCTCTTCTACCCTCAATTCCTTGCTACTCTTCCAGCCATTACCATTTGTTTAGTACCAAAGCGATTTAATTTATTTATTTTTTCTATAAGAGCACCCCCTGTCTTACACAAATTATTAATTTACTATCTGGAAATACAGACTGGGCTCAGCTGGGTGTTTCTTCTGTTGGTCTTATTTGGAGCCCTTACGTAATTGCAGTTGGCATGTTTAACAAAGCTGGACATCTAATATGGCTTCACTCATATGTGGGATATTTGAGGCCCTAAGGTTGCTTACCATATAAATTCTGATAATTATTTTAATATAGTTCACTTTAGGAAATTATTCTAATTTTTCTTTCTCTCTGAGATAGCCATTAAATGTAATTATTCACCATAACATCCAAAGGGCTTCACAGTTTGACCTTGTCCTATTCTATTCTAACTTTTTCAAATTCTGTCTCCTGTTATGTTTTTATTACTTTTGAACAATCCATGTAGCATATTTCCTATCTTCTGCTTTTAAAAATATTTTATCTATCCTGGTTTGGCTCAGTGGATAGAGCATTGGCCTGCAGACTCAAGGGTCCGATGTTCGATTCCAGGCAAGGGCATGTACTTTGGTTGTGGGCACATATCCAGTAGGGAGTGTACAGGAGGCAGCTGATCAGTGTTTCTCTATCATCGATGTTTCTAACTCTCTATTCCTCTCCCTTCCTCTCTGTAAAAATTCAGTAAAATATATTAAAAATATTTTATCTAGATGCTTGATGTTTTTCTTTTGCCTTTTCTGTGATGGAATTTTATTCATCCTTCTAAGTCTAACACAAATGCCATATATGTAGGTCTTCACAAACTTAATCCCTCTCTCCTCTGTACTGTAGTCTATACTAATTATTTATGTGTGTATTTCACTAAGGTTGTAAGATCAAAGAATTGTATTTAAAATCATGTGTATAATTAAGTACTCTGAAATTTGTTGATGTAAATGATCATAAGACCCTGATAACCA
Source organism: Lasiurus cinereus (assembly GCA_011751065.1). Lineage (NCBI taxonomy): Eukaryota > Metazoa > Chordata > Mammalia > Chiroptera > Vespertilionidae > Lasiurus > Lasiurus cinereus. Next base: position 25,515,333 of record JAAGEH010000286.1, on the reverse strand, counting down.
GGCTCTATTGAGTAAAGTTAGACAATATTGGTGCACCTACAGTATGCTTATTTTTCTCTCATTCCTTGAAATTGAAAGGTTTTATAGTGTTTTCATTTAGAAAGCCTCAGAAAAGGCTTTTCTCTCTCATTTTATGAATCAGGATGCTAAGTTACTGAGAACACACCGTTATTCCCTGGGGCCCCTTAGTAACTAATACTAGGTTAATAACTGAAGCCTAGATTTTTTTCAACCTGGTCTTTGTGTGCTTTCCTTCCATACTTTCCTTTTTTCTCCTCTTCTTCACTTCTTCCTCTCTTCCTCTTTAATTTTCTCATTCCATGCATCCATGTCCTAAATCTTGATGCTTTCCTGCCTGCTAAAAATGGAAGAGAAACCCTAAGTTCTGATCATTAATTAGGCCCTGTGTTCTGTATTCTCATTTTTTGGAGTCTTCATATGGGCACTAGTATAACAGGATCTGCACATCCACTCTGAAATCCAGGCTACTAAGAATTACAGAAAAAATATATAGATTTATCTGTAAATTTTCTGTTAGAGATGATAATTGAAAAATTACAATTAGGTTTTAGGAATTTTTATAATTTATTTGAATAGATTTGATAACTTTCATCTGCTATGTAATAAAAACACAATAAGCTGGTTTAAAATATATTTACTCATACTATCAATATCAAATGAGCAACATAATATCAATCACATTTAAATAATTTACACTAATAAAAGCGTAAGATGCAAATTGACTGTACCTTCACAATGCCCACCATCCAATCAGGAGTGAGTATGCAAATTAACCCAATAAAGACAACACAGGCATTCTGCACTGCCCCAGACACTTCGGGCCTCTGGGCAGCATGGGAAGGCAAAAAAACAACACCTGCCAGAACGAAAGGCAGGGCCAGCAGCCAGAGAAAGGAAGGCTCATTCTTGCATGAATCTTCATGCATCCAGCCTCTAGTTTATTATATTTTACCATAAATGTTTTATTACTGAATGTGTGAACATGTGATTCCTTTCTCTGTAATATTGTAAAGGTTTATCTAGATCCAAAGTTTAGAAGCACAAAACAAGGAGGCACTCTTATCCTTGCTATAAATCAGGTTTAATTAGACATAAACATTATATAAAGCAGAGATGCTTAAATTTAAAACTAAGCACAGTAATTTAGGTTATTATATTATCTATAATAAGCAGTATTTTATTATTGATTCAAATCTCAAATTATCTTTCATAACTTTATTTTATTTTCTAGGTTCATAATTAAAATGATCATATTTAGGCATATTAATGCTACAGATTTAATTTTTAAATGTCTTAATTTATTTAACAATAAATTAAATTTCAAAATAACATTAACTCATAAAGCATTAATTTACACCAAGTAGTCTTTTACTTCATATATCTAAAAATATTTTAACACTATAATTGGAAACATTTAACATGGAATATTGTATACAATTTTTGTGAGTATTGAAGTGACACACGGATCTCTAATAAAGTCCTCTTAGTAATTTGGAATAAATATCATTAAAGTAGTGGCATTTGTTCTTAGAGCTATTAATTAGGTTTGAGGATTTTAGATCTCCTAGCAAATATATAGAAACCTTAAACCTTTAAGTATCGCATGATATAATTTATCGAAATAACATTTGGCTATGAAAATTAAAGTTCTGAAACATTTAGAATTTAAAAAAAATCCTTTTATCTAGAAATATATTTTTTTTACTCTTTTCCTCTAGTGCTGCTTTAAAATTCAGGAGGAAAGGCTGGTGGCAATTCTTGGACCGTTGCATTATTGTTTACAAGGATGAATGGACATTCAGGCCTTTGGTGACAGAGTTATTGATTTTATCTCCTGAAGAGTGTTGTTAAAGCTTTCATGGTTTTGTCCTCTGTTGCAGTTCAGAAACATTTATGCTTTGTATTTATTATTTTCTTTCTAATCATGTTATCAGAGATGATTGTGGAAGCAGAGCATTAAGAAATTTTGAGACACTAGAATTTTCTGGTATTAAGTGAGGAGGTTTGAGGATATAATGACAACCTGAAAGGTGAAATGGGATCAGGAAAAAAGGACAGACTTATTCAGTTAGAATTTTCATGTTCTGAAGGTTTTCACAAACTAAATATGAACTTTTACAATATAACCTTCAATTCTAAATAAAGCTACTTTTCATTGAAGCAATTCTAGACTTTCATTCAGCTTGAGAAGAATATGAAATCAAAAGGCTTTTAGGAGTAGATTAAATGGAAGGCATTATTTCTAAGCAAATGAAGTTAAATAATCATATTATTTTTTGTCAAAATGTTAAAAAATAGATTAAAACATACACTGGCTGAAATGATTATTTTTAGTAAATAATTTTAACAGAATTTTTACTTCTATTTTTGTTCCTATTTTACTATCTGCTGACTTGAAAGTTATAAATCATACTTCTATATGGACTATATCTATTTGTAAATCCTTTCTCAACATATATATATTTGTAAAAGGAGATAAAATTATTCAACATTTCTATTCTCTTTCAAAACATAACATAACATGCTACCCATAAGAAATTACAACCTTTCTAGATTGTCTAGAATTTTAGTTTTGCCTTATAAAGAAATTAATTTAATAGGCTTATAAAGTTAACACATAGGTATACTAAGATATATTAACAGATTTTTATATTTGGTAGCTTTTATCATTATCTCATTTTTCCTGGGTTCAATATTTCATTTGCTGAAGTATTTATGCTTTGGTAGATTTTTTTCAAGGTTCTATAAGTATTTAAGCTCTTTATTTGGTACATATCTAAAAATACTATATTTTTTCTTCTCTCTTCAGTGGTTGTTTATTTGGGTATAGAATACTGGGTTCTATTATTTTCCTCTCTGAAAATATTATTTCCCTGTTTATAAGAATCTAATGTTAAATGTAGAAAAAACATTTGATAAGTTACAATATCCATTTATAATTAAAACAATAAAATAGTAATAGAAGGAAAGTACCTCAGCATAATAAAGGCCATCTATAATAATAAAAGGGTAATATGCTAATTAGACCAGACATCTGATGTCATTCCAGACGTTCTTTCTGAGGAAGCCAGGGCCTGAGGAAAGCCAGCCCAGGTCCTGGGTACCTGTGGGTGGCTGGAGGAAGGAAATTCAGGTCTTGGGTGCCTGAGGGAACCCAGGGCTGGCAACCAGGGGAAAGAAGGCCTACTGTTGCATGAATTTTCATGTATCCGGCCTCTAGTTCTATATAATAAAAGCCTAATATGTTGCTAAGTGTCTGGTCAGCCATTCAACGAATCAAAGCATAATATACTAATGATATGCTAAGGGTGCTCAACTGCTTGCTATGTCATACACTGAACACCAGGGGGAAGACAGTTGACTGGTCGACAGGTCTCTATGATGTGCACTGACCACGATGGGGCAGATGCTCTGGCCAGTAGGTTAGCTTGCTGCTGGGATCTGGTCAATTAGGACTGAGCTAGAGGAGCTTGTTATACCCTGGAACCCTCCTATGGTCCCTCCCTAGCTAGCCAACCTCCTGTGTCTCTCCCTGGCCTCAGTTGTATACTGGTGGGATCCGTTGGCTTGACCTATGCCCTCTCACAATCCAGGACCTCTCAGGGGATGTCAGAGAGCCGGTTTTGGCCCAATCCTACAGGCCAGGCTGAGGGACCTCACTGGTGCACAAATTCATGCACCAGGCCTCTAGTTATAATAAAACCTCAATTAATATACTCAGTGGTGAAAAACTGAAAGCTTTTCCTCTAAGATTAGGAACAAGGCAAGGATGTGTATTCTCACCACTCTTATTCAACATATTGCTACACGTCCTAGTTAGAGCAGTAAGCAAGAAAAAGAAATTAAAGCATCCAAATAGGGAAGGAAGAATCATGTCATCCATTTTGTGGATGACATGATTCTATATATAGGAAACCCTAATGACTCAATCAAAAAAAACTATTAGAAACAAATACAGTCAAGTTGCAAGATAGAAAATCAATGTGCAAAAATCCATTTCCTTCCTTTATACTCACAACAAAATTTCAGAAAAATATAGAAAAATAATTCCTTTTTCAATTGCAAACAAAAGAATAAAATACATGAGAATAAATTTAATGAAGAATGTGAAAGAACTATATACTGAAAATTGCAAAGCATTCTTAAAAGAGATTGAAAAAGATACAACAAATGGAAAAATATCCCATGTTTATGGAATGGAAAAATTAAGACAGTTAAAATGTCCATACCCAGTGTTAAATAGTTAATTCAAAATGGATCAAAAATCTAAATATAAGATCTGAAACAATAAGTTACATGGAAGAAAATATAATTATTAAATTTGTGAACCTTGGTCCTAGAGAACATTTTATTAACTTGACCCAAAGGCAAGGAAAGTAAAGGCAAAAATAAATGAATGGGTCTATATCAAACTAAAAAGCTTCTGTATAACAAAAGAAACTAACAACAAAGAGGCAACTAACCAGATGGAAGATGATATGCACAAACAGTAGCTCTGACAAAGGTTTAATTTCTAAAATATACCATATAAAGAATTCATAAAACTCAATCAAACAAGCAAACCAATCAAAATGTAGGCAGAGGACCTGAAAACACACCTCTCCCAAGAATTCATATAAACAGCCAATCTATAATAATAAAGGCATAATATGCTAATTGGACTAGACGAAGTGAGGGCTGTGAAGAAAGCTCTGGTCCCAGGTGTCTGTCAGCAGCTAAGGGAAGCAAGCGTTGATCCTGGGTGCCAATAGGGAAGCCAGTTCCAGCAGACAGGTGAAGGAAGCCCTATTCTTGCATGAATTTTGTGCATCAGGCCTCTAGTAGATAGATATATGAAAAGATGTTCAATCACTAGCAATTAGATAAATGCAAATAAAAACTACAGTGAGATACCACTTCAAACCTATTAAATGGGCCATTATCAATAAGACAAGCAATAAGTTTTTAGAGAGATTGTGGGAAAAAAAAACCTTCGTTCACTGCTGGTGGGAATGTAGACTGGCATAACCACTATGGAAAGCAATGTGGCAATTCCTCAAAAAAATAAGAATAGAGTTACCATATGGACCAGCAATAACTCTTCTGAGTATATACCAGAAAAACTCAAAATCATATATTTGCAAAGATTTATGCACCCCTATGTTCATTGCAGCACTATTCACAGTAGCCAAGGAGTTGAAGCAACCAAAGTGTCCTGTGACAGAGAATAAAGAGGACATGGTACATATACACAATGGAATACTACTCAGTCATAAGAAAGGATGAAATAGTGCCTTTTGCAACATGGATAGACCTTGAGAATATTATGCTAATGAAACAAGTCAGTCAGAAAAAGCTAAAAACCATGTGATTTCACTCATATGTGGATACAAATCTAAAAATTATGAACACAAAAAGCAATGAGGTGGTTGCCAGAGGAAAGGGAGTTGAGGGAACTGGAGATCCTGATATATGGTGACAGGATATGATTGGACTTTATGTGGTGGGCACATGGTGCTATATATATATATATATATATATATATATATATATATATATATACACACACACACACACACACACACACACATTGGAACATAGAAACCCACACCTGAACCCTGAATGTTCGTGTTGACCAATGTCACCCCAATTTAATAAAAAAAAGAGAAAAATAATAAATCAATTTGCTTGTTTTTTTTTAAAAAAACTATTATTAATAATATTCTTGTGACAGTCTAATATACTTATTTGGAAGATTATCTATAGTTTCCATATGTTGAGAATACAGTTACATTATGATGTGACTGGCATAGATTTATTTTTTTCCCACTTTGCATTCTGTTTTGAACCTGAGAAAGTTACCTTTTTCTGTTTTCTATTTCTACAATATCTATTAGATATTTCTTAAAGAACTTCAATATTATCCTCTTTGTCTCTACTTTTTAAAATACTTCAACCTTAGCATTTAATTTCATGTTATGAAAATACAATTTGACTACACCTAGATTACAGTTTACCTCATGTACTGAGTTGTTTTATCTTTACTAATATATTTTATTAATATTTTCTTTCACTTCCCACTTGTCAGCCTTTTATTTCTGCCAACTTTGTTATGGAAATTCTTTTCCTTTTTTTAGGGATGCTATTTTATTCTTTGTGAATCTTAAAGTCACATTCAAATTAGTATAGAAAGAAATTGGGTCTAAATTAATCTCTTAGATGACATCAGCATCATGGTGAGTGAATTAGCCCCATTGTTTTCCCCATTAAATTACAACCATGAGGACAACTGTAGCTCAATATAGGATCTTAGCATAACACATAAGGAAACCTGAGAGATCCAAACATCAGTACATATGAAGGGGGTAGATTGGACCTCAAGGACGTGGTAGAACCAGAAAAGCAATGACAGTGGATCCCATGACCAGAAGTTCTAGGAACTGTGGTAGCACCAGGGTCCAGAGGTCTCAGGATCTGCAGCAATGTCCAAGGCCATGGGCTTTGGGAATTGCAGCAGCTCTGATGACTCAGCAGCAGCAGAAGCAGCTGTGCCTGTGACCTGAGAACGCCAGGAACTGCAATGATGCCCAAGACTGAGGGTTCCAGGAACAGTGGTAACACCCATGACCCAGTGACACCAACAGCAGAAAGACACAGCAAACCTGGGAGGTACAAGCAATGACAAGGACATGGCAATGTCACTGACAAAGACAGTGAAGGTTATGATCTAACTGATAAAAAATTCAAAGTACCTGTCAAAAAGAAACTCAGCAAGCTACCAGAAATTTAAGAAGTACTCTTCAATGAGCTCATAAATAAAAGTAGTGAACAGAAGTACTGTACCAAAGAGATTGTAACTCTAAGAAAGAAACAAACAGAAATTCTGAGGCTGAGGAGCTTAGTAAATAAAATGAAGAATGCATTAGAAAGCTTTAGAAATAAAGCAGACCACATGGAAGAGAGAATTAGCTTGAAGATAGAAATATCTAGAAATGATTCAGATGGGAGTGAAGATATAACTAAGATACAAATAAATGAAGTAACTCTAAAAGAATTATCTAACTCCATTAGGAAATACAACATAAGGATAATGGGTAGCCCAGAAATTGGAAAGAGAGATTTGGGACCAGAGGGCTTATTTAAAGAAATAGCCTGACTGGTGTGACTCAGCAGTTGAGCATCGTGACCCAGGAACTAAGGGATCACCAGTTCGATTCCTGGTCAGGGTACATGCCTGAGTTGTAGGAGGCATCCTATCAATGATTCTGTCTCATCATTAATGTTTTTATCTCTTTCCCTCTCCCTTCCTCTCTGATCTCAATAAAAATATATTTAAAAAAAATAATGGCTGAGAATTTTTCAAATCTGGGGCAAGAACTGGATATACAAATCTATGAAACTAACAAAACACCTATTTATCTCAATACAAGAAGACCTTCTCCAAGACATATATATTAAATTATTAAGTCAATGATAAACAAAAAATTTTAAAGAGACATAGGGAAATTGACACAGTAATCTACAAAAGAATCCCAATTAGACCATCAGCATATTTCTCAGAAGAAACTCTATAGCAAATGACTGAGTGGAAAGATTCAAAATTTTGAAAAATAAAAAACCACAAGCAAGAATAGACTCTCTAGTAATGTGATAAATAGACATTATCAGAAAATTACAAAGCTACTTTGGAATAGGTGGTTAAAGCCTAAAGTTTAGTATAATGGTTGAAGGGAAAAAAGTAAAAATAACTATTTTGGTTACAAACACACAACATAAAAGGAAATCCTATCTAATAAAGAGGGGATATGCTAATTGATCATCACACCCCCACAAAGATGTTGACACCCAGAGCCAATAAGAAGGGAATATGCTAATTGACTCTTATAACCTCAAAAATGATGGCATCCAGTCCCCTCAGCCCCACCGGGGCTGCAGGCATGTGGCATGGCCAGGCCCACCCCTAGCACCTGCCTCTGGAGTTCCCCAATCCTTTCAACCCCCCAGCCACCCAGGGATGTCCTTAGCCACAGGCAAACCTCTGATGGCAGCTGCCCAGGGCTGGCCTGAGATGCAGGCAAACCTTAGATGGTGGCTTCCCTGTAGCCCAGGGCTGCCCAAGGCTCAGGTAACCAGGGACAGCTGAGGCTTGCATTGCTGGCAGTGGAAGCAGCTGAGGTGTGTTGGGGGCATTGCCTTCCCCTGAATACTGGGACACCTCCTGCCTCTGAAGGCTCCCAGACTGTGAGAGGGGGCAGGCTGGGCTGAGGGTCCCCAATCCAGTGCATGAATTTTCATGCACTGGGCCTCTAGTAGTTTAATTTATGACTGTAAAAACATTAAAAGGGAGGAAGAAAAGGGTGAACCTGTATAGTCAAATGAAGATAAAACACTATTAGCAGGAAAAGGACTAGTTTTTTTAATACAAACAGCATGGTAACTCAAGACAATAATCTAGAGCAGAGGCATGAAACGTAAGAAAAAAGAGAAAAACATCATAGAAAACCATCAAAATAAAATTGCAGACAGAAACAGAAGGGAAAGGAAGTAATAGAATATAAGAACAATCATAAAACAAAAGCTAAAATGGCAGTAATCTCTCATAGATTCATAATTACTCAATATAAATGGAATAAAAGGCATAGAGTGGCTGGGTGTATAAAAAGCAAAACCCAACTATATGCTTCCTGCAGGAGATTCATCACAGTTCTAAAGGCCAATATAGGTTTAAAGTAAAAGGGTAAAATATTATATTCCAAGCAAACAGTAACTAAAAGAAAGAGAGTGAGGCCATACTTATATCAAACAAAACATGCTGCAAGTCAAAAAGATAACAAGACCCAGACACAATATAATAATAAAGGTTACAATCCATTAAGAAGATATAACATTTATCAGTATTTATGTAACCAGAATAGGAACACCAAAATTGATAAAGCAACTAAAGGGAGAAATTTCCAGCAACACAATGATAGTAGGGGACTTTAACACCCCACATACATCAATGGATTGATCATCCAAACAGAAAGTCAACAAGGAAATAGCAGCTTTAAATGACATTGTAAACTGTATGAATCTAATGACTATATATAGAACATTTCTTCATAAGCAACAAAATACACATCCTTCTCAATTACATATGAAAAAAATTCAAGGTTAGGTTCTATGTTGGTACACAAAACAAATCTCAATAAATTTAACTAGATTAAAATTAAATCAAGCAACTTTTGAAGCACAACAGTGTATAACCAGAAATAAGATGCAAGAAGAATATTTGAAAAATTACACATGTGGAGATTAAATAACATGCCACTAACAACTATTAGGTTAAGAAGGAAATAAAAAAAATACATGGAGACAAATGAAATTTTAAATACAATATACTAACATCTATGGAATGAAACAAAGCAATACTAAGAGGAAAGTTAGAGCAGCAAAACAAGCCTACCTCAAGAAAAAAGAAAAAACTTTAATAAATAGTCTTACCTCACACCTAAAGGGACTAGGAAAAAATAAGCAAAGCCCAAAGTCAGCAGAAGGATAAAAGAATAAAAATCAAATTAGAAATCAATGAATTAGAGATTAAAAAGACAATAGAAAACATCAATGAAACTAAGCTGGTTCTTTGAAAAGATACTTTAAGTACAAAGTATCATTGACAGCTATTTATTCACCAAAAACAGATTATAAAATTTAGAGGAAATGGATAAATTCTTAAGAATCATACAACCTTCCAAAGCTGAATCATTAAGAAATAGAAAATATGAATAGACTGATCACTTTTAAGGAAATTGAAACAATAATCAAAACCTCCCAAAAATCCAGGACCACAGGACTTCACTGCTGAATTCTACCAAATATTAAAAGAAGGTAATACCTATCTAATCCTTCTCAAAATCTTCTAAAAAATGGGTGTGCTTTTTTGAGGAGGGAATGCTTCATAATTCATTTTAGGAAGACCACATTGTTCTGATATCAAAACCAGATAAAAACAACACAGAAATATATCTGATAACATTAATGTAATTATCTCAACAAAATATTGCAAACTGAATGCAACAATACATTAAAAGGATCATACACTGTGGTCAAGCTGTATTTATTCCAGGGATGCAAAGATGGTTCAACATCCACAAATCAATGGCAACCCAGGACTGACTGCCGCTGCTGCAGGTGTAGCAACCCAGCACTGATTGTCAAGGGGTCTGCAGATCAGGCTTGGAGAGAGGCCTGAAGAGAGAGATAGGGTCTGATCCACAGCCTACGTGGCAGCTATTGATCAGCCCTTGCCTCCCTTTCTCTCTGGGCCTTGCCATCAGCCACGGGGCTGCTGATCAGCCCCGCCTCTCTGATCAGTCCCAGAGATAGGCCTGGAGACACTGACTGGCATAGAAACTGACCAATCAGAACCAAATCTGGGTGAACTGTGAGGAGACAATGACTGCCTAGGAGGCGGAGCTTGACACTGACTGGCATAGAAAACAACCATTCAGAACTTAATCTGAGTGAACTCCAGAACCTAAGGTGGGGGCTGAGAAGGGGTTTTAAGGGCAACAGCTGTTTGGTGTAGGTGTAAGAAATCGGTTCAATTTTTTAAAAAATACATTTTATTGATTTTTTACAGATAGGAAGGGAGAGAGAGAGTTAGAAACATCGATGAGAGAGAGATATCGATCAGCTGCCTCCTGCACACTCCCCCCTGGAGATGTGCCCGCAACCAAGATACATGCCCTTGACCAGAATCGAACCTGGAACCCTTCAGTACCGACACTCTATCCACTGGGCCAAACCGGTTTCGGCCGGTTCAATTTTTTAATGACCCGTTTGATAGTATAGTGAATATGGCTGGCTATCACTCCAAATATAGGGATTATGAATTTTTGTCTGCCAAGAGCATCTTCTCCTGCTGAAAAATGCTTCCCCCATATTTAAGCAATCCTATCATATATAATCTAAGTAGACTGCTAAAAGGGTAATATGCTAATAGACTGGGTCGACCAGCCATCTTCCAGATGTCCAACTTCCTTCTGGTCAAAGCCATGGTGGTGAGGGCTGAGGCAGAGGCAGTTAGGGGCAAAATCAAGCCATCAGGGGAGGGAAGTTAGTGGCTAGATCAGGCTGGTAGGGGCTTAGGGGCAATCAGGCAAGCAGGGGAGGGGAGTTGGAATAGATCAAGCAGGCAAGGCGGAACAGTTAGGGGTGATCTGGCAGGCAGTCAGAGGCAGTTAGGAGTGATCAGGCAGGCAGGCAGGTGAGCAGTTAGGAGCTAGCTGCAGTTGGACATTCCTTGAGGCATCCCAGATTGGAGAGGGTGCAAATTTCATGCACTGGACCTCTAGTAGAACAATAATTTTCTAAATTTACATGGAACTACAAAAGACCTTCAATAATCAAAGCAATCTGAAAGAAAAAGAACAAAGCCAGATGTATCACACTCTCTGATTTCAAAATATACTAAAAAGCTATAAAACCAAAGCAGTATGGTATTGCCAGAGAAAAAGGGCACATGGATCAATGGAACAAAATCAACATCCCAGATATAATCCCATACATATATGAACAACGAATGTATAACTTAGGAGCCAATAAGCTATAAAAGGAGAAAGTAAAGTCTCTTCAAAAAGTCATGTTTAGCCCTAGCAGGTTTGGCTCAGTGGATAGAGCATTGGTCTGTGGACTAAAGGGTTACAGGTTTGATTCCAGCCTAGGGCACATGCCTGAGTTGTGGGCTCAATTCCCCCTGAGTATAGTGAATATGGGGGATGTGCAGGAGGCAGCCAATCAATGATTCTCTCTCATCATTGATGTTTCTATCCCTTTATCTCTCTCCCTCTCTGAAATCAATAAAAATATATTGAAAAAAAATTTTTTTAAAGGTCGTGTTTGGAAATGTGGACAGATGCATACAAAAGAATGATACTAGACCAGTGGTTCTCAACCTTTCTAATGCCGCAACCCTTGCTAATACAGTTCCTCATGTTATGGTGACCCCAACCATAAAATTATTTTTGTTGCTACTTCATAACTGTAATTTTGCAACTGTTATGAATCATATCTGTGTTTTCCAATGGTCTTAGGTGACCCCTGTGAAAGTGTTGTTAGACCCCCAAAGAGGTCGCGACCCACAGGTTGAGAACCGCTGTACTAGACCATTATATTATGCCACACTAAAAAATGATCTCAAAATGGATTAAAGATTTTAAATCATAAAATACATAGAAGAAAACATAGGCAGTAAGCTCCTGGCTTACTCCAGTCATAGAGATGTTTCTGTGGATTTAAGTCCAGTAGCAAGGAAACAAAAGCAAAAATAAATAAATGAGACTACATTAAAATAAAAAGTTTCTGCACAGCAAACTAAACCATCAACAAAATCCTAAGGCAGTCTACTAAAATGGGGAGATATATTTATTTCCATTTCAGACATCCAGTGAGGAGTTAATATGAAAAAAGATAGAAAAAAACTCATTAATCTCAACAACAACAACAACAAAACAACCTAATTAAAAAATAGATAGAAAATATGAATACTTGTTTTTTCAAAGAAGACATATAGGTTGCCAATGGTCACATTTAAAGATGTTCAACATCATGAAATATTAGGGAAATACACATCAAAACCACAAGATATCCTTACACTTCTCAGCTTTTAACCAGAATGGCAATTATAAAACAAACAAACAAACAAACAAACAAACAAAAAACAAGAAACAACTGTTAGAAAGGATGTGAAGAAAGGGAAACCTTACATATTCTTAATAGGAGTGTGAATTGATACAGCCACTATAGAAACCATTATAAAGAGTTCTCAGAAAATTAAGAATGGGACTACCATATGATCCAGCTATTTCACTTCTGGGTATTTACCCAAAGAATACAAAAACATATATATATTTTTAAATATGTGTTCCTATGTTTATTGCAGCATTATTTACAATAGCCAAGATATGGAAACAGCCTAAGTGTCCATTAATGGATGAATAAATAACAAGTATGTGATATATGTATTACACACACATAATAGAATACGACTTAGCTATAAATAATGTGAATTTTACAGTGACACGGGTGGAACTTGAGGGTACTCTACGTGAAATGTCAGATATAAACATGCAAATAGTATTTTATTTTACTCATACGTTGAATATAAAACAATAACTAAGAAAACAAACAACGGAAAATACAAGAACAAAAACAAATTACAGAGGCAGACAATAGATTGATAGTTACCAAAGAAGGAGGTTAGAGGAAGTGTAAAAGGGGGTCAAGGAAACTAGACTTTTGGTGGTGAACATGGTATAATACATACAAATGTTGAATTATAATTGCATACCTGAAACATATATAATGTTATAAACTAGTGTTACCTCAATGAAATAAAAACAAAATAATATAAATTAATCTGATCTTACTATATAGGCTATATTTGAAAGCATCAGTATTGATTGTATAATTTGGAATTGTATTTGCAGGATAATTTTTTTTCCATTTCTATTTTTCTTTTTTTAGCTTGGAGATTTTGTAATTGAATAAAGCCTACTCCTATAAACAAAACTTAAAAGCTCTAATGAACTTATCAAAAAATGTATGTTGGTATTCCTAGTTGAGAGGATTTCCAGGGATTTATGAATTCAAACCTTTTGCATTTAGTGAACCAACCATCCCTCAGAGACTGTAGTTTTCTGTGTCCAATTCTGTGTCAAAGAAGTTGGAAATGGCATTTATGCTTTTTAACCAACTCTTAAGAGACATATTTTCTTTCACATAACAGCAGTGAATACTGGTTATATGACCATACCTTCCTGCAAATAGGAGTGGGTTGTTGTTCCTGGCTCAGTAGTCACATATCAGTGACAATTATCTATCCTGGAAGAGAAAGCCCACATGTTTGTAGACACTTGGTTATTATGCAGTAGTCTGACACTTCACCCACAAAAGGTCCATGGTCATCTTTATATATCTGATAATACAAAGTCTCCATCAGATTCAAAGATGTCTTTTTTATAATAACCCAAAAATTAAATGACAAGATATCTAACCCTAACCCAAAGTATGTTTAAAACAATGGTTGACATAAATAGAGCACTTCCAAAAGTAAGGACAATAATGGGAAATACATGACTGTGTGTGCTCCATAGCAGTAATGGTCAGGCACTGTGAAAACCTCAACAGATCTGGACACTGATTCAGTGGGATGCTCATATCCATTGTTCTCAATGGCCCTTGGTTCCTACTATCTATGAGCTTCTTTTATTATACTGGCAGTTTCTGTAGTTATTGGTGGCCAAACAGCTTTCACACTTGTTTCAAGTTCATCTATTTTGGGGCTTAAGGATAATTTCATAGCTACAGGTTCTTTTGGACCAAACTCAAGTTATGTAGGCAATGAGATTTCCTAAAAAGCATAGCAGCTTTTTAATCTATTTTTTAAATATATTTTATTGATCTTTTACAGAGAGAAAGGGAGAGGAATAGAAAGTTAGAAACATCGATGAGAGAGAAATATCGATCAGCTGCCTCATGCACACCTCCTACTGGGGATGTGCCTGCAACCAAGGTACATGCCCTTGACTGAAATCAAACCTGGGATTCTTCAGTCCACAGGCCGATGCTCTAGCCACTGAACCAAACCGGTTAGGGCTTAATCTATTTTTCATTTCCCTGTGCCAGCAACTATATAAAAAGTCTACACCAAAAGTTCTTTCTTTGACATCGTTTTCTAGTGTGTTTTATTTATTAACTTAACTACTTCCCTCTATTTTCACATGCCTTTCTCAACTTAATGGCCACTAAGTTAAAGTCATCTTAAATAATATGATAGGGTAAATCTTAGACATACTATGAGTTTCTTTGTTTAACTATGATAACTTAATCTATCTTTGGTGCTTAAGATTTTCCTTGTTTTGTTTCTGTTTTATGGGAAAGAAATTATCTTTTCCAATCATGAAAGCACCGAAATTTTATACTGTTATATTTCTTTTACTTTTAACATTCAACCCAGCCAATTATTGCCTGAGTTAATCTGTTTCTGGAAATACCTTGTCAAATGCATCAAATAGTAGTCAACATAAAGAAATCAGTACTTAACTTGTCTTCCAACTTATTGCAGATATTTTACCAAGATCGTTACAATAGTCCAGTCTCCTGTTAGTTTTATACATCACCTGCCTCTGACTGTTGAGTTAATGCCACATTTTAAAAATTTATCTTAATTTTTGAAAGAGTCTCTTTTCTCTGACCTCCCACTCTAGGCACCCTCCCCCAGGCCTTCCCCACACTATTGTCTGTGTCCATGGGTTATGCATATATGCATATATGTTCTCTGGTTATTCTCTCCCTGACAATATAGATTTTTGTTTTGGGTATATCTCAATTGATATATAAACACACACACATATACACATATTTGAGGTAGGGTAAAATTTAACATGTCAAAATTCATTTTTCATTTACATTGCAGTTCAAGGAAATCCTGGTTGTTGAGGAATTTCCTTCATGGGGAGAATAAAAATATTAATTATACATTTTCCATCTGTAGCTCCACTATTACCTGTGGCCTTGCAGTCATCTGTAAACAATGAATATAAGAAGAGCATGTAGAGTGCACACCTTCTTTTAAAAAGCCTTGTCATAGAAGTGAAATACCAGTTTCACTCACCATCATCATACTTGTAAAAATGTATAATTCATAGAGTAAAAGCTTTTTAGTGTAAACTTTAATATTAAACTATATCCAGTACAAATAATCAGGAATTTTTTTGATCAAGTGCTTAGCAGTATCAGTGTTCCATCAAACCAAATATAAATTGAACTAATAATGCTAAATTAAACATTCAAAGAAAAGTTATTTCTGTAAATTCCAATCCTATTAACTTGCCTTAGGAATCAACTATTTTGAAGAAAGTGTGATTATTTTCATGTAGCATCCACACATAGCAAAGGAGAACTTTCAGGATAAACCTTCCACTTTTGGATAAGACATGGTACATTGAAGATACATACAGTGGCAAAAGTTTACCAGAGAAGAAAACGAACTTGTTTTTATTTTATGTAAATCTCTCTATATAAAAGCCTAAGTGACCATCTGACCATTCAACAGTCTCATTGGTAGCTATGACACACACTGACCACCAGTGGGCAGATGCTTAATGCACAGGAATGGAAACATGGAACAGACTAATGAATCTCAGAGGGAAGGGGAGT
The DNA here is from genome assembly GCA_011751065.1 of Lasiurus cinereus. Lineage (NCBI taxonomy): Eukaryota > Metazoa > Chordata > Mammalia > Chiroptera > Vespertilionidae > Lasiurus > Lasiurus cinereus. The sequence continues at coordinate 25,499,133 of JAAGEH010000286.1, read as the reverse complement.
GGGAGGGAGGACAGGAAGAGATTAACCAAAGATCTTATATGTATACTAGAGGCCCAGTGCACGGTTCCTCCCCTGGCCTGTGGGGATCAGGCTGAAACTGGCAGTCCTACATCCCCGAAGGGGTCCAGGATTGTGAGAGAGCACAGGCTAGGCCAAGGAACCCCACTGGTACACAATCCATGCACCAGGCCTCTAGTATAATATAATAAGAAAATGTTGTTTTAACAAATCTCTACATAATTATATAATTATATTTATTATATATCCAATTTTCATTATATATCCAGTAGTATTGGAACTACAAAGGGATGATTAATTTTGTATCTCCTTATAAACAGAAATGTAATAATTTTCATTTTTAGAATTTCACATATTTAACCTCTGAGAAGGTATATTTTAAAGGACAACGTAGTTCTAAGGAAAATAGACATCAAAGGAAAAACCAAAAGAAAAAACCTGATATAGAGAAATGAATTCTTTCTGAAACAGAAAAAAAAAATAGAATTTCTGATATAAATAAAATTAATATATTTATTTTGGCTTAAGATATCTTAATATTTTTTTGAGAAAGGCATTCTAATTTCATTTATGTTAACAGGACCTGGGAGGTCATAATAAACTCAGATACACATTATAGTGACATTGGGGTTCATTCTTAATATTTTTGAGTTCTTTGAAATAATGATATAAATATTAAAGAAATTGCTGGTATCCTCAATTATGCACATGGCCTTTTAAAGAAATAGTTCCTTTTCTGTACTTGAATTTTTTCTCTTTCAGCATATAATACTAAACAATTAGAAATTTCAGTATTATAAATAGTTCTCCATCATGATTCTCAATCAAAAATAAACTTTGATAACCAGTTACTATTTTTCAGTATGAACTTAAGATAAAGTATCTGTTTTTAGAATATGTTCCAATATATAAGGAATATAGTTCTACTAAAAATGTTAGGTTCAGTTTTACAGGGAACTATTATAGAGTGGTAATAAATTTATAGGGATAAAGATTTCCAGTTGCTAGATGCTCTATACATGAACTATCACCATTATAAAGAAGCATGCACTACCAAAATTGATGGGAATTGGGGGAGCAAAAAAACAAGCTCTGCTTTGTCTTTAACAGTGGACAAGAAAAAGGCATGATTTATTCCCATTATTTGACAGTATCAAAAGTGACTGCCATAAAAAGTCATGAAAGCCTTTTGAAAGATTCAAACCTTGTTTTGTTGGACAGAGATAACCATTTTTGTTTAGAATTCTTTATATAGGGTCATTGTGGAGTTTTTTGGTCTTTTTCTTAAAATGACAATGTCCTTATTTCTTTATTTTATTTCTATTCTTGATTTCAAGTTAACTACTATTTAGGATTAATTATTTTTCACCTTACCACAGTGAAACAAATCCTATATTCTTATCTGTGTGTTGACTGATTAAATAGTTTTAATAAAATTAGCTAAAAATTTTAATTGGTAAAAGTTTGAAGTGACAATAATGTGAGAACTTCTCTAAATATTCTCCATTAATTTACTAATTGTGTTATGATTAAGAGCATATTCTTTTTAAAGTCTACGTATAGGTAGGTATATTCACATGTAATTATAGGTTTCTAAATATAACCAATTTCCTATGCTATGAGATACTACACTTACGTAATTTTCAGAATTATCTTGTGAAATAACATGTTATTACTTAGATAGATGTTTTTATTCATAATGTTCGCTAAATTATTTTCAAAATGTCTCTGCCATCTATTGAGTTAACCATAAAATTTTTCCATATACTTATTGATGAGATGTTATAATAACATATTTTTAGATGATAATTTTTATTCAAAGAAGGGGTAACATATTAAAATGGAAAAATTAGTACAATGGTAAAAACTTAAAAATGATTTTTTTATAACTCTCTCTCTAAACAGGATCTAAGAAATAACAGTGAAACTTACCCTATATAATAATAACCTAATATGCAAATTGTCCACTTGGGCAATCATTTGACTGGATATTTGAATGGAAGTTTGACCTCTTGTGCTGACCACTAAAGGGCAGTGCAGATCATGGTGGGCATCAGGGACCTGGCACTGGCAGCGGGCAGCAGTGGAGGTGCTGCCAGCCCCAGTGGGCCCTAATGAGCCCTGATGAGAGTGGGACCATGGCAGGATGGTGGAACAGGTGAGAGGGCAGCTCCAGGCCAAGTAAGGTGTGAGTGGGGGCCCAATTGCCGAACAGAAAGTGACCAGTGGCAGCAGTGGAAGGCGGGTCCACTGCCTGGCTCCCAGGTGCTAAGAGAGCCTGTCAGGGGGCCTGGCCCCTATCAATTGCCCCACAGGTGGGCTGGTGGAGCAGGTGAGGGGGTGGCACCAGGGTGCCAGGCAAGGCTGGGTGCCAAGCAAGGTTGCAGGGCTGCGAGGCTGGGGCCGATCTCCATGGGCCACCCTGAGTGACCCCATTTATGCATGAATCCATGCACTGTGCCTCTAGACATACATATATATATATATATATATATATATATATATATATATATATATATGCTTATCCAAAATATCTCTGAGAACTTGAATTTCTTAATATAGGAGGATCATCAGGGTCTTTCTTGACCATTGATTTTTGTTGTTGTTTGTTTATTTCTGTCTATAACTCCTTAAATGCCAAAATAAAAAATAGTTTTCAAGTAAAAGTGTTGCCCTGGCCAGGTGGCTCAATTAGTTGGAGCACCTTCCCAAACACAAAAAAGGTTTGGGGTCTAAAACAAAGTATGGTGATGGCTGCTTTGTGGCTCAGTGTGTTAGGTGGCAATATACACTGAGAGGTTGCTGTTTTGATTTCTGGTCAGGGTACATGTTGGGGTTGCAGACTTGACCCCCTTAGGGGGCATGCAGGAGGCAGCTGATGTTTGGCTCTCATATAAATGTGCCTCTCTCTAAAACAAGCAAACAAAATACCAAAATAAACTTATTAAGGGCTTTTTTCATTTCTGAGTTTCAACAATTATAGTATCAAAATGAAATATATATATATATATATATATATATGATTTTGTATATATATATATATATGATTAATTAAAAGAAGAGGTGTGCTCCTGTATTGGTTGCATATATGTTTACCAGAGTTATTTATTCTTTTTTTTATTGTCAACACTTTTTTTTTTAATTAGAGAGTTATTTATTCTTGTTGGATTGCTCCCTTTAGTATTATGAAGTGGCCTTCTTTATTTCTTGTTATGTCCTTCACTTTGAGATCTAATTTGTTAGATATAAGTATTGCAACCCCAGCTTTTTTTTCATATCCATTTGCCTGAAAAACTGTCTTCTATCCCTTCACCCTCAGTCTGTGTGCATCTCTTTTACTGAGATGGGTTTCTTGTAGACAGCATATACATGGGTCATGTTTTCTTATCCAATGCATTACCCTATATCTGTTGAATGGGGCATTTAATACATTTACATTTGAAGTTATTATTGATAGGTACTTATTTGTCGCCATTTTTATTCTTTACCCTTGTGTTCCTTTTTAGCTTCCTTTTTTTGTTTTTTTTATAGTAGTCACTTTAACATTTCTTGCATTTCTAGTTTGGTGGTAATAAGCTCCCTTAGTTCTTTTTTGTCTGTAAAGCTCCTGATTTCACCCTCAATTTTGATTGATAGCCTTGCTGAGTACATTATTCTTGGATTGAGACCCTTCCTTTGCATGACTTCGTATATTTTATTCCATTTCCTTCTGGCCTGATGTGTTTCTGTTGAGAAATCAGTTGCTAGTCTGGTGGAGGATCCTTTGTAGTAACTTTCTGTCTCTCTCTGGCCGCTTTTAAGATTCTTACTTTGTTGTTGGCATTTGCTGATTTAATTATAATGTGCCTTGGCATCATTCTCTTTGGGTTCATTTTGTTTGGGACTCTGTGAGCTTCTTGGACTTGGGTGTTTTTTTCATCTCTATATCAGAATTTTTCTATCATTATTTCTTCAAGTAGGTTTTCTATTTGTTGCTCAATTTCCTCTCCTTCTGGCACTTTTGTTATGCAGATGTTGTTTTGTTTCTCGTTATTCCAAAGTTCCCTTAGGCCAGTGGTTCTCAACCTTTCTAAAACCCTGACCTTTTAATACAGTTTCTCATGTTGTGGTGACTCCCAACCATAAAATTATTTTCATTGCTACTTCATAACTGTAATTTTGCTATTATTGATGAATCATTTAAATATCTGTTTTCCGATGGTCTTAGGCTCTATAGCAGTGGTTCTCAACCTGTGGGTCAGAACCCACAGGTTGAAAACTGCTAGCAGGATTAACTAAGACTATCGAAAAACACAGATATTTATGATTCATAACAGTGGCAAGATTACAGTTATAAAGGAGCAAAGAAAATAATTTTATGGTTGGGGCTTACCACAATATGAGGAACTGTATTAAAGGGTCGCAGCATTAGAAAGGTTGAGAACCACTGCCTTAGGCTCTCCTCCTGTTTTTTAAGTTTTTTTTTTCTAGTTGCTGCTCTGCTTGGGTATTTTTTCCTATCTTGTCTTCTAGATCACTGATGCAATCCTCCATTTCTAGTCTACTCTTGATGCTTTCTATTGAGTTCTTTATTGCAGTGATGTAATTTTTCATTTCTTCTTGGTTCTTCATTTCTTCTTGGTTCTTACACATATTGTTGAATTTGTCTTCCAACCTTTTCATTGACCTTATGAGTATTTCTCTGAATTCTTTCTCTGACATAGTGCTTGTCTCTAATTCGTGTAATTCCTTTTCTGGTTATATTTCCTCTTTGTATGTGGGCTGTTTTTTGTCTCCCCATGATCTCTCCTCTCCAGGTGTTTTCTTATGCAGCTCTCTCTCTCCTGAATTGACTTAAAGGCACAAATACAACACAAAAAGGCACAACGCACAAGGCACTGAACACAAATGTATTCACGATACTAATAACCTCAAATAAAGGTGACCACCTGAGAAAAGAGAATTAGGGGATAAAAAAAATGAGAGAGAGAATGAAAAAAAGATATTGAGAAAGGAAAAAAAGTTATAGAGAAAAGAAAAAGAATAAAAAAGAAGGGGGAAAAAACTATATGGGGAGAAAACTCAATAGAACAACAAGTAATCCAAAAATAAAAGTGCAAACAACTCACACCCAGAGATGATGCAAACTATAAACAACAACAACTGAGGAGAAGAAAACAGAAACAAAATAAAAGAGAGAGAGAGAGAGAAACAATCTCAAAAACAAAAAACACAATCTAATTGGCAATCAAATAAACAGCAACAATAGGACAGAGAGAAAGTAGGGCAAAACGAAACAAAATAAAACAAACAAACAAAAAAAAAAAAACAAAAAAATGGAAGAGAGAAAAAATGGATAGTGAGCCGAGACCGGTTTGGCTCTGTGGATAGAGCGTCGGCCTGTAGACTGAAAGGTCCTGTGTTCGATTCCGGTCCAGGGCATGTATCTTGGTTGCGGGCACATCCCCAGTAGGGGGCGTGCAGGAGGCAGCTAGTCAATGTCTCTCTCTCATCGATGTTTCTGACTTTCTATCTCTCTCCCTTTCTCTCTGTAAAGAATCAATAAAATATATTTTAAAAAAATGGATAGTGAAGAGAAGAGAAAAGTGTGTATGGACTTGGAGCAGGGGATTGGAAATTAGATATGTGAGTTTAATAAATTTTTAATGGGGTAAAAAGAAGTTATAGGGAAATCGAAAGCAGGAATAGGATAAGAGAAACAGGACAACAAAAGGGGAAAAGCGAGGAAAAGAATGTAGGCATAAGGTAAAGTTGAGACAGAGTAAAATGATGCTAAAGGAAAAATGAAAATAAATTGTAAAACATTAATCCCAGAATGAAATAAAATAAAATAAAATAAAATAAAGCAAAAATAAAATGAAACTTTTAAAAAAGGTATAATAGTAGTAATAATACTGATTAAAAATAAAAATATAATAATTATAAAAATAAAATCAAGTGAGAAAAAAAGGAAAATATATTTATTTTCTTAAGTAAAAGATAAAAAATAAAATAGTGCAGTAATGAAGATCATTCACTTCCTCTTCTGTTTGGCATGCCTGTATCCTGTCAGTTAGTCAACACAGTATTGAAGTTTCTTTGTTTCTCAGTCTGCCTTTAGTTGAGTCAATTTGTGATTCATTCCCTGGGTGGCAAGGTTTCTGTATTGACATCCGGGCTGTACATCCTCTCTACCCAGTATTTAGATTTTGTTTTCCCTGTTGCACTTAATACTGGTTTGTGGGAATAGACTGCCCCAGAGCTGGTTTTCTGATCATTTATTCCCTTTCTAATCCCCAAGTTACACAAAAACACTTTCCCCTGCAGTCTCTGAGAATGTTTTTAATTGGGTGATCCTATATAGTGGGCTTAGTAATAAAAAGAAAGTACTTAAAGAGAAAAACAGAGTAAGTGCAAATTTTTCACCCTTGCACTGCGCGTGACTCTGCTCATATCTTGCAGATGTATTTTTACCCTGGCACAGTGTAGCCAGTATACTGGTGAAACTTCAGGCTACCTTTTGTGCCCAACCCAGCTATAGGTTGATTTCTAGAGTTCCCTTCTGCCAGAAGCCCTGAGGACACCCTTCCACATTTGCATACTATGGTGGCCCCAATGGTCATGGATTTTGTGGGGCACAGATTTCCTCTGAACCTCTAGATCCCACTGTGCACATTTCTCCCTCCAGCCTGGATCACAAACCTCACCTTTCTCTGGGAAAAATCTGTCTTTTCCTTGAGAAGGTGCAGAGTTCATCAGAGTCCACGTATTCATGCTGCCTGAAAGCTGGTATTGGTGGATTCGCAGCTGGTGTCTGAATGTTGTGGTTGTAAGGTCTTGACAGGTATCTGGTTTTTCCTGGTTGAAGGTAAAGCTAGGCTTCTGATCACAACCACTCTCCCTTCAAGATGATGTGGTCTCTGTGGCAGAACTAGTTGCTTTGGGATAGATTTCAGCAGCAGTGGAGGCTTCCCAGGCAGGGGAGCCCAGTCCAGCAGTTCCCAAAATTCCCTTTGAATATAGCTGTCACCCACTCATAAATAGACACTCCCTGAATGTCCACACACTCTCCTTTCATTCTCTCATTCACACACCATCTTGCAGCCTGCCTTCCCATTGGCAGCCATCTTCCCACATTCATGTTTTTTCTTGATTAATCTTAAAATACAAAAGGAAAATCCCCAAATGGTAAATGAAATAAACACTGATTAGTTTGTGTCTTGTTAAAGCAGCTTATTTTAAGTGTTGGTTGTCTAAAGCTTCCTGTCTATGACAGTTCACATAAGAAAGACAATGAATTGGCTAGAGATAATGTGGATCCATCAAGAAAATAGAGGTACAATAGTAAAGAATTAGGATTAAATTCAGTTTTATATTGTGAAAATTTATAACAGCATTTTCTCATTCTGTGTGTATAGAAAGTCATTTAAATGGTGATCTTAATGATTCGCACTGGTTGAATAATTATTTCTGCCATTTCATTTGCTTGCTTTACTACTGTTTATATTTTGTAATATACCATGCTGCTTTTATACTCAAATAGCCATTTATATAGAAATCAACTTGTGAGAGCCAGTCATTATGATGCGAAACAATTAATTCATCTTCCAACAATAAAATCAACACTTCTTATTTTAATTGAAGAAATAAAAATTTGGCAATTTTGATTCAAAGCCATTTATTTCTCTGAGAATAAATCTTTTTAACATAATCTACACTTTAAAATTTTCCCCATGCTATTATATGTTTTAACTAGAGACTCAGTGCATGAATTTGTGCACCAGTGGGATCCCTCGGCCTAGCCTGTGGGATTGGGCCAAAACCCGCTCTCCAACATACCCAAAGAGGTCTTGGATTGTGAAACGGTGCATGTTAGACTAAGGGACCCACAGATGCACAATCAGTGCCGGGGAGGGACACAGGAGGTGGCCAGCCAGAAAGGGACTGCAGGAGGGCTCCAGGGCATGTCCTGCTGATCTGGTTCAGTTCTGATCAGCCAGAGCCCAGCAGCAAGCTAACCTACCAGTCAGAGCATCTTCCCCTGGTGGTCAGTGCACATCATAGTGAGTAGTGAAGCAGTCTTTCTGTATCATTAGCATATTACGCTTTGATTGGTTGAATGACCAGTTGAATGACCACACATTTAGCATATT